>JAQQAC010015468.1:6122261-6188016 GCA_029783875.1 Phataginus tricuspis | reverse complement strand
GCTAGGCGTTGGCTCTGCACGATTTGCCGATGACCCAGGCCCTCCACCTCGCAGACCTAGGTCAGGGCCCTGGACTCTGCTGGGCAAGTGATCACTGAGGCCTGAGGCCCAAACTAGTGGGTCAGGGAAGAGAGTCTGGCTTTTTTTCTTGGAGTATCTTCGTGACTGTCTTGGGAGAAATTTGCAGCAGATTTTCTGAGCTTCTGACGTCAGAGCTGGGTTATTTTTAGCCAAGGCTCTTCTGAGTACAGCTGGCCTACAGTGGGGGCACAGCCATAGGGCTTTTCCTGAACAGGAGAAGCAGGCAGGGGATGCCAGGTTAGCATGGAGGAGCCATGGAGCAGGACATCTGCTCCCAGGGAGCCAGCACCAGCCTCGCAGTGGGATGTACACGGAACATGCCCAGGGACCAGGCACCCCTCATTCCAAGAGCACACTCAGCAGGCCAGGGGCTGAACCTGCACGCAGTCCTGTTTTGTTCTTTGTTGTGGGGTTTTTTACGCAATGGCTTGATGTCCTTGGAAGGACACAGGGCCACAGGGCCCAGGTCTGGTGTGCTTTCCCAGTACCTACCCCCTGCCCCACCCAGTCTTACTCCAGCTGGTTCACTCATTCATGCCTGTTCCTTCCCTGGCTCCACCCTCAGCCACATACTGTCATCAGTGGGGGTGTGGACTGTGTCCACCAGTGGGACAGGTGCAGCCCCTGGGGCGCCTGGTAGTTTCTGGAGGGGAGGGACCTTGGTGCACAATTGCCCCTGCCCACCCCCCACCCGGGAACGTGTCCCCTCTGTTTGCCGCACAGCCTTCAGGGAGACGATTGTGTCATCCTCTTTGGTCCTATCTCTGCATTGGGAGATCTCTTCCAGCACCCCCCGGAGCAGAGGGTGGGCCCAGGGCACATTCTTCATGTGTGTGTGGCATGTGCCAGTGTGTGCCTTCTGTGAGGGGCGATGAGTGGGTCCGCATGGGCGTGCGCCTGAGTATAGTCATGCCTACGTGTGTGCGTGTCCGAGCTGGCCTCCGCACAGGTGTCGGCTCCTGTGCTGCATTGAGGCCCCCTGGGCCCACAAGGGAGAGGAGCGACAGCTTGGTGAGACCGAGGACTTGGGAGGAGGGCCTTCTGTGTGCCCTTTGCTCCAGGGTTCAGGCCCCCAGGCAGGGTGGGGTCAGATGACCCAGGGTCTGAGAGAATGGCCAACTGCTCTCTTACCTGTCATGGCACGTCATCTCCTCGCTCTGTATTTTGTCCAGTTTAATCCGGATTTGCTCCTTGTTCTTCTCAAGCTGTACCGTCTCTCCCAGATCTCACAGTTGTTTTAGAACAACGGTCCTCTGTTCAAATTGTCATACCTGAGGGTTCTTAGTAGCACAGTTTGAAAACCAGTGTCGTAGAAGAACTCCGCATTGGCCCCAACACAGTGGCTGCCCTGCCATTTGGAGGCAGGAGTCTCAGCCCCAGCGGGTGCCTCGTCCTCCAGGCAGCCTGCCCAGGGAGGAGAGCTTAAGGGGAACCAAGCTGCCCCCCCAGGTCCACTCCAGGCCAGCTCTCTGGACACCCCTGGGCGGCCTCTCCTGCCAGACTTTGAAGCTGGGACCCTAGGATCTGAGGAAAGTTTATTTATCTTGGATTTCCAAGGAAGACCCAGATTTCTAGTATCCCAAGCCCGGCATCCTCAGTTCCCTCAAGTCCAGGCAGGTCATAAGTGTGTTGGAGTTGGTGGCACCTTGGCTGTCCCCCCCGAAGGCCTTCAATTTCCACTGGAAAAACCATGCTGGAGAGAGAGCGCGTATCCGAGAGCTGGTTTATCCTGTCGACTGTAGCTAGTTTATCAAAGCCAGCAACCAAAATCCCACAAATTCTGGTGTCCAAACCCTAAATAAACCCCTGGTCTACTTGCACCTGATTTTCAAGAGACTCCTCTGCTAGGCCAGGCACTCTGAACCTCAGGGCTGCTGAAGTCCCAGGATTACATCAGAACAGACTCCTCTCTACCACCTGAACAGTCTGAGACTTTGAGATCAAAACAAAAAGCAGACAAGATCCCGTCCCTACCCACTTTTCTTCCTGCAAAAATATGAACAAAAAGCCATGTAACAATATTCAACAAGGGAACCCAGACATCAGGGCTGGGCTTACTATCCCTGAGCTCTTCTAGGAACCATAGACCTTGGTCAGGACTTTCACAGGCTCACGTGGCCCCAGCTGGACCCTGCCAGGCTCGGCACTGACCACGTCCTCTCTGTCCCCAGCACTGCAGAGAGCGGCCCCGCTCCATGGTGGTCATCGAAGTGTTTACCCCCGTGGTCCAGAGAATCCTCAAGCATAACATGGTGAGTCCCCCCAACACCTAGACTGCAAAGCCTGAGGAGGTAGGCCCAGGGCCTCCCCAGCCTTCCACTTTTACAAAGATTTAGCCAGGGACTGGGGATGGGGTTCTGTTAAGTTGGGGTATTCGGGTAGCCTGACCCGTGGGCTGTATTTCTTTCTATTAAGACAACAGGAAGAATCTTTTCCAATAAAAATAACAAAATTTATGTGGCCAGGGGAGAGAGAGAAGTCTCCCGCATGTAGAGTAACAAGTGATGTCTGTAGATACTCAAGGAGGAGGTGTGGAACTCTTCACTCCTAAATGGGGACTGTCCATAGTGACATCCTTCCAGAGGGCACCGCGCTGGAAAGGGGAAAAGAGTGACCAGCTGGCACAGATCCAGGCAATCCAGGTGCACAGCCTCAGTGAGACGCCTCGGCGATGGCCTGTGCCCCTGCTGGGACTTGAGGACAGGGGCGCTGTGCTCTGGGTCTTCCTCCCAAAAACCCACAAGCCCAATCTGCTCACGGGAGAAACGTGAGATGATCCCACCTGAGGGACAGTCTACAGAAGACCTGACTGCACTCCTCCAAGCTGCCCAGGTCCTCAGGAACACGGGAGGGGTGGGAAGGGGTCCCAGTCCAGAGGACCTAAGGATATGTGGTGATGAAATGTCATGGGGTATCCTGGATGGGATCCTGGAACCGCAAAATGACATTAGGGGAAACTGAGGAAATCTAAATATTGTATGGACTTCAGTTACTTTTTTTACAAAACACAGTGGCTTTATTTAGTTACACGCCCACAGAGGACCAGGCACTGCAATCTGCGTGACCCTTTTGCCTTCTCTCATCAATTCCATGAGAGCAGCAAACATTGTATTCTCCATGCTCCACATGGGGAGACTAAGGCTTAGCAACCTCTGCTAGCTGGCCCCAGGGCTGCAGCTAGGAATAAGTGCCATCTGCTCGTGAATATTTATTGAGCACCTTCGTAGAGCCAGCCACAGTGTGACACTCAAGCGTATTATGTCATTTAAGTGACCTCCTTCTATAGATGAGGAGAATGAGAGCCAGAAGGTTCCGCAGGTCACCCAGAGAACCTGTAAGCAGCTGGGTGCATCCTGTGGAGTGCTAAGGAGATGGTTGGAGTGAGGGCCAGTGTTCCGACCTGCTCTGCTGAGCCAGCCCCAGCCTGGACTGGGGTCCCCTTGGTGACCTGGAGGCATCTGTCTGACTGCAGTGTGGGTTTAGCTACCGAATCAGTTGTGGGGGGCCCATGACTACTGCTTCTACCCTCTCAAGGCTCAGCGGGTGAAAACCACTCTAAAAAAGGGTGATCTGCACTAGATGAGTTTGTGAAGTAGCTTTCCTGTCTCCCCACTGTGCCCCTGGAGAATATCATAGAATGCCCACCCTTCCCCAATCAGGAACGAAAATATAAGACACATGTGATCTGTAAAGAAAGTCTCCACTGGTTTTTTTTTTAGATTATAGAGCCCTAATTCAGATTGGTTTTTATTAAATGGGCTCCACTGAGTGGGGGCAGAAGAGACAGATGAGTTTGGAGACCACCAGGCTGCCCTCCGAAGCCTAGCTGGTCAGCCTCCTCATGACACTTGCACCCGCAGCTCCCCAGCTGTGGATGGTGTGGGAATGGCTGCAGGGTCCTCTTTGGCCAGTGTCTGTGTTTCTGTCCTGACGAGTCCCCAAGTCAGCAGCCACCATGGAGATTTGCCTTTCTACTGCTAGCTGAGCTCTGTCACCCACTGTTGTCGTGCTGAACTGGGAAGCCCGGGAAACCCGTCCTTGCCAGTGCACCTCTGTTAGGCTTTAGCTGAGGCGAGGTACTGGCGCCCATCGGCTCCGGCTGAGCCAGTTGACTGACGGAGGGCTTCATCTCCCCTGGGGGATGTCCTAACACTGGACACATTATCCTCTTCCCTCCTTCCTACCTACTCCCCTTCCACCTGGCCCCACAGCCGCACCCCAGCCACATCCCTGCACACCCACCTGCCACCCAGCACATGCACCTCCCTTCCCTGGCCACAGCCTGCCCTCTTCCCCTCCCCCGCCTTCTCCCTCCCCCTCCCCTCCCCTCCCTTCCCCTCCCCTCTCCTCCCCCTCCCCCTCCTATATACACACATGCCCAGCCAGCCCTTTTTGAGCCCTATGGGTTCAACGTGCCTTTTGAGGGTGCTTTTTCTATATTGTTTCAAATGGACGAGGTCATCAAATGTCCTTTTGTTTAGTTCTGGAGCCCAGTGGGTGCGAAAAGTGCCCCCCAGGGAGCCTGCGCTTGGGGACCATCCCCAGCCCAGGGCCACATCCCTGTCTCGGCCACCTTCTTGCCCTCTTGCCCAGGAGCAGGAACAGGTGTCTCTTCACTGAGGGTGTTTGGGAACAACAGGAGTCACGTTTGTCCAGCACTGCCCTTGTGTCCCCAAGAATCCCAGAGTTCCTCCACCCCCTGCCAAAATTGGTGACCCCAGATTGGGGCATCTCCTGACTTGGCTGTGCTGAGTGGCCTCAGATAATAGTTCGTAAGACTTGGCAGCTTCCCCGAGGGTTGCTGGGGGTCTGGCTGGACAGCTGCAGGCCCCTTGTGGTCATGCAGAAGGGAAGCCCCAGCTTGGCCAGTTGCTTTTTTTGGGGACATCTGTGTGGCATGCTGACCCCTGCCACATGGGGGGGGTCGGTGCCATGCCAGAGGGTTGACTGGCTACAAGTGCCAAACGCCCTCCCGTGCCAGGATATTCCCTAATCTCCACAGACTGCCACTGAAGCAAGAGGGTGGCAGGGCCAGTTCTTTGAAGTGAAAAATGTAGGCTCTTTATAGGAAGAGGAGATGGCTGGTGTCTTCCCGTTGCCTTTTGCACGAGCAGCCCCAGGCAGAGCAGGCCCCACACCCCTCCCAGGCCCCTGGCCGCCTCTGCCAAGTGTCCTGGCTGCTACTTCTGCTCTCTCTCTGCAGGACTTTGGGAAGTGTCCGCGACTGAGGCTGTTTACTCAGGAGTACATCCTTGCCTTGAATGAGCTCAACGCGGGGATGGAGGTGGTGAAGAAGTTCATTCAGAGGTGGGTCTCCCAGCCAGACCCCCCCCCTACCCTGGCCTGTGAGCCAGTTTTCCTCCTCACTGCAGAACCACTTGCTCCATCGATGTCCAGAGAGGAGCCACTGGTGTCCAAAAGCCCCGAGCATCTCAACTGTGAGGGTCTCCTGGGTCCCCATGACAACGTGTGGTCTGAAGTGCTTGCTTTGTGACATTGAGCCAGTTGCTGTACCTCTCTGGTCCAGTTTCCTCCACTGTCTTGGGTGGGGGGTGGTGATTATGCAGCTAAATAAGATGATAGATAAGGAAGCCCCTAACACAGTGCCTGATGCTCAGTAGGAACTCTGGAAATGGTAATGACCCTAAATAATATGAGTATTTGCCCAGCGCCCACACCCTGGGCCGCAGGTGCTGGGTGTGTAGGAAACCATCCCCTGGCGGCTGTGGAGAGTCATCACTGGGGACTTACAGCCGCCTCCCGAACTTGGCCAAGAGCAAGCCGCATCTGGTTCTTATTCACTTCTGGCACTTGGGGAGGGGGCTGTTGCTTTTGCTTTGATTTTTTTCTTTTTCTCTCTGTGCCTCAGTTTCCTCATCTATGAAATGAGCACCGTGGTACTCACTGCGTGCAGTTAGTGTGAGGATTCAGTGCGCTCACACGCGTAAAGCCCTGGGAATGCATGAATGTGATGGGAGCACTCAGTGGTCATGGTCATGGCGCGTCTCATTTTGTAAGAAAACCAAACCAGCCTGTTAACAATTCCAAAGCTGGGTATCTCCTACATATACTCAACCTGAAACTCACAGAGCATTTCCCAACCCAAATGGTGTGTCCTTCTGCCGGAGCCCAGACGACATCAGTGGCCTTTTAAAGCACCCAACCATGGTTTGCAAAATTTTTTCAGGTTTGGCCTCTTAGTCCCAATAGCCACAACAAATTTCCAGGGAACAGCTCTGGGAGTAGGGGGTTAGCCCTGTTTTACAGATGAGAAAACTGAGGCACAGAAATAGCCATGATATAAGTAACAGGAGCTGGCACTTTATGGACGATGTAGCTGCAGTGTCCCAGACATATGCCTGGGAGACCATAATGATTTTTCTTTCAAAGCAAGCCACTTTTGAGAGTAAAATGAGGCATTATGAATAATTATTCTAGAACCCCTGACATAATACAACTGTCCCGGGACATATGGCCACTGTATGCTTAGTCTTCCCATGAATTAGAAAACTTGGTCCTTATTGTAAGCCATTGAGGAGTGGGCCGTTGTCCCCATTTTATAGCTGAGGAAACTGAGAGTGGAGAGTTTAAGTAGTTTGCCAAGGTTGCTCAGCTGAACTTGAGCCCGGGCCTGCTGCATCTGGAGCCCACAGCCTGATACTAGGCTGACCGCTGCTGCACATGGCAGACCCAATGCCTAGCCGAGGACCTAGAGTGCCCCGCACAGCAGCACCCCAAGCCGAGGCTGAGCAGCACCCTGCCCCCCACCTCCCTGCTGTGGGTACCCCACTGCAGCCCTGCTCCAACCTGCCATCTGCTCTTTTCCAGCATGCACGGCCCCACGGGGCACTGCCCCCACCCCCGGGTCCTGCCCAACTTGGTGGCCGTGTGCCTGGCTGCCATCTACTCCTGCTATGAAGAGTTCATCAACAGGTCAGTCACCACCTGCACTGGGACAGTCTGGGTGGAGGCAGGGAGGGGCTGAGTCCCCAGGGATGGTGGCTTGGACACACCTGACCAGGCCAGGGAGGCGGAATGGCTTTCGCTGGGCCTGCCTCAAGCATGTTTGCCAGATCCCACGAGCTCCTTGAGTCCAGGACCCAGAACCCAGGGATGTGACTAGAAAAGCAAATGCTGCAAATCAGCCCTGGCAGCTGCAGGGCCGCAGTGCTGGCTTGGCTTTAGGAACAAGGGTTCTATTCTGAAGGTTTCAAACCACCTGGCACATGTGACACACGGGGGGCTTGTGTGTGCATGTGCATGCAGGTGAATGGTGAGGTTTGTTTACCTTATCTTTGTAAACCTCGAGTTGTTATTTTTTTGTTTTTTTATTTTTTATTGAAGTCTCATTGATACACCATCTTATATTGGTTTCAAGTATATACACAGTGGTTCAACAGTTTCCCAAATTCGAATTTTGTCTTGCCCATGGCTTGCATGTGTTCCTGCGTACCTGCTGTGCGCTAGCACACATTTAAGTGCCGAGGATAAATGAGAGCATGGCGTCCCGCTGGGCGCTTGTGCTCTACTGGGGCAGAAAATATAGAAGTGAATGTACAGGGTTCTGTCAGGTGGTGAGACACGCCGTGGAATCTGTAGAGCAGGGCAGCGTGGAGAGCAGTGTGGCAGGCTGGAGGAGGGCACGCAGGGCCACTGCCTCAGGTGCCCCCGGTTCAGGGAGTTACCCAGGAAGCCCTGGGAGGACAGCCAGCGAGTCTGTGTTAATAAGCAGGTGAGCACCATGGGCACGTGAGCATGCCCCACTGAGACCTCCCAAGAGACTGGGTGGAACATGTGTCCCAGTCATTCCTCTGAGAGACGGTGACGCTGGGGTAGCTACTTCCCAGCTCCCATTCTTCCCTGAATGAGGCTCACTCCTGGGATGCAGACTGACGCAGATGCCATTAGTTTGAATAGAACTTTCTATGGTGACCTCTAAGGTCACTGGGAGGCTCTGGTGAGCAGGCCACACAGCTGGTACCTGCTAAGCCACCCTGTCCAAGCTGCTCAGGTGGTACACTGCACAACTTTAAGGGGGCCAGACGTGTCTAGGCAACACAGAGCAGGGGGCACAGCAAGGATATATTTCAGTCCTTAAAGAAAAGGCAGCAGAGCATTCTGAGTCACAAACCCTGTACAAACGGGGCTTCTGAAACCAACACTATACTTTGAGTTCTTGGGGAAGGTGCTGCAAAAGAACCTTAAGAAGGAGGTATTTCCATATGACAGGGCTTGAGAAGGGAGGATTACTATTTTTAATATCTTCAGCCCAGGTCCTGATATTCAACAGGAACCGTGTCTAATCTTGAATTGTTTGTCTGTTCAGAAAGAGGTGATAGTATCCCTGGGGCCAGGACAGGAAGATGTCAGGCTGGCCATTCCCAAGTGCCTGTTGCATGGCCATCAGCACGTTCCATTAAAGCCAAAGAAGAAGAAGAAGGTCAGAGGGTATTGCATGGCCTGCACAGCATCCCTGAGCACCCCGAGGATAATGGGCCTTGCACACTCGCTCTGGAGCTGATCTGCGTGCACTGCATTCACTCCCAGGAAGCAGGAGGAGCCCCCGGAGTGGCACACACCCTCAGGCTCCTTTCCTCTGCAAGCCTCTGCCCATCTCAGCCTCCCTGGGCCTGCCCCACGGACGCCTGAGCTGGGCCTCCAGAGAGGGCGAGGGCAGGAGCTGGAAACGGCTCTTACAGAGTTTTCCCCCTGCCTCTCCAGGGCACCAGGGCTTCCCTGGCTCGGGAGAAGGAAACAGAGGAGATCTTTCTCCCAGCTCGCTGCCCAGGAGAAGGGCAGAGCTGGAAAGAACCAGAATTAGGAGCCACGCACACTGTTGCCCAGACAGGGGACCAGGGGCAGCAGGAGCAGCCTTCCCCTTCTCGCACCCTCCTGGCACTGGTTCAGTGAGGGCCCCCCAGGGGCCAGGTGCTGACGGTGCAGAAGTGAACCGGCTGGATGGGCCGCTGCCCTCCCAGAGTGGACAGTGTGGCCGTGGGTGGAGGGCGTGGGCAGTGAGTAAGCAAGTAGCTAATGGTACGGTTTGATCAGGGCTCTGGTGGAAGAAGCTAGAGTTGTAATTATCATGGTCTATGCCAGGGAGTCCCAATACTGGCTGCATATCAGTCACCAGGGAGGCTTTATAAAATCAGAAAGCTCCACATATGTATGCCCTATGACCCAATCCTCATAGCTTTTAGTATGTTCATCAGAAGACATGTACAAGAACATTGGTGGCGCCACTATTCGTAATGGCCCAAAACTAAAATCTGCCTCAACTCCAGCTCTGTCCAGCACAGCAGGACGAGTAAGCTGTGGTCCCGTCGCCCAGAACAATGCTGTGCAGCAGCCAGAATGAACGAACCGGGGCAGCAAGCACCAGTAAATCTCACAAGCAAGAGAAGCCAGATCCAAAAGATATGTAGTGTGATACTTTTTCCTTGAAGTTCAAGAAGAGGCCGAACAAGTCTGTGGTGACAGAGGCCAGAACAGCGGCCACCTTTGGGTAGGGACATGGCGGAGGGGCATGAGGGCTCTGGGTTCCTGGAAACGTTTCACATCTTGATCCAGGTCAGTAGTTCTGAACTGGGGTCACTTCTGACCCCCAGGGGATATTTGCAGCATCTGGGGACATGTTGGGTTGTTACCAGTTGGACAGGACAAGGGGAGCTGCTGGCTTCTGGGGCTGCCAATCACGCTGTGTGCACAGCCCCCCAAAGAGAGCTGTGCCGAGGTGGAGGGATTCTGGCTTGGTGGCTGGCTGTGACATGGGGCCTGTGGGATGGCTCGGGAGGCACTGCACCTGAGAGTCACACGCTCCATGCACATGCTCACTCCTACTGCGACTCAGTCACCCCTGTGTGCCGGAGCCCTGTTAGATCTGGAAGCACACCTCTCCCCAGGTCCGTCATCATGGTGGCATGTTGGTAGCTTGAATTCAGTCTTGGGGAAGTGTTTACACCAAGGACATTGCAAATGGCACAAATCAGGGCCCCTTCCTTCTGAAGAGATGCTTGTTAGGCATTTACCAGCATAGTGCGGGTTATATCTTAGAAAAGAAAACAAAGGGTGCCTGGGCCCCACCCACTGTAATTCTGATTTAGTTAGATGGCCCTGGCCTTGGTTGGTTAGTTTTTTGTAAACTCCCCAGGCATGCTGAGTGGGTGGCCAGAGTTGAGAACCCATGCTCTAAAGAGTGGTGAAGAAGGGATCCATCAGGGAGGTGCTATGTAGTTGTGACCTCCTGTCGTTTGGCAAGGGAAGGGGCAGGACAGGGTGATCCAGACAGACGGCACGTGCAGAGGCCTGGTGGTGCAGATGGAGGTGTATTTGGCACGTTTTCCATCAGTGATCCTTAAACATGTGCTTCAGCATCCCCTGGACTGCCTCTTTGAAATGCAGACTTCTGGATGCAGCATTTCTGGGTTGGGCCCAGGAATCTGCTCCTTGCTAAGAGCCACTGCTGGGGAGGAAGTGAAGGAAACAGTGAGACTGGAGCAGAGGGAGGGACAGAGAAGCAAAAGATGAAATTAGAGAGGAAGGCCCGGCCACAGAGGGACTTGTGCACCTGAGCTTCTCAGGCTCCTGTGCTGAGCCGCTCCTGGGGGTCGTGTTAACGTGCAAATTCAGATCCAGGGGCTCTGGGCATGGGCCTGAGACACTGCTTGCCTAACAGACTCCCTGTGATGCCAGCACTGCCGGTGGGGACCACACTCCCAGTGGCAGAGCAGTGCCTGTTACAACTGTAGAGCTTTTATTCTGAGTGCAGTGCAGTCACCAGTGGGTTTTGAGCAGAGAAAGCACTTGATGAGATGTCACTTTCCACAGTCCCCTCTGGTTGCTGCTGCTTGGAGGATGGGCTGGGTGGGCATGTGACCTTCAGGGCACCAGTAGGTGGCCGTTGCAACCAGGTGCCCAGGGTGGGGGAGGCATAGAGAGGGCCTCTTGCACAGGCTGGCCCCAGTTCCTGGCCCCAAACAGCCCAGCCCCCTCGGAGCCCACAGGAGTTTGGGTTCCCGTAGATGCTGTAGTTCCTCCAGGAAATCACCCTGAGGGCTGCAGTGCTATGAGACCTCTCCTGGGTACAGGGCCATGCCACCCCGGTGCTCGGGGTCCTGGGAGATAGAAGCCCCGTGGTGTCCCCTGCACCTGGCGGTGGTGCTCAGTGGGTACGTGATGTACTCACACACCAGAACACAGACAACTTGACCCAGGTTAGTGTAGCTTGCTGGAAAATCACCCGATCTGAACCAAACAGCCTTGAAAATCCACTCCTAAATCCCAGCAAAGGCAAACAAAGGAAAATGGAGTGTTGAGCGTTTGGGTAGCAAATTAACTCTGAACCCATGGATACAGTCACACCACCCTCTCCCCATGGACCACACACAGTTTTCTATCAACCATACAATTCTCAGACTCTAACTGATGGGTTTGTTTTTCCCAGCAAAGTCTGAAGTGTATTTATTAAACACGCTTGGCGGCCTCAGCACAGACCTGGCCCACGTCACATGCTGGATGAATTCAGGCCCTCTGTTCGTGTGTCTGGTCCAAGTCCTTCACTCGGCCCAGTCCTTGTATACAGGATGGGCATGCGTCTCTTTGGAAGTGCAGGGCACATGTGTGGCACACTCAGGGAGGGACTGGATGAATAGCTGTTTATGATCATGCTGTACTGCTCTGAGTCTCTTGGAAGAGTGGGCTCAGCCTTGCCTACACACACAGGGAGCCAGCCTAAAAGTTACTGGTGTCCAGGCCACCCCAGAGGTTCCTTTCTCAATTATGGGCTTCAGGAGGTTTGGAAGTGCTGCAAGGACCCTGGTGCACAGCCAGTGGGGGAAAGCTCTGGTTCAGGGGCAGGAAGGGTGAGGGCAGCCGATAGGAAAAATCAGGGAAGACTTCCTGGATGGGAGGACCTGCATGGAAACATTCAAGATCTTAGGAGGCAATGTGGTGGTGAGGAGCTGGGCTTGCCAGTCAAAAACCTGGTTTTAAATCCCAGCCCCCACCACTTACAAGCTGTGTGATCAAAGGTGGGTCATTGGACCTCTGGGCCTCTCTTGCCTCACCCACAACCTGGTGATGGTGGTCCTTGCCGTCAGGGACCCCTGAGAGTGTCTGGGTGGTCTGTGAGACAGGGCTGAGTGCTGTGCTGGCCCGAGGGCACCAGCAAAGGAAACCACTGCTGACATCACCTTCCTCTGATATTTGCGGCCCCCAAGTCATGTCTGCAAGCGCCCGGTGAGGAGGGGCTTTAACCAGTCTCAAGACTCTGACAAGTCCTGCAGGAAAGAGTTCTGTTTCCATTGTCTGGCCCAGCATTTCCCTCACAATGTGCCATCAGCGATGCTGTAGAGCTCTTTTCTCAGCACCTATTTGTGCCCCGCAGGAGCACCATTCCTTCAGGCAGTCAGGATACTGTGCCTGGGGGTGTTGTGGACAGGAGGGTCCTGCAGACTCCAGGAGACAAGAATCTGGGGTCTGGCATCCCTGTGAACTGGGTTCACAAGCAGATGCTGACTTTCTCCCTGCTGGGCAGGGCAGGGGAGGCGGGGCCCGGGCCTGGCCCTGGAGGGCAGCATGCGTCACTGGGAGAGGGGGGCAGTTAACCCACCAGGGGCGACCCCAGTGACAGCGTCAGGAGGTCTCAGGCGTGTCGGGAGATGGCAGGGAAGGCGTCTTGGTGGAAGTAAACGCTAAGGGCCTCATGGGTATTGAATAGAGATTAACATTCACTCATTCACTCAACAAATACTTGTTGAATGCCTGCTGTGTGCTGGGGCCACAGTGTGTGCTAGTGACGAACAGCCTGCGTTTGGATGCCCTCTCCACCTGGCCTTGTCTTGAGACCTTGAGCAAGCTGCTTTCCGAGCCTGAGCCTGTTTCCGCACCTGTGGAGTGGGATGCCGTAGCACAAGCTCGGAGTATTTGCAGGGTGGCCAGAGGGCTTTTAGGCGGGGAGCCAGGCGCTTCCGAAGCCCTTGCAGCCGCTTGGCGACCTCTGAGGTTGGTGCTGGCTGCCTGTCCTCATGCGTCCTCCCCGCCTCTTCCCCAGCCGCGACAATTCCCCGAGCCTGAAGGAGATCCGCAATGGCTGCCAGCAGCCCTGCGACCGGAAGCCCACCTTACCTCTGCGCCTTCTGCACCCCAGCCCGGATCTGGTGTCTCAGGAAGCCACACTGTCCGAGGCAAGGCTCAAGTCGGTGGTCGTGGCCTCCAGCGAGATCCACGTGGAGGTGGAGCACACCAGCACTGCCAAGCCGGCGCTGACGGCCAGTGTGGGCAACGACAGCGAGCCCAACCTCATCGACTGCCTCATGGTCAGCCCCGCCTGCAGCACCCTGAGCATCGAGCTGGGCCCCCAGGCCGACCGCACACTCGGCTGCTATGTGGAAATCCTCAAGCTGCTGTGAGTGTCCCCGGGTTCCTGTCACCAGAGGATGGGGGAGGGAGGCCTGGCTTTGCAGCTGGGTGCCTTCGTGCTTGCTGATTCTAGACATGCAAGGGTGGGCATGCTGAACATGTGTGTGCACACATGTGAGAGTGTGTACACAAGTTGGGGTGAATAAGTGTAAGTATGGCTGTACAGAATGTGAGGGCACAGGTTTAGGGTGTGTATGTGTCTGAACATGCACTGCGTTCGAGAGTATGTGTGTGCATGTAAGGTTGACGCGGGGCTAGGGGAATACAGGTGTGCTTGTCTGGGCACAGCATAATGTATGCACGTGTCTGTGAGTTTGAGAATGTGTATGTGAGTGCATACATCTACCAGGTACCCACGTGGGTCTGGGGGTGCGTGTGTCACTACATGTTAAATAGGATGTGGATTCACTCCAAGTTTGTGAGTGTCCTTGTATGTGAGATGGCTCTGGGTGTGTGCAGGCATGACAGCCCAACGTGTGTCTGGGTCTGCAGATAGGAGTTGGATGTGGGGTGTGTGGATTTCTCTGTAGGGGCTTATATATGTGTCTTATGTGCCTGAGAGGCTGTGAGTGCACACATGTGGGTATGAGCCTATGTGCACAAGAGGTGGAGTGTGTGTGTGTGTGTGTCTCTGTGTGTGCAAATATGCCCAAGAGCCATCATGTGAGTATGTTTTCTGTGTTTGTGGTCCATGCATACTTTGTGTGTTTGGTGTGTATTTAATGTGAAGTTCCAGTGTGCCTCCCCCCCTCTGCCCCCCAGCCTCATCCGAGGGGCCAGGAAGGGAGTGTGGCATGTAGATCAGACCTGGCTGGTGGGAAGGGAAGGGCCAGGAGACCTAGGTCCGCTCTGGGTGGTGCCACTTCTGAGCCAGGTGCTTTGGGCCTGTCCCAGCCTCTCCCTGTGGGCAGTGGTGGGTCGGGGGAGAGGGATGTGGTTTACTCTTTCATCCCAAGGGTCTTTCTAGTTCTGCCATCACATACCATCCAGACCTATCTCAAACTCAGGTGTGCCTGGCTCCTGGAGCCCCAGGTGGACGGAGGTCACTGACCACTCCCTTCTGCCTGTGCTGAGCTCTGTGGTCCATGGGCCACTTGGTCTGGAGAAGCTAGATGCCTCCCCACCTGGGCCCACAAGCTCTGTCCTTGGGGATGGAGCTCTGCTCCCCTCTCAGGACTGAGTCCAGAAGTTGGCATTCCCAGGTGCGGTCCGTGGCCCGTGGTGGGTGGGTTTTGCAGGGGGATTGGGGTATGACTGTGGTCACATCAGACCGACGTATGGAGCCTATCTGAAGGCCAGGGACCAGGGCCCTTTGATTTAGGGGAAGGCCTGGCTCCTGGGCCACCAGTGTTGCTGGGGTTTCACTGAGTCTCTGTGTCATTGTTGATGGCTGTGCGGCATCTGTTCTGCCTCTCTCATGAACATGTTGCTGCCCCGAGTGAGCTCATGGTCTGCGGGGGTCGAGGCGGCCTGCTGGTTGCCTAGTGAACTGGTGAATCAGGCTGGGAGACACCTATGGGTGCCCGCTCTGCTCTGAAAGCAAGGTCTGAGGTACCTGTGATGGGCACATCTCAGTCTCAGTTCTCTAAAGCAGCAGGGAATCCCCACTTTTTTCCAGGAGTGGCAGTCAGCCTTCTGAGGGACAGGTCAGCAATGGCCTGCACATCCTCTTTGCCCTGGTTGAGGCAGGGCCCACCAGGCCAGGGTCGGCCCTGCTCCTCCTGACCCCCTAACTCTGGCCGTTCTCCGCAAACACCTGAAGCACCCAGGCCCTCTGCTGACTCATGTTTCATTAAGCACTCAGCATTTGAATTTCGTCATGCGGTTGACACACCCTTTTTGTTCTTCATATACACGGTCGCGAATGAGGATTCTCTTCTCCCTGATCTGCTTCCAGACCTCCTGCCTGCCTGCATCCCCCAGCTGCCAGGGCATGGGTGGTGGGGGTCAGGGGCCTTCTCAGGGGCTGCCCACTGCAAGCCGGCTGGAGTTCCTGATCTCTGCTTGGGGTAGCATCTCACACCCTACCCAGAGGTCTTCACAACATAGGGCTTATACTTCTGGAAGCCTGTTTTAGGGGAGCTCAGAACACAATTTAGGCTGGATAACTTCATCTCCTTAGCAACTTTCCTTCTCTAACTCTGCTGTCTGCTCGAGTCCCTGGCCCACTGGAGGGTCTCAAGCATGTTGAATCCACAACACGCTCGCAGCTCAAAGTGCTCTGAAGTGTGATACATTAGGAAAAGCACAGATTCCAGACATACTGCGGAGTTCAAGGATTATGGATCCTGTATCAGCTTGTGACCTTGGGCAAGTTGCTTGTCCTGAGTTAATAGCTGCCCCCCAGGGAGTTGAAGGGGTGAGATAGAGGGCCTGGTTCTAGGCACCACACAGCACAGCCACCTTGCAGGTGCAAACGAGAGTTACTATACTTTCTGGTTCAAGTGTGTTTCCTAGATACTGTTGGGAGTAAAATGCATCATTGATTTAGTAACAGCACTTTGAATGGGAAAAATCCTAATACAGCATTTAGTGCATGCTGGGATTGCAAGAAGCATGCACCTGAGAACTGAGGAAATGTGGCCATAAGCATCTATGCCACTGTAGACAGCACTGTTGGCTTCCCTGGGCCTCAGTTTTCTAGTCTGGGAAATGGGTGTCTTCCTCAGAGGGGCTGTTAGGAGAATTTGGGTGGCATAGGACCTTCCCAGAGCTGGCCCAGTGCTGGGCTGCTGTTGTCAATAGGAGTGCTCTGAATGGGAGTTCTGTGTACAGAATGAAAGAACAGAGGCTCTAAAGTGGAATTGAGGGGTCCTAGCAGGGCATGGTGGGCGGCCAGGAAAGCCATGATTAGAGCCTTGGCCCAGCTTGGCTCCTTTATGGGCATGTGGGCAGTGTGGCCCACCCACAGCCAGGTGCCGCAGCAGGCATGGCCCCTCTGAGCCCTGTTCCCATAGGAAGGCCCACACAGCCTTAGGATTTGATACCTTTGGAAAGTAATGTAAGCCGCAAAAAGTTCCCTGGAGACCCTCAGAAAGGAAAACTATGCCCAGCAGGGGTCAAGGTTGACACTGAAATCAGCCTGCGAGGCCCAGGCTGGGTGGTACAATGGGAAGAATGTGGACTTGGGGCCCGACCGAGCAGGTTCAGGTCTGTAGTAGTTTGAAGTCCAGCTTTTCACCTGCTGGGCCCCTGGGTCAGCTCAGACATTTATGTATCCCTTTGTATGTGTTCTTTCACCAGACATTTATTGCAGACAGACTGGGCCAGCTGTATGTTAATGCCAGGGTTCCAACCGGCCCCTTGCTCTCGGTTCCTCTGTATCTGAGTAGTGCCGACTACCAGACACAGTGACCTTACCCTCCAGTGGGATGGAGTGTGGGAAGCGGCTGGCATTCGTGAGGCCACAGGCAGGGGGGACGCCCTTTGTCCAGGAAGAGCAAAGTGCAGCCCTCACAGGGGACAGGTGGGCAGGCCACCTCTTTTCTGATCAGCTCAAATCTGGCTAGTTGTTATCTTGCAAACACCGGATTTTAAGAGGCTGATGGGCCATGGTGAGCTGAAAGTCTCCTCAACCCTCAGGGGCTCTTTAGGGGGATGCAGACAGACTTGGGGTTGTCCTAATGACTAGGAAGTGTGGCTAGAATGTAGAAGGCAGGTGCCAGGGAGGGGACACAGGAAACACCATGCATCCCAGGACAGTCCTGCCCAGGGAAGATGCTGCTACTCCACTGGCACAGATACCGGAGTCTGGTGAAGGGCAGGGGGGTTGTTTGTGGGCTTGGAAATCCTGTCAGACAAGGAGTGGCTGAAATAGCCTCCAGCATCGTGAGCTGGAGGGAGGCCGGAGGGATGGTGAGCCGGCACAAAGTACGTGCATGCTGCTGGGATCTGACGAGACGCTGGGGAAGGACAGCTGGGACCCAGCCGATGTTCCCTGTTCCTTGCCTGCATCCTCTGGTGCTGGGTACCCCACTGCCAGCCGCTTCTCAGGTCAGCTGGCCCCACCTTCCCAGTGGCACTCAGGGTCACAGCTGTGTGCCTGGGAAGGAGTGGGTGGCGGGACCGCCTCCTTCGTTGAACACATTGGAGTCAGCCAGACTCAGGTCCAAACTCCATCCCCGGCATTTAGCTAATCATGGTATTGGACAATGACCACCTCTCTGAGCCTCAGTTTCCCAGCTGTGAAATGAATGGAGATCCCTGTCCATGCATTCTGGTTCTCAGGGTTGCCTCGAGAATTAAATGAATTCATGTGTGCCAAGCATTTGTCCCAGCTCCTGGTGGTCAGTGGCCAGGCCAGGCCAGGAGCTCTCCTCCCTGCCGGTTATGGGAGGGCTTCTGGCGGAGGTTTTAGGTGAAGCCTGCAAACCAGCAGCAATGTGTATATGAATGTGTGTGCGTATTCATATACATAGACGATGTGTTTGGAAGTTTTCAAATGTGAATTCCTTGGAATTCAGAGGCCACTCTGTAGAAACTGGACGCTCCCTGGAGTATTTGAGCCCACAGAGCTGCTCCCCAACCCTGGAAGGTCTCTGATGGGTGACAGGCAGGTGAGAGGGAGGATTTGCCCAGGTCCCCAGCCTCAGTGATAATGGCCACTCATTTCTTGATTTTAGACTCTGGGCCACCTATTTGCCTTTTGAGGGGGCAGATATTCCCCAATGTGTCTGCATGGCAGGAGCGAAATGAAAGGTGTCCCAACTCACCCCTCTTGCCCACACCCTGGGCCTTGTGAGCATCAGGGGCTACATAGGCACCTCACTCATGCTCTTCTGGAAAGGTTGGTGGTTTCCTGCTGCTCTCCCAGGCCCTGCTCACCCCCACTCCCCAGTCCCCTGGGAGTCCCCTTAAGGACCCCTGACCCACTCAAGGAGCCACCACATTGGGTTCTCTGGGCTGAGGGCCCAAGAGCCCCGGGCTTCAGCTCAGGCTTCATGCCTGGCCAGGCCAGTGTGCTGGGGCCTTCTGGCTTCTCGGGGGCTCGCACAGCCCACCCGCCCTTGGGCTGTACAGCAGCTGCTGTCCTGCGGGGCAGGGCAGCTTCCCCCATGCCATGCGGAAGTTCTGTGAGTCAGGGAGACGGTGTGCTGGGAGGCAGCTTCTCGTCCCCGGGACAGCTCAGGTTTAGGCAACACCTGTCAAGTTGGGTTACAGTTCTGCTGCGCATGTGCTGTGTCTCTGCCAGGTCAAGGTGCTGCCCCAGGTCCTCAGAACCGTCCCTCCACTTCCATGTCCACCCTGTCACCTGCCTGGCTTGTCCCTGGTGTCACCCACCCCCACCCCAGCAAGAGAAAGGCAGTCCTCAACCATCTGGGCTCTAAACCACTCTTCTGGGCCTCATGCTCCCAGAGCCTCATGAAGCCCAGCTTTTGCCTTAGTAGCTCTGTGACCTTTGGCAGGTGGCCTGGCCTCTCTGGGCCTCCATTTCTCCTTGTAAATGGGAGTTCTAGAGCCAGCCTGGCCCTGTTAATGTGAGGACTATTTGTTGCTTGACACCTGAGGCTTGTCAGAGACCCTCAGGACAGCTGAAGTGCCTCACCTCCTCTCCCTGAGCCCAGGGAGGGCCTGGCTGTCTTCTCCCTCCTGGGGGCAGGCAGCCAGACCTCTCACAGCCTCAGGGCAGGCACTCTGCTGCCCGCAGGGATCCCACACTCCATCCCTTGGGCCCAGCCAACCCCTAGGCACCTCTCTTCCCAGCCTCTGCCCAGCACACCTCCCGTGCACCCCTAACTGGTTGGACCGGGCTCTTGGAGCAGGGCCAGCAGCCAACCAGAGACCTGGAGCTGGGCCAGGCCAAGGCAAGGAAGCAAGTCCATCTGCCCTCTTGCTTTCTCCTCCCCCACATCCCATCTCCAGCCTGCGTGGGCTGCCACGGTGGGGCTGACTAGAGGCCAAGCTCCAGGCTGGGGGAGCGAGGGAGGAAGAGTGACTCCATCCAGACCCCCTGCCCTGGCCTCCGCTTCTCACCGGGCTCAGCACTGGGGAGCACAGGTGACCCGCACTGTTCTGTGGAACACATACTTGGCCATGTCTCCTTTTACTCAGGGTGAACCCTGGACCCCAGCTGTATCGCTGGCCAAGCCCAGTGTGTGCTGGGTCCCCAGCTCAACAACACCCTCCCGAGCACCAGCCGTCTGCCAGGCCTGGCGCCCCACACGCCAGGTGTAGAGATGAGACGCAGCCCCTCCCAGGGTGTGTGGGCACCAGAACTCCTAGAGTCTACGGCTTGGGTGGGGCCTGCTCCAGTGCCTCGCTCCTGGTGCAGGGGTTGAAGCTTTGGGACCTCAGAGGTGTCCCACTTGGTTTAGGCTGGTGGGTGAGCGCTGGCTGCCTATGGGTTTTCAGCAAAGTCTCCAAAGCCAGAGAGATGGGGGAGCCCAGGTTGGGGCCTGGCTGTAAGGCAGTCAGTGGAGGCACTGGGTAGGGGGTCTGGAACCGTGGCCTCAGAACCTGAGGTCAAATCCAAACCACCAGGGAGTGACTTGTGTGCGTATAGAACATCTCTGAGCCTTCGGTTTGCTCACCTACAAGTCGGGTGATCATACTTAACGTCGGCAGCGTCTGTGAGTGTTAATGGGGAAATGCATGTGCCCTCGGGTGCCGGCTGGAGGCCTGTCCTGCCTCCACTGAGGCGCTGCCGTGCTCACACATTCTTTGCCTGCCCCTGCCCCTCCTGGCTTCTTAGGGCAGAGTTTGCAGAAAAAGCTGCTGCTTTCAGAAGCTGTGCTTCGAGGACTGGGGGCTAGGAGGAGGAAGCAGGCCGTGGCCCCAAACCTGTTGCTTCCCTTCCGGTGACCATTCTCAGTGGCACAGCTCTGCAGCCACCTTGCCCATTGCTTGTGTTACGGATTTGTGTCCTGGTTGGCCGATTCCATGACGTCAGCAGGCCCGACACAGTGGGTCCCAGCCTGGTGCAGTGGTCGCTACCATTCCAGTGGTCCAGTGTTCCTTGTCTGACCCTCGGTTTCCTCATCTGTTATGTGAGGCTGGTTATCTTTACTCCATTACAAAGAGAGAATGAACAGAAGTACATCTCTTGGCATAATGCAGTGCATGTTCAGCACATTGACAAAGTGGTAGCTGCTATTCATCACCATTATATCTGTTATTACTATTATTCCACTGTTTGTACTGTCATTATCAGTGGTGATTTTAAAAAAGCTGTTTTTCAGGACATGAGAATAGAAGTACCCTGTAAATCAGGAGGGTTGACCCACACAGCAAATAAACAGCATGTAATTTTTATTTTTTATGAATCAGTCTATAAACATACCACTCAGTTCTGCTCAGAAATGAGGCTGGCTTTGCGTTCCCAACCTAAGCACTCTGTATTAGTCAGCTCAGACCTCCAGTATAAAATTACAGAGTGGGTGACTTGCTGCAGAAATTGTATTTTCTCCCAGTTCTGGAGGCCAGAACTCTGAAATCAAGATGCGGGTAGGTTTGGGTCCTCTGAGGCCCTTCTCTCTGGCATGTGGACAGCTGTCTTCTCCATGCTGTCTGTCTTCACATGGCCGTCCCTCTGTGTGTGTCTGTGTCCTAATCTCTTCTTTGAAGGGCACCAGTCAGATTGGATCAGGGCCCACCCATATAACCTCATTTTAACTGAATCACCTCTTTAAAGACCCCATCTCCAAATACAGTTGCATTCTGAGGTGCTGGGGGTAGGACTTAAACATATGAGTTCGCAAGGAAACATTTCAGCCCCCCCAAACACCCCAACGGTTAAGAAGATGGAAGGAGCAGTGGTACGGTAGCTTGGGTTCAGAGGCAGAGATGAACGCCAGGCAACCTGGTTGGCTAGCCCTTCAGTTGCCATAAGGAAGTTTCTGGACAGGTTCTGTCTGGCAGGCCTGTTAGCCCAGCTGTAGACAGCAGGCACAGGGCCTCCTGGCTCTCTGGAAGCAGAGGTGGCTGGAGCAGAGCTGGAGCCACGTGAGTGTACCAGACTCTCTCCCCATCTCTGGCATCTGTGACAGTATGCCATAAACCCCTCCCTGTCCAGACCAAACCTGACTGTCGCCCCTGCTCCTTCTAGGTCGGACTACGATGACTGGAGACCATCTCTGGCCAGCTTGCTTCAACCCATTCCATTCCCCAAAGAGTAAGTCCCATGCACATTTCCGGAACCCTCCCACCCGTGAGGAAAACCTCTGTCATCCACCAGGGGCGTAGCAGGGGGTGGTCACATCATGGGATGCAGCAAGTCACACTGGGAACACCATGGACAGGAGATGGTGTTGGGCCTCAGCTGTGGGACCCCCAGGGAGGCACCTCCTCCCTCTGGAAAATGGGAAAATCGCTTCACCGCATTGTCAGGATTCTGTGCTAAGAAGACAGACAAGCCCTCCCCACCGGGCCTTCTGCAGAGAAGTCAGCAACTCTTACTGTGCATCATCAGATGGGGTTAGAAATGCCTGTCTGTTCTCTCCGAGGCCATAGCAAAAACCAGCGGACAATGCATGTGGAGCTGCTTTCTGTGCCACACAGCGACGCGCTGTTTACGCCCATTACGATCACTAGCTCCCGCTCCACAGAGTTGGACCAGAAATGGGCCTTGCATCTCTCTCTTGCCAGCCCTTACCCTGATGCTGGATTTCTCACAGGAAAATCGGGAGAAAACTGTCTGGTGGATAATGGCCTGAGGAGAAGGCTCTGTCTAAATAGCCAGGCCCAGAATACCTCCAGGCCTGTGTTTTGACAGATGTGAAGAAGCCAGGCCTCAGGAGGCAGCTCGGGGCTCCCTCAGGAGCCAGGTAACGAGCCTGTGTTTATGAAATGCTGCTCTCCGAGGGGGACATTACATTCAGTAATTGTCCCATTTGCTGGCCTGCCTGTTCCCCGGGGCACCCGGGACCCGAGACCAGAGAAATCCGACTCCTGAGAGCCACTGCCGTCTCCAAAGAGCAGTGGCGTCATTGGCCATAGCCACTGTCCCCAGCCCCGGGGGCATGCTCGACAGTGGGCCCGTGATGCAACCCGCCTGGAGAATGGTCCCTGATGCCACCTCAGCGTGCGGTAGTAATTAGTGCAGCAGCGCCCGAATTGTGGAGCAGTTAACAAACACACCTGGGTCCCTGGTGCCCACATGCAGACACATGTGCTCACACACACCCACTTAGTTCCACTGCTGTTTGCAGACGTGGGACCTGGGGGCCATGGGGGGCTCAGTCTGTTCACATTACTACGATCTGTTGCCTCACCAAAGGAGGCCTTTGTTTTGCAATTTCAGGTAGAGACAAAATGTCAGTGTTTCATTCTCAATTCCTCTTCATTCTTCAAGTCGGACATACAGCCTAGATGTCCCCAGAGAGGGTTTGAATCACTGCGCTGTTGCAGAAGAGCCCTGCTCACTGCATTCTCTCTTTGCTTTTGTTACAGAGCTCTCGCACACGAGAAATTCACCAAGTGAGTATTAGGGCAATGCCCTCGGTGCCTTCTTCTGGTAGCAATGTCCTCTGTCCCAAAGTTGTCCCCTGGCAGCTGCCTTCTTCCAGCCCATGCTCTGTTGCGTGCCTTCCGGACAGCCACAAAGCCTCCGCGGAAGCTCTCCTGTGGCATGTTCAGGCCCATCTAGATGTGTCCCTGTCCTGCCAGCTCAGCCGAGCTCTCCCGCCCTTACCCGGCCCTCTCCTCAACCTACAACCCGGTTCACCTGCAGCCAGGACTCTGGGAGTGACTCTGCCCCACCCTGTCTCTTTCAGGGAGCTGAAGTACGTGATTCAGAGGTTCGCAGAGGACCCGCGACAAGAGGTGAGGCCCCCCTTCCAATCCCTTCCTGCCTCATAGGCACACTGTCAGGGCCTCTGCAGGGACGTGTGGGCCCTTGAGCCTCTGTAGCTCTGACGGGGCCTCTGTCACCCACAGCATTCAGAATAGTTCACAAAGGCTCCTTGCCTGGGCCATAAACACACCCCGCCCCGTTGTCAAGCCTGGCCCATGATGTCAGTGTTTTACTGTAAACCCAGACTAACCAGAGGTGGTTTCCCACCAGCTGGGGGTTTCTCCTCAGAATTTGGGGGCGGGCAGGCACCAGGGCTCCCAGCCAACTGCAAGATAGCCCTGGATCCTTGGCCATTCTGAGAATCGGCGGCCAGGGAAGTTATCAGGGCAACGATCAGAGTCAGGTTTCATTTCCTGGGCATGGTGGCCAGGGGCTCCCGAAGCGGCCCTCTGTCCCTCCAACAGTCAGGCCTCGGGGATGGGGGGCAGCCTTCCCGGCCAGCATGGCTGGGCCTCCTCCCATCCCACCAACGTGATGAGAGTCGCCGGCTATAATCAGACCTCCTCCCACACCAGGCACTGTGTCTTCCCGTTTAAGCCTCACACCAACTCTCTGACGGCTCTAATACTATCCCCGTTTTTACATCAGGATTACCCTCCCGCTAGATTTGAGTTACATCCCCAAGTCTTGTACCCGGTACATACAACTGGCACCTGGCTGTAGCAGGGCAGCAGAGCTGAGCAGAACACTGCCTGGCCCCAGGAGCTCACTGCCTTCTCCAGGCCCCTGGGTTCTGGGATGGGACGGAATCTGGCTTCAGGCAGGGACAGACCTGGGCTCAGTCAGCCCCAGCAGAGCAGGAGGATAAGGGTGGGAAAGGAGGGAGGGAGTTATTCTTGATGGGACTGGAATATTTCTCTGCAAGCCACCCTGAAAAACCTAGTTCTAGCAGGATCTAGAAGGGTCCTGCTCTACAGCACCATGATTCTAAACCCTGATTACAAAAGCAGAAATGGTAGACAGGGAGCTTTTAAACTGCCAGGGACCAGTGATAGTCTCCATTTTTCTTAAAACTAAGCTGTTCCTCACCACACGTGAGGACAGATTCTCAGAATTCCCCTGGAAAGTGAGCCTTTATTTCAGACACAAACTTTGAAGTTGAATAAAAGTGGTGCCAGGTGCTTCCCGGAGGGGAGAGGCCGAGCCAAGTGCCAGGAGGGAGATTTCCCAGCCTCGCCCTCCGGGGGCCTTGTCCTCTGGCCTCGCCCGCAGGCCCTGTTCCTCCCCTCGCTGGTTTTCTCTCCTGTGTCTCTTCGCCTCTGTCCGGTCTCCCTCCTCACTCTTCTCTCTCTCTCCCCTCCTTTCTTCCTCTTAAATGAAGCCAAAGTTGTTTTCTTGTAAATTCTTTGCTGGAGTCGGTGAATTGTGCTTTAGACGCTTCATTCTTTATTTTTTTGACAAGTTGACATTTGCTATTCTTCCAACTCAGAGGGAAAAATCAAAGCCCCACCGCCTGTTTTCTGTTTGCTTTGTGTGGGTGGTGATCAGTTGACTATCTGTGAGTAAGTGACTCTTGGCAGCAAACTGTCCTTCATTCCTGAAGGAGGCGAAGGGGCACTGGCTCGGCTTTCTTCTGAGGACCGGGAGGAGGATCCGAAACAAAGGCCTTTGTCTCTCTCCCTTCCTCTGCAATTACAGCTGGGGCCTGGGTGGATGTGGAATCCCTCCCAGACACGCACGGGCACACGTGTTTGCACACACGCTCCCCTCACACCCCCCCCCCACCCCCGGCACAGAGCTCTGGGAAGGAGGCTGAGGGTCCAGGGAATGGGGAGAGCCACGCATGGAGCACTGATGTCGCCCCTGCCCTGGACGAGGCCTCATGAGGGGGGGGGTACAGAGTCCCAGAGAGAGATTAGTGAGACAGAGACGCACGAAGGGGGCTGGGGCCCATGAGGGGGAAGCCGGGAACCGGGAGGGAGGAAGGCAGACGCCCGAGAGGAGGGTCAGTAAGGGGAGAGCAGAAACCCGAAGAGTGAGTGGGGCCAGAGGCCGAGAGAGGAGGGCAGAGAGCAAGAGACCCAGAAGGAGTTAGAGACACAGAACGGGGAAGAAAGAAATGCCCCCGGCCCCCAAAAAAGCCATAGGGGGAAGAGGGGTGGGGCTGAGTCAGCGCTTGCTTTGAGCCTGTCTCCCCAGATTTGACCACAGACTTGCTTTTATTCGGGGCAGCCAGCCAAACGGCCTGTGCTCCATCCCGCGGAGCTGGTGGCTGGTGGCTGGAGTTCCCCAGTTTGTGGGTACCACAGTTTTTCCCAAAACACCTTCTGTGGACCTTAGTAGAGGGCTGGGAGTCACTGGACTAAACAAAGTTCAACAGGTCCCCACTGTGGCACTTGACCGAGCCTTTCCCGTTTGCATGTGTGTATTGTGGGTCTGTGAGGAGCTGACCCACGTGCCCTCTCCTCCGTGCAGGTCCACTCGTGCCTGCTGAGCGTGCGGGCCGGCAAAGACGGCTGGTTTCAGCTCTACAGCCCCGGAGGGGTGGCCTGCGATGATGACGGGGAGCTTTTCGCCAGCATGGTAGGTGGGCAAGGCCCCCAGCGGGCCTGCGGGTGCACTGGCCGGCTCTCCTGGCTAGTGGAAGAGCTACCCAGCCTGGGAATGTCCAGGCTAAAATGAAGCTGATGATGAAGCTGGTGACAGTGACCACCACCGGCGTCACTTTCTCACCCCTTACCTGAGCAGGCATGAGCTGGGGACCTGAAATTCCTGCCCCTACTCAGCTCTGGGAGGAGATGGCACTTAACTATTACCCCATTTTGCAGATGAGGCAACTGAAGACGTAGGCTAACTGCCAGAGCTCACAATTAATTGTAGTGTCCATGTTACATTCTGAGCCCTTAACATGCACAGGTGTTAGAGGGCACAGCGGATCTACCACCACATCTGGTCCTTGCCATGAGATCCCTGTTGCAGATGAGAGGTCTGAGGTCACGAAACCAGTACCTGTACCTGTGGTGACTTCCCAACCTGCTCTCTGCCAGGCCCTGTGTCGAACTCATGTGTGCACTGTTTCTTAATCTTTGCAGAACTCCATCCCTGGTCTACACCTCCACTGAGGCAGTCCCAGAGAGGTGCTGTGGCTTGCCTGAGGTCACACAGGCCTTGAGCCCCAAGTCCCTCCATTGGCCCCAGACCACACTGTCCAGGCCCAGACTCCCCTCCTCAAGGGCAGGTGCTCCTCCAGGCGACTGGCGACCTTGACTTCACTGCGTGCTCACAAAACAAACTTGGTTCTGTGATCACGCACATTCCCAAACAGGAGGCAGTATGAACATCAGTCAGACCTGGTCAGACCCCAGCTCTGCTGTGCAGCAGCTTGATGGCCCCGGGCTTCTTACTTGCCTCTCTGGGTTTTGGTTTCCCAGTCAGTAAAATACAGAGTGTTTTAGTTTCCTGGGACCACCGCGGCCATCGCTCCTGGTAACGTCACTCCTGGTAACATCGGCGAGGCGCCCAGCCACGCTGGCCCCGTGCTTGGAAGTGACGGCTGTGGTGGTTCTTGTCTCTGCAGAGCAGCCAGTTCAGCAGGGGGAGCGCTCACAAAGCTCTCCGCGGTGAACTCAGCAGCGATGTTCGTGCAGGGACTGCGGCTCCAGGCGCTGCCTCTGGGACTTTTCTTGAACTGGGCTTATTTTTAGGTCCTTTCCCCTACGCGCTTGCTCTCCACTCTCCCCGCCACCCGCCGTGTTCCTTTAGAGTGCCCTGTGCATCCTGGAAATGCCAGTCCCTGCCTGCCTGCACGCGTCACCTCTTTCTCACCTCTAATGGGGGTTCTTCTAATGTCACAGCTTCCCCATGGCAATGCCGGGTGGCCCCCCCACCCATCGAGGCAGGGGTGCAGTGGGAGAGAACTCAGGAGCTGGCATCTCCCCAGCCTGAGCAGTCGCATTTGTGTGCCCGAGTTGTTAATGATGGGGTAGAAAAAAACACACGGGGCAGGAAGCAGGCAGCAATGTGTCATACCCTTGGAGACACATGGCCTGGAAGAGGTCCCCTTGATTCGGCTGCCGCCTCCAGCCACAGAGGACATGAGAGCAACGTGCATTTCTTAATGGCTGTCCCCCGTGTAACCCAAGATGGGGTAGAATTTGCCAGTTCTCGTATTTCAGGGCCAGGTAGCACTCAGAATACCTTCGAAGCTCACAGAGGGCTTGGAAACGGGAAGGTGGTCTCCATGCCATTCCCAGTCCCAAGTGTGAGGCTGGGGTGCCTCTGAGAAGGGCCACCCAGAAGTTTCCACCAGGTTCAACAGTGCGGAGACCCCGGAGGGTCAAATATTATCAGAGTCCTGAGAGGAGCAGGGGAGGGGGGCTTTGGGGTGTGTGCGTGTTAAGGAGAGGGAGGGTGAAATGCATATAACATAAATTTTATCATCTTGACCATTTTTAAGGGTGTAGGTCAGGCGCATTAAGTACATTCACACTGTTCTACGAACATCACCGCCATCTGTCTGCAGAACTTTTCATCTTCCCAAATGGAAACTGTCCCCACTGTCTGCCCACCCCACCCCCAGCCCTGGGGCCCACCATTCTACTTTCTGCCCCTATGAGTGTGGCTGCTCTTAGGGACCTCACTTGAGTGGAATCCCACAGAATTTGACGTTTTGTGCCTGGCCTAGTGCACTCACCACAGAGTTCCCAAGGCCCGTCCATGTTAGATGCATCAGGGAGGGGTCTTTTGAATCCCCCGGGAGGGGCTGGTGACTGTTTCAGATTTAGCGTCCAGATGGGTAGGTGGGGTGGGTGTTCTGGTTTCCAAATGCTTCTGGCGTGCTAACGGCGGGCACCACAGCCTTGGCCCCATAGTGGTCACTGCCCTTCACTGGCCGTCTTCCCTCACAGGTGCACATCCTCATGGGCTCTTGTTACAAGACCAAAAAATTCCTGCTGTCCCTGGCAGAAAACAAGCTGGGACCCTGCATGCTCCTGGCGCTGAGGGGGAACCAGACCATGGTCGAGGTAAGGAGCCGGATGGGTGCCTGGTGAGGCTGCTCCCACTTGGTCCTTTGTCCCTGTTGACTGAGCATCCTCCAGGAGCCCAGGGGGCACACAGGGGCCCTCCCAGCCCCCCGAGGCCTGTGGGGGCGCCAGCACTCCCCAGACAGTCTGTTAATGTCACTTGTGATCTGTGTTGGTCCAAGAGATCAGGAAAGAGTTTTGTTCCATTTGTCTATTGCTACAGAAGATCACCCGCAAATGGGTACCCAAAACAATATTTACTTTGCGCACAGATCTTGGGTGACTGGGCTCCACTGACCAGCTCTCACTTGGGGTCCCTTGGGGAGGCTGGAGTGGCCTTGGGGTTGTAGCATTCCCATGCACCAAGGAGCCCCTCACATCACCTCTCACCTGCTCATCTCCATCTGCCCCAAAGTCCCCGAAACCTGAGGCTCCCAGAGCCGCTGTCCAAAAAGAGACCGGGCAGAAGCTAACATCACTTCCTCCCCATCGTACCCACTAGAAGGAAGTCACCACGGCCAGCCCATAGTCAAGGGGAGAGCAGTTAGACTCCACCTCTCAGCAGGAAGGGTGTCCAAGAATTTGGCCTGCAGAGCTTCCCATGCCAGTGTGATAGTGAGGGCGGGAGTCCAGGACCAAGGAGGCATCAGCAGGAGGGCAGGTGCAAGACAGACCAGGCCTCAGGCCGTACACGCCAAGACCTGTACCTGGGGAGGCCCGGGTGGCTAGAACGCGGCGAGTCAAGGGGGCGAGAGGCTTGGGACACGGGTGGATGTGCAGGAAGAGCCCAGCAAGTCCCCGAAGGCCCTGATGAGGAGCTAGGGGGTTCGTCCGAATGCTCGTCCTCACTGCGTCATGAGGGGGCCTTTCTGGAGAGGGATGCCCACAGGACAGGAGGCAGGCAGGCTGCGAGGTGAGGGCTGGGTGCACTCTCCTTGGTCAGGGAAAACTCGTCAGAAAGGGGATCTTGAGGCAGGGCCGCCAGCGCGTTGGCCCCAGGCAGCAGGGACCGGGAAGGACGGAGAGCCTAGGGAGCCACCTGAAGCCCCGCCAAGGAGGCAGGTGGGCCCTGGAGGCTTCAGTTCAGCTCTGCAAGCGTGTCCTGACCACCTACAGTGTGCCACGCACCAGGATGCAAAGAGGGGTCCTGTCTTTGGGACTCTGCCAACCCTCTGGGGCCGGGTGGCTATCATCCCTACATGTATTTACCAAGAGTCTGCTCCGTGCTCTGCTGGGTGTACATTAGTGTCCCCACTGCGCAGAGGGGAAGCTGGGGTGGGTGACTTGCCCATATCTCGCAGCCAGAAATGTAAAGGGCAGAGCAGGGTTGCCCATGTTCAGATGTTCACATGCGGGATGCGTGGAGCTTGTCCGTAGATGCCCTTTCGGGGGCCAGTGGTAACACGTGCCCCCGGCTGCTGGGCAGATCCTGTGCTTAATGCTGGAATACAACATCATCGACAACAACGACACCCAGCTGCAGATCATCTCAACTCTGGAGAGCACCAGCGTGGGCAAGCGTATGTACGAGCAGCTCTGCGACCGGCAGCGGGAGCTGAAGGAGCTGGTGAGTCCCACTGGCCCTGGCCAGGCCAGCCGAGGGCAGTGGGGTGCAGCGGGCCGAGCCCGGGGTCATCGCGCCTGCGTGGGCCTCTGTCACTCAAAGAGGTGACCCAGTCAGTGGCCCGGAGCCACACAGCTCACACAGGGCCGGGCCAGGCCTGCATCCTGTCACCCCAGAGTCATGCCTGGCATCACTGTCTGTGCCCTTGTTCTGGCACTCGGGGGCTTGACTTCCAAATGCCATCACCCGCACCTTGTGGCCAAAGGGCTTTCTCTGTCTGCATGCCCAGCAGGGCGGAAATGGTCGAAAATTCCTGCCCCCTGGTCTCCTGGGGCGGCTCTCTGCCAGTGACTGAGGGGAGAGGGTGTATGAATACTCCAGCTCCCTGGCCCTTCAGGTGGGGCGTCTCTGCAGCATGACTTCTCCCCCACTCCGCGAGGCCCCCATGGCAGTGGGGTCGATAGCACCTCTTCCCGTAGGAGCGCACACAGTCTCACTTCCCCTCTCCCCTGCTGATGTCTCTTGATGTCACCTCTCCAGTAAGCCACCCGCACTCAAACCTCGTCTCAGGGTCTGTGCCTAAGCCCAAGACCGCCATGTTGCCTTCTACCACCAGGAAGTAAAAATGGTGCCAAGGGTGGTATTAACAGAGGTGGGGTGCAGGGCGGAAGCCCCGGGACATGAATGGGTTGTAATCAGTCTGGTTTCTGTTGCAGCAAAGGAAAGGTGGACCCACCAGGCTAACACTGCCCTCCAAGTCCACAGTAAGTTGGGCCCATTCCCCTTCCAGGCAGGGTGGAGAGAGGGGGCTTTCGTCCCCCTGATGGGGCAGGGCAGGCAGCGCCTGTCAGAGGTGATGGGGGCAGTGGTGAACGAGGACCCCATAATACCTGACAGGCCAGATTTTTCGGGAGGGAACCAGGCTGCAGGGAACCAAATGGGATCGAGATTGTTGTTGATGTTGCTGCGTCACCAGTTAATGATTATAATGACAGTAACAGCTACTCTACACTAAGCATTAATGGACCAAATACTGGGCTATTACTTCCTTTTATCCCCACAGTGCTATATGAGCTTGGTGCCTCTTTCCATTCTCATTTTACAAGGTCTTCGGGGATCTTCACTTTTATCTTGCTACCGCACTGTTCTTGGCATGTGGCTCCCACCTCATGGTCCACAAAGGCTGCCCAATCTCTAGCCATCTTGTCTTCAAGCCAGTAGGATGGAGGAACATGCCTCTTCCCTTTAAGGACCTTCCTAGAAGGTCACTGGAGACATCTACCTCTGTACCACTGTCCAGATTTAGCATGTGGCCACAGCTAGCTGGGAAATTAGCCTTAATTTAGGGCAGCCAGATGGCAGCTAAGACTCAAAGTATTCTATGACTGAGATGGAAGGGAAAGTGGGTAGCACCCTCCACTACTTCACAGTCTAGAGCTCACACTTTAGTTGATCTCCACAGGCCTTAGAGCGAGGGAGCGGGCACAAGCTGCTAGCTGGGAGAGTGGCGGCTGGGCACGTGCGCGCACACACACACGTCTGGGAGAGGGACGTGGCCCCGGCACACCCCAGCTGATGACTTGGGGTGAGTCACAGCCCTGCGAAGGCTTTCTCCTCCGCCTAACAGCTGCCCCCCGTGGGGACATGGAGGCAGCCCCTCCATCCTTGACACCCCCTGGGTGCACCGAGCTGGGCCATCACCCCAGCTGCAGCTCTCTGGCGGCCAAGAGGAAGAGGCGGGGAGAGTTGAGAGGAAGGCTCAGGGTCTCAGGGAGCTCCAGGCAGCCCGAGGCCTCCTCTGAGACCTCACCTGCCCGTCTGTTTGCAGGATGCCGACTTGGCTCGTCTGCTGAGCTCCGGCTCCTTCGGAAACCTGGAGAACCTCAGTTTGGCCTTCACCAATGTAACCAGTGCCTGCGCTGAGCACCTCATCAAACTGCCTTCTCTCAAGCAGCTGAACCTGTGGTCCACTCAGGTATGGCCTCCCTCCCTGTCCCCTGCACCCTTCTCTCTGCTCCTCTGTACCTGCTCCCCTGCCCCCTGCTCTACGCCCTGCTTCCTGCTCATGCCGCACTCCCTTTCCCCTGCACTCGTCTCTGCTCCTCTGTACTCTCCTCCCCACTCCCTGTCCCCTGCCCTTCCTGCCTGCACCCTGCTTAACTGCCCCCCATCCCTGCCCCATCTTTCCTGCCCCTTGCCCTCCCTCTTCCCCCCAAGCCCGTACGCCTTCTCCATGGCCAGCCTTTCTGCCCAGAGCTGCAGGTCCAGTCACTCGATCACCATACCCACTCTAGCTCAGCGCCCACTTCCTCCAGGCCAGAGGAGGTTCAGGACCTCATGAAGCCCAAGGCCTGTTTCACAGTTGGAGCAGATGAGGCCCGGGGCAGGGACGTGCCTGGCACTGAAAGGCAGGGCAGGGGTGTGGAGCTGGGCCTCCCGCGCCTGCCCAGGGAGCGCAGGCAGCTTGTGGGTCTGCACCGTGATGGCCACAGCGCACCAGGGCTTGCTGCCGTGCTCAGTACGCACAGGGCTGTTGGACACGTCGCGTTGATCAGTGCATGTGGGCTCCACGCCTGTGCAGTGTGTGCTCCTCCATCACCCTCGTCTCAGAGAGGCCAGGGCGTTCCCAGGAGTCTGTGTTCTGGGCCCAGCCCTCCCTATCCCACTGCCCCCATCCCGTGGTGCCCATCCCACTGCCCCCACCCCAGACGCCTGGGCTCCCACTCGTAGCCAGACTCCCTGAGTTCAAAGCCCTCTTTGACAGATGGCAAAACCGACTCCCAGGGAGGGCCCTTGCCTGGCCCATCTCCCACCAGCAGAAGCTGGATTTAAACCCAGGTCAGGAGAGACATTTGAGTCTTTGCAAAGAAGTGAGAGCAGCTCAGACCCTGAGGCTTAAAGGGCTCTCGGCCTCGGGGCCAGGCTTTGTCCCCTCCCCTCCCTGTACCGGTGCCCCAGCCTCAGGGTTGTTCCCCTGGGGTGCCTTGGGGAGGCCAGAGCCAGTCTCTGGGCTGAAAGGTTCTGTGCCCCACAGTTTGGAGATGCTGGCCTGCGGCTCCTGTCAGAACACCTCACCATGCTCCAGGTGCTGAACCTGTGCGAGACGCCCGTCACCGATGCAGGCCTGCTGGCCCTCAGCTGTGAGTGCCGAGGGGGCTGCCAGGGCGGGTGGGCCCCTTCACGCACCTGCCATCACTCAGCAGGCGGCACTAGGCACTGTGCCATGTGCTCACCAGTGTTCACTGAGCACCTACTGTGTGCCAGGGACAAAACAGGGAGACATCCCTGCCCTCGGGGAGCTTATATTCTTAGGGAAAGAGAAACGAAACGAATAAGGCCCAGCCCCCACCCTGCAGGTACTTGTCGGAGGGACCAAGCTGAAGGCAGGTGCCCCAGGACAGTCCTGCCGGCAGCCGCCTCCTCTTGGGAACTGTCTCGGAGCTGCCGACTCAGAACCACATTTCACCAAAACGCACGTTAAAGTTGGAGAAGTGCTGCCCTAATAGAAGGAACCACAGTGTGCTCAGGAATGCCAGTCCTGTCCCCCAGCCCTAACCTACTAAATAAAATGTTGGGTGATGCTCAGCCTGGGAATCTGCATTTCCCATTTTCAGATCCATTGGTTTAAACAAGAGGCCGCGTGTCTCAGCTGGGAGAAATCAAGGAAGGCTTCCCTGGGAGGTGACCAGATCTGAGTGTGACACATACATAGGAGCCGGCCGAGGGGGAGGCGTGCTGGCAGGGGCCGTGACGCCTGCAAGCTCGTTGGCAAATTCTGGGCGGCTTGGGAGGGGTGGGGGCAGGTGACGGGGCCGATGGAGGGCGGAGGGACTAAGGTGTGGGGCCGCTTGTCCGCCAAGGCTCTCCTTGGGCACACGGTCGCACAGTGGGGCCGGGGCCCTGGGTGGTGGTGCAGGTTCCTGGGCCCTGCTCCAGCCCCCGCTTAGTGCCTCCAGAGGGGACAGGGCATCGCGTCTCCCACAGACTTCCCGCGGGGTTCCTCATGCAAACCAGACTGAGGCCTGCTTTTGGGAAGCTGGGGCTGGAGTCAGCTCTTACTGGGAGAGCTTCCCGGGTTCCCCTGAAGGGAGGGCTAGGCCTCGTCCACTGGGGCTGGTCTGTGCTGGCACGGGCAAGCTTTGGGAAGGAACATTTTGAGAACAGGCAGTGGAGGGACACAACAGAGGGACCAGAAGGGAGGGAGGCTGAGAGGGCCAGGAAAGAGCATGGGCCCGATTCAGACTAGCCCGAAATAGACTTTCTGTGCCTAGCAGCCCTGTGGTGTGCCTCTGAAACTCCACCTCCTCTCCTCTGTTTCCTAAACAACAGCCTTGGCCAGTACAGTCAGTCCCCCCGCCCCCCAGCTTGACCATCCCATTCCTGCAGCTGCCCCTTGTGGGGTCTCACTGACCTGATGGCTGTGTCTGTGTGTCCTTGTACAGCCATGAAGAGTCTCTGCAGTTTAAATATGAACAGCACCAAGCTCTCAGCTGACACCTACGAAGATCTGAAGGTAATTCCTTCCCCTCCCATCCTCCAGCCAACAAGTAGAACTGGTGCTTTGCCCCCATGGAGCTTATTCTCCAGCAGAAAGGCTGTCACACCAGCAGATAAGCCAACAACTAACATAATGGCAGGTTGAGAGAAGTGATAAAGAGGAGGCCAGCAGGGAATGGTAGATTGGAAACAGGGAGGACCTGTTTGGCAGGGTGTGATCAGGGATGGTCCCTTTGAAGTAGAGGTCGCATGAGCTGAGACCCAAAAGATAAGAAGCCGAGGATGCAAGAACAAGTGCAAAGGTCCTGTGGCAGAGGGGTTGTTACACACTGACTGTAGTGAATGTGACTAGAAAGAGAACAGACTGCACCAGACTGAATAAGCCCTCGTAGGTCATGAAAGGGCTCTGGATTTCATCCAAGTTCAGTGGAAAGTGTTCAGAGGCTCTAAGCAGGGTAATGAGTTAGGCTTTCAGAAGCTGGCTGTGGCCGTTTCATGGAAGATGGATTTTCTGAGCGGGACTGTCAGCGATGGTAGAAGCAGGGGAAATGCTGACAGGGCTGACGCGGAATAGTAGGTTAGGAGCCTGGACTGGCAGCCTCGGCTAGGTTGGCAGGATAAAATGAGGAAAGAGAGTCTGAGTGGGGAAGGGGCGCATTTTGTTTGTGGAAAAGCACGCCCTGGAGGTTTGGAGGGGCTGGGCTGGCCCTCAGCGGCCTCTGTCCCCCGTCGCCCTAGACCCCATTACCCGGAAGGAGTGGGTCGGGCACAGAGAACCAGTGCCGTATGATGGAAGGGCAAGGCCAGGAAGCGGGTGGCACCCTGCACCCGGAAGCTACTTGGAGGGAATCCCCCTCCAGCAGGGATACTCCTCTCAGCCGCCGCCTCCTGCTTAGCCAGAGGCCCACTGGCTAAGGCTCCGGGTGCCTTCAGAGCACCTACGGTATGCCAGGCGGTGCTGGGGACTGGGGTGTCAGGATGTGGCTGCCACACTGCTGCCTCGGGGAAGCGCAGCTGACCAAGGTGGGGCAGGACTGAGGCCAGCAGGCAGGGGACCAGCAGCCCCATTCATTTACAAAAGGAGATCTTGAGAGGTGAGTTTGCCAGGCAAGCCAGAAGGGAGAGCCGTCCAAAGGGTCCCGAGGAGCATGCAGAGAGGGAGGCAGAAGATGGTGCAGGGGACGCAAGAAGGGGCCAGGGCGGGGTGCCACCCAGCGGGTGCAAACCTCGGCACCGTCAGCCTCACCCGGGCTCACTGGAAATGCAGGCCCCAGGGCCCGCTCCAGACCTCCCGACTCTGAATGGGCATTTTAGCTCTGCCCCTGAGGGTCCCTGTGCCATGGAGGTCGAAGAAGCAGAGATCTCAATGCCCCCAGACCATGCAGAGAAGGGGGAGTGGTAAGAAAAGTCACTTCCTATCGCTGTTACTTCTACACATTGGGAGACACGGTGCAGACTCGATGACACTGGCCAGTAACACCAGGCTCTGTGCACGTGTGGGGACTCGGAGGAGTCTGGGGCTGCCTGCCCTGGGGATGAGGCCACACGGGTCACTGCCCAGTCCAGCCAGATCTTCCTGTTTTTCCATAGAACCTGGGAACCTAGATTGTCCTGCCGCAGCCTCCTCATTTTGAAAGGCTGGCTTCAGCTTTTTTTTTCTTACCACCCTGCAGTGGTGAGAGCAGGCCCATTTGTAAGCTGTGCCCGGGCAGCAGGGAGTCACTAAGCGCTGTTGTGCAAGGAGAGCAGTGAGGAATTGTGTGTGTGCATGTGCAAACGTGCGTATGTGTGTGTGCGGTAAGAGATCACATAGCCCGTGTACATGGGAAAGCTGGGGAGGGAGGCAGTGAAGGCAGGAGACCATTTAGCAGCCTCTCCATACAGGGAAGGCAGGTAAGAAAGGGCCAGCTGCTCACGAAAGGAGGAGAGAAGCACTCTGGGTAGCAGGGGTGAGAACGGGAAGGAACTCTGAGGAACAGCGGGTGGAATCCTGTAATCCAGCGATAGCTCTGACGCGGTCCTGACCCCCCGGTGCCTGCAGCTGGCACTGGCCCACTGCACTCACCCTGCCTGAGTGCTGAAAATGCTCTCAGCAGTGGCAGAAGTGAGAGTAGCTGCCAGCCACAGAGCCCACACGCGGTGTTGGACAGGCCGCCCGGACTTGCCACGGTTTGCTATTGAATCCCTAGCCCCATCCTGTGAGCCAGCGACTGGACTCAGATTCGCTCCACAGATGAGGAAACAGGCTCCGGGTCCGCCTCAGGGCCTGTGGCCAGAAGGAGGCAGAGCTGGGCTGTTGCCCGCTTTCTCTGGGGTGGGCAGAGCTGCCCGCTGTGTTCTCCCTGGGGTCACCCTGCACGGGGCCCGGGCACCCCAGCCGCCGCGGGGGCACAGCCAGGCTCTGGAAGGGACCAGACCCTTCTTCCCCCACAGGCGAAGCTGCCCAACCTGAAGGAGGTGGACGTCCGCTACACTGAAGCCTGGTGAAGCTGCCGGCCTGGCAGGAAGGACTTTGCAACCGCAACACACGATTCTTGACTAATAGCCGTAGAGCAGCCGGTCCTGGGGTCCCACCACCTGTGTCCTGGCTGTGAGGTGGACGGGGAGGCTTTCTGGGGGCGGAGCGGGGAGGGGCTGGGGAGGGGGCCCGCGAGCACGCCCAGCCCCCGCCCGATTCTTTTAGCTTCATGATCGGAAACCTTGACCTGATCTAAACCGGACTTCGTAGCAGCCAGAGGAGCGTCTGCAGGGCGGGGGTGGGCAGGGGGGCTCGGGGAGGGCCCCTTGTGGATTTTCTTTGCCTTTGTGTTTAATGCCGTGTGGGAAAAGTCAGCTCGATGCCACCATCACACAGTCCCAGTGGGCCTCCCGGGCCGAGGAAGGGAGCCTCCTTCCTCAGAGGCTCTCCTGAGAACTCAGCCCTGCGTGGGGGCAGGAAGACCCAGTCCCGTCATCACACCGTCCTGTGTCCTCGCCATTGCTATGCAAAGTGATTCTCGTTGTACATAAGATTTAAATAATGCGCCTATTTAAGAAATGTTGACAAATTGCGGGTCTGGGACCTGCCTCTTATTTATGAAGTCTCTGACCCCCGCCCTCCCGCCCCGCCCGCCCCTGGCGCGTAGTACTGTATAAACCAGTCAGCTGTCGGGGTAGTGGTAGTATTATTGTTATTTTTTTAAAGGAAACAAACAGACAAAAAAAAAACCTCCTTGGAAAATTAATCGCTTTGTCGTCATGGGTTCCGTATGCTCATGCTCTGCCGCCGGCTGTCTGTCTGCCCCCCTGCCCGTCTGTCTGCCCCCCTGCCCACCCGCCTGCCAGTGTGCGTTTCTGATTCCCAGGTGTCTCCAACGTCCTCGCGGGGCGGGGGTCAGGCTGGGGGAGGAGAAGTGGGGTCCCCACATTGTAGTCTCGCTCCTCTGAGGCCCCAGCTTTCTCTCGGCCCCCTTTACACGTTTGGAGGGGTGGGTGCTAACCTGTCCTCCCCGGCCCGCCCCCTCCCCGGAGGGCTCCCATCTCCGGAGGCCTCTGTCCCTGGCCTGACCCCCACCTGGGGCCCCCCCCCCATCATCGCCTCTCGTGGTCGCCTCTGCATGCCCGCCTCTTTGCATGGTCTCTTGGGAGAAGAGAGAGATGTCATCTCCTCCAGCCTGACTGCCCAGCCCCCACCCCTCGAATGTGACCCCTGCAGCGCAGACGCCCTTCTGTCCCCACACTCGCCCCGAGACAACCCAACCTCCATGTCTTTCGTAATCGTAGGCTTTTTCTTAACAAGCCCTCACTGTACAGAACAGCCCCTCTATGGTTTACTTGGGTCCCCTCCCCCCCCCCGAGCCCCCTTTTCTGTTGGTTTAGCACAAATACCACCCCCTCCGGCACCTCCAGACCTAACCCCCCGTCAATGTAATTGTTTTATATATATTTAATCTTATTCAATGGAAACCATGCTTTTGTCGTTTTATACTTTGCTAGGTAGACTTTATTACCCCCCGACTATGCCCTCATTTTTTTAAAAAAGGAGAAAAAAAAAGAAATTGGGTTTGTCTTAATTCCTTTTACGTGCCAGGTTTTATTTCGTGTGAGCGTGTGAGTGTGCCTCGTTTTGTGTTTTGTTTTTGTTGTTGTTTTCTGTTGTTTGGTTTTATCCTCCCCACTCTGGTCCATCTTTACAGCACTCTGGTGCAGGAAGAAGCAGAAGCAAAAAAAATTTTAAAACGAAAAAAAAAAAAAGAAGAGTCAAGACATACCACCTTTCCCCTCGCACCGTCGCTTTTCCCGATGGTTAGTACCACTGTCACGTAGCCGTGTTCAGAGATGTGAAATACTTTCAGGCAAAAATAAACTGTAAGTGACTCATTGACACCAGCCTTTCTGTGTGACTGCGAGGGGGCCTTTTGGGGGAGGGTACGGGAAGGGAGCAAGACCTAGGCCAGGAGTCGGGGGCTCGGGGCAGAGCCTGAACACCTGCCCTGAGTGTCCAGGGCTTCTTGCCCTCAGGATGATTGACATGGGGGGCCAGGCCTTCCTTTGTTGTGCGGCATCCTGTGCACCATAGGGTGCTGAGCGGCGCCTCTGGCCTCAACCCACCAGATGCCAGGAGCAGTCTCCCCCCTCCAGTTATAACAACCAGCAGTGTCCCAGACATTGCCCGGTGGCCCAGGGGACAGACCCTGTACCAGTGGCCTCCCCTGTGGTGCAGCAGGGCCTCATGGAAGCTCTGGGCCAGCACCGCTCAGACAAATGCGCCTTCTCACCTGGGGGGTCTCGGGAAAATGCAGGTGCTGCTTTCCAAGGTCTGGGTGGGGTCCGAGACTGCATCCCAGGGAGCTCTGGGACGTCCTCATCCTGTGGGCTTATGGAGGGCTGTCTGAGTTCAACAGTCTAGAACCATCCAGCCAGCCGGCCGCCCCCTTCCCCAGGTGTCCTCAAGAGGCCAACTGGATGTGTCCCAGAAGAGACTTTCTTCTCACCCTTCAAACCCGGTTGTCTTCCAGGGTCTCCCCACCCAGTAAGGGCATCACCCCTGCCCAGCAGCCCCTCACTCACCCCACCCCACATGCAGCCCATCGCCACCCTGTCAAGGCCACTCCAGAATGCTCCTGAGGCCCCCCCTTGTCGTCTGCACCTCCATCTCCCCCACCTAAGACCAGCTGCGGGTATAGACATGTGTGTGTGTATGTGCCGTGTGCGAGGCACCGCGGCCTGCCCCCTCTCTGACCTGTCTGCTCATGACTACCAGACGGGAGGTAGGGCCCTGCGAGCTGGCCTGAGCTCAGCCTCCTCCCCACACTGTCCTGCATCATCTGGCTTCCCACTGGGCCTGGAGAATGCAGGCTACCTGGCAGAGGTGGGAGGCAGAAAGAGAAAGAGGTTTCTCCCCTCATGCTTCCCAGCTTCGGGGCCCACCTCTGGCAGTAGTGGCCTCCCTCTGTGAGCTCGGCTTCTCCAGGCAGCTGCCTCCAGGATTCCAGCTCGCAGAGTAGCAAGCTCCCAGCCCAGCCCTAGCCTGGTAGGCCCTACGCCTCTGGTAGCTCCAGCGCCTCTCCTGCCCAGCCCGCCCACCCCTCTGGAATGTCAGCCACCCCAGCTGGGCTGGGAGTCAGCGGTCAGTCCAGAAGAGACTCCTGGCCAGCTGGATCACACGATGTCATCCCCTCGCCCTTCAGACCTATGCATGGTAACAGCTCCCTCTGCTTTAGCTCCTGGGAGCCTCAGTTTCCGCTGTGGAATCCCTAAGTGTAGCCCTGCCTGCCCCTCCATGGCTAGCCCTTCCTTCATTCCCACCAGAGTGGGCCTCCTATTTCATGCCCAAGCCCTATCTATTCCTGCCTCCAGCCATATGCAACCCTAACTGATATGCTGGCCCCAGAGAGACCCAGTGTGAGCCCAGAAAGCTCTAGGCCCTTGAGGTGGGAGGGATATTCATCAGGAAATTTCAAGGCAAATCCAGCAATTGGGGGCAGGAAGAAGCACTTCCAGGGGAGCAGCTATTGGATTCTTAGAAACTGAGCTTTGCCGAGTACAGGCCAGCTTGATGCACATCTCAGCGCCTGCTTTAGAGTGAGCCGCCCTGCAGCCACTTAGACTATGGTGTGAATGGTACTCCTTAGAGTTGTGCCATGTGGGAGCCTGGTTAGCCAAGCTGTCATTTGTGTCTGACAGACTGCTCTCAAGCTTGCTAGGCTTTGCTAGACTTCTCCCTAAAGGCCAGCAGGGAAAGAGCCCAGAGAACCTTGGAAAAGGGCCTGGCCTCCTCCGTTCATGCATGTATTTAACAATTCTTCACTGAGCACCTGCTTCCAGCAGGCCCCATGGAGGGTGCCAGAAAGCATGCAGGAGGTAAGAGATGTGGCCCTCAGCCTTCGGGGATCCACTGCCCAGGTGCACACTGGCCAAGACGCAGCCTGATACTATGCAGCCAGTGCTGTGGCGGGCACAGGGTGGCCGCTAACCCAGGCTTCGGGGGTCAAGGCGACTGCCCGGAGGTGGCATTGTGAGAGGGAAGAATGAGGGCATTTGCAACATCATCCAAAAAGGAAAGGCGAGTGTGCACGGATGTGGCCACAGGCCTCCTCTGTGCCGGAACTGCAGATGCAGAGGGTGATGAGCATGGGAGGTGTTACTGCTGGGTTGAACTGTGTCCCTTAAAAAAAGACGTGTTGAAGCCCTAACCTGAGAATGTGGCCTTATTTGGAAATAGGGCCTTTCCGGGGTAATCAAGTTAAAATGAGGTCATTAGGGTGGGCCCTAATCCATGTGACGGGTGTCCTAATGAAAAGGGGAAAGTTGGGCCCAGAAGCAGACATGCACAGAGGGAAGTCAATACGAGGAGACAGCAGACTGGGAGAAGGCCACCTGAAGACGAAGGCAGAGATTGGAGTGGTGCATCCGCACGTCAGAGACAGCCAGTGAGTCCCCAGCAGGGACAGAGGTATGGACAGAGCCCCCCACCAGCCCTCCGAGCAACTCCTTGACCTGGCATCTCTGGCCTCTGGGGCTGTGAGAGAGGACGTTCTGTGGTGGTAAGCCCCCGGTCTGTGGTGCTGGTCACGGAGTGTATCTGTTCTCCGGGGCTGCCTCACAGCACCACACACCTGGTGGCTTCACACAACAGAAATTGATTCCCTCCTAGTTCTGGAGACAAGAAGTCCACCATCAAGGGGTTGGCCCGGCCGTGTCTCTCTGAAGAGTCTAGACGGGCAGCCTTTCCTTCTCTCTCGCAGCTTCTGGGGGCTCCAGGCGTCCCTGACTCGCAGCTGCGTCCCTCCCAGCCCCACCTCCGAATCACATGGCTTCCTCTTCTCCATCTCAAATATCCCTCTGCCTGCCTCTCACAGGGACATTCGCCTTTGCATTTAGGGCAGGGCCTCTGCCTGGATGACCCAGGATGATCTCACAGGCAGATCCTTAACATGATCCCATCTGCAAAAGCTCCTCCCAGTAAGGTCACAGTTGTAGGTTCCAGGTAAGCGTATCTCCTGGGGGGTGATTCAGCTTGCTGTGGGGTGGGTGCCAGTGGGGAACGAGCCAGTGTCTAGTAAATCATATTTAGAAGTTAGGATTTATGCTGAGGGCTATGAATGATCGTAAGGAGGGTGCCATTCTCTTACTCATTTTCGAACAGCACAGTCATGCAGCTCTTACTGTGTGCTGGGCATAGTAACAAGGGTTTTAGGTCTGAACTCATTTCCTCCTGGCCAGCCTGTGGAGCAGGTGCTAATGTGATCTCTTGACAGATGGGGCAGTGGAGGCCAGGAGAGGCTGGGTCTCTTCATCAAGGTCGCACAGGGAGCAGAGGATGGAGGCAAGCTTATTACCTAAGCATTATGGGAAGATCTCTCCACTGCAGGCTGCTGACTGCATGGGGCTGGGACCAGGACAGGGACCATGTAGAGAAAAGAGTCAAGAGAAACTTAGGAGTAGAATGACAGAAACTGAAGATTGGTAGGGAGGGAGGGCCAGAGAGGAGTCATTGAGTTTCTTGGCTTCATCTGTGGAGCGGGCTTCGAGGGCCTAGAATTAGCACCTCTGCCTGGCAGCAGCCACAGTGACAGGTGGGGGCCCTGGCACCCTGGCTCCGGGAGGGGGGAGGCTGCTCTGAGACCTGCAGCCCTCTCTGGGCTCACTTGTTAGGATTTCCTCCCTTCTCTCCTCACTTTCCCCTGGACCCACTCCTGGTTTCTGGCACTGTGCTGAAATATTTATCTCAGAGCCTGCTCTGGGGGAAGCCCCCACTAAGACAGTGACTAGCTATGCTAGGGGACAGAGGGACAGGCTGGAAGGAAGCTCCTTCCATGACTGGGAAAACTCTGGGCATTACTGCCCAGACCTTAGGGACAGAGGGCCCTCCCAGCTGAGGCAGGACCCTGCAAGTGGGGGCCGCAAATCAGCTTGGCACCTGCCTCGAGAGGTGGGGGTGGGGGCTAACAGAAGCTCTCGTACACGGCTGGTGGGACTGGAAATCGGTCGGCTTCTTTGGAAGGCTTATCTACGTAAGCTAAACGTCCACCCACCCACCCTCTGACCCTGTACCTCCTCTCTTGAGTATACACCCGGGAGAACTGAACTCACACTGCCAGCAGAAAACAAGCAAGAATGTTTATGGAAGCATTATTCACCATGGCCAAAAAGTAGAAACAACCCAAGTGTCCACTAACAGAATAAACAAGCCGTGGGATGGTCGTGCAGTAGAACAACGCAAATGTCTCCATTAACAGGAGAACGAATAAATACGCAGTGACATATTCAGATGGCAGGATTGTGCAGAAAAAGAAAAAGAACCAGTGAGTTATACACGCAATGACGTGACTTAATTGGATAGATATCCCGTTGTGTGAACGGAACGAGATGCCAGTGAGGGTCTGCCGTTGGACTCCATTTCTATCACGGTCATGAACAGGCACAAGGCTTCCGTGATGCTAGAGGTCATCTCTGCAAGGGGGGTTTGTTACTGACCAGAAGGGTAGGCGGGAACCTCCTGGGTGTTGAAAATGCTCTACATCTTCATCTGTGGTGTTGTGGATGTTTAAATATGGAGTCCCACACTTAAAAACTCATGTGATTTACTGTAGACATTACATACCAACTTTTTAAAAGCCGCATCAGGTAGGAACAACCTGATCATCCATCGATGGAGGAACACATAAATGCATATAGTCTATACAGACACTGGACGATTACCCGTCCATAAACAGGAGGACAGAAGTGAAGCAGTGGTCCAGGCTCCGCATGGACGGGTCTCGAACACATGTTAAGTGAAGTAAGCCAGACAAAAAGGACCACATATTGTATGATTCCATTTAGATGAAACATCGGAAGAGGCAAGTCTGTACAGAGAGGAAGCAGAAGGCTACCAGGGGCTGGGGAGTGACTGCTTGATGGTGTGGGGTTTTATTCTGAAGTGATGAAAATATGTGGGGATTAGATAGAGGTAGTGGTTCTGCAACATAGTGATGTTCCAAAAGTCAATCTAAAACGATTTACGTTACATGTATTTTGCCTCAATTTTTAAAAGGTGGCACCAGAAAGTTACTTTTTAATAAAAAGGTGGCTGCTGCTCCTCTCTGCTGCATCTGGGCCTGGGAGGGTGAGTGGTGTCACTGGCACCATGGCTTCTCTTCAGAGCCGCACTTGTCCATCCTTATGAAGCCTCTTGGTAAGTGTTCCCTCCTTAAAACACTCCACTGCCATCTGCTGGAAAATTGTCATAATAAATATACAGGTTCCCTTTAACATGGCACCTTTGTGCAAGGTGCAGCCTGCTCCGCTGTACGTGGGGGGATATGGGCTTTGCTTTATTTTCAGGGCACTTGATCCAGATCTGGATGTGGCCTCGAAAACCTCAGTGTTGGCCTTCCCTCCCGTTCCCACCCTCATGCTGAATAAGGCTCACCTGTCCCGAACTCGTTAGGGAGATGAAATCCGTGCGGTGCCCGAGCCACTCATCAGTGTATTAAAACCTGCCTTTCGGAGCCACCTCTGGAAACAAAACCTTCCCTGAAGCATTTTTGGTCATTTCCACAGAAACAGGAGGCAGAGGACAGGCTGGAAGGTATCCACCAAGCTCCTGGCAACAGACCTCTTGACTGTTTTTCCTCTAAATGTAATAGTAGGAAAGCTGACTGCGCTGAAACGTAGGCTTGTGTCTCCCGTCTGATCTGCCCAGGAGGAGAAGGGGTCAGCAACATGGGAAGGAGGCCAGGGAACAGGGCACCGGGATCTCAGCTGCTTCCTGGGCACAGCAGACCCCTCATAGCAGCCTTTCCCTGGCGCTACACGCCCCTGCCCCGCCATGGCTGCAGGGGATTGACTGGGGTGGGAGGTGACCAATGATTCCTTCACAGGCTCTTTTGTGGGGAGCAGTAGTGCATCTCAAGCCCCCCACAGCTGGGGAACTCCAGCAGTGTCCATCGTGGGCATAGCCTGGTGGGGGGCTGTTTAAGACTAGCTCTGTCCTACAGAAAGAGAATACAAGCCGCGTGTATAATACAAAATGTCCTAGTAGCCATATTTTTTAAAGTAAAAAGAAACAGGTGAAATTAATGTTAATATGTTTTCTTTAACCTCACATGCCCCAAATATTATCATTTCAACATTTAATCAATGAAAAAATTATTAGTAGATACTTTTTTTTCTTTTCCTACGAGATCTTTGAAACCTGGGGTGTGTTTTACTCTTTCTACGCATCCCGGTTGGGACGGATCATACCTCAGGCACTCAGTGGCAGCCATACGTGGCCAGTGACTCTTGTATGGACAGCACAGTTCTAGGAATTCTGTAAACCTGGAGCTAGGGCAGCATGGGTAGGAAGTGGGGTGCATTAAGGGGATGGGACTTGAAATAAATTTACATGTGTATTAAATGGTTTTTGCCTAGATGGTGTGTATTTTTTTTTATTAAGGTATTATTGATATACACTCTTACGAAGGTTTCATGTGAAAAAACAATGTGGTTACTACATTTACCCATATTATCAAGTCCCCACCCATACCTCAATGCAGTCACTGTCCTCGGGTGTAGTAAGATGCCCCAGATTCACTATTTGCCTTCTCTGTGCCACCCTGTTTTCCCCGTGACCCCCCTAGATGGTGTGTATTGAGAGGGACTCCTCACAGCCACCTGTGAGCGACCTCAAACACGAAAGGCTCGTGGGCGATCCCCTGGGGGGGGTTCTTGCAGAACTGACTTGTGGAATGCCAGGTTCACAGCTCTAGCCCCCAGCCCCACTGGAAAGCAAGCATCCGTCTATGTTAATTGATTTTTAAAAAGAAGAATATATTCATTGACAGGAGGAAGACATGTAGATCATAACCATGCATTCACAAGGAATGAATGAATGAATGCAACACTCTGATGTGAAAAAGGAAAGTAGCTCTGCCAATGAAATGAGCCGGGGGAGGGGGCTGGGCCTCTGACCTTCATCTAACCCCAGAGACTGGAGTTTTGACCTTGAGCTGAAGACAACCCAGCGTGTACCTGGGGCAGACAGGCTGCTGGCTCTCTCAGAGCCGTGTCCCTCTGTGCATATGGGGCCACAGGCACCCAGTATCCTTCCTCCCGCTGCCTGTCATCCCACCAGAATGCCTCCCCCTGTGCTTCCTATACCCTTTCATTCATTTGATGACCCATTTATTCACTGAGTAAAAAAATGCATTGTATTGATCCTTGAAAACTAAGGGAAAGGAGCCGGTCACAAAAGACCACATCTTAGATGATGCCACTCAGATGAAAAAATCCAGAATAGGGAAATTTATGGAGATGGAAACTCCCATAATGGTTACTTAGGGCTAAGGGGATGGGGGCATTTAGGGAGGTGACAGCTAAGGGGTACCAGGTTTCTTCACGGAGTGACCGAAATGTTCTGGGATTGGCTGTGGTGATGTCTGCGCGGCTCAATACACCGAAAACCCCAGAACTGTACCCTCCGCTCCAGTGGATTGTACACGGATGTGACTATATCTCAGTAAGGCTGTTTTCTAAAAATGTATCGAGCACCTACTGTGTGCCAGGCACACTGGGGACTCAGAAGCGAATAAAACAAACATCCTCTGCCACCGTCTGAGGGAGGAAGGAAAATCATTTTTCAGGGCGATGGTGAAGAGCTATAAACACCAGGGCGGGCAGGAGCGAGCGCCTCCGGGAGGGGGCAGCTCTGAGTTGACCTTCCGAGACCTGGAGGAGGAGCCGGAAGTGACGGCTCCAGGGGAGCTTGGAGAAGGGAACAGCCTTCCAGGTACAGGGAAGGGCACGTGGGGAGGCCTTGAGGCGGCCCCGGGCACTGGGCACAGGCCGCCGGAGGGGAGAAGGAAGATGTGGGGTGGGCCTGAGCGGCCTCGCAGAGAGGCGAGGCCTCTGAGGTCCCCCTCTGAGGGCCGGGTGGTGGTGGAGATGTACTCGATAAGCTGGGAGTTGTTTAAATAGCCCCCTGTCTGTACTGGGGAGTGGGCCAGAGGGAAGCAGACGGGGAGCGGGGGAGAGGGCGGCAGGTCGCCCCCCACATAACTATTAGAATGCACTTTCTCCCTGGGAGGGGGCTTCCAGTTAATGGAGTGGGAAGTGAGTTCTCCTCTGAGCCAGCAGTCAGAAGAGAGCCATTTGAGGACAAAGGGGCAGGAGGTGGCGGGCACCAGGAGGATGGCAGGCAGGGGAGGCCTGGCTGGCAGGTCCACCCCTGTCCGCCTCTGGAGGCCAGGACTGCACAGATCAGAGGGCAGCCGGGCAGCAGGAACGCCCCTGCATTTCGGGGCTGGGGCTGGGGCCAGGGCCGTGGGGGCGGGAGGCCGCGTTCCAGGTCCCAGGTCCTTGACGTCAGTGTTGCCATGGGAACCCTGGCTTCCCTCGGCACGTGTTGCAGCTGCTGGAGACCCCCTGGCTGGGAAAGCTTTGCAGGGTGGAGGGGAGCAGAAAGCACAGAGCTGGGTCCTGCAGGCCTGCAGCCCAGCCGGGGATCAGGGTCCCAAGACCCCACAAGGCCCCCTGCGCCCTCCAGCCTGCCTCCTAAACGCAGAGGCCCGGGCATCCCCCATGGCCCTCCCACATAGTCACACACCGGGGGGCGTGCACCCCCAGCGACCCCTCCCACCCCACACTCCTGGCTCCAGTGTCGTGTTTCCGCGGCCCCCGGGGGAATGTTTATGGAGGCCCTCCTGGTGCTCTGCCGAGCCCCTGTGAACCTCAGGGTGACCCCAGAGGGGGAAGAGGCGCTGTGACAGGGACGCAGGCCTCCTGGGCCCACGGCTTCCTGAAGCACACGTGTGTAGTGTTTTCTTTGTCTCTAAACCTTGCCCAGTGAAATCTGCCTTTCCAGATTCTTAAAGACATCTTCAGTAGCAAACAGTCCAGGCTACTTGAAAACTGCAGCGGGCCTCCCATTTCAGGTTCATTTCCCCCTCTTCCCTTTTCTGAGTCCCTTTTTCCTCCCTGGGGGGTGAAGGTGGAAAGGGACCTCTCATCAGTTCTTTTCCCTGATATGGGCAGGAGCAGCCTGAAGGTCACCAGCACTTAGCTGTCTGGGCATAGGTGCAGGGCAGGGGTGACCTTGGGACCTGGGGAGGGGAGTTTCTCTTTCTGTCCTGCTCCTGCCGCCCCAGCCTGCTGTCCACGCCGGATCATGCGAGGGAGAGCCACCTTCCCTTCTTCCCTTTTCTAGGCTGGCAGCCCTCCTGAGTCACAGCCAGCAGCCTTAGCATTTGCCCGTGGGGGTGGGAAGGTGGGGGCAGATAGGGAGAGAGCAGGGGTTTTGATCAGGTAGGCCTGGGGGACTTAGGGGGAGTGATGGGGTGGTTCTCAGCAGGAGGAAATGAAGCAGCATGGACTCAGGTGGGGCAGCTACTCCCCAAGAGGGGGCCAGATGTCGGCCAGAGTAGGTTCCTGGGCTGCCCAGGCTTGTCTGGCAGGACCAGGCACCAGCCCCGTCCCACAATGGTCTGGAGCTGTGTTTCTCAGTAAGTCTCTTGGCTTGCCTTGGCAAATAACATGGAGTTGATGTTTAGAAAATGTTGGTGGATTCATTGGCCAAATATTTATATGGGTCTACTATGTGGTGAGCCCTAGGTTCTGTGATGGATGGGTGGGTGGAGGGTGGGAGGACGGATAGATGGGTGAGTGGATGGGTGAATGAATAAATGAATGGACAGGTACGTGCATCAATGGATAGATAAGTGAATAGGTAGGTGAGTGGGTGTGGAAAGGGATGACAGGATGGTTCAGTGACTCATGAATGGATGCATTAGTTACCTATTGCTGTGGAACTTATCACCCCAAAATTGAGTGACTTAAAACAAGCATTTATTACCTGACTGTCCCTGTGGATCGGGGGTTTAGGACTGACTTATCTGGGTAGTTCTGGCTCAGAGCCCCCCATGTGGCTGCAGTCAGGAGAGCAGCTGGGCTGCAGTCTCTTCTGAAGGCTTAACGTGGCTGGAAGATCTGCTTCCACGGTGGTGCCCTCACATGGCTCTTGGCAGGAGGCCTCAGTTTCTCCTCACATGGGCATCTCCATAAGGCTACTCAAATGTCCTCGTGACATGGCAGCTGGCTGCCCCTAGAGTGAGTGAGCAGAAAGAGAGAAAGAGAGAGAGAGGTGGAAACCACAGTGCCTTATATGACCTGGGCTCTGACATCTCCCACCATCCCTTCTCCTGTTTTTCCCCTGTGTGGAGCCAAGCACTGCCCACTTGTAACCTTTTGTCCCAGAATAACCAGGTGTCCACATGGCCTCTCCTTCAGGCAGTATGCTAGGTATCTGGTGTGTCGATGGCCTGGGGCCGGCCAAAGCCAGGCCCGCCCTGTCGATGGAAACATCTTATTGGGAGGCAGACCCCTCTGGCCAAGGTTTTGCTCCTTGGGGGGCTGGTTGCACAAGAATGATCCCTTCTTGTAAAGCGTGTAGTCTGTCCGCACACCCCATTTGAAGCAGTCCCCTCCCTGTTCACAATATCCGTGCACAACCTCGTCCAACTGGCCCCTCCTGGACTCCCTGGACCTAAGTCTCAATAAACCCTCATGACTCATACGGTGTCTCCAGGTCTTTCCTTCTGTCTCTGGGGCACTTTACCAGTGCAGCCCACCCAGTTGGGCTTATGATCACACACCCCGTGGTTAGAAGCAAACCACTCAGGCCAGCTCACACCCAAGAGGTGGGAGATAAGTTTCTACCTGACGAAGGAAGATCACCAAGACTTTGTGGACAGATTTTAAAGCCATCACAATAGGCGGATGGGTGGCATACCCACTATTCTTCCCTAAGGCTGGAATCTTAGAATAATCTCAGACCAAGGACTGAAGACTTTAACACCGTGACCGCGTGTTAAATTCACCTGGGACACTTTTAGAAGATACCGGTGTCCAGGGCTAAAACCCCAGGCAGTCTTGCTTAACTGGTCTGGTGGGAGACTTGGACATGGTGTTTTTGGTTTTAGAAGGATCTTCAAATTTGATCACGAAACCCAGCATTTATGTTTCTGCTACATTTTTTTATTGTGGTAAAATATACATAACATAAAATTTACCGTTTTGAGCATTTCTGAGTGTACCGTTCAGTGGTATTAAGTAGATTCACATTAGGGTGCAACTGTCAAGCCCAGAACTTTTCTGCTTTTTCCAAATTGCAACTCTGTCCTCATTAAACAGTAGCTCCTGTCCCTCTGGTGACCTTTTTCCTACTTTCTGTCTCTGAATGTGATTGCTCGAGGGACCTCATGGATGGGTGGGATCGTATTTGTCCTTGGTGGCTGGCTTAATTCACTTGGTGCAGGGACTTTTATTTCAGGCGTGCTGGGACGGATCAGAATCGCATCCCCTGGATGACTGGGTGGCATGTTCCGTTGTCTGCGTGCACTGCGTCTGGGGGGTCCATTCATTCGTCGGTGGACATTTGGATGGTTTCCACACTGCTACTTTTTAAAGCTCCTGGGTGGTTCTGATATGCAATTAGGGACAAAAAACAAGGCCTTAGACCAGTGCTTTTGATCCTGGCTGCATGTGAGAATCATCTGGGAGCTGTTAAAAAAATACCGACGCCTGGCGCCCAGCACACGCTCCCTGAATCAGGCTGTGCAGGTGGACACAGGCGTCAGGACGAACAGTCCTTCCAGCATAGGCGGCCTGGGCGTGCACGCTCATTGCCAAGGCTCTGCTGCCCCCTGGTGGCTCAATTAACGACAGCCCTGGTCGCCACACCTGGGTTCCTCCCTCTCCATGACTGGCTTGCCCATCCTGAAGGAGCCCAGTTCAGCCAAAGTCTGGGGGTCTAGGGACCCTGCAAGGTTCTCACTGCACCCTCACCCCCTACTTCCTGACTGACCTTACATGGCTCCGTGTGTAGGGGAATGGGTGAGTCTATGAGACAGGAGGAGGTACAGAAGACTGCCCTTTGCTCCTTGCCAGCTGTGTGACCTTGAACAGTTTAGCCAAGCCTCCATTTCCCTGGCTATCACGTGAGGATGCCCATGGCTCCTTCTGACAAGTCCCTGAGCTTGCAGGTGAGTGTCTGTGTGTTCTGCTTGGGAGGAGAGTTTCTTATCCTCGGCGCCGCTGGCACTGGGTCAGGCCGTTCTCTGTGGTTGGGGTCCTGGGCACTGCATGGCATTGAACAGCGTCCCTGGCCTCAACTCACTAGATACCAGTGGCACCCCCAGTTTTGACAATCAAAAACGTCTCCACATATGGCAAACCTGGGTGTCGGTTTGCCAAAGTGCAGGTTTCCCAGTTAAATTTGAGTTTTAGATAAGCAACCCATAACTTTTTAGTATAATTATATCCCCAAAATTGTATTTTTATTTGCTAGATCAAAGGAACTCTAGCTGGGGGACAAAATCACCCAGCTGGGAGCCACTGCCCTAGTGGGATTTTGATCCCTGCTAAGACACCAGATGGGGAAGTTGCGGCAGTGGCCTGGCAGGGCCGGGGCACCGCCCTGAGTGCCGTCTGGGAGCCAGGGACTGCCATGGCCGTGGGGGAGGAAGCTGGGCTCACAGTTGGGCCTTCTCCCTCTGGGGCCTGAGAGCCAGTGGTGTGATGTGGTAGGTGCCAGGCTGAGGGCTGGGACACCTCGTTTCCCCAGCACCTGGGGCTGTTGGCAACAGAGCACTTTGTGGGCCAACCACAAGTTGGAGCAGTAGTTCACCCCAGCTTTTCCCCAGAGAGAACCCCCAGTGACAGGGAGTCAGGCCCAACTTGCTCATTTGCAAGAGGAAGCAACAGGCCCAGAGAGGGGCAGTGACTGGCCCCGAGTCACACAGCCAGCTTGTGGCAGTGGCACAGCTGGCATCTGGCTCTTCAGGCCCGGACTTTTGCCCCAGGGGGAGCCTGGGCGTGTCCTAGATTTCCGGTACATTCTCTGGAGCCCCCAGCATTTTCCAGACGTGGAGACTTCCAGTCGAGGCAGGCTTCCCGTTGAGGCTGTGTCACCTGCAGACCCAAGCTGCTTTCCATGGGACCCCTTCCCCAGGGCTGCCGCTGCGGAGACTGTCTCATTTCTGTCTGATGGGAAGAGGCGACGAGGGGAAGTGGAGGAGCACTTGCACCTGGAGCCAGACTGTCTGGGGCTGAAATACTGGCTCTGCCCCTCCCTAACTGTGCCCTGAGGCCCCCTGGACCTCAGTTTCTTCATCTCTAAAATGGAGTGCTGAAAATGATACCTACTTTGTAGGGCTGTTGTTAGGATTCCATCAGTTAACACGTACACGTGCTTAACACAGTGTGTGGCAGGTAGTGAGGTTTACCATGTACCTCGTTTTCCTCCCTTCTGGTGACTCAACCCTTCTCCCTTGGGAAGCTAGTTCAGTGGGTCTGTCAGTCACAACCACCACCCCTCCCCTCCCCAAGGGGCATGTGAGTCAGCCAAAGGCAACCACTGAACCCTATCGCCCAGGCAGTAGGTTGATGAGTGAGACGAATCAGAGGAAGGTCTTGCTGAGCCCTGGATGCAGCCTTACCTGAAGCTGGATTCTCTCTGGGATTCCCAATATGTGAGACAATAAATCCCCCATTTTGCTTAAGGAAGTTTGCATTGAGTTCTGATCCACACACCCTCTTTGTTCCATAGAGCAGGAGAGGTTTCCCCAAGGTAGCCCCCTTCTCCCGTGGCCCAGGACCCTTGGTTTGGATCCAGCCCCACACTAGATCAATAACCTACTGCCAGGGAGGCAGGTCCTCTGTTTGAGCTGTGATTGGAGCTCACAACAGGAGGAAACAACTTGTACAACGTGTCTACTGCCAGGTACTGTGCTAGAGCTTTGATGTTATTTTAATTGCATTTTACAAGTGAGAAAACTGGCTCAGAGACGTAAAGTGACTTGCCCAAAACCACACAGCCAGGAAGTAGAATCACTTCAAGGTGAGGAACCCAGATAGTCTGACTCCAAAGCAGAGACACTTCCCACTGCACCAAGTGGCTGGTTACCAGCAGCAGAAGGGATTTTTTTTTCTGGTAAAAAAATTTTCTTTTAATTTTTAAAAAACACAAATTACAAAAAAAAAGTACCACAAATTTTGTAAAAAATGCATAACACAAAATTTATCATCTAGGAAGGGGAAGGGGGTTTTTAAAGGCAGTCTAGCCCTTTTTACCCAAAAGGTGACCAGAGAATTCATTACTCCGAGTGGGCTGGTACTCCTGGAAAATAGAAGCTAGTTCTTATTCATCCATTCAACACATATTTACTGAGCCCCCACTGGGTGCCAGGGAGTGTTCCAGGCAGGGCCTAGTGCGAAGGGGCGCATGGAGGGGCCCAGCACTGCCCTTAGGTCCTGTGCCAAGGAGCCGGAGATGCTGGTGATTGGGGTGGTGGACAGGGAAAGGGACTTGTATTTTTGAGAGAAATCTGGAGAAGGCAGAGTAGCCAACGAGACTGAGTACTACATGAGGGAAGAGGCGAGAGAAAGAGGTTTTGCTTTTTTAGAACAAAAATGCCTAATCTTTACCCCAATAGTAGTAGCAATTTTAAAAGAATGTTTGCTTTGGAAACTTTTCTCCATCATTCTATACATTCACTGGAGAATAGAGGTGTCACTACATGCTTGTTGTAAATAAACCCCCCAGTGTGACTCAACCCGGCATCTGGGGCCCGGGGCCTGCATCCAGGCTGCCGCAACACTGAACTACAGAAGGTGTGTCCACTTCTCCGTGGTGGTACAGGCCCGCCCCCTCTCCTCGCTGACCCAGTGTGAGGGTGCCCAGCCACAGAGAGGGAATCTTGATTAGTGTAAGCCAGTCAGGGCTTCCTAGTCCTCCTCCCACTGATTGACAGGATGGGCATGTGACCTGGAGCAGAAATAAGTCGGGTTGCCAGAAGCCTTCCGTGATGATCTGTGGCCACACCCTCTCTTTTTTCTAAGTTCCAATACCCCTTAGTTTTGCCACCGAATATCTTTGCCCTGTACCATTCTTTGTCTCTCCCAGCTTGAATTTTGCTGAGTTATACACACACACAAACACACACACACACACATGCACACAAAGATTAAAACTTAGGGACTGTATTCAAAATATTTAATAACCAGAATGACATGGGCACTGAATGACAACTGGCCGTATGGTAAATACCAGCTGGATGTTGACCCCAAATACACTCCGTACTGTGGGCAACATGGGCTGTGTGCTGGAGCTATAGAGATAAATTATGCACATTTATTGCGCTCAAGGCAGGCAATCTGGTAGCTTCTGTAAGAAAAAGTAGGCAAGTCTAGAACGGGAACGTTTCACATTTTTCCCTATAAACCTGAGGTTCCAACCTTGGCTGCAGGTTAGAGTCAAAGCACAGGAACTTTGTCTGGACTCTGATTCAGCAGATCTGGGTTGGCATGGGCATGTGGGTTTTAACAAAGAGCTTTAGGTTGAGAATCTCTGCTTTCAACAATTGATTCAGAAGCTGACTTTGTTGGCCAGAATTTATTCTAGAGCTTCTGCCTGTAATACAACCATTTGACTATCTGTAGGAACAAGCCTCTTAAAAGTTGCTTCCTTTTATTTTTTCTTTACTGCTTAGAAGGGGGAGGGTGTTTCAAGGAGGAAGAACATGGGTGTGCTTCTGGGGCAACATGATGTCACAGAAATGTTAAAAAGGAGGCAACAGGCCCAAAACGGAGTCACCTGTGCTAAGAACACATCACCAAACTGCAGCTTAATACGTAATCGAACTGAAGTTTCAACCTCTCCTAGGAGTGTAATCTTAACCAGTCTGTAATTTCCTGGTCTTACTAGCGGGGTGATATTCCTGACGCCTTTTGTCTCTTAAAACAAGGTGATCTTGCCTGAAACCATCCACCCTTTAACCCTTCTGCCTATAAAAGCCTTCCTCCCTGGGCAGCACCTCTGACCTCAGAATTTGCTAGATGGGACGCTGTCCAGTTTGTGTATCATTGAATAAAGCCAATCAGCTCTTCAAATTTACTTAGTTGAACATTTTTTAAAAAACATTTTAAAGGACAGAATTTCACAGCCCCTAGAAAACTCAACAAAGTGAATACCAGGACCCTAAAGGGCATCTCTGCTGACCCTCAATTTGGTCAGAGAAAAGCCCCAACGGTTACCTCCCCAAGGCTATGCCACCACAGACAGAGCCAGAGTGCGGGCTGAAAGGAGGTAGAAAGTGCTTTCAGGCCTGCACAGTGTCTCCCGGCTTACAAATGCGGCGTTTGCTCGCCCCACATGCCTTTGTGCCGCGGGACCCTTCTCTCACCTCCTAGGGTCCCCGCATAGTCAGAGACCGCAACTCCCAGGAAACACCTGGGCCGGAAGTGGGGCTGCTGGCCACGTGGACGCACTGTATTCTGGGAGATGTAGTCCACAGAGGACGGGAACTACCTTAGAGCGATGCATTCTGGGGAAGGTAGTTTTCGAGTCGTCTGAGTGCCCGGCGTGGATGCTGGGATCTCACCTGAGCCTAACGCAGCGGTAGGGGATTGACAGCGTTTGGATTTAGAGTTAAAATGTAGGATTTGTTTTTTGTCTGTCTCCACCTCCAACACCCAAGGAGAATAACAGCTATAACACTTCTGGGGTGGCAAGCAGGTGTGGATCAGTTCTTCCTTGCTCAAACTTGAATACACAGGCTGCTTATCCTCCCTGAACCTCTTGTTTCCTTATCTGTAAAATGGGCAAACCAATACTTCCACTTGGCAGGCTTGATAACACGGATCAAGCAACTAGCAAAGTGCTTAACACGTCTTCGTGGCTTAACACATCCGTCTTCTCTTTGAATCGTAGCAGCTTACAGAGCAAATGGGTGTGCTTTGAAAACACAGAGCAAGAATTTTGCTCCAGGAGAGCACTTTGGTCTTTATCTTTGGAAGGTAGGATTTCCTCCTAATTCCAGCCAAAACTCATAAGTGTAAGGAAATCTTGTTATACGGAGATTCAGCAAGGGCGGGTGGCCCTACTAGCCAGGACACAGTGAGATGAAAATTAGGAAATGAGACAAGCTTCTGGGGCGGGCATCCCCACGCAGTATTTGTGGGAGTATCAGTAACTACATCCTCTGTAAAGGGCAATGTGTGTAAGTGCAGTGGTTCCACTTCTAGGAATTGATCCTGCAAACATACTGGATACTTTCAAGATAACAGAAGGTTAAGAATATTCATTGTAGCACTGTTTATAAAACGAATGATTGGAAATCACCTCACATCTATGGATAGAGGACTAGTTACGTCAAGTGTGGTACATCCAGCCGCTGGAATACTATGTTGCTATTTCAAATAATAAGGTGTAATATCACCTACGTAACATTCCAGCAAAAAATGTTTAAACTAAATCTGTTGTGATGAAAGTACTGAAGAATCTAAATTAAGGGAATTTTGTGAAACTGGCTTGAACAGTCAAAACTGTCAGTGTCATAAAAGACAAAATAGGCTGGGGAACTGTTCTAGATTAAAGAAGACTAAAGAGACATGATTGTTGAGTTCAATGGGTGAGCCTTAACTGGAGCCTGGATTTTTTTTTCTTTTTTTTTTGGAGCCTGGATTTTGAAAAAGGACTTTTTAATTAGACCCCTGTGTGGCAGGGGGGTGGGGGGGGGGGGGGGGGGGGGGAGAATGTGATTATGGCTGTATATTAATTAATAGCATTGTATCAATATTGAATTTCCTGAATGTAATCATTGTATTGTGGTTATGTAGCAGAATGTCCTTGGGAGGTACCGACTGAAGTGTTTAGGACTGAAATACTAACTCTTGGACAGTTCAGAAAAAAGACAAAGAGACAAGCAAATGTGGCATGTGTTAATAATCGGTGAATCTAAGTTTTGAAATGTGGTTGTTTATTTTCCTGTTCTTGCAACTTTTCTTATAGTATTGAAATTTTTGAAGTAAAAAATAGGGAGGAGGAAGAATGTGGAAGCCCCATATACATTGGTAGGGGAGAAGCGTCAAAAAATACTGGTAAATTTTTTAAAAAGCAAGGTGGGAGCAGTCGGTGTAGAGTGCTGCCTTTTTGTGGAAATGCACCAAAGACTGACCCTGGAAGGAGACACAAGGAAGAGGTGACAAAGGCTGCCTCCGGGGAGGGGGCCCGGCTGGGGAGAGGGGGGAGGTCGGAGTGGGAAGGACACTTCGCACACTCACCCTTTTAGACCTTTTGGATTTTGTATTGTATGCATGTATAAACGATTCAAATAAAAAGTACTAATAACTTCGATGAAGATTGTTTCCGGGAAAGCGCTTGTGGTCAGGAAACCCCAGACTGTCCTCCCCCCCACCCCGCCCCACTCCCCAGCTATAGACCTGATGGCAAACCCAAAACAGAAGGAAGGAAAATCAGTTACTTTCACATCATTTCCCACAGCTCATCCTCATCCCAATCCCGTGAGCCAGGCCAGCTTTATGGGACCCATTTTACAGATTTGGAAAACAGGCTCAAAGAGTCTTAGCGGCTCGTGCAAGTTCTGACAGCAGGACACAGTCCCAAGCAGGGATTGAGACTGACATCTTCGTGGGGACCCAGCCTGGCTCCTTCCTCCTGCAGGTGGCCTCCCCAGGCCCCGAGGGCTAGAGGTAGGGCGGAGCCGACTTCCAGGCTCTGGGTGTTCGCTGAAGCTAAGCCCAGCTGCCTTCCTGCTGGCGTTTACACGGGGCTCTCCAGGCAGGAAACAGAAGTTGATGCTGGGGGCCCAGACGTGGGTTTGATTTACATGTTCATGCGCAACTGGTTTGGGGGTTTATTTGGTGGCGCTAACTCAGCCAAACAACCTCTCCCCTGAGCCTGTTTGGCCTGCTTGTGCATCTCTGTAACCTTAAGCAAAGTGGTCTTTAAAAAAAAAAAATTAAAGTCATAGATGGTGTTGTTACCAATTCAAACAGTGAAGTGTCTGGAGGATGATTTGACATTTCTGTCAAAATTTAATATGTATACACACGGTTTGGTACGTGATCCAGCATTTACAATGGCAAATGATTTTTTCCTGTGAATATACTTAACCAAGTGTTCAAAGATATGTGGGCGAAGATGCGCTGCTTCTGCGAGAGACAGACACAGCCATGAACAACCCCTCAGGAGGCCAACGCTCCATGCAGTGGGCTCCATCCGCACAGGGAACAGCAAAGTGCAGTGGCTGATAAAACAGAATAAAAAACAGGTCTGCTGCATTTGCTGACCTAGAAAGACATCCACAATATAGTAAAACAAAAAAAACTGGTCCCATTTTAGAAAAAAAAATAGCTATAAGCATACGTATATATAGAGAGATGTATTTGAACAAACAGAAAAACAGCTTACAAAGTTAGATAACAAATCATTTGACTAGAATGTAAAAATGGCATTTCATTTTCATTTCTTTGAAGATTAGGGAGGTGACCTTTTTTTTTAAGTTGGCCAATTGTGTTTCCTCTTGTGTGAGTTGCTGAAATATTACTGTTCCTTGATCTTCTGTCACAAGCAAATAGTGTAAAATTCTGGCACCGTATGTCATAAAGAGACATTCTGTTTAGATTTCCAGTGCTTCCTTTATGATGGTATATTGGAAAAGAGGTTGCTGAACTTGAAGCAGAGGACTCTCAGTCTTAATGTAATGAATCATCCTGTGAGACAAAGAGTTCAGAAAAATAAAGGAGGATGTTCCCTGCACAAAGCATTACTCCTGTTTCTTCCCTTCTTTTAATTCTATGGTGTTCTTATAAAGTATATTGTTTGGTTCTTGGTGAATAGTGTGAAAGTGGAGGTGGTTTTGATGCTTGAAAGGAAGAGTGATAGGAAGGAAATGTGGATTGCCAAGGCCAGGGTTAGCGTGAAGCGAGGAAGATGCCCAGGGTGCACTCTGGGAGTGAAAATGTCAGGAGTTGCAGACTTTAAGGATGTGCAGAATTTGAGGTGGTGTTCACTCAGGGTCCCGCCCCAGGCACTTCACCCATGCTATTCAAGTCCCAGCCCTGTTGACTGTTTCTTGATGACAGAACAAAAGATCTGTAAACAGCTATCGGCACCACAAGGCTAGAGAGTGGTGATGAGTATTTCAGCAGAACTAGACTCAAGATGGTGCAAGCAGACAGACACACTAATTTTGCATCTGGGGCAGGGCAGCTTAGATGAAATGGTGCCCGAGACCCCTTGTTCTGGACTACTTGGCATGTTGGCCATGCCTGCTTCCCCGGAGGTGTCTGAGTATTAGACATGCTACACGGGGGCTCGTAGTGGACCTCAAGAGATGGGGACCATCCATTTTTGTCCTTAAGAATTTTCTGATTCTTTCTCCATTGTTGGTAGCAGCATGGCTGGTTTTCTCTGCATGTGCCCTGTGTGCAGCCTCTGTCTGCTGCCAGCCCCAGGTCCAGCCTCCCAGAGAAGGGAGGCAACCTGCAGGCCCTGGGTCCTCAGAGATCCCCTGACATAACCCAACATAATTGATGCTGACATTTTACCAAACTGGCTAGATGGGGCTGAAAGGCTATAAACTGAAGAAAGGTGGGGTTCCTTGTCAACCTGAGCTTGAGAGCCATACCTGCTGTAGGTGGAAAGCCAGGGGCTGCTGGGACAGGGAGGAGGCGGGGAATGGAGAGCTCCCGACCTAACACAGCTGTCACTTATTAAACTCTTACTGCACACCAGGCATTGATTTAGCACTTCACATCTAAAACCTCACTGAATTCTCATCACAGCCTTTAGAGGTAAGGACTCTGTTATCTGCATGTTGCAGATAAGGAAACTGGGGCCCAGAGAAGGTAAGCAACCTGTTCTGACCACAGAACTAATAAGCGGCAGACTCAGTATTTGGACCCAAAACTCCAGGGCTGCTTTCTTCCCTCCGAGGCCCCCTCCGCCATTATTACGACCTCTGAGCCTGCTGAGTGCTGGCCACCGCGTGAGGGTTTGCTCCGTCCCCTGCCACTGGACCTCTGGGCTCCCGAAGGCAGCAGGCCTGGAGGCCCTCAGAATTCTAGGGTAGCAGGACGTCACTGTGGGGTTAAAGCAGGTTCCGCCTTCCCGGGTGGGAGGTTCCAAGAAGCTCAGGGCCAGCTTGTCCCCTTTTCCCCAAGGGGAGGCAGCAGTACGGGTTGGGACACGTCCTCTTTTAAAGTTCTTTCTCGCTGCTTCTGACCACTTCCTCTTTTCCCTGGGGTGGAGGCAGCTGTGGCTGCAGTAATGGCAGCTATCCAGGCAGTGGCTGAAGAGGCCTCTGAGACTCTCAGGAAGGGCTCACCCAGCTGGGCTGAGGGCACTTGTCCACCTGAGTTCCATCCCCTCCTCCCCAAGACCCTGTCCTGAGCGCAGAGAGCAACAGGGGCAGGGACAGGCTCCCTGAGCTCTCCCACGGCAGGACCAAAAATGTGACTGCAGCTGGTCACCCTGTCCATTCAGGCTCTACCTGAGCTGAGTCCACTTCCTGCAACTTCCATTGAGGACATGGCCCAAGTCCAGTACCCTAGCCTGGATAGCCAGACCCCTTAGGATGCCCCGGAGGCAAGGACCTCAGCCCTGGGTGGAAGCCCCAGTCCAGCACGGGGCACCTCAACAATGAACGCCCCATACGGGCCGAGGAGCTGAGGCATGGCGAGAGGATGGGTATCAAGAGATGTGGGTTCCAGGTCTGGCTCTGCCACTTGTTAGCTGGGGCCTTGGGTGGGTTGCTTTTCCTCTTGGGGCCCCAGCTTCCTCATCTGTGCAGTGGGCATGAATAAAAAGGGTTGTAGTATGAAATAAATCAGGTGCTTGACGTATTGGGCTAAGCACAGAACCTGGTACACAGCAAGTGCTTAATAAAGGTATTAGCTATTGTTAGGCAGAGCCTGCAGCTGGCCTGAGCCATTCAGGAGGCCTCTCAACCCCACTCCCTGCTTAGAACAGCCAATCCCAGCTGCCCGAGGTCTTTCCCCACCTCCTCCCTGTCCCAGCAGCCCCTCGCCTACAGCAGGTGTGGCTCTCAAGCTCAGGTTGACAAGGAGCCCCACCTTTCTTCAGTTTATAGCCCCATCTAGCCAGTTTGGTAAAGTGTCAGTGTCAGTCATGTTGGGTTTCCCCCAGCCCAGCATTGTGCCAAAGCCCTGCAGTGGTTTTTTTTTCCTTTTTTTTTTTATTGTGGTAAAATATACATAACATAAAATGACCCCTTTTAATGACTTCAAGTGGGCAGTTAAGTGGCATTCGCATGGTTCTGCAAACATCACCGCCGTCAATCTCCAAACTTTTTCATCTTCCCAAACTGAAACTCTGTCCCAATTTAACTCTAATCCCCGTTGCCCCTTGCACAGCCCCTGGCAACACCATCTCTGCAGACCTTGTGTAAGTCGACACCTACAGTATCTGTCTCCTTGTGACTGGCTTATTTCAACGGGCATGAGGAACCCCTCAGGGTTCCTCCGTGCTGTAGCGTGTGTCAGAATTTGCCTCCTTTTTATGGCTGAATAATACTTCATGCATGCACAGACCACAATGTGTTTATCTTTTTAGCCGTCCGTGGGCATTTGGCTGCTGCTCTCACGTCTCGGCATTGTGAGAACCGCTGCTGTGCCCACGGTGTGCCGATAGCTGTTCAGGTCCCTGCTTTCAGTTCTTTTGGGTGTATATCTAGAGGTGTAATTGCTGTTTTGCATGTAATTCTGTTTGATTTTTTTGAGGAACTTCCAAAATCCTGGGGTTTTAAGGAGGACCTAGGTGTTGCCTGGGGAGGCCCCTCGGGCCATACTGTGGACAGGGAGGTGTGGAATCAGGAGCTGGACAGCTTGGGTTCAAATCCTGGCTCTGCCACTCTCAGTGGCATGACCTTGGGCAAGTTAGGTGCCTATTCTGTGCTTTGGTTTCCTCAGCTGTAGAGTGGGATGAGGGCCGAGCCCACCTGCTGGGACAGCTGGTAATCAGAGTGTTTACTTAGAACAGTGCCCGGCGCACAGGAAGCACTCCGTTCACCACTGTGTCTGTGGTCCTGCTGCGATCTGATCCTGCAGTCTTACTGCTTCCTGCCTCAGTGGCACCACACCAGCCTGACCCCTCTGTGGAGCATCCCATTGGAACTAGCCCTGGTCCCTCCCTAGGACTCAAGATTTCTTCTTCCCCTTTTCTGGGTCTCTGGGAATCTCTCTTCATTTGGAGGGGCGTTCCTTTCTCTCCCTGTTCATGGCTTAAGCTTTTGAAGTCAAAAGCCAGGAAGTAACGCCTTGGATCAACTCTGGGAGAGCTTGAGCCAGGACCGGCGGGGAAACGGAGGGCACTGGCCAGCAGGCGGGCATGGCACAGGCAAGGGGGTGGCACAGCCCGGGTCACAGTGTTTGCAGAACAGTGTGAATGTACTTCTTTCCTTTGACCTTGACCGTACCGTTCCTAATGACTGGGTCCATCTGGGTCCTGAGTTTTGGGAGGGACAGGGAAGAGGCGCTCTGGGCCGGCACAAGGAGCCGGTGATGCGGTGCCTTCGCCTGGACGGGAGTTGCTGCAGGGCTCGGGTCAGCAGGGGGTGGTGGTGGAGGTGAGATGACCCCCTCCCTGGACCAGCATCCAGGGCTCCACGGCTGGGCCCAGGGCAGTCTGGCCCTCCTCTGGTGGAGGCTAAGCGGGCAGGGTGGTGCTGCTTTGCTAGCTTGTCTGCTCTGGGTCCCCTCACAGCTCCGGCCCCTGGGAGCTGCTTCTGTGGACCCAGGGTGACTCCAGGAAGAAGGTCAAGGCCAGACCTGACAGGATGAGGACTTTGGGGACCATGGGGACCATGCTGGGGGTTGATCCCAGGTCCTGGAGACCCACTTCTAGGCTTGCCACCCCCACCTCTGACAGGAGGAGACAGAAGCCTCTGGGATGCCCCCTCACTGCCCCCTTTCATTCCATTCCTTGCCTTTCCCATCCAGGTTTTCTCTGGTCCTTTCACTTCATACCAGGTGGTAGGTGATTTGGAAATTCACAAAGCAGTGCACTTCACTTGACAGTTTATCAACATCAAGGACCTTTAAGGAGGCAGCACTCTATACCTGCTGTAGTGGGTGACTGTTTGCCTGGTCCTCTGACGGAACTCCCTAATGGGACCACTCTTCCCCCAACACCTCATTTTCCCTAGCATTGTCAAAGCAGGCCTGTCTTAAATATTTGCAGAGATCCCAAAAGAGGCACTAATACCTGCTTTGGGGTATTAAATGGAACATGCCATGAAGATTAAGTAGAATGACATGTAGAAATTGCCTGGCACACGGTAGTTATTTAGAAATTAGGTATTGTTATTATTTTTTATTTTAAAAAGTTTTTATATAAAAAGGGAAGACATTGCTTTTTAAAAAATATTTATAGAACACCTTCTATGTCCCAGGGACTGCAGCGTTGGGATTCTGCCCTGGGAACCAAGTGGATTTTCCGAGCCTCGTTCAGAAGCAGTGAGCCCCACACAGGGGAATGTAGGCAGAGGAAAAACCAGCTGTGCGTCCTTAGGCAAATTGCCTGGCCTCTCTGAGCTCTGTTTCCTGATCTGTAAAGTGAGGCTGGAAATCCCCCCTTCCCCTTCTGTTGGGTTGAGGGTCAGATGAGATAAAACACGTGGTGAGTCTTGACAAGGAGGCAAGCGCTGCCTGGCCAAGCAGAGAGGTGGCCATCCATGGGAGAGAAGCCCCCCCCGGGCCTTTAACTGAAGCTCCTGCCCTCAGCAACGAAAGCCACCTCCACTGAAGCTTTGAGGACACCCCTCACGGAGACGCAGACTGCCCGTCCCCAGGCCATCGGGAGGAGAGTGTTCTCAAAGGCCATCCAAAGATGCTCATTGTCCTGCTGTCCCAGGTTAGAGTGCAGGCATGCTTTGCCTCCAGCCCGTCCCAGTCCATGCCATGGCTCCAGGCCAGTTGATGCCATTTGTTTCCATGGAGACTGGGGACCATGACAGCATTTCTGGGAGGGAAAATGGGCTTCTTGTTCAAGGGCACAGTGGGATTTTAGAGGTTGGGGAGGGTGGTGGTAAAGCAGAATGGTAGAGCTGTCATTATTCCATCAGGACAAAGTAGAGGTTTGCCAAGCCCAGGGACAGGAAGGGAGGCCTAGTGGATGGGCAGCATTTCCCCTGATGGGCGACTGGATAACTCACCACCTGCCCGTCCTGCCTTTCCGGCAGAGCATAACAGGGTCGTGGTATATGCTGCTGCTCTGTGTGCTTGCAGAGCATGCACGCATGGAGTGCACATTATGTGCCCCCGCTGGCCCCAGTGATTTATAAGTTTACATCCTTTAGTCCTCACAACAAACGTGTAAGGCAGCTACTATTATTATCCCCCTTTCATGGATGAGGAAACTGAGGCAGAGAGGTTAAGTAATTTGTGCAAGGGCATATAGTGGCGGAGCTGAGCCTAGACTCCAGCCCAGGTTATCTAAAGCCAGAGCCTGTGCACTGACCCTCCATATACTCCGGTGGGTCAGGGGAGGACAAGCAGAGAGCTGGGTAGGGGGAGAAAGGAACACAAGTCCCGGGTCCCAGGTCCTACATGAACCTGTCATTAATATTGGTGTTGAAAAGTCACAGATTTCACGAGGAGATGTCACTGGCTCTACTCTATAGATGAGGAGCCGGGAACACAGCGAGGTTAAATCAGTTGCCCTTGCAGAGGAGCTACATTTTGAACTAGAGGGGCCCACTGCAGAGCCACTGCTCTTTCAGGGACCCCACCGCCTTATCTTGCTTCCTCGGCCGTTTGACCTAAGCCCGATCCATCTCGGGAAGTGAGAGGCCTGGAGCACACCAGGTCTCTACACATACTTTCTGAATCATGCAAGAGGGTCCCTGTCCTTTCCACTTGCTGCTACTTTGGGCGAGGGGGAGGAAATGTGGCAGGAAGCAGAGTGATCTCGCATCTTTTGTGCAGAAATGTTTGCCTGAGCCTGACTCTGCTGCAATGGAGTTTCGAAAAGAGAATTGTGTTGGAGTAGTCGACTCTCTTTTACATTCAGGTGAGTCAAAGAGAAAATAAAACCCTAGGAAGGATCCAAGACTGAGAACTCCATCCATCCATCCACCCAGCCACCTATCCATCCATCCACTCACCTACCTATTCATCCATCTACCCACCCACTCACCTGCCCCTGCTTCCATCCGTTTATCCTTTCCATCCACCCACCCACCCACCTATCTGTTCATTTACCCACCTATCCTTCCATCCACCCACCCATCCATCCACATACCCACCCACCCACCTATTCATCCATCTATGCACCCACCCATCTGCCCTTCCTTCCATCCATCCATCCTTCCCTCCATCCACCCACCTACTCATGCACCCACCTACCCACCTATTCATCCATCCATCCACCTACCATCCATCCGCCCAGCCACCTATCCATCCATCTACCTACCTATCCATCCACTCACCCATCTATTCATCCATCCACCCACCCACCTATCTGCCCTTCCTTCCCATCCATCCTTTCCTTTCCATCCATCCATCCACCCATCTATCCATCTATCCATCCATCCATCCATCCATCCACCCATCCATCCATCCCTTTATTAATCTCTATTAGCAATAATCTGTTGCTGCCTGATTTCAAAACCTAGTGGTTTAAACAACAATAATTCATGATCTCATGGTTACTTAGGGGCAGGAATTCAGCAACAGCTGACTGCTTAGTGTGGTTATTGGTGAGAGGCCTCAGTCCCTGTCCACATGAGCCTCTCCGGAGGGCTGCTCGAGTATCCTCACAGCATGGTGGCTGGCTTCCCCCTACGTAAGTGGCCCAAGGGACCCAAGTAGAAGCTGCAGGGCCTTTTACACCTAGCCTCATACACCATGCACTGTCCCTTCCACAGAATTCTTTGGTCCTATAGTCAGACCCTGTTCATTTTCAGAGGAGACAGCACAAAGGCATAGACCCCAGGAGAGGAGGGTCACCAGGCCACCGGGAGGCCAGCCCGTCTGTCTCTCCCAGCCATGCTTTTGTCATCTGTCCATCTGTACGTTCAGTAACATCTGCTGGGCTCCAATTTTGTGCCAAGCCCTGGAAACAAAACACACACACACACACACACACACACACACACACACACACACACACACACA
>JAQQAC010015468.1:6079931-6109916 GCA_029783875.1 Phataginus tricuspis | reverse complement strand
GCGCGCAGGGCTTGCCGCCTCCGGGCCAACCGGCGCGCCCCGCACGGCCCCGTATTACACAGGTGCCTGCGGGCGGATGGGCGGCGGGGCCCTTCCCCGGGAGAGCCGCGGAGAGCGAGCGGTGATTCGGGACCCCCTTTCCCGCCTCACGACGGCTCTGTGTGTGATTATGTGCGTACGTCTGTGCGTTTTCCCGGTTATGCTTTGGAATCTCAAAGAGGTCGTTACCCGCGTAGCACAGAGATGTGTCTTCTGCAGACTGGGGATTTGGCACCTGGATTCTGGCGGATACTGGGGAGGGGCCCTTTTAGCACCTTGATCTTGAACTAGACAGAGTATGGTGGGGAGAGGGGGTGACGTGGCGCGGTGGAAACAGGTGGCAGAGTCAGTCAACTTAACTTGAATTTCAATTTCAGCTGTGTGACTCTGGGCAAGTTGAACATCTCTCTGACCCTCAGGTTCTTTCCTGGGGTACAGGGGCCACCCAGCCTACATTCCCAGGCTATGTCGTACATTCCCAGGCTGTGTTGAGGATTGGGGACTATATGTGGAAAGGGTGCTCTGGCTAGTTCTCTATCCTCTGGTTAAGGGCCTGTGTGAGGCTCGGCCATCATCCTTAGCTACAGTTATGCAGACAGGCCTTACTAATTTAGGGTTCCATGCCAGCCCCAGGCAGTTACCCAGTTACAAAGGTGTATGTGGCACATGTGTACCAGCTCAGGGACAACACTCACCGCGGGCTTTATTGATGCGCAAATTCGTCATGATGCTGGCGGCTCCCCCAGTCCCTCCACCTTAAGTGTTTGAAGCTTCTCTCACCGAAGTTTCCCTCAAAGAGGCGAAGGAGGGGATGCCTGAGTAGCCCTTTTGCTGGGTGGAGATGTTGGAAAATTGCTGGTGGGAAAACTTGAAAACACTTCGTAATTTAGAAAACAGTAAAAACCTAAAAGAGAAAAGCTCATCCATATGTCAAATCATTCCTCCACCCTTTCCCACCCTCCCAAACTAACCACTCTCCCTGGATTTATAAGCAGATAGCCTTAAAAAAAATGTAATTATATTATACTTAGGGGTTTGCAACTCTTGTTTCATGTATCTCATGAATCTTGCCAGATCAAACTGCTTGTAAATTTTCCTCATTCTTTCCAGTAGTTACTGAGCATTCTTTAATGTGCATGTCCCCTTATTAAGGACTCCCCCCACACTGACGAGCAGTTGTTTCCTGTTTTCTTTTTCTTTTACAAACAATGCTTCCGAGAACATCTTTGTGCATTTCTTCACGTGTGATTGCTGGTCAAAGCATGTGAATGTTCTGCGTTTTAAATAGCTGCTCACAGGTTGCCTCCCCCCAAAGTTGAGTCAGTTTACACTTCTCTACCTGTAATGGTGGACACTGCCTGGTTCCTCCAATGAAAATATGTGTCCCCGTGTTCCTGCAGGATGGGAGTGAGATGCAGCAATAGTGTCCTTCCAGGTGTAGGAGGGGCAGTCACCTCTCAGGGATTTGGCTGTGCCAAATTTCATCAGAGAATTGTTTTGTGCGATTTTGTACGAAATCCTGTACGGGCCTAATGTGTGCAGAGAGCACGGAAGAGAAGAGAACTCCCCTGCTTCTGGTGTTGGATGCTTGCATCCCAGAAGTTTATTTTGAAGAGAAGGCCATGAAAAGTAGAAACAGCAAAACCTCTTGTTGAATCTCAGACACTGTAGGTCATTTTACAGAGTTACCCAGGGAGGATGAGAAATGGGAACAAAAGAGGGATTTCAAGGCTGTTTCATATATATATATATATATATATTTGAAAGTGGAAGCAAAATGGAAATGGCCTGTGATGGCTAGTGACCTCCCCTGGGGCCAAGGCCTCGGACACCTTCTTGCCTTAGTTGCCGAAGCATCGAACTCTGGAGGCCTGAGTCGGGAGCCGGCTGGATTCTGGTCGTTGACTCCAAGGATCTTGTGGCTGTGAGGATCTCTTTCCAGTTCTTCGCAAGAGGCAACATGAGAGACTTGATATTTATGATTGAGCCAATCCACTGGGCTTCTGAGCTGGAGGTTACTGGAACCTGGGGAAGGTTATGTCCCAGGCCCGCCAGAGCAAACTGAGGGCCCTAGTGCCTCCTGGCTGCAGGTGTAATTGGAGGTGGGGTGACGGGTGTGTTTCCTATTTATGCCCTGCCCTACTTTGGCCATGAGGCCTGGGGGTGGGGTCCTCCAGAAACACATGGCTGGGGGTCCACGGCGAGGTGAAGAGCTGCAGAGCTGGGACGACCTTCAGACCCTGGCTCTGCTGCTTGCCTGCTGTGTGACCTTGCACAAGCCCTTTACCTTCTCTCTTGCGAGGGATTGATTTCTATCCGGCCAAATCCTGCCACAGGATTCTGAATTCCAGGGAGGGTGCTGAAGGAGCAGGGCCACGGGATTCAGACCAGAGTCCCCATTCTGGTGCTGCCGCCTGTCTGCATGACCTTGATCACATAATTTCACCTCTTGGGTCTTTGGTGTTCACCTCTGGGGTTTCTCACTGGGATAAATGAGAGGAAGCAGGTGGAGCAGGTGCTGGCATCTGGGGAGGGCAGTAAACAGAATGAGGCTGGCCACAGGCACCTGTTCATCCCCTTGACCTGGCGTAGAGGTGATGAGGCACGAGGCCCACTTCAGGCAGAGTTCTTTGCGCACCCTGTTCATCCTGCCGCTGGACCTTTGCTTAAGTCTGTTCCTCTGACTTAAAACACTTTTCCCTCTTGCTTCATCTTTTAAAAAATTGGATTCAGAGGCCCTCTTCCTTGAGAAGCCTTCCCTGAGCCCTCTGAGCTCCCAGCCTCGCCCCAGCCTGGGTTCAGGGTCCCTTCTTGATGCTCTCTTGGTGTCCCTGCACCCTCCATGGCGCCCCCTGCACCCCCATGGCTGTGCTTCTGGTCTTACCTTTTCACATGGGAACTGCTAAGCCAACAGGTCTGTTTACAGTGGGCAGAGAGCAGGTGTGATTCATGATTTCATCTCAGCTGCCAGCATACCTGCAGATGGGCCTTTGTGCCTTTGGCTGTGGGTGTGAAGTAGAGGGAGGTGGGCGCAAAGGGCAAAGCCTGGGCCTCTCCTCTCCCCTCCTCTCCCCTCATTTGCATACTAGTCCCCTTCCTAGTGCCTGGCATAGAGTTGACACTCAGGTACCATTCAGTCAACACTCAGAGTTGACACCCTGGATGATTAATGTTGGAGGCCTTGCTCAATGCTGGGGGCTTGCATGTAGTATAGCTTGTAGTCTTCCTAGCACCCTTTGAGGGTGGTATTGTTATCCCCATTTTACAGATGAGGGAACTGAGGCCCTGATGTTGAGCAGCTTGGCAGGAGGTTATGAAGAAGAGAGCCAGAGCGGAGGCCTAGACAGTTCTGGCTAAACACTTGCCTCTCTGCAGACTAACAACGGTGGGCTCCTAAAGGGCTTTGCATCAGAAAGATGCTCAGGACAAGTGATGGTAATAGTAGCAATAGCTAAACGGAGGCACACTGACTCCACATCATTGTTTGAGGGCCTGAGATACACTCTCTGGTTTAATCCTCACAAGGGCCTTTGGAGGGGCAGTGTGCAGAGAAGGCTCAGGGGACAACTGCAGGCTTGAGCAGATCGGCGTGATTTCCCTCTTGTTCTGCAGGCATCCTTCTGCCTGCTGGTCTGAGAGTTGACTGAGGGGGCTGGCCCAGAAGCAGGGACACCAGTTAGTTGGAGATTAGAATGACCCAAATATAAAATCCTGGGGAGAGCCAGGGATGGGGCAAGAAGGGTTGGATTTACTGATGGATTGGATGCAGGTGTGAGAGAGGCCAGACAGGGATGCCTCTGAGATTTTGGGCTCCAGTGCACCTCTCTGACTTTGCATAGGAATAAGTGGCCATCAAGAACACCTACTGGATGCTAAGGAGCATGCTAGGTGCTTTTCTGGTGGCATTGAATTTCAGGCTTTGTAACTGTCTCAACACTTTCACTTCAGAAAGGCTATGCTGAGGCTTGGAGGGGCCATAGCAGGAACCTACACCAAAGTTTAAACCTGAGGCTGCTGGGCTCTGATGGTCTGTCCTTTTGGACCCATTTCCATGCAGAGGTCTCCAGAGACACATTCTGAAATGTTTTCCTGTTCCCAACTTTGCTTAGGAAGTGAAGGGACACTTAGGAATCTCTGGGCAGGATGGAAAAGGGTGCTGGTGGTGGGGGAGCCAGTTGGCTGCTTTGGCTATGCAAATAGTCTCAGGTAAAACTGTGGGGAGGGACCCTGCAGGGCAGAGGGATTTGGTTATTCAAAGCCAGGATAGCGGTTGGGTCACTGAGGTCAGGGTGGCTCCCTGCTGCCTCCACTTCCATTTAAACCTCTGTGTGTCCTGCCCGGGCTCTGTGACCTCCCAAACTTCATCCTGATGGTCATGAGACAGGATTTTGGGTTTTGCTGGCCAAGCCCTATTCACTAAGCCTCAGTTAACTAAATCCAATTTCTGCCTTTATTCTGCTCTTCCAGCCTCCTTGGTCCCTCACTCCTTCCTCCTCCCTGAAGTGGCCAACAATGACCGCCATGGTCAACGTAGACGCCCTTCCGGAATATGAGAAGAGTCAGATCAAGAGAGCCCTGGAGCTGGGTACAGTGATGACCGTGTACAGCTTCCGTAAGTCCACCCCAGAGCGGAGGACCGTCCAGGTGATCATGGAGACACGGCAGGTGGCCTGGAGCAAGACGGCCGACAAGATCGAGGGCTTCTGTGAGTACCTGCAGCGAGGCAGAGAGGCCCTGCACCTTCCCATCTGCCTGCCTTCTGCTGTCCCTGCAGGCGTTGCTGGTTTGATGCCTTCTTCTGTTCTGGAAATTAAAGTGTGGCCACTCTGGGTGGGTCTCTGATGGGGTTTAGAGCAGGTGAGGTAAGTTGAGCCAGGAAAGCCCTGGCGAAGTAACAGAGGCCTGCGTGAGCCAGCTTGGAAATGGCATTGGGACAGCTCACCTGGGCTAGCAGGTGCGTTCCTGTCTGACAGCTTCAGGAATCATTTGGTTCCCGTTGATGGTCCCTCTGCCCTTTGGAGGGCTAACTAACTGAGCTTGTGGAAACTCATAGCTGGCTACCCAGATGTCTGTTCTGTTGTAATGTAAAGTGCAGAGTGAGAGGCCTTTACTTTAGCTGCATATGGACAGAGCATCTCACCGAATGTTCCCTAGCTTTCCAAAGATGTGCCGGTCCTGGGGGAGGCGTCTTTTCCCCGCTCTCCTGCATTGGGAAGTTGGCTCAGTTCCTAAAGTCCCTAAGACAGTTTTTAACAGAGTAAGAAGGCGTAAGCGATTTTCAGTTGCAGAGCCTTGCTTTCACTTGCATTCTTTTATTGATGACTTTTTAATTGAAAAATTAAAATGTGCACTTGGGGGAAAATCAAACAATTCAATATCTCTCTTGCTCAGCCCCACGCTGTGCTCCAGAGGCAAGCCCATTACCGAGTTCTTGTGTCTTCTAGGAATATTCTATGCTTATATAACGTGTGCAGTGTTTTTCACACAAATGGGTCTCTTCTAGATGCACTTGTAAACCACGAGTTCTTTTTCTAGTTTCATAATCATCCTGGAGGTGGTCTCTTGTCAGCACATGATCTGCCTTATTCATTCACGGTCACGTAGCATTCTGGCTGCAGGGTAACATTTTAACCCTAGAGGTGGACATTGAGGCTCTTTCCAGTCTTTTTCTATTAATTGCAGCCGCTATAACTGCATTTGTCATTCATTTTTTTTTAACAGCTTAATTAAGATATAATTCACATACCATACAATTCACTCGTTCCAAATGAACCACTCAGTGGTCTTTGGTATAGTCACAGATATGTGCAAACACGACCACATTGATTTTCGACCATCCCTCGGCCTAAGCAACCATTCATCTACTTTCTGTCTTTGTAGATTAGTCTGTTCTGGACACTTCCTGTAAATGGAATCGTGTAATATATGGCCTTTTGTGACTGGTGTCTGTCACTTGGCTAATGTTTTACAGGCTCGCCCACATGGTAGCGTGTGTCAGTGCTTCATTCCTTAAGACTGCCGAATCATGGTCTGTCACGTGATGTCGCACACTTTCTTGATGGACATTTGGGTTGTTTCCACCTTTCTGTGAATAGTGCTGGTGTGGGCAGCCATGTAAAAGTTTTTGTGTGGATGTAAGTTTTCAGTTCTTTCGGGTATGTGCCTAGGTGTGATTGCTGGGTCACGTGGTAACTCTGTTGAATCATTTTAGGAACTGCCAGATTACTTTCCATTTCCCATTCCCCCCAGCAGCGTGTGAGGGAGGGGTACCCTTCATTGGTCCTTTATGCGCACACACAGGTGTATGTGCGGGACCACTTCCTCTAAGTGTTATTTTCAAGTTAAAGGGTGTGGGGTATTTTAACGTCAAAGGGCAGTTTGGCAACATCCCACAAAAGGTGTGGTGGCATTCCCCAGACTGTCATCCCCACTGCAGTGGGGTTCGGAGCTTAGCCTTCCACAGGTCGACTCTGGTAGCTTGGTGCAGTTTTCTACTTGATTTCTTTTATCATGAGTGAGATGAACCAGCTTTGCAAAAAGTTTCTCCTGGGCTCAGAGTCAAGCGGGTCTCAGATGGAACAGAGCCAGAAGGCCCTGCTTGGAAAATGCCCCTGTGTGGAGGTAGCCAACTTTCCTCCCAGTTTTGTTTGCATTGGCCGCACTCGGCCTCCCAGGGGGCCCAGACACCTGTTACAGCTGGGGGGGTGGTGGTGGCGGGGCAGGAGCCTGGGGCTGGACCAGCCACTGATGGTAGGGGCAGGTCTGCAACACTGCATGGCCAGCGGGACCTAGCCTCGCTGACCATAGAAACTCTTGGTGGGGCTTTAAAAAGTACAGGCTACTGGAACCGTCATCTGAAGCCCATTCTGAGGGGTGTGAGTCAGGATTGTGGCTCCTGAAATCCGTGCCTTGGAGGACTCCACACTCAGTCCTAGAGGCAATTCTTTTCCCTGGAGTAGCTGAGGATGATTCATTCACTAGGTTGGCTGGGACTCCGTACTGTAATAAGCTCTGCAGGTGATCCTGGTAACCAGCCAGATTTGGTGTATACTAGAGACTCCATCCGTCCATCTGTCTGTTTGTATTTGAGTACCTGCTCTGTCTAGACGTTCTAGGTACTGGACGTTCAACAGTAATTAAGTTAGGTTGAAGTCCCTTTGGGGCCTCCGTTGTTTCCACGCCCTTGATTCCAACACCATTTGAGGAGCTTTGCCGTGGCTGTGAGCAGCTGATGTCCGCTTTCTGAGATGAACTCTCTTACCTGTAGAATGGGAATACTACTGAGGTTCACCCCGCAGGGTTATGGTTGGGAGCGAGTGAGTGAATACATCAGAGGGGTTTAACCAGGTGCATAGCTGGGGGTAAGCACTCGGCCAGTGGGAACTGCTGCTGTTATTTTTGCCTTTGCTTTGGTTAATGAGTGGCATCCAGCTTGTCTGGGGCGGTAAAATCTTGCTTTGGCATTTGGACTTTTTCTGGAGGGCAGTGAGAACCCACTGGGGTTTTCAGAGGAGGGGTGGTGTGATTGCATTTGCATTTTTGAACATGTTCTGGCAGTTCTGGGTGAGATGGCTGTGTTGGTGGTTGTAAAATGACAGAAAAAGCTAATCTTGGGGTACAGAGCTTAGAAATGGTGCTCCCCTGACCACTTTGAGAGAGCAAGCCTCCAGGCCCTGGGGGGGATTCTCAAGGCTACATTTCCAGCCTCCTGTTGCAAGGGTGATCACCCGAGGCCCTGCCCCCCCCATTCCTTCAGGGGTTCTAGCAAGCAGGAACCTGTAGTTCCTGTGGGGTCAGCAAGGGGAAGGCGTGTGCAGGTAGTTCTGGGATACTTGGCAAGTGGTGTGTGACTTCTGCATGGATGTCACAACCCCTCCACGCAGGCTGCGGTGAGAATAGACACACAGGATGGCACTTCTAAAGCAGTGCGTGGTTCTTAGCCAGGTGATTCCCCCGCTGGGGGCATTTGGATAGCTGAAGATATTGTAAGGTGTAATACCTGGCGGGGGCTGGGGTGGGGGTGTGTGCCCCTGGCACCTAGCGGGTCGAGACCAGGGATGCTGCTCGACATCTCACAATGTGCGGGACAGCCCCTATCACAAATAATTATCCAGCACAAAATGCCAGTGGTGCCAGCGTTGTGAAACCTTGGTTTGAAGTCAGGTGTTGCTTTGCTTAGCGCCATAAACTGTCACGGTATGACAGGGTTTCCCACGGGGCCCTGTTGTGATGGAGCTGTTGTGTGCGGTCAGCCCATATTTGCCACCATACTGGGCGCTGGGCTCTGCTGAGAAAGGTGGAAAGATGGAGTCCCTGCCCTGGCGGAGGAGCCGATCGGGCACCAGCCGTTGCAGGATCAGTGCTCCGGGCAGGGTCTGGGCGGTGTGCCCTGTGAGGAAGGAAGAGGGCGTCTGTCTGGGTGTGGGGAGGTGGTGGGATGGTAGGGAATGGAGGAGGCAGGGGAGCTTCTTGAGTGGAGAGGGGAGGAAGGGGCTTTCCAGGTGGCTAGTGCGGCGGCTGGTCCTGAGGTGGGATCAGCACGTGCCACTGGGTGTGGGCAAGTGGATTTATGGGTCAGAGACTGGGGCAGGGCTCACCTGGATGATCTGTCCACTCTCTGTGGCCCGGGCTGAGGTCATTTGGCGGTAGGCCACCTGGGTCTGGAAGGGTCCAGAATGTTCACTCTGTATGTAGTGCCTTGGTGCTGGCAGCTGGAAGACTAGGCCGCTGAAACTGTCACCCGAGCGCCTACGGCCTGGCGTCCGGGGTAGTTGGATTTCTTAAGTGGCACCTGGCCTCCTCCCAGGTGTGTGTCCCAGCAATCCTGGGCCGAGGCTGCAGGGCCTCATGGCTTGGCTACAAGAAGTCACTTTGCAGAAAGTCTCTTGCACCAGCTCAGGTTCGGGGAACAGGACTCTCCTGTAGGAGAGGGAGTTACGTGCATGTCCAGGGCAGGAAGGGACCAATGGCGGGCGCCTTGGAGCCACGCCACCACGAGAACACCTGGACTCCGGATCCGGACTTGTAGCTCAGACCTCTGCTCTCCCACTCCTAGGTGCGTGATCCGAGGCACTCTGTGCCTCAGTTTCCCTATCTGTCAAGTGAGAGAATAATAGTTCCTGTCTTGGTTAAGAATTAAGTGGCTTTTATATTATGTATTTTTTTATATGCAGGAAATATGGCATGCAGTTGAAATGTAGTACGATAAGGGGAAAAAAGACAGGGCCCCAGCAGGGGTGTCTGCCTCTTCAGCTGGCCACTCACCTCCGGGCCGTCTGTCTCCCTGTGGCTTTCCGAGGGTGATGGGGGAGATGGTGCCTGGACTCCTCCCGGCACTGGCACCCTGGAGCACCCCTGAGCGAAGGCGGGAGGCCCCCGTGGCACTGCTGTGCACGCGGTTTCCCTCTCTGTGCAGGAGCACCCTCTGGGCAGTCTGCGGGAGGAGGGAGCCTGCCTGGGGCCTTTCTGCATGGAAACTTTGGGGCGCGTCCGCGGCTCGTCCACTTGGAGGCCAGGAATGTGTGTCCGGAGCCGAGGTGGTGCCCCTGTTTGTGGAGTCCGGGTTGGGTCATGGTGATGAGCTGCCTTGGAGGGCTTGGACCACGTCCATCTGAGCTGAATCGGCTTTCATCCCCAAGTTCTCACTTTTGCTTACCCATGTTTTCTCTGTGTGCTTATTTTTGGCAAATTGTGGCTGCCCATGAATGAGAGTTTCTCAAAAATAGGAGCTGTTGGGTTTCCCTGGTATTAGGTTCCCGGCCTGCTGCTCATGGTGACGACGGCTGGTCTGCCCGGCGGTGCAGCCACCGCTGTGATGTCGAGAACCACCCCCAACGGAAGTTCTCGCACACGAACCTCCACGTGGGCACGTCCCAAGGAACAGCTCTTTAAGTCCTCTCAGGGACCCTGTGAAGCAGGAATCATTTCCACTTTACATATCCTGGAGAGACTGGGTGACAGGCCCGAGGCCTCCCAGCCAGGGGGGCAGGACCTCAGTTTGCACCTGGGCCCGCCTCCGAGCCTCAGATCCCCCTGCTCTGCCTTACTGCCTCCGCCCGCATGATCTCAGGGGGCTCAGTGTTGTGTGCAATAGAGAAACACCCTGCTAGGGGCTGAAGAGCCGCAGCTCCATTTAGACTTTGTTGCAGCAGGAGGGAAGCACCGCCATTCCTATGGTGCAGAGGACTGCTTTGCTGGCGCAGGAGGTGTCGGGAGGAAGGGGACAGAGGCGCCGTGGGCAGTGGGGAGATGGCTGCGCCAGGAGGACACCGCGGTGTGGCCAAGTGCTGACGAGCCGGGGTGCTGAGGCTGGGTGGTAACTGCACCTCCGCTAGTTCTGAAATCCTTCCTTGGGCTTCTTACCCATTAAAGAAATGAAATTTTTGAACGTTGTTTCATCATAATGGTTTTGAAACAATGGTGAAGTAGATGTTTTTCCACTGGCATATTTCATCCAAGAGGAAGCCCATTGTCTGGAAGGTTGCCACACTCCTCTGGCCAAGCTTTCCAGGAATAAGCTTCAGCCAGGGTCTCCAGTGTCTATAAACGTACCTGTTTCTCGGTCATAGAAATATGGTGTACGCATGGTGTACGGTGCCCAACAGCACAGACTCTGGAGTGCTTCGGTTCAAACCTTGGCCCTGCTGCCTGGATGGGGTATGACCTTGGGGCACTCAAGTCATTTCCGTATCCGCGCAATGCGACTAGGAAAAGAACCTGTCTCACTAGGCTCTTAGGAGGATCAAATGAAGTGATCTATGTAAAGTGTGACAGCATTGCCAGGCTCAGGGTACTCAGATATTAGCTGCTCTTCTCAGTGTCAGCAGCGCCATCCTCAGACATCAACGGAAATAGCATTGCAGAAAGGGTGAAAGAAATATTAGAACTCCCATTTGTATGATGATTTTCCTTCCTGTACCTAATGGATTATCCTCCTCCCCTCCGGGGTGTACGTTCTCCATGCTGGACCCTGCTGGTATGAAAACTAGCATTGATGTTTTTACTCTTGACATTGATACCTGCTTGTGTGCTGGATGGCAGAGGAATTGGCTTTTGTGGTTGTTCAAGGGTTGTTTTCTGTCCTAGATAACGATCACTCGGTGTTCTTAGAATTCATTCCTTTGTTGATTTAGCAGATACTCAAAGAGGTGGTACACTTGTCACTAGGGATCAAGTGGCGAATGGACAGGGGAGATCCCTCCCGGAACCTATTATCTTCCAGGAAAGACAGAAAAGGCCAAACTATCCATCATTTTGGATTGTGATGGGTGCTAGGAAGGAAGAAACAGGGCATTGTGACAGAGAGTAACGGCCGAAAAGTGCTATTTTAGTAGGGCAGGCCTCCGGGAAGCCTCTCTGTGGAGGTGACATTTGAGCTAAGACTTGAAGGGTGGGAAGGAGGGAGCCGCTGGGAGCTCTGGGGGAAGAGCATTGTGGGCCGAGGACACAGCAATAAAGCTTCTGTATGAGTCAGGGTAGGCTAGCAGCAGTGACAAATGATTTCCTGATAGGATACAAGTTCCTCAAGTCATGATCCGGTGGGATTGTGGGGTGGGGTTCTGCTGTCTAGTGGCACCACCATCCCCTAAGACCTCCAGGGCTACCTCAGGATCCTCTGTGTCCAGCCAGCATGTAGGGGAACCAGAAGAGTGGAGGATGTTTTTATGGGCCAGGCCTGCAAGGTGGAAGGCTCCCACTTTCCACTGACCAGACCTCAGCACGACTAGCTGAAAGAGATGCTGGGAAGAATGGGAAATGGGTGTAGGTGAGCATCTCTCTGCCTCTTCCACATCCCCTCATTTTGCAGAGTGCAGAGGTGGCTGTAGGAGCCACTGATGGCTACAGAATAGAATGATTATGGGGATTTGGGGGCTGTTGTAGGAATCCAGAAAAATGAACGCCTTACCACTGGGCCTCGTGGGAAGGGGAGGTGGTGGCACCTAGGACTGTCCCATCTGGTGCCTGACAGGAGCCACTGTTGGTGACGTGTCTCCATAGACAGGCCTCATCTGCCGTCTTGGGTTCCTTGCAGTGTGGCTAGACCCTCCCCAGCAGAGCCCTTTCCAGCTCGACCCTCTGTGCAACCTCCCAGGAATGGATTCCCAAGAGAGGCCTCTGAACAGCCAGGTGTTTTTGAACCAGTGCTCGGGGATTGGCTGTTCTGAGGCCACTGTCCTCTGCTCAGCTTTGGTGTGAGAGGTGGGCTAGGTGTGTCTCCTGTTGGAGAACAGTCTGGCTTCTTTAGGTTTCCTGGGGGGGGGGTTGTGTCCCCATAACGGGTGGAACTGTGATCTTCCCCAAACTCCTATGTTGAAGCCCCAAGCCCTGGAGCCTCAGAATGTGACCTTATTTGGAAATACGGTTGTTACAGATAGAATTAGTTAAGATGAGGTCACAGTGGAGTAGAGTCGGCCCCCCATTCAAGATGACCAGTGTCCTTATAAAACGAGGAGGGACACACACACACACACACACACGGCCATGGAATGGTGGGTACAGAGATGTGGGTGACACATCTACTAGCTGAGGGACAGGGACTGTGGCCACCACCAGGAGCGGGAGAGGCATGGGCAGACTCGCGCTCACAGCCCTTGGCAGGACCCCACCCTGACAACACCCTAACCTCGGGCTGCTGGCCTCCAGAGCTGTGGGACGGTAGCGTTGTGTAGTTTAGGCCACCAGTTTGTCATATGGTCACGGCAGCCCCAGCAAACTAATGTGCTTCCCTTTAAAAGCAGCCTGAGGCGCAGCATGAGTGTGGCAGCCGAGGTGTCTGGTGGGCCAGTTGTCACAGGCAAGCTGGAGCACGTAGGGAAGGAAGGTAGGAGCCCTTGCTTGATTCCAGGTGTCATTTCCTGGCCACACTGGTCGCTCAAGGGGTAGTGTACTGGTGAAGTATGGGGACTAGGGCCATCCTGCTTGGGTTTGAATCCTGACTCTGGCTTCATAGCTGTGTGACCTTGGACAAGAGACTTACCTCTTTGTGCCTCCATTTCCACCTCCGTAAAACAGGAGGAATGATAGTATCTGCCTTACAGGGTGGTTAGGAGGAGTGGATGAGCTCTCGTAGGGAAATCATTCAGGAAGGCGTCTGGGAAGTGGTATGTAAGGTTTGATCTTGTTATTACGGCACATGTTGGTCTCCAGTCTCTCAGAAATATATCCCTTGAATTCTCCACTCCAGGCAGCCAAGCCCCCCTGGGGGCGCCTGCCCACGTCCAGTTGATCTGGTTCTTTGCGCAACTGTGGCTGCAGGCTGTGGGCGGGGCTTGTTTTCAGTCTTGCTTTTGGGGAGCTAGGTGTCCCAGCCCAGAGCTCCCTCTGGCCGTTGGTGAGAAGAGGAGAGAGGCAGCGGGTGTGGACGCATCCCACCCACTCTGAGAAGCCAGAGGGCTGGACACGGGGGGCATTTGTGCTCTGCCATAGTGCCAAGCCCTGGAATGCAGGCATATGCCACTTATGTAGTCAGAGGCTCCCGAATCTTTGGTGAAGTCACATCTCTTTGGGGTGTCTGCCCGGAGAGGGAGCATCCTTTGGTGAATCCTTTTGGAAAGACAGTCACCTCTACTGTCTGCCCCCGAGTCTGTTGCAGACACAGGCATGCATGTTACCCGTCTTGTTTTGTATTGGAAGAAACTTAAGTGTTGAGCGATTAGAAGTTGAAGCACGAAATCCTGGTGTGGCTCAGACAAAACCTGACCTGGGAGCCCTGCCCTCAGAGTCTCACCCTGGACTGGAGCTCCTGGAGGCAGGGACCTGTCTGTTCTGCTCCCCTGGGAGGCCACCACCTAGCCTGTGCCGGCCCACGCTGGGCGCTTCCCAGTCACTGGTCAGCAGGTGAATCGGGGAAAGGGCCTGGATTCCCTCTCAGCCTCTGCCCCCGCCTCCTCCCTGGAGATGGCGTATCTGGGTTAAGACGGGGCCTGACTGTTTCCTCTTTAACCGGTGCCACGGTTCCAGTCATGGCCTTGTGCTACTGGCTGTATGGCCCTGGGCCATCCACTCAGCCTCAGCCTCTCTGAGCTCAGTGTTCTTGTCTGTGAGATGGGGTAACAGGAGGGCCACCCTGCGGAGCATAGTGAGGGTTACATTTGTGACGCATGTAACGTGATATGTGGACTTGGCAGAGGGCACTGGGGCCTGCGGGTCTGTGGTGTAGGCGGGGGTTCGGCAGGGGCCAGGCCTCTGGTGTGGGCCTGCAGCGGGCTCCTTGCTGCCCCTCCTGCGAGGCTGGGGGGATGTGCGCCCACAGGGTGACGGTGAAGATTTGGAGCAGAATCCATGATGCTTTGCCTTAGAGCAAAAGGCGCCTTCCCCGCTCTGGCATCGTGGGTGGGAGGGGCTCGGAGATGCCATGGCTTTCATCTCACCCCAGTGTGCTGGCAGTCACGGTGGGTTTTGGGGGTGAGGGGTCTGTGTGTGAAGGATTCTGTTCCGAGCAGGAAAATCATGGGAACCTAATTTGCAGCATGTAGAGAACCCTGTGCTGGGGAGACCCTGCCTGGGACCTGGGGGGCCTGCTGGTCTCCGGCTTCGTCTCCCTGCAGCCAGGTGCCACCTCCCTGCCGTACCCTGCCACCCCAGCCCACCTGGGGCCTGCTGCCACCCCAGGCCACACTGGCCGGAGGCCTGGCTGGAGAGCGTGCGTCCCTGGGGCAGGTCAGAGGGGCCCAGGCTGGGCTGGCCGAGGGGAAGTTTGTGCCCATTTCCTGTTTAAGAAGCTCTGAGCCGCTCTCCTCTGACCTTGTTTTATTTCCCCTGATTAACACAACTCTTACTTTGTCTCCGTGCAGAAGTGACATGTGCTCGAAAGCATGAACCTTTTTAAGCACACCTGGCTGAGGATAACAGCCCGTTCGCCCAGACGCGGGGAGATGTGTGTTAGCCCTTGGTGCCCACCCTTCCAGACCATTTCTATTTTTGCAGGACGCAGATCCATTTTTACACATGACAGTCCTTCCAGGGAACGTGTTACTAAGATGCCTTTTCCATTTTGCGCTGTGCTTTGGCCATCTTCTTCTTGTTATTCAGCGCTATTTTAAATGTTGAGGTTGGTGTGGAGACGAAAATGACAAACACCCACTACCGCTCGAGAGCACGTCCTCTGCAGTCTGACTACCTGAGTCCAGCTCTTGGCTCTGCCACTTAACATGTCTGTGGCTGTGGACAAGTAATTTAGCTCCTCACTGTACCCATCTAGAAAATGGGGTGGCAGGAGTGCCGTCCCCACTGGATCAGGAGGACTAGGGGAGCTGAGGATGTCGCGTGCTGCGGGATGGTGCCCATGGGGATCCCAAAGCACTCAGCAGGAGTTAGCCGCTCTTCGTAGAATAAAGCCACCTCCCCCAAGGCATTCCCATCTTAACCTCCAGAACCTGGAACTATTACCCTTTGTGGCAAAAGGTGCTTTTGCAGATGTGATTAAGTTAAGGGTCCTGAGCCGGGAGATTATTCTGGATTATCCGGGTGGGCCTGATGTAATCGGAAGGGTCCTTGTAAGTGGAAGAGGGAGGGAGCAGAGTCAGAGAAGGAGATGGGATGACAGAGCCGGGGCCAGAGGGTCAGAGTGGTGAAATCAACTTTGAAGGTGGAAGGGGTCCCGGGCCGCAGGATGCAGGCAGCTCCAGAAGCTGGAACAGGCAGGGACAGGGGTTCTTCCCGAGAGCCCCTGTAAGGAAGGGACCGTGGTTGACTCTTTGATTTTAGCCCAGGGGGACCCCTGCCTGACTTCTGGCCTCCAGAACTGTGAAACCGTAAATTTGCTTTGTCTTGACGCCCTGAGTTTGAGGTTGGTTTTTACAGTAGCTCTAGGAAATGAATACACGCTTCTAACCAACTTGGACAAATCGCAGTACTTGCTTCGGATCTTTGTGTGCATTTCGAAGAAATATTACACATATAGTTAAGGCTACTGTGTACCCCTCCCTCCCTAGACAATCCAGCATTATGCTTTGACAATTATCATTCCTGTATATTTTCTACATTTACTTCAAAAGTTTTCATCTATAATTGATATGAATGATGAGGTATCCAGATTGATATTGGTAGCCTTATTTTAAATGCCCTGAGTGGTTTCACTCAGTGAGTACACTGTGATGGAGTGACCTGTCCTTTTGATTATGAACATTTAGGTTGTTTCCAGTTGTGAAACCATTTCTACTCCAACTATTGTGCTCTCTGTTTTGTTTTAAAGGGCTATAGTTTTCCACTTTATATTGCAAATTACCTCATTTTTTCTTATCAGTCTCCTACTTTGGCATAGTATGTAGTTTATTCTTTTGCTATGTCAAACATCGGACCTTGGAACATCTTTATGAACCTTGAGCTTAGTCCTGTCCATGGTAATTTCTACAGGATCAACCTGTAGGGAGGACGGAAGGGCTGTGTCGTGGGCTCTAGGCACAGTGCTCACTTATCCTCAGGAAAGCTGCATGGACTCGTACTGCCCCCCACCACACTTGTTAGCATCTGGATGCTGTCAGCTTTGACATCTTTTACAGATAAGAAATTCCTAGACAAAGAAGGGGCCTGCTGAGTGCCGTCTGTGCTGTCTGTGCTGCTGTCCTCCTGGTTTGCACTTACTCTATCCCAGGTTGTGAAGCCTCCTGTTGGCTAAAAGGCTGTGGATCTCATCAACACGGGGTGGTGGTTGGGGAACTTATTTTACAAGTTATCTTACTTTTGTAGGCTACTGACATCCTCACTTAATCCAGACAATCCTGTGAGGTTATTTTCCTAATCTTCTTGATGAGAAATTTGATGCTGAGGCAAGCCTTGTAATTTCCCAGGTCAACAGCCAGGATTTCGTTTGTTATTCTGATGCCTCAGCTCCTGTGTTTGTGAGCAGACTAGGCCGTCTCCTGGGATTTGAGTCGGGTGTTATTTTCCTTTGAGAATAAGGCTTTGAATAACCTTCCATTTCAAAGTTGGTTCCAGAAACGTATGGCTGGGTGGAGTTGCCAACCAGAGTTAGGTCTGGAATGAAAAGACCGGACCCCAGCTCCTTGAGGCAGGTGGTATCTGGTTTGTACTTCTAGTCTCTGGCACCTCTCGCGCCCAGTAGGTGCTGTTGCGCTGCCATCTTCCCTTGAGGAGGAATCTACTTCCTGCGTCTGTACGTTTACCTATGCTGCGCATCTCGTGTAAATGAAATCAGACAATACATCTGACTTCTTTCTTTAACACAGTGCTGTCGAGGTTCATCCACACTGTAGCACGTGCCAGGACCTGATTCCTTTTTTCAGCTGAATAACATTCCCCTTGTGGACAGACCACATTTTGTTTATACATTTCATCAGTTGATGGACATTTGGGTTGCTTCCACTCTTTGGCTGTCATGCTTAATGCTGATGTGAACATTTGCGGACAGATTTTTGTGTGAGTATGTTTTCATGCTCTTGGATATATGCCTAAGAGTGGAATTGTTGGGTCACTTGTAACTCTATGTTTAATTGCTTGCAGAACTGCCCGGCCGTTTTCCACAGTGGCTGTACGGTTTCCTACCAGCGGTGTGTGAGGGTGCCAGCTTCTCCATAGCCTCACCAACACTTGTTATTGTCTGTCTTTTTGATGATAGCCATCCTAGTGGGTAGTGAATTCACATCTCATTGTGGGTCTGATTTGCATTTCCTCAATGGCTCCTTGTTCTGGTTTACATAGAGATCGTTATATGCTTTTTGCTTGATGCAGCGTTTTCCCATCCAACACTCGCTTTCTGTGGGCAGTATCCAATCTTCACTTTCCCTCACCTGGTGCCCTGCATGGCCACCTGGGTGCTTACCATGGGGCAAACGAGTGAAGAACCTTGAGCTCATTAGCGTGGAGCACATGATCCCCCTGATCAACAGGGACGTGATTCTTGGCTCAAGTTTAGAACCATAAGTTTTAACCATTACTTCTGCTTTTAGGGGACAAAGGACCATTTTTTGAAGGTGGTAGCCCATCTTAGTTTCCTTAATAAATGTTCAAGTTCACCTGGATGCTATGGGTGAGGTGTGCACAAGATTTTCCATCATTTCAAGGTTTCATGCCTCCACCCAGGATGTCCATATTTGTGAATCTTTTGAGAGCTCTGGAAGTGCCTCCTCCCTTCCTAATTGCCCACTTAGCCTGCTGTTTGGCCACCAGCCACCCCCTAGGGAAGTTGGGGGAATGGAATTGGGAGGGACTGCTGGCACCAGGGCAGGAGCACCTTGAAGGCATGATAACTATTGGCATTGAGTGTGTGCCCTGAATCTGCATTGTGCTACTACACTGAAGGCTACAAGCACGTGTGTCCATGGGATCGTGTGTATGGATATTCATGTATGGTCTCAAGTCATCACAGTAAGTCCATGAGTTATGCCCTTTTACTGGTGAGTTAACTGAGCTTGGGTGACTTGCCAAATGGTACCAAGCTTTTTAGAGGAACTACATCAGGTCAGTTTTCCCCAGTCCCCATATGCTATAAAAGCTTTAGATTAAGAGATTGAAAAGACAAGCCATAGACTTGGGAGCAAATATTTACAAACACATTGCTGATAAAGAACTTGTTTCCAAAATATACAAAGAACTCTTAAAAACTCAACACTAAGAAAACAAATAGCCCAACTAAAAAGTGGGCAAAAGATCTGAATACTTTATTCCGTCTTCTCCCATCTCTCCCACACTGCCCACCCACCCACCTCTCCATTCTGCTGTAGCCAAAAGAAATATGACATCAGCCACCAATGCCAGCCACCTGTATGGTTTAAACATGTTAAAAAAGGTAAAAAGAAAGAGGTGAGATGAATTTTAAATGTATTTTATGAAACTCAGGATGTCCAAAGTATTTCAACATTGTACACAAGGTAATTATTAATTATACATAAGATTTTACGTTCTTGTTCTTAGTCTGCATCTTCAGAATCCAGTGTGTATTTAACATCTATAGAACATCTCAGTTTGGACCAGTTCAATTCTGAGTGCTCGGCCATATCTGGCCAGCTGTGCTCTCAGACAGTGTAGTTCTGGAATACACCTCCTCCCTCTTTTTGTGTTTCCCACTTTCTTTATTATCCTCATACACTGCCCTCTTCCCCAAGCAACAAAGGTGTTTTCCTTGTGGCAGCCACCGTGGTGCTCATGATTGTGAGTCTGCATCCTTCATCCAGCCAAGTGGCTTTATTTTCCCACAGAGACCGAAAATGTGGAATCGTGCACATCTGGTAGCTTTGCCGTCTGTCTGGGCGTCTGTGTAGATACGGGTGTGACACCTGATCACTGGACCCGAGCTTATAGTTCCCCCTGTTCTGCAAATACTTGATGGTCACAGGAGAGCCTTCTCTGGAGGGTGGCCTGCATCCCAGGTGGCAGTGACCACCTTGTGTGCATGCGCTCATTGTCGTGTATGTGTGCACACCTCTGTGTGTGGCTTCATCCCCTTGCTGCTGGTGGCCCAGTCTTCTCTGTCACTCTGTCCCGATTCTAGAGAGAATGTATCTGATGGCCCAGTGACCACTGCCCCATGCACAGGTCAGAATCTTTTGGCTGGTGGGGTCAGAAACTGGCTTAGGAAGCAAGAACTCCCTGGAATGCGTGGCTGAGAAGAGTGCTCTGTAACTCACTGAGTCCAAGGAGCTGGGGCCCCAGGGAGTAGAAACAGAACTGCACGTCCCAGTCTCTGTCCATCCTTCTGCGGCCCTTTGCATTTCCTCCTCATACCTCCTTTCTCAGGCCGACCATGCGGCCAGGAGCAGCCGAGGAGCGTGCCGCTCTCTCTCCGTGTCTGCAGTTGGGCCTCGTTATTCATGGATTCCATAGTTCCAGATTTGCCTACTTGCTACTATCTGTTTGTAAAACCCCAAACCAAATTTCACAGAACTCCTGTGATTCTTCACAGACTTGTATAGAGCAATGAAAAGTTTGAGTCGTCAACATGCATGTTCTCAGCTGGCTGGCTGCTTTTTGTTTCAGCGCTCATACTGTTAAGAAATGTGTTTTTTTTTGCAGACTATTTACTGCCATGATTTTCTCATTTCTGTGCTTTTTGTAAGTAATTTTGTGTAAAATGCTGTCTAGTGTTCCTAAGAGCAGGAGTGCCGTAGTGTTTCTTATGGAGAAAATAACAGGTGTTAGAGAAGCTTCATTCAGGCTTGAGTTGCACCATGATTGGCTGGGAGCTCATTCATAATGAATCAACAATATATATTAAACAAGATGTTTTTAAATGGAAACACAGCAAGTGAAGTTACGTATTGATGACCAGAGGCTTGCAGGAACCTAACCCTGTCCTTTCCCGAGGAGCAGTAGCTCAGTATTCGCTTATTCAGAGTTCACAGTAACTTTATAGAACATACCGACAGAGAGTGGTGCGAACTGGCTGGATATGTCAGTCCCAGGCTAAGACTCTGGCTCCGCTTCGGTCGGGCCACCAAAGGCACCCATTGGAGTCTCAGGGTGAAACCCACAGCCCGGCGTTCTGCTTGCCAGAACTTTCCACCTGCTTTTCTCACGGTCCCAGAAGGTACTAGATTTTAAGGTTTGAGAGGGAAGAAGATGTGTTTCTTTGGCACTAGCTTCTTTTACTCAGGGGAGTACGGGCTTCTGAGGAACTGGTGTGGGGGGTATGCGGTCAGGAGGACGTGTTTCAGGCTGGAGCCCTCAAGGGCTGGCCAGAGGTGGAGGCCACTCCTCATTTTCTCTGCCTGCTTTCATCCTTGCTTCATTTATTCCTCGCATTCATTCATTCATTCATCTAGTGACTATTTTGATCATTTACCGAGGGCGAGGGACTCTTGAGTTCTGATCAAAGAAGACACGGTCTTTAATTTTATGGACATTGTTTGGGGAACAGGCAAACATTGGTTGAATACTCACGTGAATGCGTTTATAATGAAAATGAAGATAAATTCTGCTGTTTTTGTGGGCTCATGGAGGTTTTGCACTTGACGGGAGCCCAGAAAACAGCGAACAAACTTCCAGCAGTGGCCTTTCTGGCCCCCGTGGCTTGCATTAGTGGTCTGAGGCCGCACCTGACTGACCCGGGAGGCTGGGAGTGTGCACTTCCTGGGGTGACCCTGGGGTCGTGCTGCGGGAGGTCCTGTGATGTCACATGTACGAGCAGTGGGGCAGTCCGTGTGGTGTCCCACTTCAGTGTCCGCGTCTGTGAGACGGGCCCTGCCCTGTGGGTTGGTGTGCAGACCAGAGGCCGGTATGTGAAGCCCTTAGCTCAGCACCTCACTGAATGCTTTTGTTACAGTATCATCATTAGGGCATGGCTTTGTGCACCCAGGGTCCAGCACTCGTCAGTGGGAAGGCTGTTCCTGGTGTCTGTCAGTCTTGCCAGGGGATAGAGCATCCCCTTTCCCCCCAGGCCTCGAAACCAGTTTGGGGAGGGCGTTTCAATGATTTATTGCTCTGTAACAAAGCATATCAAAACACAGCAAAATATGGGCTTAAAATAGCAATTCTGTGGGTCAAGAATTTGGGCCAGGCTCAGTGGGGCGGCGGTTCTGTCCTAGCTGGTGCTGGCTGGGGTCCCCCATCTGGCCGTATTCAGCTGATGGTGGGGCCGGAAGTCCCAAGAAGGCTCCCATCCCATGTCTGGCCCCTTGGCTCTTTCCTTTACCTGCTTCTCGATGGCCAGCGTGGATTTCTTCACACTGAGGGTGGAAACTGGCACAGTGTCACTTCTGTTGCATTCTTGCGGCCAAAGCAAATCCAGAGGCAGACCCAGACGTGAGGGGTGGGAAATGGGTTCCACTTCCTGATGGAAAGAGTGACAAAGAATTTGGGGCTGACTTGAGTCCCACGACAGACACTGTGGTAGCCAGGGGCATCTCTCTGCCTCTCTGGGCCTTGACCTTGGATGTGTCCAGATATCTAGAAGGCAGCTCCAGTCAGTGGACACTAAGTGGGTTCCCTCCACAGGGAGAGAGGGAGGGAAATAGGGGAATGGGAACCCAGGCCAGAGTCTGTGTGCTGGTGCCAGATGCTGGGGCTGGAGTACAAATGCCTTTCGATATGGTGGGAGGAATGGGGTCAGGTCCTCCGAGGGATGGAATGTCTTTCTGGTGTTCCTTTTCTGTCCCACTGTTCATATCATTGTTCTCCTCAGTGGGTGATAAAGTCTTTCGAGGGCACCCACTTGTTTTAGCTGAGACAGCGGGCAGAGGTTATTGTCTGAGGGCAGAACATTCAGGAGTGGAGGTCCTGCTGGTGGGGTCAGCAAGGTGGGGCGTAGCAGGCATCAGACTCATCCCCTGCAGGAGATGAAGCAGAGGGCGATTGGAGAGCACAGACCTAGGCTTCTGTCCTGGCCCCACTGCTCCCTTGCTGTGTGACCACAAGCAGTTGGCTTAACCTCTCTGAACCTCAGTGTCTTTGCCTAGACAGTGCATCATAATGGCCCCACCCCATAGGTTTGGGTGAGGATCAAATGAGTGAATACACTCCTGCTGTGTAGCCCAGGGTTTGGCCCAGTGAGTCCCAGTAAATGCCAGCTGCTGAGGGCGTCATCTTACTATTATCAGGATGACTTGTTTCAGTGGTTGTTTCAGCTGACAAATCTCCTTCCAGCACTGAGCCTTCCAGTTGCTGAGGTTAATTTTTAAGTGCTTCTTTTTTCCCCAGTTACAAAAGGAATCTGTGGTGGTCATGGGCAGTTTGGGAATTCGGAAGCCTTAAAATACACCACCTATGACTCGGCTTCCCACCTGGCCTTTGATGCTGAGGGAGGTTGAGTGATGGCATGGGGGCCCTTGGGCGGAGGGTCTCTGTTCCACTGGTGCCCAGGCTAACCTCCGGGCCCTCACCAGGGGGTCTCAGCCCGATCAGGTTGAGGGCCACACAGGACGGCGAGGTGCCTATGTGGGGCCAAGCCCTTGGGATCCCAGGGGCAAAAGATACAGCCCTAGGGTGAGCAGTCCTCCAGGAGGAAGCCTTGGGGGCCGCAGACCACCTGTCTATACCACTGCCATCAGCAGGGGCTGTTTTCCTCTTCTGCCTGCCCCTGCTGGCTTCAGCTGGCTCACCTGTTCTCAGGTGTCCCTGGTCCTCTCAAAGGCCCCTGAGGCTCAAGAGCCTTCCGGAACACAAGGCCACCTGCGGCAACTCAGGCGCTGAGCTCCGAGGATCCAGCCCTGTGGTCGGGGGTCCAGTTTTGGTGTTTGATGCTCCAACGTTGTGCAGCATCTGGCCTTACTAATGAATACAACTCGGGGCGGGGAGAGCGCACGCTGGGGGCGGTCAGCAGAGGCCTCCGTCTCCCCATGTTAAAATGGACCTAATAGAAATGCCTGTGTCATTGGATGGTTATGAAGATGGAATGAATTAGTGCCTGTGAGCATCTGCCTCCATTGAAAACAACAGATGTTTGAGAAACTATTATTTCACTCTTTTAAGCTAGAGAGGAGTCTTATTTAACCCAAAAGTGTGCGTGGGTGTGTGTGTGCGTGCGTGCGTGTGTGTGCATGTGCATGTGCACACGTGTGCATGTGCATGCATGGGTGTGCACGTGCATGTGTGCATGTGTTTGTGCATGTGCGTGTGTGTCTGTAGCCTGCTCGTTAAGCTTGAAGGTGGGCTATGTGGTGTATCCCCTGAGTGTGTTTGACAAAGGAGAAGGGGCAGTGTTGATCACAGGCAGATAGCTGCGGGGCTGTAGAACGAATGCGTCAGTTTGGACTAGAATAATTTTTTTTAGAGACAGAGACAAGTACGGAGTAGTGGTTAAGACCTAGCACACTGGAACCACTCTGTCCACACCCTGGGCTGCTCTCTCTCCAGCTCTGTGACCTTGGGCAAGTCACTTCACCTCTCTGGGCTTCTTTTTCCTCATCCACAAAAATGAGGATAATCAAAACAACTACCTTGCAGATTGTGGCAGATTTTTAGTCCGTTAACTCATGTAAAGTGCTTTGTTCAATTCCTGACATATCCAAAGGGCTGAATAAATGGGCAGTATTGTTAAATGCAGGGGATTAAGATTGTGGGCTTGAGCCAGACAGCCTGAGTTCAAATGCTCGCCGGTGGGTGATGGTGGGTAAGTCACTTCATCTCTTGACATCTTAGTTTCCCTTGTTTAAAATAGGGGAAAATATTATCCTCTTTATCAGACTGTTGTGTGGATTAAATAAGTTAACACTCCTGGCATGTGGTAACTGCTGAATGACAGTGGTGCTGGCGATAATAATATCACTACTGCTGTGTAGCAAGCTGCCCCGGAACTTAGCGGCTTAATACAACTGCAGTGATACGTTGTTTTGCATGATCCCGAGGCAGCCCTCCTGCTGGCTGTGCTGGCCTCCCTCCTGTGATTGCGCTTGGCCGGGCTGAAAGTCCTCGATGGCCCGGCTCACGTGCGGGCAGTCAGTGCTGGCTGGTGGCAGGGGGCCTGTGTTCTCCGCGTGGCCACTCCTCCGTTAGTGGGCTAACCGGGCCTCCTGATGTGGTGGTCCAAAGAAACACTTTACAAGGCAGAAGGCAGAAGCTCTAGAACTTGCACAATATCATTTCTTGTTTGCTGTTGGTCAAAGCGGGTCGCAAGGTCAGCCCAGATTCAGGGAGAGGGAAGTAGAGCCCTGTTCTTGGCGGAGGAGCTGGGAGAGCCAGTGGCAGGGCTTCTCAGCACACCCGCGACCACCTCCTTCATCCTGGTCCTGAGGGCCACTGTCTGCTCTCTCATGCAAGGCGTGCCCTTTATCACTAGTATTTAGTAGGACTCTGACTTCAGTGAATGTAGCTGTTGAAAGAGAAGTTCTCAAATTGCATCTGCTCTTCACGAAGATCCCAGATGTGTATGTGCGTGCATTGTATCAGAGAGTATGTGGTGATGCCTTAACGTACGTATTTACCAAGTACTTATAACGTGTTAGGCTCAGGCCAGGGTGTGCAAAAGCAAGACGCGCTTCCGCCCTCATGGAGCATGCAGTCTAGGGTCCTTTCTTCCTTGGGGAGGAGTAAAGGGATGAAGCGAGCTTTTGGGGATCAGAGCGAGGGCTCAGGACTAGTCAGATTCTGGGAGACAGGGGGCAAGATGGAGAGACCTGGCCGCCCTCCACTCTCAGTGCCTTCCTACCACGTGAGCTGGGCTCAGTCACTTCCTCCCTGTGGGCCCACGTTCCGGTCTGTGGAGTGTGGATTTCAGTACTTCTGAGGGTGGCTGTGAGCATTCAGTGAGCCGGTGTGTTAAGCTCTCCAAGTTATTCTGGTCGCTTCCATTCTCTGTACCTTGGCTTTCTCATTGGCAAGGGCTTTCTGGCTCAGACTGTCTGGGGGTTCGCTCAGCAGCTCACCCCCTGCCTCCTTTCCTCCGAGTCTCTCTCGTTCCGTCGTGCCCTTCTCCTGGGGAGCTTTCTCATTCTTGTGCGTTTCTGTGCTCTCCCTCGGCCCCCCCTCGGAAGGGGGCCACACTTGCCCTGCTCACTGCTCCCGCATCCCCCACCACGATGGGCACACACCAGGGGCGCTGTAGACACTGTCTGAGTGGGTGAATGCCCCTCCTGCCCTGCCTGGGCCTGGGGATGCCCCTTGGCAGCAGTGAGGTGCAGCTCTGGAGGCCTGAGTGTCGGGAAATGTCTGTCTGGCAAGGGCTGGGTTTCCGGAGGCGTCCGTGGCCTGGACAACAGCCAGGCAGAACCACCCATCCAGGTGCAGCCTCCATCAGATGTGGCAGGTCTGGTTGGCACGCACAGGCAGAGGAAAGTGGTTGGAACAGCCTCTGTGGAGGTGTCCCTTGTCATGAGTTTCCATGGAAACTGAGGGCTGCCTGGCCCATCGCCCTGGCATCAGGGAAGCATGTGGCAGGGAGCATCATGAGAATTTGTGTTTAGGTGGAGTATGAATGGCGGAGGTTTGCTTCCTCTTGCAAACATTAGTGGGAACTCATAGGATTTTTAAATTTTGGTGGGGGACTCTTTGAATAAAAAATAAATACTGCTTTTAGTGAGAACTTGCGGCAAGGCCATCATTTCATTTCATCCTTCTAGCCTTCCCTATGCAGGTGTATGACTCCTCTGTTTTACAGATGAGGAGGCTGAGTCTCAGAAAGGCCCAGCGACTTGTCCAAGGCCACACAGCCAGGGAGTGGCAGAGTCAGGATCCCAAACCCACCTGCCTTTGGGATTTGCTGGCGGATGGCAAGGCTAGAGTGTGGAACACAAAGCCGCCCTGGGGACACACGGGTGGGGGGAGGGTGGCACGTATCTCTTGCAGGGCTGGATGGCCGGGCAGAGTTGGTGAGGGGGGTTCACGTGCGTCCCTTTGTGCAGCCAGAATCACAGAAGCAGGGGATTGGGCCCAAGCCCTGAAGAAGCCCGGGGCTGAGCTGAGCCCGCCTCCTGACTTCTCCTGCAGCCCTCTTTCACCCTTCCTTAGGGGAAGCAGTCATCCAGGATGTCTCAGGGGGGCTGGACTAGAACCCATTGGGGTTTTCAGAATTGCATGGATTATGGATTTATTTTCTATTACAAGAGGAATACATGTTCACTGTAGCACCTTTGGAAAATATCGAAAATACAGATGTCATAGCTCACCTTTAAAGGTTATACTCTTGTAGGAGATCCATGAAATGCCTGGTATTTAAAAAAACACAACTTTAAAAATGACCTATATTGAGGTATAAGTCACATGCAACGATATACACCCATTTTAATGACATAATTTAGTACTTTTGACACGTGTACACACGTCACCACCACCACAATCAAGACAAGGAACACTTCCATCACTCCTGAACCCCTGGAGGACCCCTTGTGTCCCTTGCCAGGCAGCAACCTGCACGGCAGCCCCTGATCTACCTTCTGCCACTGTCAGGTTGTTTTGTCTGGTCTAGCCCCCCGCGCACATGGAATCGTGCGGTGTGCGCTCTCTTGCGCTTGGCCTCCGTTGGTCAGTGTAATGTTCTTGGGGCTCCTCCTGTTTGCAGGTATTAGCAGTGTGTGTTGGCCGAATACACCTCTGTTTGCCTCTTCTCCTGACAGTGACCTTGGGCACCTCATTTTCCCCTTTTATAAAGGGGGGACAGATTGTATCTACTGGGTTGTTGTGGGGGAATAAATGAGTTCCTGTGAGTGATTGGAAGAATGCCTGGCACGTAGCAAGTGCTAAACACATGGTGGTGGTTATTGGTAATAATCATAATGGTTTCTGTTATCTATTGCTGTGGAACAAACTACCCCCAAAACTTAGTGGTGCGCATCGGAGGTGTTTGCTGTTTGGAGCTCTTTTGAATAACATGAATAAATGAATAAAATAATAAAAGGAGCAGTCCTGATGGCTACTGCCTTCGTATGGGCCTGGACACTGTGTGCCTTGGCCACATGCTGACAGGCAGCCACAGCCTCTTCTGAGATGGGCAGGTTTGGTTTAGAGGTGGGTCCTGATCTGCTCAGCACCGGACCAGCAGCGTCTTGCCCTGCGTCCTGCTCTTAGGCTGGCTCTGGTCTTGCTGGGCAGACACACCAGCTTGCCTCATTTGAGCCTCAGGAAGTGGCCTCTGTAGAGAAAAAAAAAAAACGTATAAGCAGCGGGTGGTGAGCTTTTAGGCCAAGTGAGCGGATCACTGGAGCGCAAAGCCCCAAAATAGATCTTTCTCTGCTCAGCTGCTGAGCGAGCGGAGGCAGTGGCAAACGCTTTGCATAACTTCTTACCCGAAATGACTGGTTTTACTGTGAATGTTTTGGGACCAAAAGAAAAAAAAAATCTCAAAAAGATCCAACTGTCTTCAGAGCAGCATAGAGTAAGAGTGGAAAGGCCTGGATTCAAATCTCAGATCTACCATTTGCAGGCTTTGTGATCTTGGGCAAGTTCCTTAACTTCTCTTAGCCTCAGTTTTCGTGTTAATTGGCAAAGATGAGATCAGACTCTCAGGTGTGTATGCAAAGCAACTTGTAGTGTATCTGAAACATGATAAGGATGCTGCAAATATGGAGTGTCTTTTTTTTTAATCTCTCTCTTTTTCTCCTCTTTCCTTGTCCCAGAACTTGTGTCTTAGTTTCCATTAGCTTCCTCAGTATGGTAGGCAAGAGGGGAGGGATATAAGCTTTAGCTTTCACAGGAAGTTGCTTCCAAAGCCATCTTTGAAATAATGCACCCCTCTTCTGCAGATCCCTGGGGAAAAGATGAATGGTAGGCATCTGTGGTTCGCCTGGATAACGCCCCCAAAGATGTCCACTCCCAGAATCTGTGGATAGGTGACCTGACATGGCCATTGGGTACAAATGTGGTTAAGCTAAGGATCTTGAGATGGGGACATCATTCTGGATTGTCTAGGAGGATCCAGTGTGATCGCTCAGGCCTTTATGAGAAAGAGGCAGGAGGGTCCCAGTGAATGTGAATGCAGGCCACCGCTGGTGGTGGGAGCACAGGCTGCAGTGATGTCCTCTGCAGGTGGGGGAAGGGGCCACGAGCCCAGGTGTGCAGACGGCTAGGCCACTCGAAGCTGAATATGGTGTGGAAGAGGTTTCTCCCTTAGACCTTCCAGAAGGCACCAGCCCTGCACACCCTTTGATTTTAGCCCTGTGAGACTGATTTTGACCTTGGAACTGAAAGAGAATAAATTTGTGTTGCTTTAAGCCACTCCATCTGTGGTCATTTTTTCTAGCAGCAATAGGAAACTTAGAGCATGCTAGCTTTATGTTATGGTTTCAGAGGGAGGTGACCTCCTAGGTGTGGGAATATTGTGTCCATGGTTTTGCTCTTGACCTTCTGACTTGGATGGACTGTGTGGTCTGGTCCGTGTGGGACTTGGGTGCTCTGGCTTCCCTGGGTCCTAGCCTGGGAGCCTCAGTCTCTGGGGTCGGGCGGCCGCCAGCCCCTGGGGCTGCGTGCCTGCTGCGGAGGCTTCCTCCCGGGGCAGGAAGAGACGCACCACGTGCTGGCGGAGGCCAGGCTTCCTGTGCTCTACCGCCCAGCGCCACGGCGGTCGGGTGGGGTGGGAGGGGAGCTCTGCCGCTCCAGTGTTCTCTGAGGCGGGCTCCTCCCTGTCTGGAGGGTTTATGTTCAAGCCTTTAAAACCATCATTGCCTCGCAATTGGGCACCCATCGACCCCGGGACGCGTGTCAGGGGACAGTGCCAGCCTCCTCAGGGAAGCAGGACCTGGGCCCAGCACTGTGACTCCCTTGGGGCCCTGATTGGATCGGTCCTGGTCCCTTGTGTCCTTCTTCTCATGCGCCACATTTGTGAGGTGATAGGGCATGGTGGGGCTGGGCATTCAAATTTAATAATAAGTTTTATAATTAAGGAGCAGCGCCGGGGCTTAGCAATGGAACATACCCACGCTGGCATCATCTTGCTAGCTGCCCTCATGTGACCTCTGCCCTTTCTGTCCTTTCCCATGATGTCCCTTTTCATTGGATGATGGCCTGTGTAGGCAGACTAGTAGCCCCCAAAGAGCCCATGTCCTAAGCTCTGGAACCTGTGAATATGTGACCTCATTTGGCCAAAGGGACACGGCAGGTGTGATTAAGCTAAGGCCCTTGAGATGGGACATGATCCTGGGTTATCTGGGTGGGCCCAGGTCATCACAGCAGTCTTTAAAAGATGGCAGAGGGAGGGAGAAGGTCGGAGTCAGAGAGAGATGGAGAGATTCTGGCTTCGAAGATGGAGGAAGGGTCCAAAAGCCAAGAGAGGCAGACAGCCTCTGGAAGCTGAATAGGGCAGAAAAGGGAATCTTCCCGAGCCTCCGGAAGGACACAGCCCTGTCATGCCTCGATGTTAGTCTGGTGAGACGCATTTGGAATTCTGAACTGCAGAGGTGTAAGATAATGTTTGTGTTGCTTTAAGCCAGTAAGTTTGTGGTGACTTGTAAGAGCAGTACTGGAAGTGAGTGTGTGTGGCCATCCGAGAGCCTTTCATTGGCCTGTTCGGTAAACGTATTCTGGGCACTGACCATGTGCCACACAGTGTGCTGGGCATCGAGGTCCCGCGTGGATTAAAGCAGGTCCCCTCTCTCTGGGATGCTGTGTAAGGGGGGGTCCCCTCTCTCT
>JAQQAC010015468.1:6052683-6079921 GCA_029783875.1 Phataginus tricuspis | reverse complement strand
TGCTGTGTAAGGGGGGGTCCCCTCTCTCTGGGATGCTGTGTAAGGGGAGAGAGACGGGCTGTGACCTGCTGCAGGGAGCCTTCAGGGAGCCGTGGAATTGAGGGGAAAGCTGTGGAATCAGGCTGGTGACCACGGAAGGGTTCTCAGAAAGTCATCAAGAGGAACTTTGAACTTGGAAGAGGAACTCTAGACATGTCCAGTGTCCTCTTGGTTATCCCTACTTGGGCATCACTAAATCCTTCAGACTCAGCCTCTCCAAAATGGAACTTGTCACCAAAAATGTTAAGGTCTCCCCCTTTAAAACCTACGCTTTCCTGTTTGCCCGTCTCGGGGAGAGGTAGGCCACCACCCACCCGGTTACCCTTGCTGGGAAACTGGAGTCGCCCTGACCCTTCTCTCCTTCACCTCCTATGTTGATCGCCTCGGGGGTCTGTGGTTTTAAGCCCATTCAGGGGTGTGTTTCCCTCTGCTGGGAGCACAGGAATCCCAGGCTCACTGAGGGGGTTCCGAGAGGGACATTAGCATGTCTCCTCTCAGGGTAGCAGGAGGCAGCGAGTGATGGGTGGCCTCTAAAGATGGGCTTCCTGGGTTCAGATCCCAGCTCTGTACTTAGGGTGACCTTGAAGTCAAGTTGCTTCATCTCACCTGCCTCAGTCTCGTCACTGATGAATTGGGAATAACGGTAGTACCTGTGTCACAAGGAGGTTTTTAGAATTAAATGTATTAATACATAAAAAGTGCTTAGAAAAACACGCTCAATAAATGGCACTTGTGGTTGATAGAGAAGTCACTAAAGATCATGGCAGTGCAGCCACTTCCTAACCATGACCTCTGAGCAGCCTTAGGAACCTGTAAGCCTTAGAAAGTCTCAAAAAATAGCATGAGCTTCCTAACGCCTCTTAGCTGGAATAGCTGGGCCATCATTTTTTCCAGTATGTCTCTCAAGGCAGCCTGAGACAGTTCTGAAAAACTCTTGGGTTTTTTGAATGCTCTTTTTGTATCCGTTTGGAAGTTGTGGGTTTACTGCTGGCCGTCTGCAGAACCAGCCTCCTGCTTCCCCTGGACAACCGATCCAATACCTGGAGCCAGGACGCTGGGCCCAGAACTTGTCTCTGTATTCAGTCTCCTCATTTTTCATAAGGAATTGCCTAGTGGTCCATGGATTCTCTGCCATCATGCCCATGCCAAGCGGCCCAAGAGTGCGTTTTCCTGTTGGCCTTGGGCTGAAGTAAGACCCACTGGACTTCTTCATGGTCCCCTTGGTGGGATGCTCAGCAAAGTGCCTGGTCACTTCATGTCCATTCCAGTTCTAAAGGGTCGATGTTGCTTTTGAAGCACTAGCTGCCTCTGTGCAGCCGCAGGTAAGTTTTCCGCCCCCAGAGCAGCACCTTGCATTGATTCCTTCAACAGCCCACCTCCTCTGTTCCACATGAGGGACCAGGAACTCGATTACCTACAGAAGGCCGGACAGGTGACCTAAATAAGAGAAATGGGCTGGGTCCAGGGGACACACGACAGCAGCCATGGGCTGCAGAGTGGGTGAGGCGGGAGCCCTGGTTGGGGGAGCCCATGCCTACCTTGATCGAGGCGCACAGACTGTACCCCACACTGCAGGCACAGCGTGGATAGATCTGTGGCTGGAAATACAGGTCTTTACTGTGCAGGCTGCTCATTTTTAATAAGTGCTGACTCATTTAAACAAACAGCCAGCCCGATCTTGACCTAACAGAGCACATCTGCAGCCAAATGCAATTCCCTGGCCAATGATGTATAAAGCCTGTTTTAGACTCTTAGGGACTTGAGAAATTTTTATTGTTGCCTGGCATGTGGGACCTCTTTCTTTGCTTATATCACTTTTGACCGGTGGGTCCTTAGGGTCTGTAGAGAATCCTGGGAAGACCCACTTGTGTGACTTCATGCAAGTTTTAAAACTTGGCTGAGATTCAGTGTCCTCACTTTGAAGCTGGACTTTATGGCACCAGCCTTCAGAGCTGCGGTGACCCTGGAACAACGCACGGTTTTTCAGAGCGCCTGGGGAAGCGTGGGTTACATAGAAGGCCTCAAAAAATGTGAATTTCCCCCCCTCAATTTGCATTCCTTCTCTTTTCCAGATTTTGGATTTAAAAAAGGAACTGAGAAAGGCCAGAGCCCTGGGGTTCATCACTAGAGGTCTCTTTCCAGGGTGACACTGCCCCAGCATCCTGCCATGCAGGCCTCTGTGTTTGTTTCTGGTTTGTTTGTGTTGGTCTTGTTCCGACTTGGCTTGGGTCTGGAGATGCACCCGGGCGGTGTGGCATACAGGGAAGAGGGATCGCTGCAAGAGAATGGGTTCAGGCTCCTAGCAAGGGACATCTGTGGCCAGAGAGCGTTTGCTAAAAAAAAAAAAATTGGCCAAAGGAGGATGCAGGGTATTGGCAGCAGAGTGGATGGAAATGAGGTTGGTGAGCTGTGGGCCTGTGGCCACCATAAAGACTGCTGCATTGACTGTGTCTTGCGTTTTTAAGCTTTTTAAAAAAATTTGAAGCAGCACCCATTAAGTATTCAATGAATAAATTATAAGATGAACTATCAGGTTCCCATCACTGAAATCCAGACCTACAACATTGCCAGCTCCCAGAAGCTCATATGTCTTCCCACGCCTCTCCCCTACTTCCCAAACAGCTCTGCACTTTTCTTTCCAGCTTGACCGTCTGTGTTTGCAGCAGTTTGTGTCACTGAATAGTTCAGGAAAATTTCCTAATTCAGTGGACCCAGAGAGTCTAATAGGCCCTTTTTACTGGTTGCCTAATAGCCCACATGGCTGAACCACAATTAAATCAGCTATTCCTTTAACCTTCACTGTGTTTCTGAGTTTTTGTTTTTTATTTAGCCACTGCAAAGATTGAGATAAAGGGGCCTCATTCTTGCCTTATTATTGTAAGAGTAATACCTGCTTACTGTAACAAACTCCACAATGTGAGAATAAAAAAATTCTCTGCCTTTCTTTCCCTAAATCCTGAAGGAAACCAGTATAAACCATTTAGTGTATTTTTTACATCTTTTGTATATGTATATATGTCCATAAGTTTATATACAGTTTTTAAGTGAAAATCGGGCCACACGATGCATATTGTTCTGCATCTCCTTCTCCCCTTACCATCCTGTGGGCAGCTTTCTCATCAGTACATGTGGGTCTCCTCCATTCTTTTTTGATGACTGCCTGGTGGTCCGGAGTGTGGTTGTGCTGTAGTTCATTTACCCGAAGTCCTATGGGTGACAGGAGGTCCTTTCCAATCATCCAGAATAGAAATCCCCTGTACCTGCATCTTTCAGCCCCTGTGTTGAGACTTCTGCAGGGTAGATTCCTAGAAATGGGATTCCTGGGTGTGCACCTTGAACATTTTAATAGTTTGTGTCATATTATACCCTAAAGAGATTGTTTCTTACCAGCGGCAGCCTGGTTTTGGAGAGAATGTTGAATGAATTCTATTGTGAGCATTGAATCAAACTGTTTCTAGACTTGGGAGTAGTCAGAAAACCATAGAATCTGGGTTTTAATGATGGTGAGGGGTGAGCCTCAGCTCTGCCCTTTTTCTGCTTCTGTAGTTCTCATCCATTCCCAAGCTTTTGTTTATTTTAATTAAAATATGATTGAGTATTTAAATTACGAAATATTTCAAATATATATAGCAGGGTGTAGAAAATAATACAAATGATACCTATGCCCCATGACCTAGTTTTATCAGCTCTTAGCATTTTCTTTATCATTTGCTTGAGATCTTATTGAACGTTATAGATATGGCTATACAGCCCTCTGTCATTTCTCCTGGAAATCACCATTTCGTGAAATTGGTGTGTGCCCTTCTCTTTCATGTCTTACACTTTAATGCACAGTTGCCCGTAATTATTGGCTTGTGTCTTTTAAATAAACCATTTTGTTACCATTTGTATGCATTAAAAATTTTTTTTGCAGCCCATTTTCCAGCTCAGCATTTTTTGGAAAATGAGCATTTAATTTTGGGATAATTTTGGATTTACAGAGGAGTTGCAGAGATAGCAGAGAACTCCCACACACCCTTTTCCCCCAGGGACCCCAACCTTATATTACATGATGAATTTGCCTGAACCTGTACCCGGTTAACATGGGTACATGACTATTAACGAAAAGCCAGACTTTATTTAGATTTTACCAGATTTCCACTAATGTTCTTTTTCTGTTCCAGGATCCATCCAAGTACCACATCACCCTGAGCTATGTTGATTTATCCATACTGGTGTGTACAGATCTTTTTTAAATAGCTGTAGAGTGATGCATTATGACAAGAGCTAGTCTGCTCACTCTTCTGGTGCTGGGCGTTCACGTCGACCCCCTTTCTCCTTTGCAGTGGTAAGCAGTCTGCAGTCAGCCTGAGTGGGAGTCTCTTGTGGGGTATCTTGAGACGTGGAGTCGCCTGGCGGGAAGGGGTGTGCGTTTTCAGCGTTACTGGAAACCAGTGGAATCTGTGATTGCCGAATTGCTCTCCAGGATCTCCATGCCGCCTGTTGGCTGAGTCCCTGCTTGGCCCCAGCCACCTTGCTGAATGTTTTGGATACAGAAACTAGCAGGACAGTTCCTCCTTTGAGGAGCAGGGGGTTAGAGCCCAGTAAATAATGGCAAGACCACCCGCCAAGGGCTGTAGCGGACTCCAGAGGACTCCAGAAGGAGCCAGATGAATACAGTGGCGCTAGTGAGAGGGGTGGGACAGGTGAGGGGGCGAGGCTTCAGGCAGGTGCAGAGACTGCACAGGCGCCTCTCCGAGCAGGTGGAATGTCTCGATGTTTACATGCCGAGCTGGTGTGATCAGAGTGTTTAGGCAGGAGAGGTGAGGCGGGCAGGCACTGGTGGCCACACGGATTCCAGGAAGCACATGTATTGTGTTCTGGGCAGCGGTGACCTCCTGCTTTTTCTAGAACATGTCATGAACGTTTCCCTACTGAGGCCTTTGCACTTGCTGTTTGCTCTTCTTGCAATCTTTTCCCCTACACAGCCACGTGGATCTGCCCCCCTCCCTTCAAGCCTCAGCTTAGAGGGTGCCTCCTCGAGGGAGGCCCCCCGGGTCACACTTGCTACCAGAGCCCCTCCCTGCCCATCACCCTGCTGTCTCACTGTGCTTTGGTTGAACCCTTACAGCACTTTCCCCACCACATGTAACGTGGACTGACTGGCTTCTCTGCGTGCCCTCCTTACACTGTAATTCCCCGAGGGCAGGGATTTGGGCTGTTGGGATCCCCAGCTCCCACATGGGCCCTCAGCCGCTCTCCACTGACTGAGTGTGCGGACACTGGGATCGCTGTGATAATCTGATGACAGCAGTAAGCATTTAGCACCAGCTTTGTGTCATGTACTCTGCTAAGCTCTTTGATGTGAACTGTTATCATGTCAACTCTGTGAGCCTGGCCTTACTTATTGGGTCTCCATTTTTCAGGGGGAACTGGAAGCCAGAAGGGTTCTGGGTGGCTCTGATGTGGTGGGGCTGGGATTTGGACCTCTGCCTGGTGCCGCGCTCCACTTGGCAGCCTGGGTTGGGCTCCTAGCAAATGCTGCGAAAGGGGGACACAGGTTGTGGGCTTTGGCCCCAGGCTGTGGGGTCAGACATGTGCTTGTACACCGCCTGCCTCCCCAGGCTGGACTAAGATCCTTGTGCTGGCTGGGGGGACTCTGATGGGCCTGCCTCGGCTGCACTGCTTGGGGGACCCTCCTGCCCCGATCCTGCCTTCTCTGAAAGGGACGGCAGACTCACCTTCTAGCTCGCTGCAACAGGAACTGCCACCCCCACCCCCCAACCTTGGTTTGCAAAACTCTGAGCCCAGTGGGGAAATGAAGGGCTGGCTTGCTAACCACAGTGAAGATCATTTGCAGAGGCCAAGCAGGGGCAGCAGGGCCCTCCTCAGTCCCCAGCAGGAGGGACAGGCTCACAGGCTCGTCTGGCTGGAGGTGGGCTTGGGAGGCAGCAGCTGTGAGCTTAATTGTCTTTCCACCTCAGTCTTCTCCTCCGTTAAGTGGGAGTAATAATAATATTGTGGCGGTATTGTGAAGCTTGGATGAAGACGCCTCCTTGTGAATACTTGGGGGTCAGGAGCCGTTGCTGTCGTGGTGGTGGTCACGGTGGGTGTCGTTTCCTGGCCTCTGCCCCACACTGAGAAGCGCAGCTGCTTTTTAGGCGTGATGCTCAGGGGAAGCAACAAGGGGGAGAAAGAGTGTCCCCAGGTGGGTCCTCTTCTTGTCCTTTTCGAGCAGAACCTGCCATTTTACTTGAACTTCCCCGGGCAGCCTGGTGTTGAGTTGATGGAGGGTAAAGGTAGAGCCCGTCACTATGAGGCTGAAGAATGAGGCAGGCCAGCCCGCCCGCCTTGGGTCTGGCTGGGCAGCCCGTGGGGGCCCCGCAGCTGAGGAGCAGGTGAACGTGAGAACAGGAAGGTGCTAGCGTGCTGGAGGTCCAGGCACCGCCGTCAGCCACTCTGAAGGCTTCTGTCGCCCACCTCTCACGGTGCTGGGGCCACAGCGCTAGCGCAGGGAAATGAGTAATTACCGTAAATGTGATGAGAACCAGGAAAGGGGAAGTTGAGAAGAGGAACGCAAGCCCTCTCAGAGAGGGGACATCTGAGCTGGGCCTTGAGCTGAGACGAAAGCTCTTTCCGGCTTCTGGACTCCTTGGAGAACCTCCTTCCCTGCAAAGGGAAACATCTGGCATTAGAGCATCATGTTGTGAGTTCAAGGACCCCTCGAAGGCTCGTAGACCCCAGGATAAAACCACCCCTTTAAAGAATCAGGCTTTCCCCCTCAGTGGGGGCTTTCCAGGTTAAGAGGGCAGCTGGGTCATGACCAGGCTCGGGGTGTATTCTCCCTGGGCGCTGGGAGGGCTTCGGGGAGACCAGGGCCTTCTCTTGCAGTCTGGTCGCATCCCTGAGCCCTTTCCCTCGCTCATGGCCTGTTGGTTAATCCGAGGGTCTTGAGCCAGTATTCTGGCCAGTTTGACACAGTCCTTGCTGGTAAAAGTGTCTGGAAGTTGCTGTGGGAGGCATCTGGGACCCCTGGCCCTTCCTCCTAGTCTCATAACGACTGACTTGGCGGTGGGGCCCTGAGCACTTCCGGCATCTCTCCTCAATCCATGGAGACCTGGCTTCAAAGAGAGGATCCACCTTTAGCCAGAAGCTAACCCGCTCACCCCTGGGTTCTCTGAGCAGCCTTTGTGGGAGCAGCTCCCTCAGAGGTGGGCACGGGGGGAGGAGCCAGGCTCCCCTTGCCTGAGGTCTCTGAGATGCCCCGCATCGCTGCCCTGCTGTCCTTGGCATCCAGGCCCAGCCAGGTGGCCCTGAGTCGATGACTTCACCTTCCTGAGCTGACTTTGGAAAATGGAAGTTTGTTTCCAAGGTTGGCAGGAAGATTAAGGAGTCAGTGAAGTCAGCTCTGGCACCTAATAAATGTTTCATAACAAGAGTCCAGTCTGTTTTGTGTCCAAGTTGGGTGTTTCTACCTTAGGCTTGACCTTGGGCTCCATTTGCTGCTGGCAGACTCAGTAGGTCAGTGGGTGCGAGTGCCTCGGCCAGGAGCCTGTGGGGCTGGGCTGGCAGGGCTCAGACCACCCGCCTCCCAGCTCATCCAGCCTCAGTTTCCCCTCCTGCACAGTGGAGGTGCTGGGAACAGTGGCTACTCACTTCTTCAGGCTGCAAGAGGTACCACGGAGATGATGGACCCCCTGGCTGGTGGTCGATGGATCGTGGACTCTCAGAGCTGCTGCTGCCTGTATGGGTCTCAGGGCTGGAATCCGTGCAAGGATTCTCCTTGAGGGAGAATCCAGCAGGACCTGGCTGGGCCAGGGGGAGGTCTGAACAGCGGGGAGGGCTTCCTTGGAAAGGAACTCACCCTTCCCTGTGTAGTGGTTAAGAGGCTGAACTGCGGGGGTGCAAATCCAGCCTCAACTAGCGTGGCCTTGGAAAGTCGGCAAATCCCGGCCTCGGTTTCCCCATCTTTGGAATGCAGGTGGCGAGCTCAGCCTCACAGGAGTGCACACGTGTCAGAATAATCCCTGGTGTGCTGCCTGGACTTATCGGAGGTTTCCATAAATGTGCCTTCCCTTCCCTTTCCTCCAAAGCCAAGAGGTTCTTGGTAGGAAGGTAAGGACCAGGGTCAACCTCTGGAATTTTCTCTAGGGGTTGAGATAATGGTCTGTGTTCTCAGAACTTTTCCTGTAAAAAAGACACAAAAGACAAGCCATTCGGCTCACAGAGTGAGCGCGTGGTGCGTGCAGCCTCAGTTGGACAGAGGTTAGGGAGGGGCGTGGTGAAATGAGGGGCTGCTGTAAAAGGGGGAGTCCACCTCTACTCTTCCGTGGGTGCTGCGAGTGCCCACACTCCTTGCGGAGTTTCATAGAAATGGGGTTCTTAGCTGTTGTGTTGTGTGAACGGGTGAGGCCCCCAAGCCAGGCCCTGTTCCGGGCCTCCCGCAGGCCATTTCCTCGGCGTTTCAGTGCCTGGCTTATCAGAAGGCAGGCTGCAGAAGCATCTATTTCTGTCCTGGCTGGAAATAGTGTGGGTCCTGGGGGAAGGCGGAGCACAGAGTCAACTCCTGGAATGGAAGTAGCCCCCTGGGAGCGGGTGAGCCACGCTCTCTCCAGCGTCCCCGAGAGGAGACTCTGCCTTAGTGCCGGGCGCCCGCAGACAGTGTCCAGGAAATGTGAATCAGTGATGAAAGCCTGAATCCCTTCACAGTTATGTTCTAGGCTTTCTGATCATGTCAAGGAGACCGTCTCTTTGGTACTAATGTGTTTTCTTTTTCTTTCTTTCTTGGTACTCTATATTTTTTAATTGAAAATTTTATTGCTATAATTGTAGGGTCCTGTAAAGTTGTAAGAAATAACACAGAGAGATGCCTTGTAGACTTTATGCAGTTTTTCCGTGGTAACGTCTTGTAAGACTAGTGCGGATATCACAGCAGGATACTGACCTTGATTCTATCCGCTCCCGATCTGATTCAGGACCACCAGCCTTTCTTGTACTCTCTGCCAACAGGTTCTGTGCATTACACCATGTGCTGCGGCACCTGGTCTGCCACTCAAGTTAGGATACTGACAGCCCATAACTGCAGGGAGCCCTGGCTTTCCCTCTTAATAACCCATACCCTGCTCCATTTCTAAAATTTTAATGTCTCGCTTTTTGAAAGACGTGTTTTCTTCAATGAGGCATAACATTCTATGGTCAAATGCACAAATGGTGAGTGTAAGCTCAGGTTTACATGTGAGTACTCACTCTGTGGCCTCCCCCACCATCAGATCGAGACCACTCCCCAAGCTCCAGGACCTAATGGCCCCACCAGGTAACCGCCACGCTGACTTCTGTCTCCATCTGTGAGCCTTGCATGGCTGCTGGCCTCACTCCTGACCGTTGCTTCTCTCCTTTTATAACTCAGGAGAGTCTGGTGGGAGGAACTGGGCACGACCGGCTCAGCTTCCTTGTCCAGCTCTGACCCACCCTATCCTCCAGGAACCACATCGGGCCCCACCTGCCCCTTCAGTCCCAGCATTTCCCACCCGCTGGGGACAGATAGTCCCTAGAGGGAAGAGAAGACCAGATTCCCCATTATCACTTAAAACTCTTAAACACCTATAAAGCAGTCCAACAGCCACTTCTGTATGAATGAAAAACGTTAGATAGTCTCCACTAGAGATCAGCACCATCTCAATTGGTTATTTCTTTCTAACAAAGAACATGAGGGCAACCCCTTCTGCCCTATCTCTAGACTTTAGAATAATTTTTAATATATAAAACTCATAGAAGTGCTTGCATTTTACTAAGTTCTTTCAGGTATATTTACCCCTGGAATGGATGTCATCTCCCCATTTTACAGATGAGAAAGTAGAGGCTAAGCCAGAGTCAAGAAACCGCCCCCCCCCAGGTCACACAACCGGGATAGACACAGTTGGATTTTTTTTTTTTAGTTTATTTTGGTATCATTCATCTACAATTACATGTGCAATATTATGGTTATTAAACTACCCCCTTCATCAGGTCCCCCGACACAGTTGGATTTTAAGCCCCCATCTGCTAAGTTCTTCTGAAGTTGGGCTCTTTCTACTCTCCTGAGACCTTTTATACCAGTATGTTCAGCAGTGCATCTTAGGTTTTTATCTGGCTGCAAGGCCAGAGGCTGATACGGATGTGAAGTAACCCAGCACCCTTGGCTTTTAAAGCTGGGTCCTTTGCTGAGACTTAGCAACACTGAGACAAAGCGAAACCGTCAGCAGTGGCCAAGGTGTTACTGAAAGATGGTATGAAAGTGTTTGTCCTGCGCTGAACTAACCTTGACTGAGACCTCTAGGGGCTTTGCAGTTGCAATTCAATTTCATCTTGTTTGCAGAGCAGCTCAGTTAGGGCAGTGTTGTCATCCCTGCCTGTGCAGGTGAGGGAAGAACATGGAGAAGGAGGTGACTTGCCCACATCCCCACGCACCTTTAGGGAGCAGAGCTGGGATTTGAGAGAAGGTGTCTGATCCCCAGGACGCCTCACAGGGCTCTCTCCCCAACCTTTACCAGATTAACTCCAGTCTTCAGAACTCAGCCATGGCACAGGCTCACGGGAAGCCTTTCCTCTGCTGGGGAGAAACCCCAGGTCTGAGGCATTTAGGGTGGCATGGACTTAGGGGTCCATGTGCTGGTCTGGACAGAGTCTGAAGTCCTCTCTTCCAGGCCCTGAGCTTCCAAGGCAGGGACTGTGTCTGCTCCATCCCTGGCGTCCGCGTGATGTTCTGTAACTACCTGGCTGATGGAGTGACTGAATGTAGGCAAGGAGGGAGGGTGCACGGGTGGTGAGGCGCCCGAACCTCATGCACCCCTTGTCCCCTTGGATACCTTTGGAGCTTCCTGGAAGATACTTTGTTGAGCTTGCTGGCAGATGGCGCCACTTGAGGCCGAGTGTGGGGCTTGGGGATCGTGTGCCTGGTGGGAGGGAGGAGGGTGTTCCGGCATGTGGCAGCCAGAGAGCGGCCTAGAATCAAGGCGGGAGGAGAAAACAGGAGTTTGAAGAGCAGGGTCATGGGGACAACCAGCAAAGGGGGGCGGCAGAGTGAGGCGTGGAGCTGGAGGGGCTGAAGATCACTAGTGTGCCTCTTCAAGGGCGGGGGGGGAGGGGGTGGAGGACAGGCCAGACCTGGGGAAGACCTGAGGTGATGCTGGGAAGTGGGCTGTGTGCAAAGACAAGACCTCGCTTCTGGGGCTGTGTTATCTCACGTTTCTGCAGGCAGGAAGCACGGCTGCTGAGCTCCACCGTGTGAGCGTGCACGGTCTGAGCTCTGGCCGCCAGAGACAACTTTGAAAATGAAGTCGGTCATTTTAATGACTGTGTGCTCTTGACAAAAATCCCAGCCGATACAGATCAAGCCCCCCTTGTCCACCGGTAACCCCTTACCCTTCCCACCGGTAACCCCTGTTGTCCGCAAATTGGTGGGAATCATTTTTTATCCTTTCTCTTGCATTTACACACATCCGTACTCATGTACAAATATGGGGATCCCTCCTTAGCTGAGCCTAATGCATTCCTGAGGTCATGGTGGAGAGCACTTTTCTTTGGATAGCAGTTTATTCGTATTTCATGGTTATAAGTGGTGATACCAACTTATTGAAAAGCCCACCCGAGTTCCCCAGGAATGCCTAACACCCTTAAACACCTAGAAATCAACTCATCAAATATGTCTGCATGCATGGATGGCATTGACAGCAAGAAATACCTAATTATTTGCTGTTTTAAGGAACTTGTTACTAGACATGTTTGCAGACAGTGTGTAGTATATCATATGATACTGGATCTGAATTTTAATTTTTTTCCTCTCTATTTTGTAACTTAATAGACATGACAGTGAAATAATCAGTTAAAAATATTAAAAATGTCATCTAAGTTGGACTTCGGTTAGTAGTTGGCTTGTGAGAAGTAGACGCCAGGACTCAAGAACTCAGTGGGCGCAGAACAGGATCCTAGGTTCAATGCATGATGATTTCCAGCACTGAGGGCTCTGGTCATGTTCCTCTCCCATTGCAGACTGGTACATGCCGTATTTTCATTGGCACCTACATATGAATGTCCTATTGTGGGTGTGTGATCTGGGTGGAGCATTCTGTGTAAAAGATGTTTGCAAGTTACAGTGGATATTCAGATAGTGAGAATTTGAATAGCGACAGACACTTGTATACAAAATGTTCAGGCATGTGTGTGTATGTGGATACACACACACTCATATTTATCCAGTATCCTGTTTACATAAACTACATTACTATGCTTGGGTCTGCCTCTTCAATTTCTACAACAGATAAATCGAGTCTTTTTTTTTCCTGTGCCTTATATGAGTCCGGCTTTATTCAAGGGCATTAATATTTTTAAAATAATAGCTACAAGGACTTAGAAGTTACTACATCTTTATTAAAATACCAGGTACAAGCTTAATGCACACACACGTGTATAGCGCATGCTCAGCCCTCAGAGGGTGCTGTGTGGGAAGACTATTATCACTTTGGTCACGTGAGGAACTGGAGGCATAGGGAGATGAAGTTCCTGCACGAAGCCATCTGTTATAAACTGGGATTCAAACCGAGACAGACAGGTTCCAGAGTCCATCTGCTAAAGACCAGCCACATGCTCATGATCTGGGAGGCCTCTGGGAACAGGTGAGTTTGTAACCCCAGGGGAAGGATTTTATTCCTGGCTGCAGGTCACAAAGGTGGTTTGGGATTGACACAGTTGCAGGCAGTGGGCCTTGCCCCCATTTGCTGCTCTGCACTCCCTGGGCAGTGGAGCCATCATTCAGCAAGGTGCTCATGGGATGCAAGATAAGGTGCTGGGCACATCAGCAAAAATGCCCACCAGGCCCCTGGGACACTGCTGATTTCCAAATAGGAAACCACCTCCTCTGGCAAGGAATTTCCTTCCTGCCTCGTTGGGGCTTCTGGTAATTAAGGGGGTGGCTGGACTATGGGCCTCTGGTGCTGGCCTCTCCTCACCCAGAAGGCCTGGGTAGTGGCAGTGACAGTTGTGAAGGGCTTGGTGGTGGTTCCACGGCCACCTTCTTCTCATGGAGGCCCCAGGTGCAGACTCCTGCACAGCAGGTGACCTTCCACCTACGTAGGAGCGCCCTCCTGGACCTGGGTTGATGGCGGGAAAACGCCATGGCTTGATGATTATAGCATGAAGATTAGCACCTCATGTATGAGGGTGCAGCCAGTGAGGACTGCTTTCCACTCCTCAGAGATACCCAGGAGACTTGAGCACAGGTGTTCAAACAGAAACTTGTACGAGAATGTTCATAGCCACACTATTCACAGGCCAAAAGGTGGAAGCCACGCAAATGTCTGTCAACTGAAGAATGCATAGATAAAATGCGGTCTTTCATACAATAAAATATGATTCACCCTAGAAAAGAGTGAAGCACTGATACATGCTGCAGCGTGGAAGCTCCTTGATGACTGATACCAGTGAAAGAAGCCAGACACGAAAGACCACGGATTGTACACAGTGTCCAGAAAGGGCAGCTATAGAGAATGAAAGTCGACTGGTGGTTGCGGGGGGCTGGCGTGTGGGTGAGAGGGGAATGGGGAGTGACTGCTAACGGAATGAGTTTCTCTTTGTGGTGAAAATGTTCTTAAATTGACTCTGGTGGTGGTTTCTACATGTCTGGGAATACATGAATAGCTGCTGAATCGTACACTTTCAATGGATGAATTGTATGTGAGCTATATCTTCGTAAAGCTGTTGTATTAAGAAAGCATGCTGAGAAAATCCAAACGTTAACCCAAACATATACAGTCAATTAATATATGATAAAGGAGCCTTGATATACAATGGGGAGATGACAGCCTCTTCAGCAGCTGATGTTGGCAAAACTGGACAGCTACATGAAAGAGAATGAAACTGGATTACTGTCTAGCCCCATACACAAAAGTAAATTCAAAATGGATCAAAGACCTGAACGTAAGTCATGAAACCATAAAACTCTTAGAAAAAAACATAGGCAAAAATCTCTTGGATGTAAACATGAGCGACTTCTTCATGAACATATCTCCCCAGGCAAGGGAAACAAAAGCAAAAATGAACAAGTGGGACTATATCAAGCTGAAAAGCTTCTGTACAGCAAAGGACACCATCAGTAGAACAAAAAGACATCCTACAGTATGGGAGAATATATTCATAAATGACGTATCCGATAAGGGGTTGACATCCAAAATATATAAAGAACTCATGCACCTCAACAAACAAAAAGCAAATAATCCAATTAAGAAATAGGCAGAGGACATGAATAGATACTTCTCTAAAGAAGAAATTCAAATGGCCAAAAGGCACATGAAAAGATGCTCCACATCGCTGGTCATCAGAGAAATGCAGATTAAAACCACAATGAGATACCACCTCACATCAGTAAGGATGGCCAACATCCAAAACACAAACAACAACAAATGTTGGCGAGGATGTGGAGAAAAGGGAACCCTCCTACACTGCTGGTGGGAATGCAAATTAGTTCAACCATTGTGGAAAGCAGTGTGGAGGTTCCTCAAAAAACTCAAAATAGAAATACTGTTTGACCCAGGAATCCCACTCCTAGGAATTTACCCTAAGAATGCAGCAGCCCAGTTTCAAAAAGACAGATGCACCCCTATGTTTATCGCAGCACTATTTACAATAGCCAAGAAATGGAAGCAACCTAAGTGTCCATCAGTAGATGAATGGATAAAGAAGAAGTGGTACATATACACAATGGAATATTATTCAGCCATAAGAAGAAAACAAATCCTACCATTTGCAACAACATGGATGGAACTCGAGGGTATTATGCTCAGTGAAATAAGCCAAGCCGAAAAAGACAAGTATCAAATGATTTCACTCATATGTGGAGCATAAGAGCAAAGAAAAAAACTGGGGTTAAAAAAACAGCAGCAGACTCACAGAACCCAAGAACGGACTAACAGTTCCCAAAGGGAAAGGGACTGGGGAGGATGGGTGGGAAGGGACAGACAAGGGGGAAAAAGGGCATTACGATTAGAGGACATAATGTTGGGGGGGCACGGGGAGGGCTGTACAACTCAGAGAAGACAAGTAGTGATTCTATAGCATCTCACGCTGATGGACAGTGACTGTAATGGGGTAAGTGGGGGGGGGACCTGATGAAGTGGGGAGTTTAGTGACCATAATGTTAGACATGTAACTGTAGATTAATGATACCAAAAAAAAAAAAAAGAAAGAAAGGAAGCATGCTGAGATCTATAATCCAAGAAACACCTGCTGATCCAAGGTACCTTTGAGGGTAGGAATGTCCAGGGGCAGGAGCGTCTTGTCCTGTCTTCACGTAGGGCTTTCCTTGGCGAACCCAGAGAATCTGTTCTTTTCAGTAACAGGGACTTGTGTGCATTCCTCACTCTTCTGCCTGAACTAGGGAGGCGCTGGGCCTTTGATCCCACAAACATGGATCCCTGCATCCAGTGGCATAGAAACTACCAGACTGATAACCTGCTGTAGGAGGCGTAGCTGGGGGCCTGCTGATCACCGTCGCGTGTGCATCTGCATGGTGAAGGCAGTTTGCTGTGAATTGTGAGCACATCTCTCTGTCTGAGGGCTGGGGAACTAAGGCCCCCAAAGCAGCCCTCAACTGGCAGCAGGTGGGGCTCGGGGATATGTACCCCAGCCCCCTCGCTCCTGGGTGGGGTGCACTCTGAAGGGCTCCGAGTCCCCTGTGGGGTCAGTACCGGATAACACGGCATCCTCCTTATCGGTTCCTTCTCTTCCCTGTCATACTTCCCACTTCTCTACTGGGGTGTCCTGGGATCACCTCCCAGATAAACTGTGCTCAGATCCTTGCCTCAGGGTCTGCTTGTGGGGAAACCAAGACACCTGGGAACCTAATTCATTCATTCTGAGTTTCTGCCCTGAGCCAGGCTCTGGCGTAGGTGGCAGTGGGGCTCCCTTTGTGAACAGGACAGACGTGATCCGCGTTCTCCTGGGGCTTAGAGGAGCACAGAGACGGGTTGACAAACCTACAAATACAAACGGTGCTAGAGAGGAAATTCTAGGTATAAAAATCAGAGGGTGGATGGAGGTGGAGAGGAAGACACTGTGGAGAAGTCGCTTGAATGAGGTCTGTGTGTGTGTGTGTGTGTGTGTGTGTGTGTGTGTTGGGGTGCACGGGGGGCGGGAGTGGGACTTGGCTGATGCAGTGCAGGGACGAGGGCTGGATCCTGGTATTACTTTTCTGAGTCACTTGCTTGACCATGAAAAGCAACCTAAGGGTTCCAATCCGGGCTCTTCCCACCTGCCAGCTGGTGACCCCGGCCAGGGTACCTCACCTCTCTGTGCCCCAGCTTCCTCCCCTGTGTGATAGGGAGCAATGCGGTCCTCGCGCCTGCCCAGTGTTGTGAGGACTGAAGACTCAGGGCAGAGGCGGCCTTGCCCCCACCCAGATTCTGTTACCAGGCCGGGGCACTGTCTTCCCCGCTGCTGGAGGCCGGGAGGACAAGGGCTTTGTAAGAGTTTGACATGATTATTATTGCCTTGGTTTTTATCCTCATGGATGAGGCTGATGTGTGTGTAAGACTCTCGATGGCCTGGGCCAAGTACAGCCTGCAGAATGGCTGATGGGTAAAAATAGGAATATCTAGTCCAAGTTCACAGATAGGAAGGCTCGGTATGTTGGTCCTTCCCGACTTGGTCTTAGGCTCAACACAATCCCAGTCAACATGTCAGCAGATTATTCTGTGGGTGTTGACAAAGCCGTCCTGCCGTGGAGGGACGGAAGGCCCAGAAAAGTCAAGAGCACTGAAGAAGAACAAGGTCAGAGGCCTGATGCGGGCCCCCCTTTGAGACCTACTAGAAAGCCGGGGTTATCTCGACAGCGGGCTATTGGTGAAACAACAGGTCAGGGAAACAGAACGGAGGGCCCAGAGCTGGACCCACCTGAATACAGCCAACTGGTACCTAACAGAGGAGCAAGGACCGTCTGGAGAGGGCCCGGTCTTTTCGGAAGGATGGCGAGGAAGCTGGTGCTCTTCTGGGGAGAGGAAGGTGGGGACGGTCGGTGACGTAGTGGAAGTGATGTCATGGCTGATGAGGGTGGCTGCCTGCAGCCCTCTCTTGGGACAGTTCTGGTTTCTAAAGCAGGCAAGGATGGTGGGGATGAGCAGGCCGCTTGCACTGTTAGAGAAGCTTTTACTTTTCACTCTTTTAATCTCCCGTGTTTCTTTCTCCCGTCTGACTGGTGTGCGTGCATGTGTGCATCTCTCCCTCTCCATCCTCTCTTCCTGTCGGGGTTTGTGTCCCTCTTTCACCAGTCTGGGTGTCTGTCTCCCCATCTGTCCTATTTCCAGGTCTGTCCCTGTGTGTGTCTTGTTTTTCTCTGTCCCTTTCCCCTTCAATAGCTATTTATGGGGTCCACTGTGTACCAGCCCCTGGGCTGGGGTGAGGGTACAGTGATACAGAGAGGAGCACCATGTAGGGAGGGGGCTGAGTCTGCGATCTGCACCGAACAGTGCCGGCCTCTGGTCGGTGCTGCGGGAGGGGCTCGCTGGGCATCAGAGCAGGAGCTGGAGGGTTTTCTGTGCCTGAGAAAGTACGTTAAGCTTCCTGGGAGGGATGACTTGGAGCTAACCGGGCTAAGGGTGTTTGTAGCACGGCTGACATCCTGTGGTGGGAGTGAGTGCCACTTGCGGCTGGCGAGAATGGAGAAGGAGGTGCACAATTGGGCCCGGTGGGGTCTGCGGCATCCACACTGGGCCTTGGTTCTTAGTCCCAACTGTGCTGAGATGCCATCCGAAGGTCTGAAGCCCAGGAGTGGCATGAGCATATTTGCATGTCATAAAGATGCCTCTGGGGGTAACTTCTGGCTTCTTCAGTAGACCGCGCGATGGAGAACAGTGGCTTGGATTATGGTGTTGGCCGTGGAAATGGATAGAAGTTGGCAGATTGAGGAGCCGTTGAGAAAGTAGAACTAATAAGACTTGGTGATTGCCTGAAGACAATGTTACGTTATCTGAAATTTTGTCTGTAGTGATGTATGCATGTCAAATTTCTATTTTAATTTTTCTGTAAGGGAAAATACAGTAGGTCAAAGATGCCCTTTTAGATAATCATTTTTGGACTAGATTGGGAGAAAAAAGTATTTGCTTAAAGTCACTAAACTCTTGACTGGCAGCCAGTGGGATGATGGGTGAGGGACTAATATCTGAGAACAAACCTTAATACCTTTCCTGTTCTCCGCAAAGCGGCTAAATCAGCAATGCTCCTCTCCTCCTGGGAGGCTGTGAATCTCTGCGCACACCGAGGGTCTGGGTTTTGTTATGGTTTGTGAGGAGTGAAGATAAAGAGGTGAGACTCCCAGGTTTCTTGGTTGTGTGAAGCATGAGGACGGGACCCCCACCCCTCACCACTCTAGGGGCTCCATCCCCCCAGTAATAGAGCCACCCATGGCTGATCAGTGGTTTCAGCTTGAAACGATTTTAGATTCACGCGAACATCGCAAAATCTGCCCAGTTTCAGTGTGCCTTTCATCCAGCCTCAGCCCGTGGTGGCATCTTTCATCCTCATGTTATCAAACCTGGGAAACTGACCCAGCTGCAATATTAGTAAACTACAGACCTTAATTGGTTTTCATTATTTTTTACGTGCACTCGATTTTTGTTTTGTTTTTGTTGCGGTGTGTAGTTCTACAGGATATTATCACGTGGATACATTTGTGTAACCACTGCCACACACAGGTCGCAGAACACACACTGTCTATTTAAAGGCTTTTTGCACTACCCTGACTCTTGTCCCCCAATCTGTTTTGTCTCACTGGGTTCTTGGTAAGAAAGCAGAGCTTTTACTTCATTCCATCTTCTCTCTCGTTAATTCCATTCTCGGCAGTCCTGCTCCTGTTGCTACCAGTGAACGGCCATGAACCTCTCCTGTTATTTCAACCGTGACTCTAAATGCCTTCGTCCACCTGTCTGGACTTGGGTCTCTCTTCCTCCTTGACCCTGGGTGGAGGCTGAGACCACCTTCCCTGCTCTCTCATTGCCAGGAATACCTCTCTTTCTTTTTCTCTGATCAGTGCAAGAGCTGAGAACCGGGACTCTTATGACTGCACGTGATGGAAACTCATGTCTCCCTAACCAAAACTAATAGAGAATTTATTGAGTCATGTAAGTAGCATGTTCCAGAAGTGGCTCAAGCCTTACTGGACCCAGGGGTTCACATAGTGCCTCAGGGCACAGTCTTTCCACATGGACCAGTCTTTCCACGTGGTCCCTGCGACCCCCAGACTCATGTTTTACCAGCCAGGCAGCGGGAGTAACTTTATGGATAGCTCTGGCCAAATAAGCCTCTGGAGGATGCTGATGGGTCCATCTGGGGCTGTGCCCCCATCACTGCGCCAGGGGTGGGCCACCTTGCTCATTCCCCAGACCCTCGGCCCCCTCTTTACCTTGTTGTGGGGCGAGGTGACGGGGTGGGGCAGCTGCATCTGAATGGGTCCATCCAAAGAAAAGGTGATTTTCTGATAGAAGAAAGGGAAGGATGGGGCTGGTTGAGCTTGTCTCGTTGTGACATTTCACTGGGCATGCTATGGCGGGGAGAGCAGGTGGCCATCCCGGCCCAGTGGGTTTTGGCCGTGAGTGGGCTGGACTCAGGTTATAGGGAGGATGGGTTCCTCTGTGCTTCCATTATCTGTTGCTATACAATAGTTATTCCAGTACTTGGTGGCTTAAAATGGCAGACATTTTATTTAACTGCACATAATCCTGCAGTTCAGGTGGAGCTGGGGGGCTGGCCCAGCGAGTCCACATTCTGGGAGCGGCGGAGCTAGGCTGTGTGCGGGGTGCAGGCGGGTGGCAACAGCCTCGGGTGGAGTAAACTCTGGCTTCTAATTGGCTCGTGTGAATTTTCCTTTAGTGGATATCATGGAGATAAAGGAAATCCGCCCAGGGAAGAGCTCCAAGGATTTTGAGCGTGCAAAAGTAGTCCGCCAGAAGGAAGACTGCTGCTTTACCATCTTGTACGGCACCCAGTTCGTCCTCAGCACGCTCAGTTTATCAGGTGGGTGCCCATCCGCGTGCCGTGGTTCCTTCCTAGGATGTCCCCTGTAGCAGAATGCTCTAGCCTGCCTGCTCGTGAATGTGTGCTTGGGGGCATCATGGCTTTGAATCCTAACCCTGCCCCTTTCCAGCTGTGTGTCTTCGGGCAAGCCGTCAGCCTGTCTGAGCGGCACTGTGCTCAGCTGTGAAACAGGGAGAATGGTGACGCCTCCCTCATTCAGATGTTGTGCGGATCATGTTAAGGGCCTGCCTGGCTCATGTGGACAGCCTGGCCCATGCCATTTATCCAGCTTAACTGTTGAGTAGATCTTGTCTTTCTCACAGGTAGACATGCACACATAGCACACGCATGCACCCACACGTGCGGCACACACGTGTGCACATACACAGACATGCATAGCTGGAGGCAAGATTTGTGGCCGTCCCTGTGAACACACAAAAAAGCCAAAGAGGCCCGTGAGACACCTTCACTTGGGCGGCAGCTGCAGCAATCTCATGTCCTGTCCTAGACGGCGCTGCCGTGGGACTGCACGTACATCAGCCCGATGAGAGAAGATGACTACCGTTAAGCATTGACCAAAGTTGGGGGAAACTCTGTTAGGGACATTTCGTTTGGGGTCAGATAGGTCTCATTGGTTTGATTTCTCATTCATGCTTTCATCAGGCGTCTTTTGAGCAGATGCTCTGTGCTAGGTTGCTCCAGAAATCAGTGGGGCTGTAAAGATGAATAAGACACAGTTGCTGCCTTTCGGGAACTCACTATCTGCTTGGGGAGACAAACGTGTGGACAGGAAGCTCCCATCCACTGTGATAAGAGCTATAGTCCGAGCATAATCAGTGTGCAGTAGGAGTACAGAGTGCCTCAGTCCAGGGGCAACTTTGCAGAGGAGGTGAGTTTTAAACTGGATTTTGAGGCCTCAGTCGGAGTTGGGAGGAAAGAGGGAGGACGGTTCAGGTGGACAGCAGCTCATGTGAGGCGGGAAGTAGGAAGCTGGGTGTGGGAAACGGTAAGTGCAGTTCTGACTGATGGTGTGTGGTGGGTGGCAGGGACGGGACAGGAGAGGGGGGCCCGTGAACCTTCAGAGGTGTGTCCGCTTCGCCCCAGTGAAGGCTGAGGCCTGGCAGCTGCTCTTGGTAGGCAGACCCTGAGAGTCCAAGCAAGACTCGGAACCCAGCACGTCAGCCCCCCTCTGGGGCCTCCCTTCAGAGCCCTGGAATTCAAGGTCAGGTAGAGAGATGGGACAAGACTTGGACCTGGACCCCAGCTTCTCACTCACTGTCTCTGGGGCAGGCCTCTTGACTGTTCTGAGCTCAGTTTTCTCCTCATCCACGTGGGAAGAGAGAGCGGCGACCTCGGCAGGCTCCTGTCCAGACTGGCAAGTTCCCTGGCCGTTAGGAGATGTTTAATAACTCCAGGAGGTGTTTGCATTGCTAGCTGCATTTTATTGATGAGGAAACGAGGTCCAGAGGCATAAGCCCCCAGCCGAACATCACACAGCCTTGAAGTGGTGCAGGGGCACTTGGCGATGCCCATCCCTTAACCACTGCTTCTTGCCGCTTCCCTCGTGGGCGTCAGCATTGCCCGCCTGGCGCCTCTCTCCCTGGGAAATGCGGAGGGCTGCTCAGGACTGCGGGGTGGGTTGTCTCAGGCCCTGCTTCTTACTCATTAGCGTAGGGCTAAAAGCTAATACTCTTTTAAAAAAACAGTCACCCACTTGTCACCCCTGCTGCAGAAGGTTCCTCATGGACATACAGCCTCATCTCAGACAAAAAGCAGGTCTTAGGCCCATGAAGGTGTGAAGGAGAGGACTTCTAGGTGCCCTTCCTCAGAAGTAGAAACCACCCGGTTGTGTCCTATCCCCATGGTCTGTGGGGCTGGGGAGGCGTGGGGCCAGGGCTCGAAGCAGAGGTCTTCCCAGGGAGCTATGACGTTGTGTTCCTGTTACCCCTCCAGCTGACTCTAAGGACGATACGACCAGGTGGCTTTCTGGCTTGAAAATCTTGCAACAAGAAGCGATGAGTGCATCCACGCCCACCGTTATTGAGAGGTATTGGCTTTGGCCTGCTTTTGTCTGTATTCGCTCACTTGTTCATTCATTCTGCCCCCCCTTTAGCCAACGTGGGCGAAGGGAGGGAAAATGGGACCTGTCACCGTGGAGGCTGCTGGAGGTGCCCAGTAGTGGCTGTGGTCTCTCCAGGGGTGCACAGAACAGCCCCCCTCAGTGCCGGGCCTGGGCAGGGCCTGCCGGGGTGAGGAGTGCGTTGACACCAAGACAGAACCTGCGTCGGTGTGTCTGAGGGAGGACTGAGGGCTCTGCCTTAAAGGACGTGGGAAGGGATTAGGCTGACCTATCAGAGGACAGTCAGCCGGGAGGTATGGAATTCTCCACCAAGTCAGAAAGTTGAAAAACCCTTCCTTTTCTTTTCTGTTTCCTTTGTTTTCATCCCGTAGGACTCACCTAGGCTTGAGCTGTTTTCTAACTTCTCTCTCTTTTTTATCTTGACTTTCTTCCCAGTTGGCTGAGAAAGCAGATTTATTCTGTGGATCAAACCAGAAGAAACAGGTGAGGCTTGCTCGCACTTCTGTGGTTTTCTCCAGATCACTTTGAACTCCAAAGTTCTTTTCCTTAACATCCCAAGGGTTCGGATAGTGTTTTGTGGTATGGAAAGATCCTCATGGGGTCAGACCTGACCTACAAGGTGCCAGATGCTGTGCTGGGTGCTGGGGGTCCGCGGGGTCAAGCTGTCCACCTGCGTGGGGCCTCGTTGCAGTGGGAAATTCAAGTCCATCTGCGAGACGACTTCTCTGACGCGGCCCTTGGAGCTCAACAACTAGGCCCTCACATCTGAGCCCCTGCCATCTCCGGGGGGAGAAACGGGACTGCCGTGGCACCTGCCCTTAACCTGTGGCGGGAGAGAGATGGAAGGTAAACGAGCGAGTTAAATGGTGATGGTCGTGAGGGCCGGGAGACCCGAGCAGGCAGCGTGCTGACACGCAATCCCATGTACTCGCTCGCTTCACAGCACACCTTGCAGGGGTTCCCTGTGGGCAGCCACCATGCTCGCTGGCGGACATTGTTGTGACAGACACAGTGTCTGTCCTTAGATGGGTGCTGTGTGATTTCCGTATTCGATCAGAAATCATCTCCTTGATGGCGTAGAGGTGTTCGTGGTCCTTTGTCACCATTGTAAATCACGCTGCTGTGAAACTCTTGAGGCCTTACAGTTTGTAAACTTGTGCGAGGGAGCTAAAAGCAGAATCAATTCATAGAAGCGGCATACCAGCAACAAGGCATTTTCCAGTCCAGCATTTTCAGAGAGACGTAGCAGCTCCTGTTTCCACCAGGGGTGCAATTCCCTGACGCCCTGTATCATCAGATTGTGACCTTCGTTAATCTGATGGGTAAAAGGCAAACAGCAGAATTTTTTGCTTAAATTTGCATGTCTTTCTTTACCTGTGAGGTTAAGCATCCTCGCAGACATTTTTTTTTTTTAGATTATGATTCAGTTAGGAATAATGTACCACCATGTACTGAGCACTCAGCATCCATGGGACTGTGCTGATAAGCACTTTACAAATCATGGCATCATTTAGCCTCACATTAGATCCATGCACAAAATTTTAAACGTTTCTCCTTCCCTCCATTCCCTGTTAAAGGATGTCCGTATCCTGTGTGAAGCCGTAGCTGACCTGCACAACTCTCCTGTCTTGTGCCAGAAAGGCTTTTTGCCTGTGTCAGGACAGTACGCCCCATCACTTGGTGGTTTCAGAGTTTGGGTGTGCCTCTGCGGTCTCTCCTACATATGCCGCCCGGGGATGGGGTGATTTAAAGAGTAGCCGCGAAGTGGTGGATGGGGTAGTGACGGTGCAGATCAGCCAGTGGCGCTCTCTGTGCTGGTCACCGCCCGCCTCTTCCCTCCCTTCCTCCATGCGGCCAGTGTTCGCGTTGGCCCCACGCCCTGGCTGTGCTCTGCTGTTACAGGGGGTGGATCCTGTGAGGTCGGAGTTGGAGGGTTTTGGACACAATGTTCTCTTCCAGCCTGAGAGGTGGTGTTTCCTTTCTCTGTGGCTTAGGGGTGATTCATTGTTGAGACTGGCGTTGGGAGGACAGGCGGCGCCCTCCTGGGCCCCCTCTCCACATGGCCGTGGAACAAGGTTTTTGACTGGGTTCCCAAGTCTGCTTCTCCATCTTCTGTTGTCAAGAAATGGAAGCCTCCCTCTGGTTCTCTTGCTCATAACGGGTTCTTGCAAGTCCTTAATAGAGACCCATCTTTCTGTCAGCTGGCCCAGAACCTCTGCCCAGAGGAAGTCTGTGTCTGGATGGGATTCCTTATTCTGCGCTGACTTTTCCCTCTCCTGGACCTCCCCTGAAGCAGTCAAAGTCTTTTTTGCTCTGTCGACCTGTGGAAAATTCTGCCTTTCCAAGTTTTTCAAAAGGAACTTTAACTAAGGTGCCAATGAAAAGGCAACTGACTCCTCCTCTGCCAACTTCCCCTCCTTTCCTGTTGCCCACGACTAACTGCGCTTCCTGAAGGAAAACAAAGAAGGGACTCAGGGCGGCAGGAGGCAGGCCCTCGGCTGGCCTGCCTTCTCCTGGGCGCTGTTTTCACTGTTCACCATCTTGGGGGGCACAGTGGTAGCAGCTGGCATTTGTTGAAAGCTCCGTTTGCAGCAGCCACAGTGATGAGCATTTTACAGACTCCCAGAATTAGGGGATGCTTATGAAATGTCCTCAGACTCATGAGCTAGGGGCCCTTTATCCATTTTACGAGGACAGTGAAGCTGGGGGAGTAAGTAGCTTGTCTACGGCAGCTCGCCTATTGGGTCTGGCACTGGGGTGAAGGCTTACCTATCACTGCTCGGTGGCCCTTTTTTTTTCTTTTAAAGTTATGCGCTTGAAAACTGGTAAATGGCAGAAATTGTCCATTCCCCACCCTGACCTGCGACTAAAAACTATTTAAGTTGTTTTATTGTGGTAAAATATACATAACATAAAGTTTACCATCTTAAGCATACACTCCCTGTGAGATGAAAAGCACGAATGCTGTGCTCTGTCACTGCCGTCCGTCCAGAACTCTCTCCATCTTTTAAATTGGAACCCCTGTCCCCATGAAAGACTAACTTCTGTTCCTCCTCGCCCAGCCCCCGGGACCCTCTGGTCCACTTTATGTCTCCCTGAATTCTGCTCTCGGCCCCTCATGAGTGGAATGGTACCGTCTTTGTCTTTTCGTGGCTGGCTTATGTCTTCCTAGTTCATCCATGTTGCTGTGGCGTGTGGCAGAACGTCCTTCTCTTGAAGGCTAAATAATTTTCCACCGTATGGCTAGTCCACCTTTTGTCTGCCTGTTCATCTGTTGATGGATGCTTGGGCTGCTTTCCCTTTGGCTGTGGTGAGGATTGTTGCTGTGAACGTGGGCGTTCGAGTCCCTGATTTCCGTTCTTTTGTGCCTTGCTTTATTTACCCAGAAGTGCCATGGCTAGATCGAAGAGTAATGCCATTGGATGTCTTTACAAACTGTCATACAGAGGCTGCAGGCACTTGACATTCCCACCGGCAAGGCACAGGGGTTCTGTTTTTGGACTTCCTTGCCAATGCCTGTCATTTTCCCTTCCCCTCCCTGCCCTCCCCTCCCCTTCCCTACAGAAAGCTCCCATGAACCCTTGTCCCGTTCTCCCTGATGTTCACAGGGCACATCACCACGGTGTATCTGTCAAAACCAAGAAACCAACATGGTACGTGACGGTGGGCGACACCCCAGCTTTATCTGGAGCTCACCATTCTTTCCGCCGATGGCCTCCTGGCCTGGGGTCCATCCCCACGTCCCACACGGCATTCGCTTGTCCCGCCCTTGCTTTCCTCTGGTCTGTGGCAGTGTCTCAGTCTTTCCTCGTCTTTCATGACCTTGACAGTTTTGAAGAGCACGTCTCAGGTGTTTTGTAGAAAGTCCCTGGGTTTGTGTTGGTCCCATAATGATATTTTTGTTGTGCTCAGACTGGAGTTACCGGCAGCCTGTGGCTGTGGGTGTTTGGGAAGAACACCACGGGGGCGAAGGCCTCTTTCATCACATCGTATCATGGGGTGTGTTCTCACCGTGGCTTGTTGAGGGTGCCGCAAACTCGGTCACCTGGCCAAGGTGACGCCTGGAAGGTTTCTCCTGCGTAAAGTTGCCCCTGCTGCCTCCATTCTTTGGGGACAGATCACTAAGTCCAGTGCACATGAAGGAGGGGAGGGTGGACTATCGTCAGTCCACGTTAGGCCATAGGAATGTGGACGTTTCATTGCCGCTTTCCACGGACATTACATCAGTGCCTCTGTTCTCCTCCGGCCGATGGGCATTTGACATTCGGCTTGAAGGGTTGCCTTTGGTCTGTCATTTAGTGTGTGCCCAGGGACCCTCGCATCACGTTTCCACTGAATTGTGTTCCGAGTGAACACATGATGGGACCCTCCCGAGAAGCCCTCGGGGGCCACGGTGCCGGGACGCGGCAGGGCCCGCTGCACAGCCGTGCTCTGCTGCCGAGTCTTTCCCTGAGGCTGCTGCTCACGTGTGTTGGTGGGGGGGCCCTAGAGGTCAGAGATCTCTCTAGACGTCAGAGATCTGGCTGGCGTTTGTCGGATGAATGGAAGTCCTACGTTCAAATGGAATGTTCTGGCTTTGGGAGTTTCCTTGGGATGCTTCCAGGCCTGGAGGGCCTGGGCCCGTGGTGATCTTGGCCAGACTTCCAGAACCCCTCTCCCCCTTTTGGAGCCTTTGGAGTTTAGTTGGCTGTCATCTGGGAATTAAGTTGTAAGATCATACATAAAGTAAAAACATTTGTGGTCAGAATAACCCCTTTGAGAAAGCCCCAGAACCTCCTACAAGGATCCCTGAAATTGTATTCCTCGGGGTGAGGCTCACGGGGGCCGAGTCCCCCAGAGAGGACAGCAGTCCTGAAGGCCAGCAGCACTTTGTCTCCTGTGCACGTTCCCTCCTGTGCCCTCTGCCCTGCGGCATGTAACACTGAATTTGCCAAGGCCGAGTGTGTGCTTCTGGGGGCGGGGCAGAAGGAAGCTGGAGCTGGGCCCTCCCAGTGGAAGGGGGGGCCTGCAGGGGGGAGGCCGGTGTGTGGGTGCCTTCTGTCCCTCTGCAGGAATGTGAAGAGGTTTCATGCTGTCAATAACCGGTTAACGGTCTGCTCTGGCACC
>JAQQAC010015468.1:5679187-6047387 GCA_029783875.1 Phataginus tricuspis | reverse complement strand
CAGCCCGTCCAGGATGGCGGGGATGGGGGGCAGCCCGTCCAGGATGGTGGGGATGGGGGGCAGCCCGTCTCTGCTGCCCCTTACTCTCTGTCCTGCTTCAAAAGCCCAACGTGGTCAAAACCGGAGGGTTTCCCAGCCTGTCCTTTGATTGCTTACTGTACTGAAGCAGAAGGCCAGGCGGTATGTGATAGGAAATTCATTTGTGATGTTTGAATACATTATTATAAGTAAAGTAGTACATATTCATTAATAAATGTTCTAAACTAAAAGTAGAAAGTACTCATGAATGAAAAGAAAATGCCTCCAAACCTACCTGTGATCATATAAACTGTAAGTTTAATACTTATTCTTCCAGGTTTAGACGGGTGTGAGTGTGTGGGAAGTGAGCGGTTAGCCTTGTGATGATATTTTGGTGGAGAACTCTGGGGACTGTCACAGACTATTCTAATCGGTGCCAGGGGAGAGACATGTCCACAGAAGTTAGCAGTGAAACTCTGGTTAGCTTTTCTGTCACTGTGGTTTTCCCCTGGGCCTCCTAGAACCAAACGACTCCCAAGACCTGCTGAGCACAGAGAGTAAATAGGATGAACCACCCCTGCCACATGGGAAAACCCAATCTCCTGACCTCAGGTGGACCTTGGCGCCCCTGCAGTCCCCTGCCTTTGGCACGACCCCTTCACCTGTCCAGCTGGTAAATGCCTCTTCTCCTGGGGGTCAAAAGTCATAGTGACCTTCCCTGTAGCCTTTTAATTTTCCCCAGACAAAATTAATTTATTCATTAGTTGTTCATTCAGTAAATGTTTGAGTGATCCGAGAGGCCACACAGGTTAACAAAACAGACGTCACCCCGGCCTAATCGATCCTTTGCTGGGAATAAAGGGGTCAAGGATGTCGTCCAGAGCCACACAGGAATGAACACTGTGGTTTGGTAGAATTTGACCACGTAACCCTACACAATAATGCTAAAATGAATTAATTCCTGTCTCCACTGTATGCCTACAGCATCTAGAATATTCTTCTCTCATTGCTAGGATGTCATTATTTGTTTTATGTACATTTGTGGGGCAGTGAGATTGGCCAAGGTGGGCCTGGGTTGAAATTCTGCCCCTTTCTCCTACATATGTTATCTTGGAAGGATGGCTTGTCTTCCCCGAGCCTGTTTCTTGGTTCTGGGATGGGCTTTATTTACCACCTTCCCAGTAGGACTGGCGTGAGCAGTACCTGGGATGTGGCCTCCTGCACCAGCTCACAGCCCTGCCCTGTTGGTCCCCAGGCCTGCCATAACCAAGTGCCACAACTGAGTAGCTTAAAGAAACAGAAGTTTATTCTCTCACAGTTCTGGAGGCTGAAAGTCTGAGATCAGGGTGTCGGCAGAACCTCCCTCCCTCTGAAGGCCTTAGGGGAGAATCTGAGCCTCTGGTATTGGCAGGGGCTCTTTGCTCCAAGCTCTGTCTCCGTCGGCGCATAGCCGCCTGCCCCGCTGTGAGTGTCTCCAAATCCTCTCTTTAGAAGGACCCCGGCATTGGGCGAGGCCCACCCTGATCCAGTGTGACCTCACCTTGGTGACATCTGCCCAGGCCATTTCCAAATAAGGTCACACTCACAGGTTCCAGGGGTTAGGACTTGGACACATCTTTTGGGGGATGCACTTCTACATATAACACATGCTCTAACTTCTGCATCTGTGAGGTGTCCTCCTTGACCCAGCTGCCCCTTCCAACTGCCACCCAGTTTCTCCCCCCCATAGAGTGACCGTCTCCAGGAGCACCGTGCACACCGCTCTCTCCACCGCCCTCCCTCCCTCCACCTCTAGAGCCTGTTCCACTGTGTTTCCATGCCTGCCGCCCACAGCAGTTCATCTTGTCACATCGTGGGTGACGTCTGTGTTGAGGAGTCCAGTGGTGCATCCTCTGGCCTTTGTCTTGTGACTGCCCTCTACCCCCCAACCCCCCCCAGGCCTGGAGAGTCTTGCACGGACCCCATGGGGGAGCATTCCAGTGCCCGCCAGCTGCCAGCCCGCCCCTGCATGTCCTCATGTGCCCCTGGCCGGAGAGCGTGGGCACAGCTTTCCCTGCAGTCATGCCCTCAGCCAGAAGGACAGATGCCCGGGACCCACTGCATCCCCAGAGCGGCCTCTCTGCTGCTTTCCGGAAAAGGGCCACCACACTGTTCTGTCACGTGGCTATTTTTCGTGTAGCTCTGCCCCGTCAGTCAGTCCCCAGAGCTCTTGTCTTTATGTACCTGCTCCTGGTGTGATCATACCCAGTGCCCCGGCTTCAGTCTGTCTTTAAGCTGATTATTCCAGAGACCTTTCTCCAGCCCCACCTCACCTCTGAGTGGCAGACTGTCCTCTCTCCCTGCCAGCTCGCCTTGTCCCTCACCCTAGACTGTCCACAGGAGCCTTACCATCTGGCTCTGCTGCAGTGAGCAGGTGCCTGTGCACCTTATGGGGCCAGCCTGGGATGCATCTAGACTCCTCTGTCTACCCCCGGCTACCTCCCCCCTCCCCGTACCCCGTGTCTTCTGCCAGCATTCTGACGTACTCTCCGGCAGCTCGGCCCTCAAATTCCGGGAGAGCCGTTTCCTTCTACTTGTGTTACCCACATGGCGAGCGCTGGTGGGCTGGTAATATTTGTCTCCTTGCTTTCAATCCATTCCCTGCCCGGCCCTGCACCCCGGGGGGGGCCTGACCCCTGCAAACACATCCCTGGGTGCCTCTGTCAGTGGGCTGCCGCTCTACTCAGCAAATGGGTTGTCCGGGAGGGACACCGGGCAGAGCGGAGGAGGGCGGGGAATTCCTCCCTTCTTTTCTGGAAACATCTCTGCAATAGGGACACCCCTCCTTCCTTCCAGCTCCCCCGTGGCTAAAAAGAGGTGGAGCTTTTACTGGGTTTCAGGGAAAGGACAGGATGGCATGGGTGGGCTTTGAGGATGAATGTGGTGGGTCACCGAGGGTGGGTCCGAGACGGGGCTTTCTCCAGATGTTAGGAGACCGGGTTTGGGTCTGGCCTTAACCACCAGAATGTGACCTAGTGATTGCTAACTGAGTCCACGTAATCAATGTACCCTGCCTAAGATCTCTTCCCCCCTTTTAAAATAAATAGCTATGCTGTAAAGTATACTTTTTAAAAATTAAGGTATCATTGATATACACTCTTATGAAGGTTTCACAAGAAAAACAATGTGGTGACTACATTTGCCCTTATTATCGAGTCGGGCCCCGCGCCCGGGCGGGCACGGCCCATCAGTGGAGTAAGATGCCCCAGAGTCCCTACCGGTCTTCGCCGTGCTACGCTGTTTTCCCCGGGACCCCCCCACACCATGTGCACCAGTCATGATACCCCACGGTCCCCTTCTCCCCACCCGCCCTCCCCTTTGAGAACCGCTAGTCCCTTCTTGGAGCCTGTGAGTCCGCTGCTCTTTTGTTCCTTCCGTTGCTGTAAAGTACACTTACGTGGCAAGAAGTATTTGGGAGAAGAGCGGCGCTTAACCTTTTCGGGTGACCTACTTCTTTGAGATGCTGATTAAAGTTATGGATCATCTTTCCAGAAAAAACAAAAATACATGCATAGACTTACACAGACCTCCCGGTGCTTCCCCGGGGCCTGTGGATACCTTTTCTAGAGGATTAATTTGACACATGTCATTGTGGACGCCAAGCAGTTTGGCAAGAGGACTGGGGAGTCCAGAGCAGGACTTCATATCTTCAGCATTTATAATGTGCCAGTGGCTACCTTTCCATTTGTGCCTTGAATTATTCAAATACTAGTCAAATCACAGTCTCATTAAAGATGGTTAAAGTAAAGCTACCTAACCAGAAACGGACATGGTGTAGGCGTGTGGTGTGTGTGTGTGTGTGTGTGGTGTGGATGGGTGTGTGCATGCATGTGTAAAATGCTCGGCCCATGAGCTGGTGTGAGTGGAAGCTGGAAGGAGGGGTGCAGTGGGATCCCCCCCCAGTGGAGAAGCTCTCCATCATTCTATAAATAGTCAGAACATCAGAGGACTAAAGCTGCCCAATATTTCTCTTAAATTTGAAGATTAGAAAATAATTCATTGAAATAGTAAAGATTTGAAATGTAGCAGTGAGGGCATAGAGAAGGGTTCTGTAATCTCTGGTGGGAGTACTGGTCAGGACAACTGTTTTGAGAGCACTTTGGCAAATCTATTAAAATTAACGTGCACACCTCAGGTACTTTCCCATCTAATACTGGCACAGGTGGGCACAGATAAACATATATAGACATTTTTTATATTACTGGATATAATAGCATGAAATTGGTCATATATGTATTATGGAACACAGAATAGGTTTTCAGAGTAGTGAAGCAGGACTATCTGAGGTTGCAGAATAATATATAAAGCATGAAATACCAGTGAAAAGTTTGGAGACACAAACATAATATGATAAGATATAATTCAGTGAATATCCATAAATTCTAGAAGGAAACCTATCAAATTATTAAGAGTAATTGCTTTTCAGAAATAAAACTGAGGGGTGGGAGGAAGACTTCTCCTTTTTGCCCCCCAAGTTTCAGTCCTATTTGAATATTTACAAGTCACACAAATTACAACAATTTTTTAACAACAAAAAAATCTGTTCATTTGTATTAAGTGGATTGACTTGTCTCATGTTCTGATTTTGTGTGTGTTTTCCTTCTGTTTTCTATTTCAGATTCTTGATGAATTCAAAAAAGATTCCTCTGTGTTCATCCTGGGGTGAGGCACCTCTTCTGGCTCTGGTCGGGGCCGCAGGGGTTGGGTAGGGGGCCGCCTCCGTACTGAGGCGCTGATCTCCATAGGAACGGGTCCCCCCGACTGGGTCATTGGCCATTCGCCTCTGGTATGGGGTAAACATGAATAGCAACAGGGTTTATGGAGTGCTGGGAGGGTGGCACAGAAGGTCCTATAGCGAAGCTTTGCATGCTCCAGGACTTCCTTTCCCAGAGATGAGTTTGGGAAATTCCTGGTTAAGCAGGTTTAACTGAATAAAAATGAGTAGAAGGCCATAAAGTGCTTCACGTGGGGCATGGCCAGGGCTCATAAATACTGGTAACACAATTATTGCAATGTTAAGTGCTGCAGGGCTTGTCAGGACCTTTCCTGTGCTGAAAGTGGAGGGATTTACAGTGTTTTGTGTTTCCCAAGCCTGTCTGCCAGGGAAAAGTTGCATAGAGTCAACAGCGCCTAGAACATGATTTGTGGCACCTTGATCCAGGCCTGCTTTTTTGGGACAAGCCCTCACTGCTGAGGACAGTCCAGCAGCCGTTCCCTGTGTCATTTGCTAAACCAGAAACTCCAAGACACCAAAAAGGACATATAAAACCAACCTTATTTTTACATACTGTTTTAATGAAAAGATTTGTGTTAGACCATGAGGCTGGTTAGCAAAGAAGATTAGAAAACACTCTTAAAGACAATAGACTTTTGGACTCTGAGTGGCCGGTAAAGGGAGAAAGCTTAACACATATTTATTTCCTGCATTTAAAAAATGTAGGATGTTATCCCTTTTCCCTGACTAGTGCCCAGGGAAAAGTACCAATTTCCCTGGAAAGCTCTGTTCTCAGGATGCATTTCCCAGAGAAACCAGTGTGGCTTGTGCCCGTCCGGGGAGGTCCCAGGTTTTCCAGAGCCACCTGCATCCTGTCCACGAGGCCAGCTGTCCGCAGGCTGCGGGCCGAGGTGGGATCTCCCTTAACACAAAGTGAAGGGCTCCTGTCTCAAGCGGCAGGTTCTCCCATCAGCGGACCTCACTTGCTCCAGGGCTTGCCCATTCCAGCTGATTCTGTCCATCCACCAGGAGTCTGGGGGGGTCATCTGTGTCAGAGCCCTCAGAGGCTCAGCCAGCTCTGGATGGTGGCCTCTGAGGAGACCCTCTGATGCGGCCCCTGTTCCTTGTCCAGCGTCAGCTGCCCCTAAGCACTGCTCACACCCAGCCCCGCCAACCCCGCTGGGCACGCTTGTGTCCCTGGATGCTCCCTGCCACCCCTTTTCCTCTGGGCCTTTTGAGGGTATGGTTCCCTTTGCCGGAGACCCTCTCCACCTTCTCCTGGCTAACCCCTCCTCATTCCCTGAGACTCCATGAGAGGCTTCTTCCTCCAGGAAGCCTCCCTGGCCCTCCAGGTCTGGATTTGGGCCCTGCCTCTCTGCTGTCTCCTCGTCTCCCGTGCGCACTGTATGGTGACTGCCTGGCTTGCCTGATCCCCCGAGGCCACACTCCCTGAGATGCTCCTCCAATCACAGGGGCACCCGAAAGCCAGATCTGCATTCAGTGCAGATCCCAGGGCCTGTCCTCTGGGGTCAGGGCCCCTCTGAACCCTCCTAGGGCAGGGAAGGCATCTCGGCCCCTCTGCCTTCCCATTGGCCAGCCTCCAAGCTGGCACGAGGAGGGCTTGCCGGGTGTCTGGTGGCAGGCTGCCTGCCGGCCGAACTGCCTCCCTGCTCCCGGTGAGTGTGTCTGTCTCTGAACACCCTTCCTTTCCCGAGGGCAGCAACACCGACCGGCCCGATGCCTCCGCCGTGCACCTGCACGACTTCCAGCGGTTCCTGCTCCACGAGCAGCAGGTGAGAGGACGGCGGGGCGGGGGAGCTGGGCGGCGCTGCCCGATGGTGTTTCGGCTCACTACCGCCACCTGCCTTCCTCTGGGAACAGCCTGAGGCTCCCCGTCCCGCGGCCCTCCCATGTCTAAGCCTCTGGCATGGGAAGAGCCCCATCTCAGCCGCCTTTCCAGGCGCACATTGAGGGAGGAGAGGATGTGAGGACACCCCAGGGCGGGCGGGCGTGCCCTCACCTGGCTGGCTTCTCCTCCGTCTGCCTGTCTCCGGTGTCTCTCCCCGGGAAGCCTCTCCTGACTGATGGGAGGGGGTGACCGGGCAGGCGAGGTCCTGGGGGGTAAAACAGCAGGGCTGTCCTCAAACAAATGGCGCATGGGGAAGCTCCCGGAGCATTTGCTGCGGGCTCCGGGCGGCGGAGGGAAGAAGGTTGGTGCTGGGCGGTGGTTTCTCACTGTGGTGGGTTTGCCCTGCAGGCAGTATTCGGCTTGTCTGGAGACATTTTTGGTTGTGACCACTGGGGGTGCTGGGGCAGCTAGGGGGCAGAAGTCAGGGATGTAGCTCAACCTCCTAAAATGCACGGGTTGCCCCCCCTCCTCCCAGTTCCAATGTCAGTATGTGTGGCTGAGAAACTCTGAGTCACTGAGGTAAACCTGGGATCCTCTTATTAGCTGTGTGACCTCAGGCAGGTAGTTTGACCATTCTGTGGGGATGCGTACCCTCCCCTCCAGAATTTCGGGGATCAGAGACTTCATCGATCTTTGTGTGTATGTATAAATATGTGTATACATGCATGTTCACATGTATTTAGAATTTTTATAGGTGTCACTGGAATCTTACTCTTTTTTTGCCTAATTTAATTTTTTGGATTTTTAAAAAAATAGGCCTTATTTTTAAGAGCAGTTTGAGGATCACAGCAATATTCAGTTCATTTACTTTTCAAAAAAGTGTGGATTGCAGAACATGTCAAACATGCACAGAAATAGGCAGCCATCATGAATCAGCATGTAGCCATTACTCTGATTAAAGAATCATGAATGTTTTGACGATTTTATTTCATCTCTCTTCCATCTCCACACCCGTGTGCTTCCCCCATTCCTTCCTTCTTCTCTTCTTTGCCAGAATATTCTATAATATATCACTTCGTTCGTAAATACTTTTGTATCTCTTTTATACATCTGTACTTTACCTTTCTTTTTTTTTTGAAAACCAAACAACTGTAATACTCCCATGACACCTTACACAGTCGACACTGATTTCTTCATGTCAGCTCATGCACATCCCGTTTTCAGATTTTATTGACTGTAGAGAAAATAACAAACAGACACATACCTTGCAGGAGGCCAGACCCAGGTGGTAACGCACCGCATTACATGATAAGTGGAACATGGGGATGTCAGGCTTTCCCTGCGTGGGGCTGAAGGAGGGTGGTCAGGAGGAGGCTTGTTTGCCCCACCTGAGACTGGCCGAGAGGAAGTGGAGCGCTGGGGTGACTGTATTCTTTGTGCACAGTTCCGTGCGAGGTCCTGGGCTACCAGTGCAGGGCAGCAGAGGGGGCACGTCCCACTCACCCATTCCTCTTCCTTGAACTGAGTTGCTCAGTTTTGAAGGGAGCTATTCAAGTTCAGTGGTCAAACCCTGGGGAACACAAAGCCTTATCTCCTGGAATTCCCCGCCTAGTTCTGGTTCGTTTTATTACCTGGGAACCTCAGGCTCTCCTGACCCTGGTCCCTTCTCTGGGCTGCCCTCAGATCGGGTGAAGAGTCAGGAGCAGAGTTCCAGAGCGCACTCCCCGCACGTGGGGAGCTGAGACCCTGGCATGTGGGTGAGCTCGCGAGGTGAAGGACAGAGACCCTGAGCCATCAGCCTTGCAGAGCTTTAATGTCCTGTGTGCCTGGAGCCCTGTGGGGTGGTGGCATGAGCAGAGCTGGTCATCTAGGAGGTGTGGGGTGATGGATGTTCACATGTGGAATAGTCGCTGTGGCTGGCACCCAGTGTGGAAATCACAAGCTTTTTAGAAAACACTCTGGCAGTATGCAATTAAAACGGAAGCTTTGAGAAAAGGTTTATATACTTCGCTTAAGTAATCGCCCTCCCAGGAACTTATCCTAAAGAAATAATGGAGCATTTTTAATAGACATGAAAATGTGGAACTAAGCTAAATTTCCTTTGGGGGACTGGCTAACTATGCCACAGCCCAGCCCTGGGTAGGTTGGGTGACGCCGTAGAAACAGGGTTAAAAGGCAGACCCCTGAACTGCTGTGCCCGGGCTGGTCTCCAGCTCATCGCTGGGCCAAGGTACTAAATGACTTGAGGCCTCAGTTTCCCCGTGCATGAAACGTGGAGAATAATATTTACCTACTAGGGTTTGTGTGTTCACAGGCTTAGCCCGGGGCCTGGTGTGCAGTGCGTGCCCAGGGTTGGCGGCTGTCACCATTTTCATTCTTACACCTGGAACAGGACCCCACACCAAGTAGAACATTTAAAAAGATTTCTTCCTTCACAGCCAGTCTAGTTCGAAGTTATAATAGCTAAGTATGCCGTATGTTTTAATAAATGTGAAAGCTTTTGAGAACAAGCAAGGAGGAAGCTTCTGGCCTTTTGGGGCATTGAGGTGTGGCAGTGTTTGCATTAAGTATCCTTCAATTTGAGTGTCACATTCTAGTATTCAAAGATTGTAACACCCCTATATTCAAATGACGTGACTGTTTCCCAGCCTTCTAGCTATTTTGTGTCCCTTATGCAAGTAGATTTGCAAGAACCATCAGGCAGGCTGCTTGCTGATTTGCACTCAGGTGCCAGGGAAGCCAATTCTTCACATTGTCATTTGTATCTGTCCTGAGGCTTTTCTGTCTTTCAGGCATCCTGGTCTAGTCCTTCCCTTCCAACCCTACACAGACCTGGTAGCACATTTGTTTTTATGCTTAAAGTTAGAGGCTTTAAAATACAGAAAACATCAGTCAAAGTTGAATCTCTGTGTCATGTTTCACGTTTTTGCTTATGAATATTTGGGATTTTAGAGTTTAGAGAGGAAAACAATAAAGTTACTTTATACAATGTAGCCTTTTTCTAACGGGCTTCTGAATCTCTGAGATCTTGCAGCTGTGTTTGAACTGGTCATGTGTATTTCAGGCGTTATCAGCATCTGAGCAGCATTACTTGGCCTACTGTTTGAAAAGGATGTATTTTATGTCAGTTTCCAAAGGGTAGTTATTTGGAACTCTGACTGTGTCATGTACTGGATGTAAAGAACTTGGGATCATCATGGACATTCTGAGCCTCTGTTTCCTTGTCTCTAAAATGATGACATGCAGAGTTGTACAGACTAAGCAAGATGGCCATAGGAAGAGGAGAGTCATTCTCACAAGGTGCCGTGATTTGAGCGCTTCCTATTTACCAGGGTCTGTGTTAGCACATAGCCTTATTTCATACAGCCCCTCATGGAAGCTCTGCGTAGATATTATCATTCCCATGTAATGGACGAGGAGGCCCGGAGAGGGTGTGTACCTTGCCCCGGGTGAGCCGGACGAGTAACCCCTGTGGTCGGATGTAATGGTGCTTCCTGGCCTCCGCATGCTAACAAAATGTAAAGAACTAAAGTAGAGCAGGAGTCGGCAAACTATGGCCTATGGGCCAAATCTGGCCCACCTCTTGTTTTTGTAAATAAAGTTTTATTAGAACACAGCTGTGTCCATCGGTATCATCTGTGGTTCCTTTCACACTATAATAGCAGAGCCGAATGGTTATGACCCAAAACCTAAAATATTTGCTCTCTGGTCCTGTATGGGAAGTGTTGGCCATGTACAGAGTGAGGCCTCCATGTGTGGCACTGGGGTGCATATGCATCCAGAATACGTCGACATTTCGGTCTTTGATTTGAAACTGTGAGCTGAGAGATGAAGACTTTTGCGTCCTCTTTTTGACGGTTTCTTGTTCTCGTTATCATTCTGCAGGAGCTGTGGGCTCAGGATCTGAACAAAGTCCGTGAGCGGATGACAAAGTTTATCGACGACACGATGAGGGAAACCGCGGAGCCCTTCTTGTTTGTGGATGAGGTGAGAGGGCTCCTTGTCTCGGTGGTGGTACTTTTTGGTTTGTCTGTGGCCTCTGAAGTTTATTTTCCTGGCTCTCTTTTCTTGGAGAGCTTTTCTGTCACGTGGCTGTCTTGGTTGAGAGCTGGTTTTCTTCCAGGTTCGGAATTGCCACAGCTTTTCATTTTCTCATCTTCCCTGTTAAGACTGCACAGCCTGGGTAGCTTCCTCACTCTCGCCACTAGAGGGCGCCCGCTGATCGGGAGCGTCTAACCATTGTAATCACAAAACGGGGTGCCTGTGAGCGGCAGAAATGATTGCATTTGGCCCTGAGTGAGACGGCGGGGGAGGTGGGACTGAGGGGCAACTGGGGAGCTCCTGCCGCGTGGAAGGATGTGCCCAAGCAGCAGGGTGTAGCCTCAGTGTCACTCAATCTTTCATTTTTTTTTAAGGGGTCAGGAATTGCACTGTGAAATGTCCTGCCTTTTAGATGTTACGATACTGGTAATGTTCTCTATTTCTCAGGTTGGGGTGGAAGGTTTAAAAAATGTTCATGGTATTATCATGCCTTAAAGCTTATATATGGGAGCTATATACTCTTGTAGTATCATTTGTTTCAGGATACACATTAAAAAGGAAAACGTCGTATGGGAAAATGAAGCACATGTCGATACACCCTATTGCAGCCTGAGCTTTGTGCATTGAAAGCTCGGGCAGCTGAGGTCTGGAGAGCATCTGCTGAGTTCATGTATCAGAGCTGCCTTCCCCGTGTCGGCACAGACTGAAGGAGCCGGCAGCAGACATCCATGCACTCACCGTGATGGTCCTGTCTTTGTGTCTGTGACTCTCCTAGTTCCTCACGTACCTGTTTTCCCGGGAGAACAGCATCTGGGATGAGAAGTATGACGTGGTGGACATGCAGGACATGAACAACCCCTTGTCCCATTACTGGATCTCCTCCTCGCACAACACGTGAGTTTCCCCGCGAGGCTGGGATGGGTGGGGCAGCTGAAGGACCATTTGGGGGCAGGGGAGTCCAGTGTGCTGCTCTGGTAAAGCGTGTGGGAGGTGAGAGGTGGGTGGAGCACGGGGCCATGCTGCCCAGACTGGATATACAGGAGCTTCTGGAAGAGGTGGGAGGGTGCACCTCCCTTTCACAGTTGGCATTGCAATAAAAAAAATAGTCCTTTTTCTGTGGCCCTAAGAAGCAAGTCAGCAAAGCTGGTGTTTACCGTTTGGGCATCTCAAGGCAGCCACAGCAAAGCAGCTGAATCAGTCATTGAACGGATGTTTACTGAATGTCTGCCCTGTGCCAGGCCTTGTGCTTGCAGGGTGTGGCAGACACAGCTGAGAAGGGGGAGAGCAGCCCCTGCCCTCATGTGCTTGGAGGGAAAAAGGCCTCCTTTGTGTCTTAATGGACAGAAGTTGGTGAGCGAAGAACAAGTGGTGAGGCAAGGATGAGGGTTTCAGACTGAGGAACAGCATGTGCAAAGGCCTGGGAGAGAGAGGCCTGAGAGGTGTCTGTTAGGACTAGACTGCACAGTCCAGGGCGTGCATGGCAGGAGAGGAGACCGTCAGGGTCAGCTTGAGTGGCATCTTTTAAGTCATAGTGAGAGCAGTGGCACCGGAAGCCACAGATGGCTTTTCAGCCAGAGAGCCATGCGCTCAAATTTACATCTTTGGAAAATTACCCTGATTGCAAAAGAGTAGATGGGAGGGAGAAAGGGGTGTTGCGCTCAAGTTCCAGTAGTTTGCGCTAAGAGGCAAAGAGGGTGGAGGCCGCGCAGGCATCCGGAGGCCAGCCGGACGGGGCATCCCCAGGCGTCATTCCAGGCAGGAGCTGGAGAGAAGGCCTTTTAGTTCCTCTCCGGACATTTTGGAAGGTGGAGTCTTTTTCAGGGGCCAGTTGAGTTCCTGGTCTCTCTCCCCGCCATGTCCATTGGCTTTTAGAGTTTGTGTCCTAGAATGGTGAATTCTACCAAACTCAGAAGACGGTTAAGGAACACCAACTGAAAAAGGGGAGACAGGGTGAGGAGAGAGCTATTTTCATGTCAGCTCTGGTGGGTGTAGTTCTTAGTGTGGTACATCTGCCAGGAGTGGCAGGACACCCATCTGTGCCTGGCCTGGTGCCCTGACATGGAAAGGATGGGCCATCTCTGCCCTGTTTAGACCGAGGGCCCAGGGGGCAGGCGTGGGGGGGCCGTCCCTAAGTCGTCATCACATATCAGTCTCACTCCTGACGCCTTTTGACCAAGTTCTCCTCAAGAGAACACACAGTCCCAACCCTCCACCTGGGTTACCGACTGGCCTTTGTCACATCCTGTGACTGTGGCCTGAATCAAGGCTTGTGACTGCCGTGGCCACCCACCTGCGTGCGTCTGGCCCAGACCCTAACCAGGTCGGTCTAGACAGGAGGAGCTCAGGACGTGGGGGCTGGGGCTGAGCCGTCGCCCAGGGACACTCCGGGAGCAGGCTTGCCCCCTCACGGCCGCGCCTCCTGCCCAGGTACCTCACAGGAGACCAGCTGCGGAGCGAGTCGTCCACGGAGGCGTATGTCCGCTGCCTGCGAATGGGCTGCCGCTGCGTCGAGCGTGAGTGCCTTTCCCGGGCGGGGACAGCAAAAGCAGCGAACTGAGGCTGGCGCTCTGGTGGCTCCAAGTTTCTCTTGTTTTAAGGGCCTGAGTGGTAGGGATGGGCAGGACGGGCGGGGGAGACCCCAGGGCGCATAGCATCTGGGGTGGGGGTCGCGGCTAACAACAGCCAGGGACGTTTCCCCAGAAGGAAATTGTCCCCAAGACGAGTAGTGTTGACCCAGCCAGGTCGGAGCCACAAATCCGTAGGCAGTGGGTTTGGGCGTCTAGAAAGCGTCCTCCACGCTGGACGGTCTGGGCGGCCAGTAGCGATACCCCCCGTGTTTCAGCACGGTGCCACCCCAACCGCTCTTTTCCCGGATGCCCTGCCTGGAGCCAACTGCCTGCCGCCTTCTCGCCTGTGACCCTCACGGTCTGGCTTGACCACCACAGCTCGTAGACGTATTGGGCTGAGCAAAGGCACAGACCCCCGATCTGGGCTCCGCTTTTATCAAAATCATTCATGACGGTATCAGACTCTAATGGCACGTGTTCCTACAGATTGTCACCGCATTTGTGCTGTCTTCCCCTCCAGGAAAAGGCAAATGTGAAAGAATTAAGTTTGAAGCTGTCAGTTCCTGTTACCTTTGGGGGTTGAAAAAATAGGGGCTGTTCACCTTTTACATACTCTAGTTCTGTTTGGCTATTTCACCATACATAAACCTTTAAAACTACATTTCTCATTGCTCTGTATTATTTCCACTAGCGGATAAAGCAAGCCAAAGTTCAGACAAGTGAAATCAGACAAAAAAAACCCATTGTAAATATTTAAAAAAAAAGAAACATTTGAACTAGTTTCTTTGGGGCCTAAGGACCTTTAATTAAACAACCAGAATCTCGCCGTACCTGCCCGGGTGACGCGTCCTCCCGATGGTGGGCCCTGGGGCAGTGACCGGGTCAGGCCCCCCGTTCTCACGGGAGCCGCAGCTGGTCTCTCGGCTGTCGTAAGGGGACCAGTGAGGTGGGGAATGGCCGTCAGGGGTTGAGGCTGCACGTTTCTCCCCTTAGTGGACTGCTGGGATGGGCCTGACGGGAGGCCCATCATCTACCACGGCTGGACACGGACCACCAAGATCAAGTTTGATGACGTGGTGCACGCCATCAAAGACCACGCCTTTGTCACCTCAAGGTCGGTTGGCTGGCTTCCCGGTGGTTTGCCTATAAGGGGAAGGCAGCCAGGGCTGGGCAGACCGACCCCCCACTCAACCCCTCCACCTGCCGCCGCCCTGCCCGGGCTCCATCTTGGCCAGAGTCATTGCCAGCAAGGCCTCAGCCGTCGGCGCCCCCTACCGGCCGAGAGCGCGGGTCACTCCCTGGTGCTGCAGCCTGGAGGAGGCAGATGCTAGGAGACCCTGTGGCTGTCCAGTGATGTCTTCCCCTCTTGCTGAGCGGGCCTGGCCCCTCTGCTGGGCAAGCCCAGACCGAGCGAGCGCCGTCCCCTCTGACCGGCCCCTGCCGCCTGCAGCTTCCCTGTGATCCTGTCCATCGAGGAGCACTGTGGTGTGGAGCAGCAGCGCCACATGGCCAGGGTGTTCAAGGAGGTGTTCGGCGACATGCTGCTGACCAAGCCCACGGAGGCCAGTGCCGACCAGCTGCCCTCGCCCAGCCAGCTGCGGGAGAAGGTCATCATCAAGGTGGGCGGCGCTCACCAGGAGAGCCAGCGGCTCAGGGCCCCGCTCCCTTACTAACTCTGGGTGTGACCCCGGCAAGGTCCTCTAGCCTCCTGGCGCCTCTGTCCTCGCTGGTCTTGGGGGGTCAATAATAGAACCCGTCCCAAGGTAGGTGCCGCGTAAGTGCTGACTCACTATCGCTCGCTCATTCTTTCGGCGAACCTGCAGCACGTCCCTCTTGGAGTCAGGCCTGTGTGAGGTTCTAGGGGCGTCCTGAGCCCCCGGCACTGGTCTCTCCCTCGGGGGCACCCAGTCTAGTGGGCGAGGCAGATTGGCAGTGCACGGTTGCCTAGAAAGCCGCGCCCTAGCATGCCAGGGAGGGGGTGACGTTAGGGTATTTGGATTATAGGCATAAAAAGACCAGACGGATGGTGGCTTGCAGCATCCAAGAGTTTATTTCCTCATCTGAGGGAGAGTGTTCTAGAAGCACGGAGCTCTGGCCCAAAAGGTTATCCAGGGACCCAGGGTCCTCTCCTCTTGTTCCGCAGTCTCCCAGGGAAGGGGCTTTGACTGGGGTCCCACAGACCCCCGAAGAATCAGAGATAGACTTGAAGGGGTGTAGTGTGTGAACGTTGGGAAAAAAAATATTGCCTCTTTATTTTTATTAACCAGTAAGTAGAACAACATTTCCTTCCATGATGAATGTTGGCAATAAGCCATTTGGAGCTTTGACACCAACAGAAATCACAGGCATGTTCATGCCACATGTATGTTTGTTGCAAATACCTCAAAATAGTGTGTTCATCACTACTTTGAAATTACAGTGGTTACTAGCTCTGCCTCTAGATCTTATGAGATGTTAATAAAGAGGCACATCTATTATATATTGCAAATATCTTTAGTAGCTTAATAACTATTTCAGTAAAATTCGTTTCTCTTATCATTATAAACATTATTCTCAGAAAAGGGTCTGCAGTCTTCCCCACACTTCAGAGCGGGTCCGTGGCCCAGCAGTGCGGACGGCTCTGCCCTAGGGCATTGTCATGCGTGGAAAGCACTCCAGGTTGTAAAGGGGTATGTGAGGGTGTCTAGGGCCAGCGGGTTCTAGTAAGCAATGAGATGTTATACACAGGTCTTCCTGTGCCTTAGAACACAGTCCCATGGCCACACCGCCTGCCAGGGAGGCTGAATGTGAGTCTTTAGCTGGGCAGCCATCGGGGGAAGGAGCGAGGTGGATTTCACTGATAACTCACAGGTTCCTATGAAGGATGGACAGGTGTTGACCCGGCAGAGAAAGAGCAATGCGTTTCAAGTTGGGGGAATAACATCCATCAAGGTGTGGTGTGAACACATGGCATGCTCCCTAGATGGTGACTGGACCACAGGGTGCACTGGGAACAATCCCTACCAGCCGTGGGGTCACAGTGTCTAGTGGGGAGACAGAGCCTGCAAGAGAGAAGCATTAAAACCAGACACTGTGAGGGGTTTTGGTGGGGGCCCGTCCAGAGAAATGGGCTCAGAAAAGTGCTGTCACCTGCCCAGGGGCACAGAGCCACAAAGGGCAGCAGCTGTGCTGTCTGCGCCCAGGCCTCCTCCTGCCACCCTGCACAGTGGGGCCCACTGGACTGGCTCTGCTCCTGCCTTTCCCTCTGTGGGCTGGAGAATGCTGGGCACCTAGAGGGTGCCACTGACTCCCCTAGGAGTATTGAGCCCTTACTATCTGCCAAGCACTGTTCAAGCCCAGGAGATTCAATGGGGAACCAAACCAAGTCCCTGCCCTCCAGGTCTTATATTTGAGCAGGGAAGTCAGAAGACAAACAGGTGGACACATAGATACCCACAGGGCTCAGAGCAGGAGAAAACTAACTACCAGGGCCAGAGGGCGGCGATGGGAAGGGGCTTGTGGGCTATTTTTAGATGGGTGGTCAAGGAAAGCACCTCTGAGGAGGTGGTGACCCAGAGCCAAGTGCAGGTAGCGAGAAGCCGGCAGCGAGGACACCATGCAGAGGTCCTGGGTGGGACGCTGCCGAGGAAGGCCAGCTGGCTGGTGGACGCTCACTGCCTCCCACGCTGGGATCTCCAGGGAGACGGACCGTGCGCATGTTTCCCCCTCAGCACAAGAAGCTGGGCCCCCGGGGCGACGTGGATGTCAACATGGAGGACAAGAAGGAGGAGCACAAGCAGCAGGGAGAGCTGTACATGTGGGATTCCATCGACCAGGTGCGGCTGCCTGCAGCCCTTCTCAGAGCCTTGACCGTGTCCGGGCCCGCTGGGGGCTCTGGGGGTGCTCCTGCCCTGCTCCCGTTTGACCCAAGTGAATTCACCATTACAATGAAACTTGATTTTTTCTTTTGTTTTATTAATGTTTTAGTATGAAATAATTTTATATTCAGTAGCATATGCTGTGTATTTATACACACACACACACGGATACAGGGAGGTCTCATAGACTGTCGTCCAGCCCTCCCCAGTACTAACATCCTGTATCACCGGAGTATAATTATGGTGGCCAGGAAATGAATGTGGTACAAAACTACTATTGCAGTTTCACCAGTTTGCCCACTGGCGTCCTTATCCTGGCCTGGGATCCAGTCTAGGATTCGATAATTTGTTGTCCTGACCCCTTAGTATCCTCCAATCTGGGACAGTTCCATTGAAACCTTATTTTTTTGGTGAGATAAGGCATTTGAGCACTGACGCCACTTCTCATATCCTTTAACCTAAGGTACAAATTCATTTGAGTATATTTGTAATGTATTTTTATATCCTGGAAATAAACATTAAAAATGGTTAAAACTTTTAACCATTAAATTAAATTAATGGTTAAGTTAATGACTAAACCATTAACATGATGGTTACAATTAAATGTTGAAGAAAGGGTCTCTAGGCAGACTGGCTGAGAAAAATCCCAAAAGTCTTAAAAAATGGATGAACTAGAAAAATACAGTCATTAGGATATAAAAAACAAACCCACCATTCACAAGAGGCTTCAGAGTAAATAAACATGAAATAGAAAATTGATATTAAGTTGTATCTATCCTCAAAGACACTGTATAAGAAAGTCCTGAAAATGCCGAATTAACCAAAAATAAATAGGTGTTTTAAGAGAAGTATCTCAGGGGCAGTTTCCGTGAAGTGACTGCAAATGGCTATGAACGTGGGGGGAACGCGAGTCCGCAGTGAATGCTGGGGTGAAGCCAGGCGGGGGCCCTGGACCCCAGTGTTGGCGGGCAGAGGCTCCGAGGGAGAGCTCACACTGGTGTTGCTTCCCAGAAGTGGACTCGGCACTATTGCGCCATCGCTGATGCCAAGCTGTCCTTCAGTGATGACATTGAACAGACTGTGGAAGAGGAGCTGCCCCAGGTGGGTGGAGACCTCACTGTCTCTCTGGTCCTGTGGCCTGCAGCCCGGGACATCCTCAGCCCCAGGAAGCTGCCTCTTTGGGTACCAGGGCCTGCCGCACTGTTCTCTGATTGGCTGGCTGGCCCACGTGCTTAACCAATGAGATTCAAGGGTCTTCCCTGAGCTTGGGAGGGCCTCCTTGGCCTGTGCCACTCCCCTGAGGGGACACCGCTCTGCCCAGCCCACCCCCTGGCCTGGTTCCTGGCTTTCCTGCCCTCTGCTCTCAGGCTACTGGCCACTGTAGGTCTCATAAACCTTCACCTGGTCCGTAAGTGCATTCCCCAGGGTACTGTAGCTTTCCGACTTTCTGCACAGTCGAGCTGAGGCTTGTGTGGGGGCCCCTCACCCCATATCCCAGGACTTCAGGAGGCCACCACAAAGGGCGTCTGTTGGGAGTCAGGAGGCAGGCAGGGTGTCTTGGGGTGGGGACAAGCGGAGGCCAGCCTCTGTTCTCTAGGCCTGAGGCAGCGTGTATAGAGGGAGCAGGTGCTGGGGGTCTGGGGCAGGTTTTCAGAAGCCCCTCCTCTCCTTGTGGCCCAGGACACGCCCCCCACAGAGCTGCATTTTGAGGAGAAGTGGTTCCACAAGAAGGTGGAGAAGAGGACAAGTGCAGAGAAGCTGCTGCAGGAATACTGTGCCGAGACCGGGGCCAAGGACGGGACCTTCCTGGTGCGGGAGAGCAAGACCTTCCCCAACGACTACACCCTGTCCTTCTGGTAAGGCCCCTCAGCGCGGTGCCACCTTCCCCTCTCAGCTGGCTGGCTGGAGGATGTGGGGAGCGGTGTGAGACCAGGCTGGACTCCGCAGGCCTGGACGTGGTCGAGGTGGGCAAGGGTGAGACAGGGGCCCTGAAAAACATGGTAACCAAGGTTAGTGGTATTTCAATGCAATAGTTAATGTGAAAAAATCAAAAGTAAAGCAAAAAAAAAAAATCTGTGATAACAAAATATCGACATTTTAAATAAAGACAGGATCTGACCCTGTACTTAATTAAGACAATGTGACCTTATTCACTTACCCCCAGTCCTGGCCCTGGAGTGGGTGGTGTGACCTCGTGTAAATTCACTCAAGCTCCTGGAATCTCCATCTCCTCGCCCCTAAAGTAGAGATTTTATGGAGCTGTTGTGAGCTTTCTCATTCAATCACTCATTCACTCACCTGTGCCTTCATTCATTAGAAGATAACTACTGATGCCTGCCCTGTGGTAGGCCCAGCGATTTAGCAGTGAGCACCCCAACGAGGTCTCTCCAGGGGCGATTAGTCTGTTGCCAGAGGTGAACAATGAGAAAGAAACTATGCAAATCATACCTAATTGTAGTTGTGGTAAGTGTGATGAGAAAAATGCAAGATGGTATGAAAATCTGTGAGAGGGGATCTAATGTAACGCTGGTCAAGGGAGATGTGAAGAAAGTGGTGTTTAAGTTGAGATCCAAGGGATAAAAATTAAGGCAACATACAAATAATAGTGATGGTCAAAGCCTATAAGATGCTTACCATGGGCCAGACAGCATTCCGGGCACACCGTGTGTGTGATCTTGCTGCATTCTCAGGACAACCCTGTGAGGACCGACCACAGGGATAATACGGAGGCTCAGAGAGGACAGGTCAGTTGTTCGAGATCACTTACCTCTCAAGTGGCAGAGTCAGGTTTTGAACCCACACTGCCTGGCTCCGGAGTGGAAGTTATGTAGGTAAAAGTGAGTGGAGGAAATAGGTAGAATGTTCTAGAATCCAGCCTATGCTAAAGTCGCAGGCCTGCTCTAAGAGCAGAGGAGGCCTGTGTGGCCACACGCAGTATCCACTCTCAGGGCCCTGGCTGCAGGTCTGGCCTGGCCTGTTCTCTGACAGCCCTGGATGCGGGAAGGGCCTGCTGGCCAAGCCCGGGCGCTGATGTTGGCCCTTTTCCCGCAGGCGGTCTGGCCGGGTCCAGCACTGCCGGATCCGCTCCACCATGGAGGGCGGGACCATGAAGTACTACCTGACTGACAACCTCATGTTCACCAGCATCTACGCCCTCATCCAGCACTATCGCGAGACGCACCTGCGCTGTGCCGAGTTCGAGCTCCGGCTCACTGACCCCGTGCCCAACCCCAACCCACACGAGTCAAAGCCGTACGTAATCTTCCCGGATCTTCCTGCTTGTCAAACCTCATTCCTGTTTGTTCTGAAAGCTAGCAAGCAAAAGGAAACTGTGAAGGTTTCCCCTTCGTTTTTTATGCAGTAATGTTGTTGCAAAGAGTTGAACAATTCTGGAAATGAAGAAAAAAACCATTTTAAGCAGAAGGCCGCTAAAATGCACATTTCTGGGGGAAACCATCTAACTTACTTTTTTTTTTTTTACTTTTCTTGTCATATTCACATGGATTGCCTTTTAAAATTTGTATTTTACATCTTTAACCAAAAACCAAACCAAAACTTCTCCAACGCTGTGTCCCTGTACCACCTGCCTCTGAATTCTGAGACGCCCTGCAGTTGACTGTGCTGCTTGCTGGTGTCCCTTTAGAGCCGGGCGGTGGGTACAGAAGAGCGATTTATTCTCTTGTGCTCCAGGCAGACCCACCACACGAATGTTTCCCCCCACCCTGTACCTTGGTGGGCTTCTAAACAATCGCCGCCTTCTGAGGCCTTTCTGGGCGGGGGGTCCCACTGTGTTGTGTGTTTTGGTCCACGTTTCAGGGGCGCTTGGAGCTGGCGTTCTGTCCTCCATGGCAGCCCTCTCACTTGGCCGTTTCCCTGGCCTGTGTTGCAGGTGGTATTATGACGGGCTGAGCCGCGGGGAGGCGGAGGACATGCTGATGAGGGTCCCCCGGGACGGGGCCTTCCTGGTCCGGAAGCGGGAAGGTAGCGACTCCTACGCCATCACCTTCAGGTAAGCGCCAGGCTCGCCAGGGACACTCAGCAAGGTCAGGTGTGGAGAGCCATGGCGGACCTGCAGGCGGCAGTTGAGCTCAGTGTCTTCTCCCCAGGGCGTCAGCAACAGTAACAGTAAGAGCCGCCTAACGCTGCCTCGGGCTTTCCACGTGCTGGGCGCTGGGCTGTGTTCTTGACAGTAATGTGTTTCATACTAACCCATCTTCCCACAACTCTGTGGCCACCATGCTTGTTTCTCAGAGGAGGAGACTGATGTCCAGAGAGGTTAAGTAACTTGCAGGAACAGGTGACTGGTAAGCGGTGGAACTGGGATTCCAACCCAGGCAGCCCAGATCGGTGGTGGTAGAGATCCGATTTCCTCCCGTTGTGCTGGCCAACCAACACTGCGGGCGGGGAGGCCCTGTGGACCCACCGTCTGCGGAACGGTGGGCCTCTAATTCATCCAGCAGTGCAGTGTGGCCTCAGACGCAGGCCGTCAGACCGTCCCTCCCTCTCCTCTGCCCCAGGGTGTGCCTGACGATGGTCACAGAGTCCTGGCCGCCGTGTATCGAGTTCCTGACGTTCAGACACGGAGCTGCCTTTGAGGCTTCGTCTGGTTGAGTGCTCACTGTAGCCCTTGAGGGGTAGATCCAGTTGTTACAAGTAAGGGAATGCAGGCCCAGAGAGGTTAAGTGACCCATCTGAAGTCCCACAGCTTAGTCCTTAGCTGAGTCAGAATTTTAGACATGGGTCTGTCCCCCTCCAAAGCCTAGGAACTTGTCCCTGTGAGGTTCAGGCTAGAGGCCTGTTGCCCCATCGGGCCTGTGGCTGTTTTGCTCAGCCTGTGTGTGTTAAAAACTGCCGACGTTACAAACTGAGAAATTTCACTTGGAAATTCACATGGCTGCTTGTGCAATGGGAGGAGGCGGCGGCTCTGGGCCCTCGCTCTCGCTCGGGGGCGGCGGGTGCGGCCTCCGCAGAAGGGGCCCTGGTCCTGTTGCCCTGGCTGACCCCTTTGGTCGCCCCGCCGGACCGCAGCCTGGGTGCTCGGGTGGCCCCCACCCCGTTGTCCCTGAGCTGCCGTTGGGTGGCGGCGCAGCGGTCCAGGATCCGCCGTGCCTGTTCCAGCCTGCGGGGCTTCTCGTGCTGCCCACAGGGAGGCCTGGGCGTCTGGGCGCAGAGCCTTGCCGTTTGCTCGTTTCCTAACGTTCTCAGTGGCGCAGCCTCTGCCTGGCTTGGGACTTGGGAATTCCCGTCTCCCTGAGCGTCTGCAGCCCAGCCACCACGCTGGGTGTCGGGGATCGAGCTGTCCTGTGGTTCTGCCGCTCAGGATGATTTTGGGTGCAAGTGACAGAAACCAGACTCCGTAGCTGAAACAAACCAGGAAAAGGGTTTGGGGGGGATTTATTGCCTACAAACTGAGATGCTTACGAGGTGAAACTCGCTTCCGGCTTGTCGCGGCGGCTCCAGGAGGCTGCGAGCTGACGCCTTCCCCGCCCCGTTCCCGTCCCCCTTTTGGTTCTCCTCTTGCCCAAGGAAGCCTGATTTGGCTCGGCCTTGGTTACATCTTCCCAATCATCGTTTATGGGGCACGCTGTGCTGGACACGCGGCTGAGGGCTGACCCGGGGTTACCTGACCGGCGGAAGCCCCGCTGCCCACCAGACAGAAACAGCAGATCCCACCAGTGTGGGGGGGGTGACCTGAGGATGTCTCTCTTTTTTTTTTTAATTAACAATTTAATAAAATACCACTACCAATAAGCCACTGAAGGAGATGTCTTCTATTTAAAGGGATTTTTGAAGAAATCACTTAAAAAGGATGTTTTTTAAATAATAAAAAATCTCTCTCATGGTGCAAGATTTTAAAAGATGAGTAGATTGCTGGTAGTAACCATGCTGTTAGACCGTTTTGTTTTCTTTTATTTATTTATTTATTTATTTTATAATTTATTTTGGTATCATTAATCTACAATTACATGTGCAATATTATGGATATTAAACCACCCCCTTCATCAGGTCCCCCCACCAACCCCATTACAGTCACTGTGTTAGAATGTTTTAAAAAGATGTTCTTGGCTGTAAGATTTGGGCCAAAACCTACTTTTGCAAGTGTGTCTATTCTTGCTGATAAAAGGTAGTAAGACTGAGGAGTCTGTTCTGTTTTGGATTTTTTCTGCCTCCTGTTTCAGATGGGTAAGGAAATAAAAGACACGTGTCCTTTTGGAAAAAGAAAATTCCACTTTTGCACTAGCTGGGCCACTGAAGATAAGATTTAAGGATTTGGGCACCAGGTCCCCAAGTTCTGGAGTAGATTGGCAAACCTTTCTGTAAAGGATCAGAGGATAAATATTTTAGGCCTCACACGCTGTATGGTCTCTGTAGCAACCACTCAGCTCTGCCATTGGACAATGAAGTCATCCATGGGCAATACATAGACGAATGAATGTGGCCACGTTTCAATAAAACTTTATTTACAGAAACAGGGTGGGCCGGATTTGGCCTGTGGGCCATAGTTTGCCGAGCCTCATCTGGACATTAGCATGGTCCCGAAGTCAAGCCCTGTATCAGAGCAGAGAGGACGGGCAAGGGGGACTAGCTGTTAAGTCGCTCAGCAGGGTATCCTCTGAGGTTCAGGTTCGTCTGTGCCTTTTTTGAGAAGGCCCGCATCATCGCATTCCCTGTCATTCACGCGGTTCCCCAAGGATGGATAACCAGGTTCTCTCCGACCGGCGGGGCTTGCACAGCAGGTGTCTGGCCGCCGGGATCTTGGCGTGTCAAGCCTGCGTGGTCTCCCCGCTGCAGGGCCAGGGGCAAGGTGAAGCACTGCCGTATCAACCGGGACGGCCGGCACTTTGTGCTGGGGACCTCCGCCTACTTCGACAGCCTCGTGGAGCTTGTCAGTTACTACGAAAAGCATGCACTCTACCGGAAGATGAGACTGCGCTACCCCGTGACCCCCGAGCTCCTGGAGCGCTACAATATGGTAGGTGGTTGACTCGCTCACGGTTTGGGGGAACATCTTGTCCGAGGTTATAGTTCACCTGTTGGTTCATTCGGCAAACCTTTATTGAACACTTATCCCGTGTCCGGTACTGCTGGAGGTCCCAGGGATACACAATTGAACACGGTGGGCAAAGCCCCTGCCCTCATGCTGCTTACATTCTAGTGTGAGAGACAGATGGTAAAGGAGGTAAATAAAATATGCAGAGCTCACCTCAGATGGCTATGGGGGAAAACAGACCGGGCAGAGGGAAAAGTGGATTCAGAGTGATGGGGAGGGGGTGTCTGTTCTTGAAGGGTGCCTTGGACAGAGCTCATTGAGGAAACGTGTGCAGACCCCAGACGAGGCAGAGTGAGCCATGCAGCTCTGTGGAGGGGCAGAGAGGAGCAGGGACAGAGGTCCTGAGGTGAGGCGGGCCTGGAGAGGAAGCGGTGTGGCTGGAATTGAGTAAGCTGGGCGGGCGGCTAGAAATACCTAGGGAGGGGGATGAGCTGGGGGCTGCCTGGTGTAGGGCTGGGTAGGCCCTTGTGGGATGCTGGGATTCATTTCGAGCCATTGCATTGGGTTCCGAGCAGGGGAGACACCTGATCTGCTTCCCATCTCAGTGCCTGTCAGATGGAGTCATTCGCTTACTGAAAAGGGATTTACTGGGCACTCACTGTACAGGGAACTGTTCTACATCCTGGGGTGTGGTGGGACCATCTGCTCATGGGGTTCTGGACAGGGCTGCAGATGACATAAGGTGCAGTCCATAAATGAGGTGTCTCTGGGCAGTGCAAACTACAGCAAAGAAAATAGGACAGGATCGGGGGTAAGCAGTGGGTGCTGCATTAGACTGAAGCCAGAGAGGCCGGAGAAGGCCGCCTTTGGAGGGTCCAAAGGTGAGCCCAAACCTCCCGGTCCTGAGATGGGAGTGAACCAGCCACGGGGGCTGTGAAGGAAGCCGGCTCCAGTCAAGGAAGCAGGGGTGGCACACGCCTTGGGGTGACTGCGGGACAGGGAGAGAGGCGAGGGAAGGCAGGATGGATCTCCGGGGTGTGCTGGCAAATGCTTAACTGGCTCTCCTGGGGGAAAGAAGCCCTGTTCTGTGGCATTTGCCAGTCTCTGTGGTGTAAATACCTCCGTGGTGGCCGATTTCAAGCCACAGACATTGAATGTGGGGCAGGAAGAGATGGATGATGGATGGGCTCTCGCAAGCAGTGGGGCAGCTCCAGCCTGCCACTGGGTCTCCAGGGTTGCGTCGTCACGAAGGAGCAGCGCATCCGGCACATCAGGCCAGCAGAGGGGCCTCTCATTTGGGGGCAAAGTTTCCAAGTTTTCGGGAGTTTCTTAATAGCTGTCTCTACCCACGTGGCACGTGTTAACCGAGGCTTCAACTCTTCTACCAGAGGGTAGGAAATGACAAGGATGCCAGAACCCTTGTTCTGTGCAAGGGCTGTCCCAGGAGTGTGGATGGTTCCATTTATATTTCTTTGTTCTTTTCCAGGAAAGAGATATAAACTCCCTCTATGACGTCAGCAGAATGTATGTGGATCCCAGCGAAATCAATCCTTCCATGGTACAGTGCCGACCCCCCAGTTCGCAGCATCGCACCCACCACCCAGTCAGTGGATTGGCATGCAGCCCATCCCCCAGTTATAACAGGGCAAGGGAACAGTTGGAAATCCTGGCCCAAAAACTAGATTATTTTGGGGGGGGGGAGTGGGGGGTGGGAAGAAATGTTGATTGACAATATGATGTCTGGCTTCAGGGAAGAGGTTAATAGAATTCCATCCAAATTCAACTGTGCCTTGCTAAAATTCTGAGGTTAGGTGAACCACCTTTGGGCCAAACAGCTTCTAATTAAAAGCCTTTCAAATGTTTCCTGCTCGCTGACTGAGCCCGTGGTGTTTATAAATTCCGTTTGGTTCACTGACCTCCTCGCAGCGTGAACACTATCTCCTGTTCCCACACGGGCTGTTGGGTGATTTCATGCAGGTAGGGATGGATTTGCTCCTGGCCCCCAGCTTCCCCTTGCTTTCACTTCATCTCAAATTTAGTTTGAACCTGCGGAGGAAGAAAGATGGCAAGTTTTCTATTTGGGGGGCTGTCTGGCACACGATTTGCGTCTACTTCTCGCTTAGGAAGGGGCCCTGCAGGTCTTCTGTGTAAATCTAGAGACAAATTTCTTTTCTTTTCTTTTTTTTTTTTGGACTTTAAATCCTCGGCCAATGCACATCCCTTTCAGCACGAAGTGAAGTCTTGAGACGTTGTGGGCAAGTGCAGCTGTATGCGAAATGCGTCAGGGAACCCAACTTAATAGCAAAAACTTGTTAGATGTGAAGTAATGGGAATGGCACGGCCTCATGGCAGCCGGATGCCAGGGGCTCATGGAGACTGGGAAACCGAGGAACGCAGGCCTCATCTCAAGGGCAGCCGCCCTCCTGAGCAGTCAGTCGTTGCCTTCTCAGAGAGCAGGCCGGGCCTTCTGATTTCTCAAGACAAGCCAATAATCTGGATGTTTTATGTGGCATCTCCCCATTTTAAAATCCTGGTAACTCAATCAAGTTGTAGAGAAATTCTTCCTAGACTAAGTGAGGGAAGCAACACACGATTACATGTTGAATTTGATTGCAAGCTGCTAGACTCTCGTGAGTGCCTCAAAATAAAATGATTACTATTACGATGATGGAAAAATTATGTGACAACTAAAAACACTTTTTGTTGTTTGTTTGAGCTTTAAGCTTTAAGAGTTTATTTGGAAAACAAGATTATAGAAAAAGGCAAGCATACACTCACAAAAGCTGGGGCATAGGCAGACCCAGAGGGGTTCAAAAAAACCGCTTTGGCAACAAAAAAGTACTCAGCCTGTCCCCACCACACAGATGTGGTAACTGTGTCTTCTCTTGGGGGGATGCCACCCCTTCTGGTCTTTACCCACATGGAGAAGAACGTTACAGTCACTGCCACACACGCCTGCCCATTTTTACTCTAATTTGTTCAGTTGCTGCTCGGTCATGTGTAGGTTTCCTCTCCACAGCTAATCTTATTAATAACCATTCTTGTTGAGCCCGGTAGGCCAGGTAATTTAGGGGAAATACATGGATTGCAATTTTAACTTAAAAAAAAAAATGTTTTCAGTGCTGCAGAATATTCCGGGTGGCTCTGCCAGTTTAGCGACGTCCCCGTCAGTGACCGTTTGGATCGCTTCTACCTTGGCTCTTCTTTTAAGACTGAAATGAGCTTCCTCATGCGCGAGGCTTTGGGCATTTTTGCATTATTTCTTTCGGATGAGTTCTTGGAAGTGGAATGACTAGATCAATAATAGGTAACACATATGGATGACCGCGTACTGAGCGTTGTTCTGAGCGCTTGACCACACATTGGTCCTCACAGCAGCCCATGCAGGGGGTACTGTTTTTGTGCTCATTGTACAGGTAAGGAAACTGAGGTACACAGAGGTTGAGTAACTGCTGAGGTTACACGGCTTAGGGGCGTGTGGAGCTGGGATTTGCACCCTTGCAGGCTGGCTCCGAGGCATGTGCTCTTAGGCACCTTGCTGTGCCGCAAGCCAACCTGGTCATCCAGTGTTGTTCGTGAGGACCTCCCCCGCCACCTGTCAGGGTGGACTTGCTCCTGCTGGAAGCAGTTATTTGACATTTCCCTTTGCCACCTGCTGTACCTTTCTTGGGGCCTTGGAGGCTGGCAGTGACTTGTGGAGTTTCAGGGGAAAGATGTGGCTCTGGTCCTTGTGTGCACCCTTGAAGCAAGATGCACATCTAGAGCCAGCTCTTTGCAGGTGGGGAAAGGGCAGGAGTCCTGGGTAGCCTCCGTCTGGGGTTCCCAGAACACCGCTTCTAGAGCCCGCTGTGCTTTGTGGGGGACATCACGACTGTGGCAGTTACTCATATGAATCGTTCCATTTCTGAGCCCAGCCACTGACCGGCTGGTTGACCTTGGCCAAGGATACTTCGTCTCTCTGTACCTCAGTTTCCTTATCTGTAAAGTGGGCCTAACAACACTACTACCTACCTCTTAGGGTTGTTGTGAGGATTAAAGGCGATAACCGGAGATAAAAGGCCTGGGACAGTGCTTTGATTACAGTAAGCACTTAAGAAACGCCAGCCATCGCCATTTTCTACCTCATTTAATAGTCTCAGCCGGCCTGTGAAGTAAAGTTTTAGTTCCCATTTCACAGACAGGGACACGGGCTCAGAGAGCCTTGGGGTTATATGGCTAGTCAAGGAGCAGAGCCGTGCTTTGGACCCGTGTGCCTGACTCCCTAGCCTGCGCTCTGAGGAGCAGTTTTCCTGGACTCCTTGTAAAACTTGTTCCTATTTCTTTGGCGAGGGGGAAGCTGCTGATCGAAACAGGTTTAATGGTTTGAGAGGGTTTCCCATTAGTATTTCCTTGCTGTGTGGGTGTTTATTTTGCCACGGATTTATGCTCACCAAGCAGCAGGTGTTAAAACAAGTCCACTGAAGAGAAATTTCACGCTCAGGTCTGTCTTGTTTCTGTCGGAGTCGAGACCACCTCCTGATGAATTTCCTGGAGGAGCGCCTCCAGTGCTATTGCAAAATGTCAGTGTGTCCTGCAGGAGTCTAGTCAGGGGACCCCTGGCTTAGGTGAAAATACCCGTGAGGCCTGGGGCTGGCCAGGAAGTGGTGTGGAACCTGAATTGGGAGGGTTGTCGAGCATGGGCACTAGGGACTTCAGAGGTGGTGGTCGTGGCTTAATCTTGAAGGCATATCTTTCTTTGTTGAGGAAACGGAGCAACACTGGGTCCCGCTGAGGTGCCCTTGGCTCTGACCAGGTCAGTCCCCATCACTCCCTGTTGACTTTGGGGGTATGGCTCCTTTGCAGTGCCAGCCCTCTGCCAGGAGGTGGCACTGTGCCCTTGGACTGAAGTCTCCTGCTCTCTAATGAGAAGAACCAGATGTACAGAGAAGGCGGCTGCCTCCCTCTGCTGACCTTCTCCTTCTTGCTTTCCCTGAAAGCCTCAGAGAACCGTGAAAGCTCTGTATGACTACAAAGCCAAGCAAGGCGATGAGCTGAGCTTCTGCCGTGGCGCCCTCATCCACAATGTCTCCAAGGAGCCCGGGGGCTGGTAAGGCTGGTGAGGCTGGGCTGCTTAGTACATGAACTTGATTGGTCCCTTCTTGGTGGTGAGACTCAGGTGCAGGCTGAGCTCTGACCCACTTTATCTGCAGTTCCAGGCTGGCTTTGCCCCGTTGTACCTCCTCTGGGAAGGTGGCTTGTTGCATGCCTTATTGGGAAAAGTGGATCAACAATAGTAGTAACAATTATTACTGTATCTTACCGTTTATCATGTCACATGATATGTATATTATTTCAATTAGAACGGCAGCTGCCGTTTATTGAGGTCTTCCTGTGTGCCCAGCACTGTGTTAATTGCTGTCACACACTGCTTAGCAGACCCTCCATGGCTGTGATCATCCTTACTGTACAGGTGTGGTGGGTGCACAGCTGCTGAGTAGTGCAGGCCTTCTCTGTTCCACAAGACTGTGTGTTACTTTAAATTTAAATTCTTATGCTATTGCTTAGTCCTGTCCCCTCTGCAGTGGCCCTATCCTGGATTGAAAAGGGCACATTTTTAGGCCAGAGGTACCAGGGTATGCTAGGGTTTAATGACTTCTTCACCCTTGTCACCTGGGAAGGGAGATCTGCTGCCCATCCCTAGGTCTCCAGGCAGGGGTTTTTATGGGATGGCTTCTGCGTGAAAGCAGTATGAACTTGATCATGACCTGAATGCTGGTAAGCAGCCAAGCTCCTCAGAAGTTGGGCATCTCTTCCTTCTACAGCATAGCTGGACCTGACTCAGAAATCTGAATAGCAGCTCCAACGGAGTGTCTCTGTGTGTCGAGCACTGTTTAAACACTTCATTTGAAACAACTTGTTTAGTGCACACAATGACCCTGTAAGGTCGGTTATTACCTGCATTTAATGGATGACCAAACTGAGGCAAAGACAAATACAGGAACTTGTCCAGGGCCACACAGCAGGTGAGACTGGAACCCAGTCTCACATTCTTAGCCTTACCCGTATACTAGGTACAGAGGTTTTTAAAGTTTTTATTTTTTCTTTTTTAATTTGGAGGACCTCTTTTCAACTCAAATCTTACTTGGATCCCCAGAGTCAAAAACAGATAACAGCAGAGCTATCTGCTGAAGCTGGAGTGGGGCTTGGGGCTTCTGTCTGCCCTCCCCACTGGTGTCCCCTCCCCACCAGCATCTGCCCACTGGTGTCCCCTCCCTGATGGTGTCTGTTGTCCCCACTGCAGTCCCTGGAGCTCTTGCCTGCAGGCTCGCAGCCCCAGCTTGCCAGCCATGGTGTTGTTCATCCGCCTCTCCCCAAGACAGAGGGGTGCTGTTCCCTAGGTCCCCCCACCCTGAGTGGCACAGCCAGAACCTGCATCGTCCCCAGGCCCCCGAGGGCCCTCACTGTGCTTCTGCATGTCGCCTCTTTTGAAGTCCCAGTTCTGTCTGCGCAGGTGACTGACTTTTATCAAGGTGTGGGTAGAGCCCAGGTGATCACACGGTCTTCCGTGTGTGAAATCGCCTCACCCCTTTCCATGCCACTGGTGTGGAGTTCTCCAGATTTCTAAGGTTCGTGTTTGAGATGAATTAAGAGACAAGCTTAAGTGCTTTTGGTGAGAGGCATTGGTAAACTGCCCAACTGAGGTCCCCTCACGTCTCCTCCTCTCTCTGGTGGCACTAGCGCCACCTGGTGGGGTGCTTGAGTTGTACCACCTTTTTTGCACCTTCCCAGACTGGTTCCAGTGTAACTAGGAGACCAAATAATTTTTGTCCAAACCGGGATGCATTTGAGAGTGAAGGGAATGGTCTTGTGCTGGGTTGTCTGGAATGAGTGTCAAGTTTGAGTCACAGGCGGGAGTTGAGGTCCAAGAGTCCCTGGGACAGACCATGCAGGGCTGCAGAGCCTGGGCTTGATTCTGAAAGCATCAGAAGCCGTCAGTGTGGTGTGGTCAGGTTACATTCTGGAAAGAGCCCCCTGGCTGCAGAGAGTGGCCGCAGGAGAGCCTGGATGGAGTGGGTGGCCCTGCATGCCCAGGACTAGACCTGGGGGAGAATCTTGGAGGTGCGCACACCGTTACCTGCCCGGAGTCGAGACACCTTCATAGATAGGTTATGTCCCCTGGTATTAGCGCTGCACAGATCTAGGAAGAAGCTGGGGGCAGCATCTTGGGTGAATGAGAACTAACCCTGTGGAGCACTTAGTGTTCACTAGGCTCTGTCCAAAGCTCTCAGCATGTGTTAGCTCAGTAATCCCAGTAAAATCTGAGGGAGGCAGTAGGATTATTCCTCTTGTACAGATGGAGAGACTGAGGCGCAGTGAGCCCATGTACTTGGCGGTAGGATTGATTCCAGGCTGTCTGGCTCCAGAACCACCTTTATCCCACCCTGTCTCCGGAGTCACAGCCCTCCCTGAACGGGGTCGGGCCTGCTCTGGACTGGAGCGGTTGTCTCATGTGGCCCCTGCTGTCCACTTAAAGCAATGAAACATTTGACTTTTGGTGCCTTTGACCAACTTTTAAGATCATGTTGAGGGGAGGACGGTGACCCCCAATCACTCATTGTTGATAAAAAGAAAGCAGAGGATTCCTCTGAAATGCTCTGTGGTCACAGAAAATGACCACCACCTCTGGTCACCTGGCCACTTGGCCTCCTCCCCCGCTGGCAGCTGGGGTCTGATGGGCAGACTCTCTCTCTCCTTATCCAGGTGGAAAGGAGACTATGGAACCAGGATCCAGCAGTACTTTCCATCCAATTATGTGGAGGACATTTCAACAGTTGACGTGGAGGAGCTGGAAAAGCAGGTGAGTCTCAGTCCTGGCACAGAGGGACCTGCCCGTCCTGTTCTACAGGGAATCCACAGAGCCAACTCAGTGGGTACATTTGGCACCTGCTGCTGTGTGGTCTCTGTGGAGCACCAGAACAGGGACAACAGAGTGACAGGGAAATTGGAATTGTCCCCGACTTGTTGTGGGTGAAAGTCGATGTGACAAGCCAGTCATGTTTTAATCAGGTTGTGCTGGGCTGGAAGGCTCTGCATATGCAGGAGAATTCCCTCCTGAGCCAAAATGGCCAAACGGGGAATTTGTCCTTTGCTTAAAGCAGCTTGCAAATGAAACACAGTTAGTTTGGCCAGCCAGACATTCGGAACGTGCTTGGTGTGCATAAGCAAGCAGACCTAAGTAGAAGGTGAGTTGAGGCCCTCCTGGTGACATTGCAAAGCCTCGTTTCTGTTCGCCAGCCTCCTCCTTCCCAGAAGGCTTGATGATTCACCTGCTCTTAGGTGACAACACTGCACCAGGGATGGACTCTTTAAGGCTTGAACTTCCGCAGGGAGTTGGGGCAATCTGGGAAGGCTGCATGGAGGAAGGGGCATTTGAGTCTTAAAAGTCAAGTTAGAGATCAACATAAGACCCCAGCAGAAGGGAATTCCAGGTGGGAGGTACAGCCTAAGCAAGGGTGTGGTGGTAGGAACATGGTCGTGTACAGTGTGCTCAGTATGAAGCAGGGATGTGACTCTGGCTGTGGGCCTACTGTGTTGCCCTTACACAGTCAGCATTAGCCTGTGGTGGGGGGAATACAAGCAAGGGAAGATGCATAGTTCTGCCAGCTGTCCTCAGACCGAGGTGTTCTCCATCTCACCTGATCCCGGGATGGTTCAAACGTGCAGCAGCGTGTGGAGCGGGAAGGCCAACAGGGCCTGGAGAGCCTTAAAGCCAGGTCAGGAGCATGGGCGTTGCCTCCGCAGGACATGGGAGGTGCAGAAGGTTCTTGAGCTGGGCTTCAGGAGGCCAGAGGGTCAGGTAGTGCCATTTCAGAATAATGGCAGAATAAATAATGTTTAGGATGTTTTTTGAAACCAGATCTTCAAAAACCTGTCCTCGAATTCACAAGGCACATTTTTACGGATTGGAAAATGAAACGCTGAACCTGCTGGCACCTGCTCACCGCTGGTTCCCTGGCAGCAACGTGCTTCATCATTTAACCCTCTCCCCATGGATGTGTCCTGTAATGAAAATGCGTTTTAAACAGTTCTGCACGCAGTGTCTCCGCTAAATGGTGTGCTTTGGAAACTGGTTGTCTTTTTATTATTCCTGTTAAGTCTAATGTGAGTTATGTCTTGTTTCTTCACAGATTATTGAAGACAATCCCTTAGGGTCTCTTTGCAGAGGCATATTGGATCTCAACACCTATAACGTTGGTACGTGCCCACCTGGTCTTAGGGTGGCTTCCCACCCAGATCCCCTAGAGCCGGGCCTCAGAAGCGCCCCAGGCAGGGCGGCAGCTGTGGCCCAGTCCTTGCAGCCTTGACTGGGATGCGAAGCCAAGTACGGGCCAGGCTGGTCAAGGACTGCAGTGTTGTGTCTGCTGTCAGGATCTGTGAAGTGCTAAACCAGAGCTGGTGTGTGGTAAGTGTGAGACGAATGTCAGCTGTTGTATCTCCCAGCTGGGATCTGCCCGGGTGTCCCAGGCTTTTCTAGGAGGAGTGGAGACGCCGACCAGGCTGCGGTGAGCATGGAGCTGGGAATGTCTGGTTATAAGCCCAGCTCTGCCTTTCAGTTGCTATGAGACCCTGGGCCGGCTTCTTCTCCTTTCTGAGCCATAGCTTCCTGGCTGCTCGGCCAGGCACCCGGAGACCTGGCCTGCCCACCTTGGAGTCTGGTGCAAGGCGGGAAGCGAAGGCACGGCCTCGGCCTCCCAGGCTCATCCAGTGGTGGGGGCATGGGATTTGCGCGGGGCTTCCTGGGCCTTGACTGTGCATGCTTTCAAGTGGGCGGGTTGCCCTCCCACATGAGGGGCTGGGGGCAATGAGGAGGGATGTTCCTGGCAAGAAGCCCCAGCAGGTTTCCTTGCTGAGCAGCCCTCCATGCTCCCTGTAGCCCATCAGTCCATTAGCTGGGTACAGAGGAGAGGGATTCTTTGTTCCAATTAACAAAAGAGAAAACCAGGCCTCAAGTGACCACAGGGCATGCCCGAGGTCCTGCAGTGAGTTAATGGACTAGCCAGGCCCGGGGCATTCTGGGCTTGTGCCTTCTCTTCCGCCAAGCTTTGTAACACTTCCCAGACCCTCTTTGCAGAGCACGGACATGCGGCCCTGGGCGCTGTGAAACGGGCACTTGATCAGAGCCTCAGCTTTGCCCGGCTGGCTCTGTGACCTGAGTCTTACTTTGCTTCAGTGAGGCTGTTTCCTCCCCTGTCAAACAGGCCTAAAAAGAGAACCGCCAAAGGGTGTGATCAGGGTTCAGTAAGACAGTGGGTGTAACCTGCTTAGACTGTTGCCTGGCATGTTAGAGCTCAGAGATCTTAGCGTGATATTATTTGGCAGATAATTTTTCTTCTCACAGCCTAATTTTCTTATCTAGAAAATACTTTCCCTGCAGAGGGAATCCATTCCATACCTCTCTTCTTGCCTCTGGTGGCTGCTGGCCATCCCTGGGTGTCCTTGGCTTGTGGCTGCATCTCCAGTCTTTGCCTGGGTCTTCAGCGGCCATCTTCCCTGGGCCTGTGTCTCACATTTCCCTCTCTGATTTCGGGCCCACCGTCTCGTCTCAGGATCCCTAAGCACTTAAGCACAAGACCTAATCCAAGTAAGGCCACGTTCATAGGTCGCGGAGGTTAGGATTTGGACACATCTTTTCGGAGCACAGTCCTCAGCCTGCTGCACGTCACGGGCAGGAATGTGCAGGAGGCAGACGCTGCCCGATGTGAGGTTGGCATCCCAGGCGGCGCCGAGCGTGATGCAGCAGTGGCGGTTTGGCTGGTCCACGAGAGGAACGGCTGGGCGGTGTGAAGTCTGGTCTTCCTGTGGCCCCCTCACAGGCTGACCAGGATTTTTGTTATTCCCTCCCAAAGTGAAAGTCCCCCAGGGGAAAAACCAGAAGGCTTTCGTCTTCATCCTGGAGCCCAAGAAGCAGGGCGACCCTCCGGTGGAGTTTGCCACGGACAGGGTAGAGGAGCTCTTCGAGTGGTTTCAGAGCATCCGGGAGATCACCTGGAAGATCGACACCAAGGTGGGCGCTTTGCTCACCTGGGCTCGGGTGGGCCTGGCATCCTCGGGCCCCGGCACTCTGCTGAGGCTTCTGGGGGGCCTGGGTAGCAGGCGGAGCAGGGAGGAGACAGAGTGGGTTCAGATGATAAGACCAGCCATCCGGGAGAGGAGAGGGATATCTAGGAGGTGCCCCCAGGAAGCTGGGTCTAGGAGGTACTTTCAGAAGGCCCGAGTGTGGGTCCTGATGGTCGATATTTGGGGCCTGTCTGGCCCTGCATATCTCAGCAGGAAAGTATTGCATTCCTCACTTTGAATGGTTTCTTGTTGCTGAACATTGTTCAAAGCAGCCCGTATCCCCCCACCCAGCGGTCACTGCCTGGCATGCCAGGACCCTCCGCGGGACCCGGGAGTCCCATCCTCGACAAGACCGTTCTTCCCCTCCAGAAATTTGTATCCCACTCTAGATGGGAGTGAACTTTTTAGGGTTTTTCCTAGATGGAGTATTAGGGTTTGGCTGGGAGTGTTTTGAGGAGGGTGGCGTTCTGGTTAAGAATAGGAGGGTTAGGACAGGCAGGCTGGAGTTCACATCCGGGAGGGATGGACCCAAGGCAAGTAACTGCACTCCTCTGGGCCTCAGTTTCTTTGTCTGTAAAACAAAGAGCCAGATTCCTAATTGACAGGATGTAGTGAGGATGAAATGAGGTGACGCGTGCCAAGTGCCTGACATAGCGGGGCCGCAGCGGCATTCAGCCTCCGCCTTCCTGCCGGGTGACACTGCGTCTTGCATGTGTTGCTGTGTCTTGGGTGACAGAGTGAGCTTCCATCTGCTCTCTCTCGTGGCCACACAACTAGGAAGAAATTTTAGGGTTTCCAGGTACCCAGTTGCTTCTAAGGCAGATCTTGACCCAAAGGCCTGCTTTCCAAGGATCTTTGATCTTTTGTTCTTTGGGTGCCTCTGACCTCTGGGTACAGTTGAGTCCTCCTCCTCCCGTGTACTCGGAGGGCCACCCACCGGCAGCCTGGTCTTCCCTTCCCCCTGGAGGGCCTCCCATCTTGGCCAGTCTCTGGTCACCTGAGACCCCTCGACTTACCCGTTCGACTCCCCAGAGGGAAGTCCTCTTCTTCAGAAAACTTTCTGAGCGAGCTGGTCGTAGGCTGCCCTCCCCGGCAAGGCCCGCTGTCTGTCCCAGTCTGGTCGCTGGCCTTGCGTGCGAGTCCTCGTCCCAGGACTGGTCACACCATCACCAGTTACTTGGGGTGGACCGTGCACTTGAGGCCAGCAAGGCTGTTCCCACTTCTCCTGACGGGACTTCTCATCTGCCCCCCTATGTCCTTGGGTCAGGACTGCTCTGAGCCACAGGGGGTGCCACGGTTCTGGGGTTTATTAGGAAGATCGTCCCCCACCCCCTGCTACCTTCTCGCTGAAAGTTGAATACTTGTCATCGCGACCTGTATGGCACCGCGTGCTAGCATGTGACCCTCCTGGGCATGTTCTAGTTTTGGGGTTCTAGGTCCCTCCAGCTGAGAATGGAGGAGAGCGTTGGTGAGAAGCCCTGGGCGCTGTTCTCTGTAGACCTTGTTGTCTGGCATCCAGGCCGCCTGAGAGTGGAGAAGGGTTTGGTTATGACACCCTCTGCCTGGTGCATCCCGGGCCTCTGCTTCTCTTAGTGGGAGAAAAGGGAGCTTCCCACCAAGGTTCCCCCCACCCGCCCAAGCCCTGCCCAGGGATGGCTTCTGAAACTAAGATCTTCAGGGCTGCTGTTCTCTGCCTTTGAGCTGCATTCCTCCTTAACTGGTTTTCATATCTGCTAAAATTTCATGAGGGAAAAAATATTTTAAGTCTTAATATTACATACGAAGGTTAGAAAAACAGGAGTCCGCAGAATTGACCAAGTTCCGGCTCCAGGCACAACCGGCCTTTGGAACCAACGTGAGACAAGGCTTTAGCCCATGGCCAGGAGCTCCTCACCAAGGCCTCCCAGCTGCCCCTGGCCCTAGAACCTGCTCAGGGCTCTGTGAGTTTACAGTCTCTGGCTTCCTTCCCGCGACAGCAAAAGTCCAGTCACCCAGATCCACCCTGTCAGTGAGTTCCCACAGCCTGACCACATTCTGCGTGCCAGCCAAATTCTGAGATGGCCTGGTGGGCAAAGTCTACAGGCCAGGGAGTAAAAGTTACACGAATTTGAAGCAGTAGCTGGTATCTCATCTTGAACTGCTGTGCCGAACGAGGCCAGAGTTGCTGTGTTTGAGGCGGCGTGTGTCCCACCCGCTCTCAGTTCATTAGTTCTGTGGTCATTAGAGGTGATGTGTGTTGTGGGGTTTCCTGTCCCCCAAGAACCCCTTGGTGAAAGTCATGAGTGCAAAGCATACAAAGCCAGGTTAATACAAGGACTGGGAGCAAATACCTAAAAATAAAAAATAAATAAGGCCTCAGTTTCCCAACAGCATTTGGCTGTTGACTGTGTGGCTGACATCTTTGCCTCTTGCTCCATGCCCATCCCACCCACAGCCGTTCCTCCCTGCCTGCACCCGAGGGCATTCGGGAAGGTGGAAGGGGCTGGTGAAGGGCGAGTGTGCATAGACGAGGGAGGGCAGATTTTGGAGGCTTTAGTCCTGTGCGGCTCTGTCCTGCTGATGTCGCTGCTCAGAGGCTTGTTCGCTGGTCATTGCCGAGGCCCGCGTCGGCCCCAGGATTTAAGTCGGCGCTCGCGGGCGAAGGCGTTCTTATGGAAGAGGGTGGGCTCCTGCACCTGCTCATGGAGAGAGTGTGTTCTCATCCTCTGCCTGGGCAGGCGTTTCAGGGGCGGACTGAGTAGCCGCTGTTTGTTTTTGCCACAAGCCTGGTGCAGCGCGAGGGCCTCCTTGCTTAGCCTGACAGCCCTGGGAGGGACGTACTCATGTTAGCCTCATCGTACAGTTGAGGAACCTGAGGCGTAGAGTGATTATACGACTTGCCGAGTTGACAAAGCCAGTAAATGGCAGGGTCTGCTTTTGAACCGTGTCCCTGATTGCCGTTCCCATGTGGTGATAGTGTGTTGCATAGTCTGTCCACCAAGTCACCTTCTGTCTCCTGATCATCCCACACGTGGTCTCAGTGGGCACAGGTCTGGCTCTGGTGTGGAATGGCACCAGTGCAGGGACAGATGAGGGACAGTGGAAGGCCAGGACCGGGAGAGACAGTGAGTGCTCCGGAAGGTCGGTGCAAAGCCACTTGCCTTCTCTTGTCCTGCTGGAGTCAGCCGGGAAGGCTTCCCGGGGGGAGAGTGCTTTGGGTGGGGTCCAGAAGGCGGAGGTAGCTGGTGGATCAGCAGAGGAGGGCGGTGGGGGCTGCAGGGGAGGAGCCAGGAGCCAGGAGTTGGTTGCTGTGGTTCAGAGGGACCCGCCATGTGAGCTTGGGAGCATTTGGAAGGCTCTTCAGGACCCAATGAAGTGTACACCCGATGGCGTGTAAGGGACAAAGCGGAGTGGCACCAGAGGTGTGACCCATTGCTTAGGTATCTGGTCTCGTCACTGGCACACTATGTAGCCCGGGGCGAGCTGCTCAGCCTCTGTGTGCTGTAATTTCTTTGTAAAGTGGAGATAAATTCTACCTCTCGGGGGATGTGTGGGCTAACACAGATAATACCCATCAAGCGCTTCGTGTGCGATGCCTGAAGCCAAGCAGCCCCCAGCAGTGACTGTTATTATCTGCATATAATATTCTCTCAAGGCTCCCCCATGGCCAGAGGGAGGATGAGGGTCGGAATCTGGCACAGCCAGTGGGAGGCTGAGAGTTGCCTGGGTTGGGGTGAGGTCAGAAGTCAGCCCTGCACAGATGGAGACGGATTTGATGGTGGGTCCTCTGAGGGGCGATGGCTCCCAAGTCCATGGTATGGAAACAACTGGTCAGGGATTTCGGCGTGAGAGGAAGGACAGAGGAGGCGCTGGGGGAGGAAACGTTGCACCTGGTGAAGAGGCGAGCGAGGCCAAGGCCAGGAGGAGGAAGGCAGGTGGGAGGAAAACGCCCCATGAGCTGGGAGGATGGTAATCTTTAGATGCTGGCCTGGGGGCTGAAACTAGATGGCTGGCTCCCAACAGGAGAACAACATGAGGTACTGGGAGAAGAACCAGTCCATCGCCATCGAGCTCTCAGACCTGGTCGTCTACTGCAAGCCCACCAGCAAGACCAAGGACAACTTAGGTACTGCCTCCCGGGACCGCCTCTGCCTTCCGAGAAAACCCGTTTCCCTGGGCACCTGGCCATTGTCAGGGTAGAGTGGCTCCTGCCCGTTCCCAACTGCTCGGGCCTGTCCTCAAGCGCTGGTGGGACAGGCCCTTCCGGGACCTTCTGGAGGAATATCCGAGAGGGCGGGTCCATTTCTTACAGCTGCAAACCGGGTGGCTGAAAACAACATATATTTATTCTCACAGTCCTGGGGGCCAGCAGTCTGAAACCAGCGTTCCAAAACTGGGCCGAAACCGAGGTGCTGGTAGGGCCCGCTCCCTCCACAGCCTCCGTTCCTTGTCTCCTCGGGCTCCTGGCAGCTGCCAGCATGCCCTGGCTCGTGGCCACGTCACCCCAGTCAGCCTCTGTGGTCACAGTGCCTTCTCTTCTATGGAGTCAAATCTCCCTCTACTTCCCTATATTTACACTGAGGGCCTGAATCATCTCCCCATTTCAAGGTCCTTAATTTAATCTCACCTGCCACGCCCCTTTTGCCATATAAGGTAACATTCATATTCATAGGTTCCAGGGATCAGGACCTGGGCATCTTTGTGGGCCGTTACTCAGCCTGCCACAGAAAGGTTCAAAAATGGATCTTCTACCACATTTTCCACTAGCAAGTTCTTTGCATCTAATAACGATCATGTTCATCTGTTTTTCCACCTCTTAAATAACTTCTGAATTTGATCCTCTGTCCTGGAGTCACAGATTCTTGAGATGAGAGTAATCCTAAACCCTAGGGTTAAAGGTCACAGGGAGGCTCGTCCCCAGACAGCTTTCCATGCAGGGAAGGAAGCCAGAGCTCTGAACCAGCCTCGGCCAGGCCCTGCATGTCCGTGGGCTGTTCCACTGCAGTTGGAGGTGAAGGAGCAAAGCTCCCTCTAAACAAAGAGTTATTTGCATGTTCCCATCCTCTCGGTTCATTCCCAGCTCAGCATATAGGCACCCCTCTCCAATCACAGCCCCTCCTGCGGACAGTGGGTTCTGCCCCCACCGGAAGGCTTGGTTGGTGCATCTTGTGTCCACGAATCTTTGATAAGGAAGCCAGACCTATTGTCTGCCTCTTCTCCTCCTACCCACTGACCCCCTGGGGCCATGCCTCCACCTGCCCCCTTCCTATCACTCTACTACTTTAGTGTTTGCTCATACAAAGCTGGTTCTAAGCAAAAAGTAAATTACAGTAATCCTAGACTGAAAGGCTGTGGGAACACGGCTCCCTTTTGATATCTGGGATCCCTGTGGGCTGAGCCCATAGCAGTATCAATTACGGCAGTAACATCTCAAGTACTTGAATGTCTTGTCCAAGAGAGATTCCCAGTCTCATCTCATGGCCCTGCATCTAGCCATGCCACTAAGCATACAGAAAAACGTGTGAGACACAGAATAAATGGTGGCTCCCTCTCTGTGTGCAGAAAACCCCGACTTCCGAGAAATCCGCTCTTTTGTGGAGACAAAGGCTGACAGTGTCATCAGACAGAAACCCATCGAGCTTCTGAAGTACAACCAAAAGGGCCTGACCCGCGTTTACCCGAAGGGGCAGAGGGTGGACTCCTCCAACTATGATCCCTTCCGCCTCTGGCTGTGCGGCTCCCAGATGGTGGCACTCAACTTCCAGACTGCAGGTACAGGGGGACCGACTGTGGCCGGGAAATGTAAGCTGACGGTGGCGTCATCCTGGGCACAGTCTCCTGGGACGTGGGATTTGTCTTACAAACTGTCAGGGTTCAACCAGTGTGCCAACATGGGGCTCAGCAACTGAATGGGTCCACGAGGGGGGCTGATGGCACCCATGATTGGTAGGCTCTCTGATGGCAAGGGACAGGTGCTAAGTCAGTCTGGCTTAAGAGAGAAAGGAAATGCATTAGCTCATGTAATTAAAGTCTAGGAGTTGGCACTTAGCTTCAGGTCCAGCTGGACACAGGTGTTCAGTGCCTTCTCTTCTGTTCCTGACCCATCCCTCCTTGAGGGCCTCGTGCTCAGCCTCTCTCTGGAGACAGATGCTGGGGAGTGCGGGGAACCCAACAGGCGAAACTTTGTGTACAAGTGGCAGCTTTCTTATGGTTGAAGCCTCTTTGGGGATCTGTTAGTCTGCGGTCCCTGTATGTTGTTTTATGCCTGCATAGAATTCCGTGGATAACTGTAATTTATTGACCCGGCTACGTGCTGAGGCATATTCACTTGGTCTCCCACCATTTGCTCGGACAGCCCCGCCTCCCGTAACCTTACATGAGCGCCGTCTCTCAGAGGGGGGCGGATATCTGTGGAATAGGCAGTGTTGGCATTTTGATCAGCTCTGCCCTGAGGAGAACCAATGTGCACCTGTGTCCAGTGGCACCTGAGCTAGGACAGTCAGCCACACGGCCCTCGTGGAGACGGTGGCCGGGAGTGCACACTGGTAAAATGTTGGCACACACCCTTTTCGGCATAAGTTCGACAATTTAGTTTTACCAAGCTTTTCATTCTTTGCCCATCTGACAGCTGCCAGTTGTTGTTCTGCTGTAGTTAGTTTCCCTTATTGGTATTTCTCTTATGAGTAACATTAACCAGGTTTTCCATGTATTTAGGAAGCATTTATTTTCCCGTACAAACCGTTCATGCTTCTCACCCAGTTTTTCTAACGTATGGCGTGCCCTTGTCAGACCTCTTAATGGTTTAAATGCATATGTTTATATTTACCTGTCATTTGAGTTAAAATACTTTTTCTCTCTACAGCATGTCTTGTCTTTTATGGAAATATTTTTTTTATGTAGAAATTTTTTAGCTTAGAGTAGGTTTTAATCATCTTTTGTTTTTTCACTGGTTCTGGATTTTGCATCATACTTCGAATGCTGTTCTGCAGTCTGAGATTTTTTTTTTAAACCCATCTTTTCAGGTCAGATACCTGTTTTAACAACTATCTCGAGTTGTTTTTGGAAGAAGGTATAAATCACTCCCTACCTAGCACCTCCTGGCCCAGGAGGCCCCTCCCCGTGCCTGACTTACAGCTGCAGCCCCCTTTCCCTCCCAGATAAGTACATGCAGATGAATCACGCCTTGTTTTCCCTCAACGGGCGGACGGGCTATATCCTGCAGCCTGAGAGCATGAGGACGGAGAAGTATGATCCCCTGCCGCCCGAGGCCCAGCGGAAGATCCTGATGACACTGACCGTCAAGGTGAGGCCCGGGGCCAGGCACGCACAGCGCTGCGCCCTAGCTATGCCCGCCTTCCTGTCCTAACGTCTCACCGACACCGGACGCTTGCTCTCCAGGGTTGGTTCAGGGGAACAGGGAAGGGCGGCATCCTCCCCAGTGCACTTTGGTCACCCCCAGTGGTGTCTGCTGGGGTGAGGTGTGCCTCCACCTCTTGCTCGGTTCAGCAGGGTGTCTCTGACGTCCCACTGAGGTTCTCCTCTGGCCAGAAATAGAGGGAAACCAGACTGGTGGGAAATGGCCAGTTGGGTCTTCATGGAAGAGAGAGTTTATCTTCCATTGGCCAGTTTGGGGGTGAAAGCTTCTAAGACTTCCTCTGACTTCCAGAGCATGTGTCACCTCTTTGTAGGAGCTTTTTTCTCCTTTTTTGGAAACCACATAGGTAGAGAAATGAATGGCATTTTTCGTGAGATTGAGAAAGAAAAAAATGAAGTTAATTTAAGCAAAGGTCTTTTAAAAAAGGCCAGTTACAGAAATACTATGTTCTCCCCTATCTTTTCCTGGGGCCTGGGGGACTGAGCAACTAAACTGTCTCTAGGGGCCCACCTGGCGGGGAGGGAGGCCAAGGGAATTGTTTGTTCTCCCATTTGAAGCTGGGAAGAAACTGAACTCTGGGCATTTTAAGTGGGACCCCTGCCTCTGGGAAAAGGTAGCTCCGTGCTCAGGTGGGGTCCATCTATTCAGGGTGAGGGCATGTGGACTCCAACCCCAGCTTATTCTTAACCCCAACTTTCCATCCCCATTTCCTCATCCATTGGAGCGAAACAGTGGGGCGTCCACCACAGAGGGCTGTAGGGCTAAGCCAGTGAAGAAACTGGGGTGGGCTTTGACCTCATGCAGGCTGACTCTGGGTCCTAGACCCCAGCCACTCAGAGCCTGTCAGCCCTTCAAGACTGATGTGGGGGATTTCCCATACTCATCTGGGGTGTCCTAGGTTCTCGGGGCTCGCCATCTGCCCAAACTTGGACGAAGCATTGCCTGTCCCTTCGTGGAGGTAGAAATATGCGGAGCTGAATATGACAACAGCAAATTTAAGACAACGGTTGTGAGTAAGTTGCCTGGATTCATTCTGTCAAACTTCAAGCAATTTGAATCACATGTTGGGGATGCTGTTCATTGGGCATTTAATGCCATTTCTATTGTCCAGGGCTTTTCCTTCATCCCTCTTGTCCACTATGATTCAGCCAGAGGGGTGAGGGGACAGAGGGCCATGGGATTGTGCACTGGGCTTGTGCCCAGAGCTGCACTTCTCCGCCTGTAACTCACGGCAGGAGTCCTGGGCGAGGCCTTGTTCTCTGCACCACGATGCTCAGCCGGTCCTCTGTGTGCAGCAGCCCCCTCCTGCTTTGCCCAGCAAGTCCAAGGCCAGGCAGCAGAGACGTAGAGGGGACCTGGAGGGCACAGCCCAACATGGGCGATTTTACTCTGGAGGGGAGGGAGGCCAAGAGAATTGTTTGTTCTCCTGTTTGAAGCCGGGAAGAAACCGTGAACTCTGGGCCTTTTAAGTGGGACCCCTGCCCCTGGGAAAAGGTAGCTCCATGAACAGCTTATGTGCTGACCAGTGAAACTGGCATGTGTGAAGGGCGGCGGCAGGTTCTCCGCTGACTACTCCAGAGCCCGAGCCTGTCACCACGTCCGCCTCCCAGCGAGGCTGACACAATTCCCCCAGCAGAGGAGACGGCGGAGGCTCTCGGTCCTGGATATCCCTTCCAGTCCCGCGTGGTCCTGCTTCCCATTTCCTTTCAGGGAGGCAGGCTAGGAGATGTATAAGGGGGAGGCGTTCTCTGCTTATTACTGAGGTCCAGCCTTGGGACAACAGCTGCCTAGCATTGCTACTGGAGAAAAGATTATTTCTTAGATCTTGGCATAGGTGCGTGTTGACATGGTCCCCATAGAGATGCAAAGCCCACGGATGTAGAGGTGGTTTGACCAGGAGAAGGCAGGACAAGTGGGGCCTCTAATGAGCTCTAAACTCCTTCCAGATGACAACGGCTTAAGCCCTGTTTGGGCATCAACACAGGAGAAGGTGACATTTGAAATTTATGACCCAAACCTCGCATTTCTGCGCTTTGTGGTTTACGAGGAAGATATGTTCAGCGATCCCAACTTTCTTGCTCACGCCACTTACCCCATTAAGGGGATCAAATCAGGTAAGACATCTTCATTAAGAGGTTCCATTAGGGCTAGCACCATTTTGGTCCATGCTGCTGGCTTTAAAAGAATGAAAGAGGCACGTTCCCTGGTTTCTATTAAGTCGTTGCAAAACCAGTTGGGTGGGTGGCTTGGATATGGTCTCTTGGTGGTTCTGGTGAAACAGCCCGTCATTTCACATGGGGTTGGGGGAGGGGAGATGGCAAAATGGGATTATTAGCATATTGTCCTGACATTCTGTTTGATTCGTTTTGAAAGATTAAAAGCTGTTTGCCTGTCCTCAGCCAGGGCCAGGGGCTTAAGTCTGGTTGGATGTCCCCCATTCCCTGGCTGGCAACATGCTGTGGTGGGAGGAAAAGGCCTCTACAGCTGCTGAGTTGCAGTCTTAGATCCGCCTCTCTCAGGTCATCTTGGGAAGTTACTTAAGCTTTCTGAGCTCTGCCTTCCTGTTCTGTGAAATTGGGATGGTTGATTTACTCTTTCCAGTTGTGGTTTTCCTCCTTGCCGAACAAAACCAAACCCCTTCATGCTTTAAGAAGGGTCCTTTTGTGTTTGCCTGGGACCAAGCCAAGGTGGGTCATGTGACCACCTCTTAATCAGGAGACAGAGGGGAATCGGGACCCCTGAGCTTGGCCCTGCTTCAGGGCCATTTATCCAGGTTGCTACTTCGTAAATGTGGCTATCCTCATCTTGTGAACAGTTTTTCTAATTTACGTTCCTGCTGGATTTTATACATAAGGCCTGACAAACAGGTCCTCACTCGATGTTGGAGTCTCTTTTCCCTCTCCCTTAGGATTTCTGAGGCATGAGACAGAGATAATATCATAGATCCTTCTGGATTCCTCATGAGGTCCGGGTCCCCTGTTTCGTAAGGATCATTTTTCAAGAGAAAAAGCTCGCTTACATATTAGTGATCTTTATATACCTACAGTCTTTTCTCTTGATGTTGCTTGGAAACCTTGGGTTCTTTTTTTGTTGTTTTTTAATTTCCTAAACCTGGAACATATCAGGCATTTATCCTAAATGTTTACTTTCCTTAGTACCATAAATCGGATTCTTCCACCACTGGGCACTTGCCCAACAATGCATGTGGGGGGGTGGGAGGGTGCCAGTTAGGAAATGCAGGCTTTTGGGGTGGGACCAGGAATCTGCATGCTTAGACCCTCGGATGCCACTTTGAGAAAACTGAGCCCGTCTTATCATCAAAGAAGCAAATTCCTAAGGAAATGAGTAGGTTACACAAGAATTTGAGATGTTTAAACAGTCTGATGCTCGGCCGCCCCTCTTAGTTAACCGCATTAACTCAGCAGTGTAGCCACAGTTTCTGTAATTTGTCTCTTTTGGTTTAGCCAAATAAATAAGGCTTCAGACGGGGTTCCTTCTGTGGTGCCTGCCGTCCCTAGCGCATCTCCACTGGCCTCCTCCTCTGCAGACAAGTAGCTGTGTGCCCGTGTCCCTGTGTCCCCGTGAAGGACGAGGGCTGTGAGCTTGTAGCTCTTCCCAAGGCCTTGGAGAGAGGTCAGAGTTGATGAAGCCTCCTTACTTTTCTGCCACCACATTGTGTCAGTTCACCCAGAAAATGCCATGGCTTAGCTTGGGGATTTAAAATACAAAGAACAGAACCTCAAGGATAATGAAAAATGTGACCCCTCCCCCCACCGTGAGATATTCTTAGTAAGGACCTTCTCTTCTCCTTTCCAGCTTCTAGCACTGCCTGGCACATCCATGTCCAGGGGAAGACTGAAACAGAATGAACAATCCCTTTGTGCATAAGGCGTTGGGGGCCTTCTGAACTTGAAAATAAGCTGCCATTGTCATTAGGGATGCACTTAAGCTTTTAAGCCCGCTGGAGCTCGGCAAGGAAGGAAAACAGGGTTCATTGTGTCAGGGGCCTTAAACTCTTTCTGTTTTAATCCTCACAGCAATCCTGTGAAAGAGGTTTTATCACCTCTGCTTTTTAAATATGAGCACTTTGGGGCCTAGAGATGTTAATTAACTTGTTTAGGTTCACACACCTGTAAGACCAGAGCTGGGATTCAAACCCAGGAACATCTGACTTCACATTCATGTGCTTCCCACTCTGCAGGCTACCCTCAAGGCTTCGCCTTCTCCTAATAAGTCAAAATGCTGACCTCACCTTGAAAGATTGTCTCTATTTCCCTGTCCTCTGTGACAACCAAGACCTGGGCCGTGGAGCTGGAGCCATCCAGAGAAGGGGACAGAGCTCACTTCTCCAGACTCATGAGGACATGCTGAGTGTCAGGCAGTCCCACTTTGCTAAGAACCATGTACTGGAGTGCAGGAGCTGACAGCCCCCCCAGCGCCTCAGAGCGCTCAGCATTCCAGTACATTCTGATAGTGGATCCGTGCCTAGACTGACTTCTTCCCCACTGTCCACAGACCAGCTCTTAGAGCAGGATCTCAGGCCCCACCCCAGACCTTATTTGCATTTTAATAAGATCCATAGGTGATTCACATCTACTTGAAAGCTGAAGAAGCAAAGAATGCTAAACCAGAAGAATTCTGTGGGTATCCAGGCAAAAAACAAACCAGCAAACCAGCAAAAAAATGGCATCACCTGAAAGGGGAAATAGGTCAGAAAACCGCTCTCCCTGAATATTACTCTAGAGAAATGTTCCCAGAATCCTCTGGGGAAAGAGTTTGACCTGACAAGTTTTATACCCACTCAAACTGTCAGATGTAAAATCAAAGAACAGACACATTCAAATATGTACAGTTCAGGGATTATATGTCCTATGAACTCATACTGAAGACAACAAAAGAGAACAAATTAGGCAACCACGACACTGGTGGAGAAGTTCATAAAGATGTAGTGAACATTGGACATTAGGAAAAAAAAAGTGGAATTCATCGTCTGTAGATAAATATTGAGCTCTAGTTAATATACATGCTGACATGTTTAGGGGGAAGTATACAGATGTCTTCCACTTACTTTGAAATATATACGTACATGTACCTATATACACATGATAGATTGGTGGATGGATAAATGTGATATAAGGTTAATGGTGGGATCTAGTTGGCGGGTGTATAAGTGTTCCTTGTAATATTTATTAGCTTTGCTGTATGTTTGAAAATTTAATCATAAGATGTCAGAAAACTATAACAGCAAAGAGTTCCTTTATGGGAGAATTATTGTTACAAGATGGAATGGAAACATTGCACACTATTTCAGTGTAGAAACAATAACAGTTTACCCAAATTAGGAGAAGGAAGGGGAGAGAAGGTTCAAGGTTGTGTAAGCATGCCAATTTCCGCAGCATAAGTAGTGGAAAGAGAGAGATTGAATAGCTATTATTTAGAGGTAAGAAGTCAACCGATAGTGTAAAAGGTTCTCCCAGAAGAATTATCAAGCAAGCTGAGGCCTGAATGGTGGGAGGTACAGGGGAAATAGTAGGAGTGCCCTGACTGGGGCATTGCTTGTCCAGGAGAAGCAGTAGATAAAATTCAAATAAGGAGCTTTCAAGACAAACTAAGGCCATATAGTGAACCACCAGGATACAGTGTTCAATAACCAAAAGGTTCAGGACTTCCCAGGTTAGGGTCCTGTCATTTGTGGTCTAAAAAAACCCCTCCAACATAGGCGTGGACCAAAGGGGAAGATACTGTTAACAATGGTTTCTTCTGGAATAAGGGGCTGTGAGTAGGTGGGAACAGGACTCTAAGTTTTACTTAGTATTCATTTATACTACTTAGTTAAAACAAGCAAACAAACCAACTTTCCAGATGCGTTGCCTTAAGCATTACTTAATGTGGGGGGGGGTGGAAATTCAGCTCTAACTCAAGCCTCCCCTAAATAAAAAACATTTAAGTGGCTGTCAGACACAGGTCCTAATTGTAAATAGGGAATGGCTTCCACAGGAGGATGATCAATACTGCTACGAACTGCCGAGAGACAGGAGATTTCCTCCTGCTGGAAATCTTTACAGACGAAACACTCTCCAACCCTGTGCTCTGTAAAGGCCTGAGGAGGGGAAATGGCCACAAGGGTTCATTATTCCTTTGAGTCTTTTGGCCTCAAGAGTACTTAAGGGATTGAACCACAGCTGCAGTCACTCTAAATTCAATGTGTAATGTACCGTGGATTTTAATTTCTTAGGAATGAGTCATTTTTCTTTCAGATGACAGATAACTTTAACTTCACTTTTCTGTGTGGACTGGTCCGTCAAGGCTGCATTCTGGAGCCTTCTCTCCAGCCATCGGGTGGGCCCTCTGGTTTCCAGAAAGTACCCCCCCCCCCACCAGCACGGGGCACTGACTTCCCTCCTTGACCTGTGCGTGTGATCCCCAGGTAACCCAAGAAAGCGAAGATCCAACATTAACTGCCTGCCTTTGTGCTGTTTTTCCGTTCTGCTGCAGGATTTAGGTCTGTTCCTTTGAAGAACGGGTACAGTGAAGACATTGAGCTGGCTTCCCTCCTGGTTTTCTGTGAGATGCGGCCAGTCCTGGTGAGTGGAGAAACACCAGTTGGGGTTCGCCGAGCTGTGTCTGCTGGTGGGGTGGCAGCGGCCTGTGAGCACGGTTGGCTGATGGACTTAAACCCATTGAGAATTATCCAGCTGAGCATGCTGCCTCATCAAAGGATCCTTGCCACTGCAGATTTCCTTGGAGGGCCTCGGTTTGTCCTTCCAGCACCCTTCCTCCTTGCAGAGTGCTGTACGATTCTGTGAACAAGTCGTGTAGTTGGAAAGGGTGAAGCTCTTTGTAAGTTTCTCACGGTTTCATTTCAGCAGGAGCCAGGCAAGACGGTGCTCTCCTAGATCAGCTCATCCTTGCTGGGTGCTTTTCCCCAGCTGGTGGGCTTTTGGTTTCCCTTCAGAAGGTCTGAGAGCATCCAGTAAGGCCTTGGTGGCCTGTCCTAGGGAAGGAAATTCATGGTCCCAACTGCCCATAGGGAGTGACACCCCTTTTGTTCCTTCTGCTGCTGGAGGAGAGAGCCTGCCTTCTAGGTCCTTTTGGTTGGCCAAGGCCTTGAAGACTTAGTGTCCTTTGATTAGCCAGTTTGGGTAGGCTTGAGGGACAGAGCGTGGCTTCTCTGAGCTACGAAAGAGGCTGAGATAAGGTTGCTCGGGACACAGGGTTGAGGATGCAGCCCCCAGCTGTGGTTAGCTCGGGACTTGGTTTGATGGTGGGGGCAACATGTGGACCTGGGACTCTGGAGCTTCACAGTCTGCATGGTAGCCTCTCCCACAGAGTGAAACCCACTCGGCATGTGTTTTTGCAAGGCCCCCAGTTCTCTTGGGATAACCTAGAAAAACCATGGTCTGGACCCCTGCAGGCTGACACGGGCTGGCATCTTGCTTTCTCGTCCTGGTTGTTCCCCGAGTAGAGAAAGCGCAGCTGTTATGTCGTCCTTCTGGCTGTAAGAACTAACAGTGATTTGGAAGTTGCTTCATTGGCCGTTTCCAGGATACAGCTGAAAACAATCCAGTAGGGAAGGGAGACAGCAGGCCGAGGCTGCCTAACAGCCACAGCCATAGTCCCTGCGGTAATTCATGAACTCAACTCAGGGGAGAGAACATTAGGCTTTTCTGCATAGCTGTTTGCCATTCGTTCAGTTTTTGTAACCTTGATAGTTTTCCACTTGAAAGCATTTCAGAAGTATTGATATGGAAGAGGATGCAAAAACAAGCAGGCAGACAGAAAGCAGTAAAAGCAGGAAGCAGAGGCTTACAAGGCACAGTAGTTGGGGGCCAGAGAGCCTCCGTGACAGCCAAAGATACCACCTTTTGTTGGTATAAAAAAAGCTCCTGATGACAGAATTGTGTCTTGATAAGGGGATGGATAATGGAAGGATTTCCATTTTGAAACAAATGTTAAATGTTAGTACTTCAGATTCTGTCAATAAATGCTTGTATGAAAATTACAGTTTTCATTTGAACCTTAAATTATGGATCAAAAAAATTACCTTTCATGATTCTTTGCTAGAAATGTTCGAGTGCAAAGTTTATATAAATTCTTCCCTTTACCAGGGCAACTGAGTCAGATCCTTGTTGAGAATGCCCACGTCTTCAATCTCTCCTCTTTTACAATAAACTCTGCATTTATCAACTTACCGTTCATAAGGCTATCTGAGGTCTTGAAGAAGTCCATTAAAAGACTTAAGCCAGAATATATTATTTTGTATGAATGGTTGAACAAAACAGCCTAGATTGTGTGGAATGTAGTTTTTATAATTTGGGGGGCGAGATGAGTAGATAAAGTAGCATTTGGTCTTTTGGCTTCCTTCCTGTCCTAGGCCAGTGCATTCTTTATATAAGTGTGTTAATAGTAATAGAAATTCATGGAGACTTGTCTACTTTTAACAAAAAAAACCTGCTTTAAACTCTGGTGCTCTGGATGTTTGGGGCCAGATCATCCTTTGTGGCGGGGGCTGCCCTGCGCACTCGGGATGTGTGAGCAGCGTCCCTGCCCTTGACCTCCTAGATGCCAGTACCACCCCTGTTGTGTTACAACCCAAACTGTCTCCAGATACTGTCGAATGTCCCCTGGGTGGCAGAATTGTCCTTGGTGAGAACCAGTCCTCCAAAGCAAGATTATAGGCACAGTTCATATACTATTAACTACTCTTCATTAGCATTTAAATGACTGACAGATTTTTCCATCAAGTAGATGGACCACAGAGTAATCATTCCCCCAAGCTGGGCATTTACATGGAGTCCACTTACAACTAAAGCTCTTGTGAACATCTTCAGGTGGTTACCCTCTTTTAATTCAAATTTATTTCCTCAGGATCGATTGCCAGATAGGGCATTAGAAGGATCGATTTATTCAGCAGGATGGTAAAATTGTAAAACCTGGGCTTTCAGCAAAAGCCTGGAATAAGTAAGCTTGAAGACCCTTGGCTTAGTCAAGCGTACATCTCCCCAGCCTACCGAAGGACCTGGAGAGAGGGAACTGGCACTTCTCTGTGTACATAAAGCCCATCTGCGGCCATTTCACAGGACAATGAAGTGGCAGAATTGGTTTCAGGTGGTGGTAGGACAGTGTTGGCCTACACGCAGCTCTGCAAAGCTGTCGTAAACAACTTGGAAACATAAATAATTTAAAAGATGAGATACCACCAGTGGCAGAGAAAATGAACAGATTTAAAAGAAAATGTATTTATCCAGATTTGACTTCCTTGATGAGAGCTTCACGCGGTGGGCGCTGCTGGGGTGTCTCGTAGAGTTGTGGGCGGCGGGGGGGTTGGGGGGGTTCCGAGTGGAGCGCCTACCCTCACAGATGTGTCTCTGTCTGGGTATGTGCAAATTTCATTTCAGCTGCTGGTTTCAAGCTTTTATTGCACTCTGCATATGTCACCTGGTTCTCGGCTACTCACAGGTACCATTTGGCATTTCTGGCCCACGTTGTGATGAGGCACTGAGCTAGACTGTGTTTCTCAGTGCCCATGATTTTACTTGATAAAACCTTGTTTTATTTATCAACGTATACTCTGAGATGCCAGGGAGAGACTCTGGTAAACAGCTTCACAAAAGATTTGTCTGAGGCAGTGATTGATCCAGTGGGGGGCTGAGATGGAGTTCACTCATGAAACATTTGCCGAGATGGCATTTAAACTGTCAGTAAGCACTTTAGGCCCCTTCGGAAGAAGCCATCCAGTGTCACAATCACTTTATCAATTCTCGGTCCTTTATTCTGTTGGCTCTAGTGTGGTTTGCAAAGAGTACTTTAAACACCATTTCATTACCCACTGTATTTAAATTGAGAAGTAGGAAAAGAAAGGAGAGACGGGTCTGAAAAAAAATCCCAGTGAACCACCTGTGCGCTGCCGCGGGGAGCACTTGGTGTATTTCCTCTGCCCCATCGCTTTTGCTGTGACGTTACCCAGAGTCGGACTCCTATGATAGGTGTGAATATGTGCCCTCTATCTTCACAGATGACTTCAAGCATTGCTCTGTGTTGTCATGTGAACTTCAAAGCCATTACTGCCTTTCTCATCTGGTGAGGGTCCTTGATCCACTTGGTCATTCTCCCACTCTTGGACAGTTAGATTGTCGGCAGTGTTTTACTTGCTAGATAATGAAAGCTTCATGTAACATTTTTAAATTAAAAATTATTTCCTGAGGCCACATATTTAGTAATGGAATAGTAGATCAAAGGGGGAAAAAACTGTATATTTTTGGATACATGTCAGATTATTCTCCAAAAGCAAATAGTTTCTCTTAAGTTGATGTATTATATTCAGTTTTGCTATTAAGTGAAAAGGGCCTACCCTCAAATGATCTAAACTTGTAAGATTCAGAGGAATAGGACAGGGGAAAGTATGGAAACTTGAATATTCATCCTGATTATCATTGATGGGTAAGCTGGCAGTACCTGGAGGGTGTATTTGAGAAAACTGGCTGCCTTTGGATCTTTTGGGGTACTGATCCTGGGGTGGAATGGGCTTAGCTTCATGCGGGCAGGGAGCTAGAGTGGCCCAGTGGAAGCCCAGGATGTTGTGATTCCCTCTGAAGGCTCTGCTCGAAGAGATGTGTGCATCCCTTTGTAGAAGGGCTATGGCACACACTTGAGAGTCCTAGAGAACCAGGAGGGGAAGCTGTACTCTGGAGCTGAGCTGGTACTGGGTTTTAAGATTGGGGGAGACTTCCTTACAGTTGGGGGGGCCCAGAAGTGCAGAGAAAGGCCCTCCTTGTGCCTCAGCTGCTAAAGTTTGCCCATTGTCAATCCCACAAGTAGTAACTGCTCTGCCTGCCACCAAGACCCAGCAACTTGACATGACTACTAAACAGACAAAACCATGAGCACACTGTGAAAAAAACTGGCCCACAGCAGTAAGAACAGAGACCACGTGGAAACCTAGTACAGGTGGACAACAACTGAAGTAGAGTCTTTGGAAGTATCCAGGGAGAGCCCTAACGCCTAAGTCCTAATAAGAGCTTTCAGGGAAAGCCAAGTAGAGCACTGAAAAAGTCTTTCTAGAATTTGAAACAAAAAATTGATTTCTTGAATTTAAAAATTCAGTATATAAACAGAAATCCACATTAGTCACCCAAAAGATAATGTGGAAGAAGTATCTCATAATCCAGAGCAATACCACCATGAGCTGGTAATCATAAGGAAAAGATAGGTCATTTGCATCTGTCCTTAGAGCCTAATGTGTAAGCATGTCCCAAAGGACAAAGTGGGACAGATGTGTAGCTGTTAATGAAACAGTTAATAGAGGGAGTTTTCTCTTGATTTGCTGCTTAACAAGACTCACTTGGTTACAACCCCACCCCTGGTTATATTTCAGTAAAAGTTTCTGTTTCCAAGAATAAAAAAACTTCCCAACACACTAAGTTATCTAACAAAGAAAATCAAATCTAACGTCAGACTTGTCCTCTTCGGCATGGGAAACTAAAAACAGCAGAGTGCCATCTACAGACTAGTAAGACAGAAGAATTCGGTGTCCAGCACTCACATGGCAAGGCAATGGAAAGGTACCGTGGATATGCAAGATTTTAGGTATCCATCCCACTCAAGGAAATCTCAAGAAAGCCCCAGAATAATGAAAACTTTAATCAGAAGAGAAATTTCGAAAGAGGGAGATAAATAAGTAGAAATAATAAATTTTGCAGTATAGTTAAATTTTACAGTACTACAGTATGATTAAAATTTTGTGATGTTAAATGTCAAATAAAGATTGATGTTAATGCCTATCCTTTCAAACTATTCCTTTTCAAAAAATTGAAAAGGGAAGCTTCCAAATTCATTCTCCAAGGCTAGCATCACCCTGACACCAAAACCAGACAGAACCACTACAACAAAAAAATATATATCCCTGATGAAAAAAGCTGTTAACAAAATATTAGCAAACAAAACTCAAGAATACATTAAAAGGATCATCCACCATGACCAAGTGGGATTTATTCCAGGGATGAAAAGATGGTTCAATATCCATAAGTCAATCAGTGTGATGCACCATATTAACAAAAAGACAAAAGAAAGGATAAAAAGGATATGTTCATTTCAATGGATGCAGAAGAAGCATTTGATAAAATTCAGCACCCATGATAAAAACTCTGGGTACAGAGGGAACATATCTTAACATGACAAACCCACAGATAACATCATACTCAATGGTAAAAAGCTGAAAGCTTTTCTAACATCAGGAACAAGACATAGATGCCCACTTGCACCACTTATTTTTAACACAGTACTGGAAGTCCCATACACAGCAGTCAGACAAAATAAATAGGAAAAAAAAGCATCCAGATTGTTAAAGAAGAAGTAAAACTGTCACTATTTTCAGATGACATGGTACTATATATAAAAAACCCTCTAAAGACTCCACCAAAAAACTACTAGAATAAATGAATTAAGTTGTAGAATATAAAAATCAATATACAGAAATATGTTGCATTTCTGTGTACTAATAATGAAATGAACTAGCAGAAAGGGAAATCAAGAAAACAATCTTTACAATTGCATCAAAAGCAATAAAATACCTAGGAATAAATTTAACCAAGGAGGTGAAAGACCTGTACACTGAAAACTAAGATGCTGATGTAAGAAATTGATGATGACACAAATAAATGGAAAGATATTCCATGCTCATAGGAAAAATTGCTAAAATGTCCCTGATACGTAAAGCAATCTATAGATTCAGGACAATCCCTATCAAAATACCAATGGCATTTTTCACAGAACTAGAGCAAATAATCCTAAAACTTGTATGGAACCACAAGACTCCTGAATAGCAAAATCAATCTTGAGAAAGAACGAAGGTGGAGGTATTATGCTCCCTGGCTTCAAACTATACTACAAAGCTATTCAAAACATTATGGCACTGGCACAAAAAATAGACACACAGATCAGTGGAACAGAACTGAGGGTCCAGAAATGAACCCATGCCTATATGGTCAATTATGACGAAAAAGGCAAGAATATATAATGGAGAAAAGGCAGTCTCTTAATGGTGTTGGGAAAACTGGACAGCTACATGCAAAAGAATGAAACTGGGCCACTCTTGTACCATATACAAAAATAAACTCAAAATGTAGGAATGTTTTGAAGGTTCATCCGTGTTGTAGTGTGTCACCTTGCCTTTTAAGGTCTTAAGTTGTATGCTGGCTCCTGCTTACCTTCGTGTCTGCTTGCCTGGTTGCTCCTGTCTCTCTCCTGCTGTGTTCCACTTCAAGCACACAGCTCTATAGATCCTTCGCCTTTGGGTAAAGGCCAGCAAGTGGTGGTAGACGAGTGAAAAACTGAATTTGATTAAGAAATAGGATCAATGAGCAATGCGTTTGTTATTTCAGTGTTTCACAGCAAAGCCACCCTTTATTGTGAGCAAGGGTTTTGTAAACTGCTTTCTTCCAATGGAATAAATACTTGTGAGTTTTATCTTTGGTTAGAATGCCCTGGATTTTCTGGGATAATTCCAGTTGCAAAATTTTTGCCCCTTGCTCCCTTCAGTCACATTCTTAATATGCCACGCCCCAGGTGCCCGTTTGGGAGACAGTGTCACCACAACGTCATTCTCTCCTCTCCTCTCCAGGAGAGCGAGGAGGAACTTTACTCCTCCTGTCGCCAGCTGCGGAGGCGGCAAGAAGAGCTGAACAACGAGCTCTTTCTGTATAACACACACCAGAACTTGCGCGGTGCCAGCCGGGATGCCCTCGTCAAAGAGTTCAACGTCAACGAGAACCAGCTGCAGTTGTACCAGGAGAAGTGCAACCGGAGGTGGGCCAGCCTCCCCCCACCCCCGACAAATCCTCAGGTCCCCCTCCTCCAAGCACTGTGAGATTGGGTGCCTGGGGCCAGGCTTCAGGAAAACCCAGTCTCTAGAAGTCCTTTGAGCTGAACTCAAAAAGTAGAGTCCAGGAACCCTGGACTTGACTCTTCTTTGTTCAGAAATTAACTTAGAGAAGGGACAGATGCTTAATATGAATCTAAGTCGAAGTGCGGCCACTGGAAGGACACTTTGATAGTGAAAATAAGCTGTGACCACTATCTTTTAAAGAACCCTTACCGGGCTCCCAAGAGTGGGTTAGTCCAGTCTAAATTGGGCCAGAATCCGCCCCCATCACCACCACCAAAAGGATGCTTCTGATTGTGCTACAGGCCTGTAACGGGGTGGGTAGCCGGGTATGCCTCCTGTCCTGCCCAAAAAGGAACTGTCCCAAAGAACAAGCCAGTAGCACCCTCCAGTAGGAAACGGCACGGAGATTCCTTCCCCATTAGTCTCCTTTCATCTCACTTCAGCCTGCCGAGTAGCAGTGATCCCAGTGCAGGAGCCAGTGAGGAGACAGAGGGCCTGAGGGATTAAATGCCTCGCCAGGAGCCTGTTTCTCTGACTCTCAGCCCTGTACCACGGATGACCTGCAGACATGTGGGCAGAGAGATGTTATGGAATTGAGCACAAGGCGCATGTCTTAGCCTAATGGATGATGGCAAAATCTGTTTTATTTCAGGTTAAGAGAGAAGAGAGTCAGCAACAGCAAGTTTTACTCCTAGAAGCTGGGATACATGTGTAAGGGTGTCGTGTGCATGGGTGTGTTTGCATGTCGGAGAATGTGCTCTAGTCAGACCCTGGGAACATGCTAATCTGTGACATCATTGTCTCTTCAAGCCTGCCATCAAGATAACATTTCTGAAGATGACCTGATTGGCATAAGTTGGGGTGATTTCCTGTTAATTTCTTCATCTTGGACAATTTCTTAACTTATATTCTCTATAAGGGATCCCAAAAACAGCTCCTGATTTTTGGCCTCTTATGTTCCAAACCTCACTGAATAAAAGCAATGAAAATCTCAATCTGTTAAACCTGTGCATGGCCCATGCTGTGAGCAGGATTCCGTTTCTGGCTTCTAAAGACCTGAAAAGGATCCCATTATACCTAAAAGGCAAAGGATTCCACAAGTAAGGCCGTCGAATTTCACCAGGGCCCACGCCTTTCCACATCCCTGCCCCCGGTCAGCAGGTTCAGCTCAGGCTGCCTGACCACTGGCTAGCTCACTGGTAGCAGTGCTGGGGGGACCTGCTGCGACACTGCAGAGGCGGCTGGGCGTGGGATCTCCGTTCCTCAGACATCTTCCAGTTTACAGTGGAGACTCACTTTTGTGACTGGAGTTACAGGGGGTGAGAGAGTAGAAACAATGGGGCCTCTTAGATTTAAAAAACCTGTCAGAGAGGCCAGAGAGTTGCTGTGGACTCAGCCAGCGTATTCCTCACCCCTGCTCTGCCCACTCAGGAGCTGGCTGCGTGCTCACCGGGGAGACTCAGGTCCGCAGCTCCCCCAAGCCACGAGGTCATTTACTGATTAAATGACGTGTTGGAAGTCAGGCTCTGCATTTTCCAGTTGTCTGGAGTGGGGAGCTAAGCCAAGACTTAGGAAACTACAGAAAATCAGGTGGAGCATCCCCCAAGGGGCACGCCTACCCAGGACAAGGTAATACTCCTCTACATCTTGAGATACAATTTAATGATTTGTACAGTGTGATGATTTAATAAGGCTTTTTAAAGGTGAGGATAGTGTCAGGAGGAAGGGTCAGTAGAGTCACAATTTGGCCAGAGTGAATCAAGAACTGACTTGAGGAAAAAGATGTTATAGTGGGGGGAAAAAAAGTGATTGTGGTGAGTGGGTACCTGGCAGTCAGCAAAGGAGGGGAGCGTATTCCTGATGGTGGCAAGTGTTCAGAGCAACTTCCCAGAAAGGTCAGAGGAAGGCCCTGAGCTGAACACTGCAGGGAAGGGATTTCAGACTCTGTCGCCAGTGCCCCATGGACCACTAGCCAGGTACCACGAGAGCCTAATGATCGCACCCCTCCCTCTACCCCATGCACATTTTGGTGCCATCATTCTCTCCAGGTAGTAGAGCTCAGGTGTTGCTGTCATTACCTCTGTTTTCAGCTCAGGGATGAGTAAAGGACGAACTTTCCCACTTCACTCCATTTTAAAGCCAAGAAGTTAAGGCCTGGATGCTATTTCTGCTTAAAATAGATATTCTGTTACTGTGTTAAATTAAGAAGTGGTGGCACAGAAGGCAGAAACCATCTTTTTTGGCTGCTACCAAGTAAAATCCATGCCCACTCACAGCCACCCAGAGAAAGAGCAGGCATGGGGAGAAAGGGGGTTATTCTCTAAATGGTGCTGGGAAGTACACTTTCTCCAAAACTGTCTCCTCCTCCCAGGTGCTACAGTGACTTCAATTCACCCTTAGAGAGTATTTGTGTTGGCTCTTCCATTCTCCCCTTAATGGGGGTAATACGTTAATCTGATTCTTGGTGGTGGTAAAATTCTCTCAAGAAAGACAGAGATGAAAAGTGAAAGGCACAGCTGACACTGTTACTCTTCCCAGAGCCTGCCCAGGTGCCACGTGATCTGAAATCCCTAGCTGAGGTGGTGGTGTAACTGTCACGCAATAAGCATGGTCAGTTCAGGTCAAGCAGAATCACCATTGGAACAACCTGGAAGGTGGAGGCAGCACTGATGGACCCAAACCATGGTTGTATATCTGTTGTGTTGCTTTTGTTCACCATTTCCCTAAGCGTATTATTTAGAATATCAATTGTTACACGGGAAAATAAACGGGGAGGTTGGTTAGATCATTTGAGTGTGGGAGATTTAGCTTGTACAAAGTTAAATAATTTCTCTGCTGTGAAACTTGGATATGCTAATATGAATGGTCAAGAGTGGTGCAGAATAGCATATTTCCCAAATTTGATCTCAGAACCCTTTTGCCAAGAAATATCTCATGTGTTCAGTGGAACACATTTGGGGACCTACTGCTCTCTAAAGAAGGTAACCAGCCAACATAACCTAAGAATTTATATGCTTCGTGACCTACCTAGATAAAATAAAATCTGAGCTTAAGCCACCAGGACCCAGTGGTCTTTCAGCTGGGCCAGCCTTACCCCCAGAAGGCTACCAGAGCTTTCCAAGGAATTCACAGGCTCAAATAGTTTCAAGGGATCAGGTTTCAGATCCTCGCCTTCCTATTGCCCAATTATGACTCATCTGCCTGACAAAATGCCCTTTCCTCCCCTTAAAAAAAGAAAACCTCTCTTTTCCCACATTCGGTCTTATTGTAGAGCATGACTCAAGGAGTAACACTCAAAATATGGGTGCTTGGAAAGTGAACAACAGGGTACAAGTCTTTCTGGCTCCCAATTCCTTGCTTTTAAGAAAACTGAAGGAACACCTAATTCTAAGTATTTTAGCATGGAATCCTGAAGGGGTTGGAGGGTCCATTATCCTGCTGTCACAAAACTCCTGCTCCTGCCTGCTTATCCATGTGAGCAAGGATCATCGACACTTCCATACATGAAATGGAGAAGGGAGAACGGAATTGATATTGTACCATGGCCATTCTGGCAAAAGATAATATTAATCTACACGGAAATGAAACAACTGGGGGCGGGGAATGCCTTTTTCATCTCATTAAGTGATACACTGCCAATAACATTTTACTATGTTTACTAATTCATTAAAATTTATACTGTATATATTGATCAAAGTCAATCCAGAAGAAAAGTTTACGTAGAGCCTTATGATAATAGGATATAATTCTGTTACAGATATGCAATTAAACAGTATAAAAGCCAAAAATAATTAGACTAAAATTTTCAGGGTAAAGAATAAAAATACAGAGTCAAGGAGTAAAAGGAAAAAGGGGCATTTCCTACCATTAAAAATTGCCTTGTTCATATAATTTTTTGAAAGGGTGATAGTGTCTATCAATTGTAGTTAGAGCCTCCTAGCTAAATTTAAAAAAGGAATGTAGCCATTTTATGTAAAGATGAAGTATCTACAATATGCTGGCACTTAACAGCCTTTGCAACTATTTTATGGTGAAAAATTTTAGACATCAGTTTGAAAATGTGCAAGAGGATACAGAGATTTTCAAAATTCACTTAAGTCTCTGGGCATAAAATTTTAAGATTGTTGATCTAGGGCCACTAAGTGATAAGTCGTATTTGGAAGCACGAAGTATAGCTGAAAGGGGCCTTAGTTCCTTTAACTTTTAAAAGGAATGTAAGTTAGCTTTCAATTTGGGTGACATATGACTTTGTCGGGATAACCCTACAAGCCATATGGTAGCCAACAGAAGGTTAATTAGATTAAGAAATATGCAAAATTACAAAATTGGCATTTGAAAAATGATTTGTCTCAGGCTTTTCATTTTCAAAATACTTCCTTCTTGAAGAACCAGCTTCCACAGTGAACCACTCTCAGAAATCCCCACATTTCTTACTCTTCAGTAGGCTTTTAAAAAGCTGCATTTGTAAACCTGTTTCATTATTAAGGCTTATTTATTTTTTATATAAATAGTGTGTGCTTGTGTATACATACAGACTCAGGTGAATGAGTCACACAAATGTTGGCTCTTGTTAATGTGAAAATTAAATGGCTGAATCACATTTTTAAAAAATAAAATGAATACAGCAATCTGCCCAGAATGTTGTGTGTGTGTGTTTTTTTAAGCGGTATTCACTTTTTTGCTCTCACATAAAATAAGAAATACTTCAGCCATGAGATAGGTGCGATTAGAATTCTTTTTCTATCCTGTCACACTTTCTTCAAGATGACTAGTCTAACTTACTTTCAGCAAGAAAGAATGTCTATGTAGAAACCCAAGTTATAAAATGAACATGACCATTCTCCAGTTTGTTAATCCTTGGAGTAATGTTTGGTGCCAGAGGAGCAATAATGAGTTACTCTATTATTAATAATGAGGTTATAGTAATGAGGTCATTATAAGCATCTGTATTTCTCAGACAAGGGCTAGGGCATGCTAAAACTGTCAGCCATTATATTTGTTTGCCAGCAGGCCCTTAATGGCTGTCCCACCCCCAACTCTCAGCCACGAATGACTGGATTAATCACGCTGGTCCAGACCTAAGAATAGCCTGTGCAAGTCTTTGATTAGACGATGAACAAGGAGAAGTAAAAAGCAAAGAGAGTATTAACTGCTAAAAGATCATTTTCTTAGAATGGGTAAAGTCACAACTCTCATAAAGATAAATGAACACATCAAAAAAACTTATTTAATTCATTAATTAACAAGGGAGCCAATAAAATGTTACAACTGGTTCAGAGGAGAATCCAAAGAACAATACATTAGAGAGGCTGTCAGCTGTCTGGATTAGCTGATTCTGTGCCTTCTGTTGTAATTCAACTGATGCTTGTCCATAAAAATGCAAATTGTGTCCAGTGGCGATTCAGTTTATCATTACGTGTAGATACTGACCAGTTTTGTATGTACTAAGTAGATTTACTTCAGCATCACCAATGGACATGAAATCTGACCCCTACCTTACACCACACTCAAAAATCACATGCAGTTATAGATCAAAATGTGAAAGATAAAACAGTAGCATTTCTAGACGGTGTCCACGCCCTTGGGGTACAGAAAGGTTGCTTCAACAAAATAGCAAAAGTACTAACCCTAAAGGAAGATGCTAGATTCCAAATGGCTGATAAGCATATGAAAAGATGCTTACTTGCAAGTCATAAGAGAAAATGCAAACTGAAACCACAATGAGGTGCCACTACACACTTTATTAGAGTGGCAAGAATTAACCTAACAATACCAACTTGGCAAGAATGTAAGGCAACCAGCATGCTGGTTATGTAAATTTGTTACACAACTACATTGTAAAGATGTTTTGACATGCTACTGAAGTTAACCATGTGCATACCCTATGACCCAGCAATTCCACTCCCAAATCTCTACCTAGTAGAAATGCATACATGTGCACACCAGACATGCATGTACAGGGCTGTTCATAGTACTGTCACCATAGGCAAAGGCAGAAAGAGCCCTACTGCCATATACTGCCAAATTGGTAAACAGTTTATACAATGGAGCATATACAGGGATGAGAAATGACAGCTGTTATGTAACTATGTGGAGTGAAAGAAGCTGGACATGCACAAATACAGCAAAGGGAAAAATGGGCCAACATAAGTTATTAGAAGGACATACAGGAAAATATAGGTAAAATTGAATGGAGCACAACACATGTACATAAGAGATACATTTAAACAACTTTAAATACTGTTTGAGAAAAGCAAAATGCAGAGGAGTGCACACCAGTAACACCATTTACATATATTTAAGAAACTACACAAAACAATATTAGGCATTGCCTGTAACAGACATACAGATAGATGGGTTAAAGTATACAGATGGACTGAAAGGGACATCTAAAAGTCAAGACAGACTGAATCAGTTAGGAAGGTAAAAGTGATGTGACAGAGATAGGGGAAGGGAGTTGTAGCTGTTACCTTTTATTTTTTAAATATTGGAAGTGTTGCTCTGTTTGGTACAAATGTAAAAGCAGGCTTGCTCTACCGCAAATGTATATAGGCATATTCAGTCCTTGGTCCACAGGTGGACACCTACATGGAAGAGTAAACAATGATAACAAATCCACAAGGGAGATGGACACGGGAGGGCTGGGGGAAGGGGCGCTAGAGGGAGGGAGACTGACACTAAAAGAAATAGTACACAATGTCAGCAGCTAGTAATTCTGGGTAGTGAGAAAACACCATTATATCATTATTTTCATTTTTCCTATTTCATAAAAGAAAGTTATAAAAAGGCAGAGTCTAGTAAAAGTAAAGCTGGTGTAGCATTATCTCAGAAAACTACAAGGCAAGGTACATACCACTAAGGACAACATTTTACATTGATACCAAGAACTCTGCCCCAACAAACTGTGATGGACACATACAGCATAGCTTTGAAAATCATAAAGCAGATGGGGGAAGAAAATCAACCACTTACAATTATGGTTAGGGACAAACAGTCCTCTCAGAAAACCAGAAGGAGACAAAACAAGGACAGAGCATCTGAATAACACAAGTACCAAGTTTGATCAAGTGCTCACACACACACCTACAAACACACACTAAACTTTGTATCCGAGGTTACTCATTTTGTTCAAGCACAGCACATTTACAAATATTAAACAAGGCTTCTGGGGGTAGGGAAGGAAGAACTATTTTAATTTCCTAATACAAATCAAAGTTCACTGCCACATGGACATCACAAACTAAAAGATATCTCCTTAAAGTCCTTACACTTGAAAAGTTTAAAACACATTTCTAAAATATTTTTTAGGTTAAAAAGAAAGGACAAAACTGCTTAGGAAGACAAAATAGAGCTCTAAGTGCATTTATTCTAAAACAAGAAAAAGTGAAAATAAGTGAGCTAAACTTTTAACTTAGATGCTATAAAGAACCTCAAAAGTCATGATTGAAGATGGTGGTGTAAGAGGTGAGACGGAGAGCGCCTCCCAAAACCACAAACAGTACAAAAATATAGTTAATTAATACAACTAACCTTGGAACAGCAACAAGAAAGAAGGCTGAACCAGACTGCAAACAGACCTCACGAACAGAACAGACCTCACGAAACGGGGTAACATAGGAAAGCCTTAATCTGGCGGGACCCAAGCCCTTCCCCCACCCCAGCTCACAAGCAGGAGGAAAAGAAACAGAGCAGGGAGGGGGTGGAATACTGGGACTGCTGAGCGCCTAGCCCTGGAGATCTGCTTTGTGAGCAGAGTCCTATAGTGTGTGGTGCTCTGGACGTTGGGGAGCTCGGACAGGCAGAGTATTTAAGAAATTGACATTCCGGCCATTTGTGGAGGAGAGGCCGGCAGTCTGAAAGGCTTCCTAGCACCAAGAGGGCTGTTAAAGGGGCAGGGTTTGCATGGAGCTTGCTGTACAGGAGAAGGGAGAGCTGGACAAGGTTGTCTGGCACACTCTGCCCAGCTGGTTGGGAACTTGGGGGAGCTTCAGGTGCTCCATTCCCTTGGCTGCCTACTCAGCTCCAAGGCCCCCCACTGTGACATATAGCCTGCCGAGCCCTCCTACTGGCCTGCAGGCACCTGCTCGCAAACCCTCAAGCACTGCACAGGCGTCAGGCCAGCCAGAGGGAGGCCCCGCCTACAATAGCTAGAGATGCAAAGCACAGAGGCTTACACGTGTGTGCTTGGCCCACTGGCTCTGACACTGGAGACAGGCAGCACAGACGGGACTCAGGAAACAGATCTTTCCTCCCCCCAGGCACCAGCTCTGCTCCCTTACGACCCCCGACTTCACTCGAGGGACTGAGCAGCTCCAGAGACAAGAGTTTCTGTGCACTAGTGGGCACCACACAGAAATATGAAACGAAAAAAAATATGGTTCGGATAAAAATCTCACAAACCCCAGAAAGAGGGCCAAATGAAACTGAACTCACCAATCTTCCTGAAAGAGAGTTCAAAATAAAAATTATAAACATGCTTATGGAGGTACAGAAAAATATTCAAGAACTCAGGAACGAATTTAAGTTGGAAATTCAATCATAAATTCCATATCTGAAATGAAACATACAATGGAGGGATTTAAAAGCAGATTAGATGTAGTAGAAGAGACAGTAAATGGAATAGAAATTAGAGAAGAGGAATACAAAGAAGCTGAGGCACAGAGAGGAAAAAGGATCTCTAAGAATGAAAGAATATTGAGAGAACTGTGTTACTAATCCAAACGCAACAATATTCACATTATAGGGGTACCACATGAAGATAGAAAGTGTCATTGAGGAGGTAATTGTTGAAAACTTCCCCAATCTGGGGAAGGAGATAGTCTCTCAAGCCACGGAGGTGCACAGATCTCCCAACACAAGGGACCCAAGGAAGACAACATCAAGACATATAATAATTAAAATGGCAAACATCAAGGATAAAGACAGACTTTTAAAAGCAGCTAGAGAGAGAAAAAAGATCACATACATACAAAGGAAAACCCATCAGGCTATCATCAGACTTCTCAACAGAAACCTTACAGGCCAGAAGGGAGTGTTATGATATATTTAATGCAACGAAGCAGAAGGGCCTTGAAAAAAGAATACTCTACCCAGCAAGGTTATCATTTAAATTTGAAGGAGGGATTAAACAATTTTCAGATAAGCAAAAGCTGAGAGAATTTACCTCCCACAAACCACCTCTACAGTGAATTTTGGAGGGACTCCTATAGAAGTATTCTTAAGGTAAATAGATGTCACCCAAGGGAAGACAAAGAGTACAGAATATGATTCATAACATACAAAGAATGGAGGAGGAAGAAAAAGGAGGGAAAAAAAGAACCTTTAGGTTGTGTTTGTAATAGTATATGAAGTAAGTTAAAATAGACTGTTAGATAGTAAGGGAATTACCCTTGAACCTTTGGTAACCATGAACCTAAAGCTTGCAATGGCAATAAGTACATACCTATTGATAATCACCATAAATATAAATGGTCTGAATGCACCAATCAAAAGACATAGAGTTACTGAATGGATAGAAAAACAAGACCCATCTATATGCTGCCTACAAGAGACTCACTTCAAACCCAAAGACATACACAGACTGAAAGTAAAGGAATGGAAAAAGATATTTCATGCAACTAATAGTAAGAAAAAAGCAGGAGTTGCTGTACTTGTATCAGACAAAATAGACTTCAAAACAAAGAAAGTCATCACCATAATAATGCACATGTAATTGTAGATTAATGATACCAAAATAAATTATTTAAAAAAAAGAGTAATCTTACAGCGGAGAAGCCAAATACCAGCTCAGTCAGGTGACCAGGGTTAGCATCAATAGGGAAAGTCATGTAATAGTATGTCGCTTTGACATGATGTGATGAAAATGGTACTTTAGCCCTGTGATTTTCTTCCTCCAAACCTGCAGCCTGTCTAATCAGGAGAAAAACAGCAGACAAATTCTAATTGATGGACATTCTACAAAATACCTAACCAGCACAATTCAAAACTGTTAGAATCATCAAGAACAAGGAAAGTCTGAGAAAGAATTTGTCATAGCTAAGAAGAGCCTAAGAAGCCATGAGAGCTAACTATAATGTGGAAATCCCATAATAGAATAAGGATATTGGGGAAAACTAAGGAAATCTGAGGAAAGAATGGGCTTTATGTGTCAATGTTGGTTCATTAATTGTTAAAAATATACTATACTAATGTAAGATGCTAATAGTAAGAGAAACAAGGTAGAGGGTATATGGAAACTCTCTGTACTATTTTACAACTTCTCTGTAAATCTGAAATTATTTAAAATAGAAAATTTTGTTAAAAGAAAAAAAAGCAACAAAAAAATAAACAAAGACAGTCACAAGAGACAAAGAAGGACATTACATAATGATAAAAGGGTCAGTCCAACAAGAGGATATAACTATTATAAATATCTATGCACCCAACATACACCTACAAGAATCACCTACATATGTGAAACAAATACTAACAAAATTAAAGGGGGAAATAGAATTCAATGCATTCATTTTAGGAGACTTCAACATACCACTCACTCCAAAGGACAGATCAACTAGACAGAAAATAAGTAAAGACACAGAGGCACCGAACAACATATTAGAACAGATGGACCTAACGGACATCTACACAACACTCCATCCAAAAGCAACAGGATACACATTCTTCTCAAGTGCACATGGAACATTTTCAAGAATTGATCATATATTAGGCCACAAAAGAGCCTCAGTAAATTAAAAAGATTGAAATTGTACCAACCAGCTTCTCAGATCACAAAGGTATGAAACTAGAAATAAATTACTCAAAGAAAAAAAAAAAAGCCCACAAACACATGGAGGTTTAATAACATGCTCCTGAATAATCAATGGATCAATGACCAAATAAAAACAGAGATCAAGCAATATATGGAGACAAGTGACAACAATAATTCAACATCGCAAAATCTGTGGGATGCAGCAAAGGCTGTGCTAAGAGGGAAATATATTGCAATACAGGCCCACCTCAGGAAAGAAGAACAATCCCAAATGAACAGTCTAAACTCACAATTAATGAAACTATAAAAGGAAGAACAAATGAGGCCCAAAGTCAGTAAAAGGAGGGACAGAATAAAGATTAAAGCAGAAATAAATAAAATTGAGAAGAATAAAATAATAGAAAGAAATCAATGAAAGCAGAAGCTGGTTCTTTGAGAAAATAAACAAAATAGATAAACTCCTAGCCAAACATATCAAGAGAAAAAGAGAGTCTACACACATAAACAGAATCAGAAATGAGAAAGGAAAAATCACTACAGACACCACAGAAATACAAAGAATTATGAGAGAATACTATGAAAAATTATATGCTAACAAACTGGATAACCTAGAATAAATGGACAACTTTCTAGAAAAATACAACATTCCAAGGTTGACCCAGGAAGAAATAGAAAATCTGAATAGACCAATCACCAGCAAAGAAATTGAACTGGTAATCAAAAAACTACCTAAGATCAAATCTCTGAACCAGATAGTTTCACTGCTGAATTTTATCAAACATTTAGTGAAGGCCTAATACCCATCCTCCTTAAGTTTTCCGAGGAGTTAAAGAAGAGGGAATACTCCCAAACTCATTCTATGAAGCCAACATCACTCTAATACCAAAACCAGGTAAAGACACCACAAAAAAAGAAAATTACAGACCAATATCCCTGATGAACATAGATGCAAAAATACTCAACAAAATATTAGCAAACCGAATTAAAAAATACATCAAAAAGATCATCCACCATGATCAAGTGGGATTCATCCCAGGGTTGTAAGGATGGTACAACATTTGAAAATCCATCAACATCATCCACTACATCAACAAAAAGAAGGACAAAAACCACATGACCATCTCCATAGATGTTGAAAAAGCATTCGACAAAATTCAACATTCATTCCTGATAAAAACTCTCAACAAATGGGTATAGAGGGCAAGTACCTCAACATAATAAAGGCCATACATGACAAACCCACAGCCAACATTATGCTTAACAGTGAGAAGCTGAAAGCTTTTCCTTTAAGATCGGGAACAAGACAAAGATGCCCACTCTCCCCACTTTTATTCAACATAGTTCTGGAGGTCCTAGCCATGGCAATCAGACAACACAAAGAAATAAAAGTCATCCAGATTGGCAAGGAAGAACTCAAACTGTCACTGTTTGCAGATGACATGATATTGTACATAAAAAACCCTAAAGAATCCACTCAAAACTATTAGATCTCATATCTAAATTCAGCAAAGTTGCGGGATACAAAATTGATACATAGGAATCTGTTGCATTCCTATGCACTAACGGTGAACTAGTAGAAAGAGAAATCAGGAAAACAATTCCATTCACAATCGCATCCAAACGAATAAAATACCTAGGAATAAACCTAACCAAGGAAGTGAAAGACCTATACCCTGAAAACTACAAGACACTCTTAAGAGAAATTAAAGAGAACACTAACAAATGGAAATTCATCCCATGCTCTTGGCTAGAAAGAATTAATATTGTCAAAATGGCTATCCTGCCTAAAGCAATCTACAGATTCAATGCAATCTGTATCAAAATACCTATAGCATTCTTCAATGAACTAGAGCAAATAGTTCTAAAATTCATATGGAATGACAAAAGACCCGGCATAGCCAAAGCAATCCTGAGAAGGAAGAATAAAGCAGGGGGAATTATGCTCCTGGATTCCAAACTCTACTACAAAGCCACAGTAATCAAGACAATTTGGTAGTGGCACAAGAACAGACCCATAGACCAGTGGAACAGAATAGAGAGCCCAGATATAAACCCAAGTATATATGGTCAATTAATATATGATAAAGGAGCCATGGATATACAATGGGGAAATGACAGCCTCTTCAACCGCTGGTATTGGCAAAACTGGACAGCTACATGTAAGAGAATGAAACTGGATTATTGTCTAACCACATACACAAAAGCAAACTCAAAATGGATCAAAGACCTGAATGTAAGTCATGAAACCATAAAACTCTTAGAAAAAAATACAGGCAAAAATCTCTTGGACATAAACATGAGCAACTGCTTCATGAACATATCTCCGCGGGCAAGGGAAACAAAAGCAAAAATGAACAAATGGGACTATATCAAACTAAAATGCTTCTGTACAGCAAGGACACCATCAGTAGAACAAAAAGACATCCTACAGTATGGGAGAATATATTCATAAATGACATATCTGATAAGGGGTTGACATCCAAATTATATAAAGAGCTCATGCACCTCAACAAACAAAAAGCAAATAAGCCAATTAAAAAATGGGCAGAGGAGCTGAACAGACACTTCTCCAAAGAAGAAATTCAGATGGCCAACAGGCACATGAAAAGATGCTCCACATCACTAGTCATCAGAGAAATGAAAATTAAAACCACAATGAGATATCACCTCACACCACTAAGGATGGCCACCATCCAAAACACAAACAACAACAAATATTGGTGAGGATGTGGAGAAAGGGGAACCCTCCTACACTGCTGGTGGGAATGTAAATTAGTTCAACCATTGTGGAAAGCAGTATGGAGGTTCCTCAAAAGACTCAAAATAGAAATACCATTTGACCCAGGAATTCCACTCCTAGGAATTTACCCTAAAAATGCAGCAGCCCAGTTTGAAAAAGACATATGCACCCCTATGTTTATCGCAGCACTATTTACAATAGCCAAGAAATGGAAGCAACCTAAGTGTCCATCAGTAGATGAATGGATAAAGAAGATGTGGTATATATCTACAATGGGATATTTTTCAGCCTTAAGAAGAAAACAAGTCCTACCATTTGCAACAACATGGTTGGAAGTAGAGGGTATTATGCTTAGGGAAATAGCCAGGCGGAGAACGACAAGTATCAGATGATTTCACTCATCTGTGGAGTATAAGAACAAAGAAAAAACTGAAGGAACAAAACAGCAGCAGACTCACAGAACCCAAGAATGGACTAAGTTACCAAAGGGAAAGGGACTGGAGAAGATGGGTGGGAAGGGAGGGGCAAGGGGGAAAAAGGGCTATTACAATTAGCACACATAATGTAGCGGGTGTGGGGGTAGGTGGGGGGATACGGGGAAGGCAGTATAACCCAGAGAAGACAAGTAGTGATTCTGTAACATCCCAGCATGCTGATGGACAGTGACTGTAATGGGGTATGTCATGGGGACTTGATAATGGGGGGAGTCTAGTAACCATGATGTTGCTCATGTAATTGTATATTAATAATAGCAAAAAAAAAAGAACCTCAAAAGTAAAAAAGAATTCCTATAAAATAAATTAATGAAGCAGAGTACTAAAGTCTAATAAAATAGATAGGCTGGTTCTTGTAAAAAGACTAATAGATAAATTAAGAAAAAAAAAAGAAGGCACAAATGAACAGTACCAGGGGGAAGAAAATCATTTGTAACTAAGAGGAGATTAAAAAGGAAAGAGAAAGACTACACTCAACTGTCTATTAAAACATTTGAGAGCCTAGACAAAATGGGCATTATTTTATTATACTAAAAATGACTAAACACCCAAGATTCACCAGAAATCTGACCAATTCAATTACAATCAAAGAAGCAGAAACAGTGGTCAAAGATCTGCCTGCCAGGTGGCATCGACTCCAGATGATTTTATGGGCAACTACCAAATAGTCAAGAAAAAATGAACTTTTTATAATGGTGTTAAAAGAACATATAACCTGAGATCTACTCTTCTCACCAATTTTTAAGTACAGTACTATTAACTATAGGCACATGCTGTACAGCCAAACTCTAAAAATATTTCATCTTCTATGACTGCAACTTTATACTCACTGAACAAATTTCCTTCTCCCCTCACTCTCTGGCCACTACTGCTCTACTTTCTGCTTCAGTGATTTGACTGCATTTATTTAGGTAGATCATGTAAGTGGAATCATGCAATAGTTTTCCTCTGTGACTAGCTTATTTGACTTAATGTCCTCAAGCTTCCCTTGCATACCAGAGACTTTCCTTTTTTATGGTTGAATGATACTCCATTGTGTGTATACATCGTATTGTCTTTATCCACTCATTTGTGTATGGATATTTTAGGCTGTTTCCACATCTTGGCTATTGTGAATAATGTTGCAATGAACATGGGAGTACAGATACCTCTTTCTGATTCTGATTTTCTTTTGGGTAAAAACCCAGATGTGGGATTATTGGATATGTATAGTAGTTCTGGTTTTAATTTTTTGAAGGACCGCCATACCATTTCCATAGCAGCTGCACCATTTTACATTCTCACCAACAGTGCATAAGGGTTCTGACTTCTTCACATGCTGGTCAATACTTGTTGTTTCCTGCATGTTGTGTTTTGTTTTGATAATTGCCATGCTACCAGGTGTGAGGGGATATCTACTGTGGTTTTGATTTGCATTTCCCTGATAATTAATGATGTTAACCATCTTATATGTCTTCTCTGGAGAAATGTCTGTTCAAGTCCTTTGCCCATTTTTAAAATAAGTATTTTTTTTGCAATTGAATTATAGGAGATCCTTATATATTTTGTATATCAATCCCTTACCAAATATATAGTTTGAAATATTTTCTCCAATTCCACAGGTTGCCGTTTCACTCTGTTGACTGTTTCCTTTGCTGTGCAGGAGTTTTTATTTCATGTAGGCCTACTTGTATATTATTGCTTTTGTTGCCTGTTATTTTGATATATATCCAAGAAATCACTGCCAAGACCAATATCATGAAGTCTTTCCCCTACATTTTATTCTAGTTTTACAGTTTCAGGTCTTATGTTTAAGTCTCTAATTCACTTTGAGTTGACTTTTGTGTATGATGTGAGATTTTCCTAACACCATTTTCCCCAACACCATTTGTTAACAGAAAATCCTTTCCCATTGTTTATTTTTGGCACCCTTGTCAAAGATCAGTTGACTGTATATGCATGAGTTTACTTCTGGGCTCTCTATTCTAGTCAATTGATCTACATATCTGTCTTTATGCCAATACCATACTTCTTCGATTACTACAGCTTTTTAATATGTCTTAGAATAAGAAAGTTTGAGGACTATAGCTTTGTTCTTCTTTTCAAAGATTGTTTTGGGTATTAGGGTCTTTTGTGGTCCCATGTAAATTTTAGGATTCTTTTTTCTATTTTACAATAAAAGAAATAAAACACTAAGTTGCTCAGAATAAATGTAACAAAACAAAATTAAGTACCTTAATATAGGAAACTATGAAACTTTGCAAAGGGACACAAAAAAATAAATGGATATGCCATGTTTGCAAAGGAAACATCTCAAAACTCTGTATGTCAATTATCTTTAAACTATAATATTAAAACAAACCCAGTAAAAAAAAAACTCCAAAGATTTTCATATAACTCTCTAAGCTGATTCTAAAAGTCACATGGATAATGTATATAAATAGCCTGGCAATTTTCAAAAGAAAATAGAAGGGGGACATATGTCCTAGTAAATATAAAAGACCTTATAAATCTTTAATAATTAAAACTATGTTGTCTTTATGGTGGAAGACATTAATAGATCAACTTGAAAAAGGGGTGAGAGATAGAAATAGGAAGATGGGTAGAGGGGAAAGACAGAAGAGGGAGAGAGAGAAAATGAGGGATGGGGAGAGAGAACACGCACTTGAATTTAGTAGAAGGATGAGTAATCCAATAATGTTAAGACAATTGACTGGTCATTTAGAAAACACCAAGTTAGAAACTTCTTCACACTATTTGCAAAACTAAATATCAGATAAAGGTAACATGCAAAATCCAGAACTTTAAAACATTATCGAATGAAATATTCAGGGAAAGCCGGTCCAAGGTGGCAGCATAGAAAGAGCCTGAGTCTACCTTCCCCCACCTACACACCGAACCTACGCCTACACACACAGAGCAGCTCATCCGAAGAATGGAGGCCTGAATGAACATCTTTTGCATAACGAGGGATTAAAAAGATCACACAAAAGAGACATGGTACCAGAGGGAGCCCCGCCCCCAGCACAGCCCTGCAGTAGGGAGGGATATTGCTGAGCTACCTGAGCCCAGACTTGCCTGCCCTGGGGCACAGAAAAAAAACTGCTAGTTGTAAAGTTTAAACCCAACTTCCTTACTGCAGGGAACTGCTGGAACTCTCTCAGGGACCAGAGGTGCTGGTAAGCGCCATTGCTTATGTTATCCCTGGACTCTGCTGGTGTGAATGGGAGCAGGGTGAACTCCATTATTTTCATTCCCCATGCATATTCTCCACAGGGTCATGGTGAACATACCAGCTCCAGACGTGATGGAGGCAGCCTCTCAGGTCCCATCCACACCCAAACACGCCAGTCAGAGATCCAGCATATCCACCAAGGTGGTTGTGTAAAGTAGGCAGATCCACCCCTACCCATGCCTCTTCCATCCCTGGCCACCCCATAGCACAGAGAAGACAAGTACTGATTCTATAGCATCTTACTACACTGATGAACAGTGACTGTAATGGAGTATGTGGTGGGGACTTGATAATGGGGGAAATCTAGTAACCACAATGTTGCTCATGTAATTGTATATTAATGATACAAAAAAAAAAAACACACATAGAAAGTCAAAAAAAATGAGACACAAGAATATGCTTGAACCAAAGAATATAACAAAACTTCAGGAAAAGAACTAAATGAAACAGTTAAATAATCTACCCAACAAAGATTTTAAAGTAATTGTTGTAGAGATGCTTAACAGACTTGAGAGAAGAGTGGATGAACTCAGCAAGCACCTCTACAAAGAGATAGAAAATATAAAAGAGAACCAATCAGAGATGAAGTGAAATGAAAAATACACTAGAGGGAATAAACAGCAGATTAAAAGATGAGGAACAGCACCATAATTTGGAAACACAGAGTTTTGGAAAGCACTCAAGGCTAACAGCAGAAAGAAAAATGAATAAAAATAGATGAGGATAGGTTAAGAGAGCTCTGGGACCACATCAAATGTCCTACTATTCATATCATAGGAATCCCAGAAGAAAAGAGAAAGGGGTGGAAAACTGATTTAAAATGATAATAGCTGACAATTTCCTAACCTCAGGAAGGAAACAGACATCCAGGTTCAGCAAGCACAGAGAGACCCAATTAAGATGAACTCAAGGAAGTCCACAGCAAAACACATAATAATTAAAATGTCAAAGATCAAAGACAAAGAAAGACTCTTAAAAGCAGCAAGAGAAAATCAACTAGTTATGTATGAGGGAAATCCCATAAGGCTTTCAGCTGATTTTTTAGCAGAAACTCTGCAGGCTAGAGGGTGTGGCATGATATAGTCAAAGTGCTAAAAGAGAAAGACCTTTCAAGAGGTTGACAAAAAAAAAAGACATCCAAGAATACTCTACCCAGAAAGGTTATCATTCAGAATTGAAGGAGAGTTAATAAAGAGCTTCTCAGATAAACACAGGTTAAGAGTTCACCACCACTAAACCAACCTCACAAGAAATGTTAAAGTAACACCTTTAAGAGGGAAAGAAAAGGCTATAGCTAGAAAAAATTATGAAAAGAAAAATATTTCACTGCCCTGGGGCACAGAAAAAAAAACCCTTCTAGTTATAAAGTTTAAATCCAACTTCCATACAAAAGCAAACAGCCAGGATAATACACCAATCACTTAAAACATAATAAAAGGTTAAAAGATGAAAGTAGTAAAATCAACTACTTTAAAAATTAGTTAAGAAAATCACTTAAAAAATGGCGTTAAAGAAGACACTATATACATAAAATGTGGAGGAGGGGATTTTAAAAATGTAGTGCTGTTAGAACACACTCAAACTTAAGTGACTATCAACTTACCATAGACTGTTATATACAGAAGATGTCATACATAAGCCACATGGTAACCAGAAACCAAAAACAATAGATACACACAAAAAAATAAAGATAAATGAATCCAACTATAACACTAAAGAGTCAACATGGGAAGAGAGCAAGAGAAGAAGAAAGGACAAGAGAAAAATGACAAAAACAACTAGAAAATGCTTAACAAAATGGCAGTAAGCACACACCTATCAATAATTACTTTAAATGTGCACGAACTAAATGTTCCAATCAAAAGATACAGGGTAACTGAATGGATAAAAAAAGAAGGCCCATCTATATGCTGCCCACAAGAGACTCATTTCAGACCTAAAGACACACGCACACTGAAACAGAAGGGATGGAAAAAGATATTCCAGACAAATAGAAATGAAAAAAAAAAAGCTGGAGTAGCAGTACTTATATTGGACAAAATAGATTTTAAAACAAATACTGCAAAAAGAGACAAAGAAGGCCAAGATACAACAATTGTAAAAATCCATGCATTCAACAGAGAAGCACCTAAAGACATAGAGCAAATATTAACAAACATGAAGGGAGAAACTGACAGTAATCATAATAGTATGGGATTTAAACACCCCTCTTACACCAGTAGATAGATCATCCTGACAGAAAATCAGTAAGGAAACAGTGACCTTGAAAAACACATTAGACCAAATGGACATGATATATGCAGAATATTACATCTAAAAACAGCAGAATAGTCATTCTTTTCAAGTATACACAGAATACTCCCCACATGTTATATCACAAAACAAGTCTTAATAAATTTAGGAAGACTGAAATCATACAGCAGCAGTATAAAACTGGAAATCAATTATAGGGGAAAAACTGGAAAAAACACAAACACATGGAGGGGGCTAAACAGCATGCTACTAAACAACCAGTGGGTCAACAAAGAAATTAAAGAGGAAATCAAAAAATACTTAGAGAGTAAGAAAAATGGAAATAATGATGCAAAATCTTTAGGATGAAGCAAAAGCAGTTCTAAGAGGAAAGTTCATAGCATTATAGGCCTTCCACAAGAAACAAGAAGAATCTCAAATGAATGATCTATTGCTATCCATAAAGGAGCTAGAAAAAGAATAAACAAAGCTGAAAGTCAGTAGAAGAGAGGAAATAATAAAGATAAGAGCAGAAATAAATGGAATAGAGACTAAAAAAATACAAAGAATCAATGAAACTAAGAGCTTATTCTTTGAAAAGATAAAATTGATAAACCTTTATCTAGAATCATCAGGAAAAAGAGAAAGACTCAAAGTCAGAAACGAAAGTGAAGATACAAATGACAACACAGAAACACAAACAATTATATGCCAAAAAAATTGTACAACCTAGAAGAAATGGACTAATTCTAGAAACATGCAATCTTCCAGGACTGAACCAGGAAGAAATAGAGTCTTAACAGATCAATTACTAGTAATGGAATTGAAGCAGTAATAATAATAAAAAAATCCCAACAAATTTCCAGAACTGGATGGCTTCATAGGAAAATTCTACCAAATATTTAAAGAAGAGTTAATACCTATGCTTCTCAAACTATTCCAAAAAATTGAAAAGGAAGGAAAGCATCCAAGTTCATTCTATGAGACCAGCATCACCCTGATATCAACACCAAAGACACTACAAAAAAGGAAAATTACAGACCAATATTCCTGATGAACATAGATACAAAAACCCTCAACAAAATATTAGCAAACCAAATTCAAAAATACACTAACAAGGATACTTCACCATGACCAAGTCAAATTTATAAATTTATTCCAGGGATTTAAGCATGGCTTAATATCCACAAATTAATCAGTGTGATACATCACATTAACATAAAGAAGGATACAAACCATATGGTCATCTCAATAGATGCTGAAGAAGAATTTGACAAAATTCAACATCCACTTATGATAAAAATTCTGAACAAAATGGATATAGAGGGTACGTACCTCAACATAATAAATGCCATATATGACAAACCCACAGCTAACATCATATTCAATGGTGAAAAGTTTAAAGATTTTCTTCTAAGATCAGGAACAAGATAAGGATGCCCACTTTCAGCACTTCTATTCAACAGATTACTGGCAGTCCTAGCCATGGCAATCAGGCAAGAAAAAGAAATAAAAGGCATCCAAATTGGTAAGGAAGAAGTAAAGCTGTCCCTATTTGCAGATGACATGATACTATATATAGAAAGTCCTAAAGACTCCATCAAAAACTACTAGAATTAACAAATGAATTCATTAAAATTGAAGGATGCAAAATCAGTATACAGAAATGTGTTGCTTTTTCATATACAAATAATGAACTAACAGAAAGATAATTTCAGAAACTAATCCCATTTACAATTATATCAAAACAATAAAATACCTAGAAATAAGTTTAACCAAGGAGGTGAAAGACCTATACTCTGAAAACTATAAGAAACTGATGAAAGAAATTGAAAATGACACAAATAAATGGAAAGATAGTTCATGCTTATGGATAGGAAAAATATTGTTAAAATGGCCATACTCTCCAAAGCAATCTATAGATTGAAACTAATGGCATTTTTCACAGAACTAGAGCAAATAATCCTAAAATTTGTATGGAACCACAAGAAACCCTGAGTAGCCCAAGCAATCTTGAGTAAGAAGGACAAAGCTTGGGGTATTATACACTCTGATTTTGAACTATACTACAAAGCTAGAGTAATGAAAACAGTATGGTAATGGCACAAGTACAGATACATAGGCCAATGGAACAGAATAGAGAGCCCAGAAATAAACCTATGTCTGTATGGTCAATGAATATAAGACAAAGGAAGCAAGAATATACATGGAGAAAAGACAATTTCTACAATAAATGGGGTTAGGAAAACTGAAGAGCTACACACAAAAGAATGAAAATGGATCACTGTTTTACACCATACACAAAAATAAACTCAAAATGGATTAAAGACCTAAATATAAAACCTGAAACCATGAAACTCCTGGAAGAAAACATAGGCAGTAAACTCTTAAACATCAGCCTTGGTAACTTTTCTAGACAAGACTCCAAAGTCAAGGGAAACAAAACAAAAAACCAACCAAACAAAAAGGACTACGACAAACTAAAAAGCTTCTGCACAGCAAAGGAAACCATTAACAAAATCAAAATGTAACCTGTTTTATGGGGGAACATATTTGCAAAATTATATACCCAATAGGAGATAATATCCAAAATACATAAAGAACTCATACAACTCAACACCAAAAAACACCCCAAATAATCCAATTTAAATATGGGAAGAGACCTGAACAGACATTTCCCCAAAGAGACATACATGGCCAACAGACACATGAAAAGATGCTCAACATCAGTAATCATTACGGAAATGCAAGTCAAAAACACAATTAGGTATCACGTCATACCAGTTAGAATGGCTAATATCAAGAATAAGAAATAAGTGTTGCAAGGATGTGGAGAAAAGGGAACCCTCATGCATTGCTGATAGGATTGCAAACTGGTTCAGCCACTACAGAAAACAATATGGAGGGTTCTCAAAAAACTGAAAATAGAAATACCATATGACCCAGCAATTCTACTTCTGGGAATTTACTCAAAGAAAACAAAATCACTAATCTGAAAAGATAAGCACTCCTATGTTTATCACAGCATTATTTACAATAGCCAAGATATGGAAACAACCTACATGTTCACTGATAGGTGAGTGGATAAAAAAGAAGTGGCACATCTATATATATGGTAGAATATTACTCAGCCATAAAAAAGAATGAAATCTTGCCGTTTGCAACAACACAGATGGGCCTACAGGGTAATAGGCTAAGTGAAATTCAGACAGAGAGAGACAAATATTGTGTGATTTCACAATATTTGTGGACTGTAAAAAATAAAACAAATAAATAAACAAAACTGAAATAAGACTCATAAAAACAGAAAACTAGTGGTTTCTAAGGAGAGGGGTAGGAGGATGAGTGAAATAGGTGAAGGGGAATAAAATCAGTAAGAATGTTTGATATCTTGATCTGGGTGATGGTTATTTAAAATAATAAAAAAAGAAATATTCAATACTTTTTTATTCAGAATGGGAAACACTCATAAACAAATACCAAAATAAAGAAAAAGATGTATCAATTTGACATCAACACTAAAAGTACTGTGTAATCAAAAAGAAAACTGAAACAAAGTTAAAAGGCAAGTGTTGGGAAACTATCCATGTCTAATGGGATAAAATATATCACCCTGAAAACATACTACAAATCCATCCATACAATGATGAGCAATCCAATAGACAAGTGGGAAAAATATGACCATGCCTTTCACCCAAAGGGAAACACAAAGGTCTAACAAGCATCTAACAAGGTGCTATCTTTAGCAGTAATCACAGGAGTGTACATTTTAAAACATGATATACCGGTCTTTACTCATCAGGTTGCCAGAACTTTCTCACATTAAAATTTTTGCCAATGATGTGAGGGAACTAATACTCTGTGGGGAGGGTAAATTTGTGCAGCCACTTCAGAAAGCCACTGAGCAAGGTGGCCATCCCAATCCCCACCCGTAATCCTGTCCCCTTCACCACCCCTAGTGTTGGTCCAGGGCCAGCTATGGGTCTCAGTTCTGGCCGATGTGCGTAAGAAGAAATCACTGAGTAGGATTCTGGGGAGGCTTTTGAAAAGGAACAGAGGCAGCTGGTATTCTCTCTGACCTTGCTTATTATCTCCTTTCTTTTTGCCTGTAATGATGCCTAGAAAGTGCTGCTTTCCCAGGAGCAGGAGGTGAGAATCATCAGAATGAAGGTATAACAATGTGGAAAGATGGGGCCTGGTCCCTGATGTCACCATCCCAGACCTGCTGACTTCTGGACTCCTTGTTATATGAGACCAACAAACCCCTGTTTCTTTAAATTATTCTGAGGTAATTTTTAGAAGGAGCAGCTAAATGCATGGCTGCTATAGTAGGACCTATTAAAATTCCAACTCTGCTTCTGGGTGTCTACAGTCCAGACTCATATGGAGATGTGTATAAAAGCATTCATGGCTCTGCTGTCTGATGACGTGGCCAAGTAGAAACAAACTGAGACAACACCACTAAGGAAATGGCTATATCACCGGTAGCACATTTACATCATGGAATACCATATAGCCACTAAGAATTAGGAATATATATCTTATTTGATGTTCATAAATAAGACACATTCCAAACCATCACTGTATCAGAAAATAACATACATCTATGGTCCTATATTAATTACAAAGGCAAGATTTAGGCTGGGGGCTACCAGGTTCACACACTGGGGCTTCTCCCTTGGAGGGAGGTTACTGTACAACATGTGTACCCAGTGTGGGGAGCAGAAAGGCAGTCTGGGAGTTAGATCTCCTGGGTCATGCTGGTGGCTGGCAGAGACGTGGCAGAGATGGGTGTAGCATAATCAGAGGGAGTAGTAACGTTTTGATGTGCACAGAAAACCAGAGCTCTTCCCACACATGGGGCGCTACGGGCTTCATGAGCAGCCTGGGGTGGGGGTGGGGCTAGCAGTTCCACCTGCTCTGAACACCTCTGTTCCTACAGGGATGGCCCGAGCAGGATGTATCTGAGCATTTCCCAAATTTGAGGCAGCGGGATTACTGGAATAACAACCACACTATCCAGAAGGACAATGGATTGTTTGAAGCTATCATTGACTCTACCACTAATGCATCATTGGCCAATTATAACAAGAATTCCCTATACTCCAGCAGCGCAGATGGCTTTTTAGATTTTGAGAAAATGAGAAATAAAACATTTATGATGCATTTTACAAATACTTTTGGATTTATGTTGCTGTATTTACTGAAACACCAAGTTCCATTTGAGTTCACTGAAATTATTTTCCTTTTTTCTTGGATACTATAGTATTCTGTGAAATAGTTTATTTTACTGCATTCACAAAGATGATATTGGGATTCTTTCAAGTGTATCATTGTGCTGCATGATTTGTACCAACATTTACTGAAATATTTATTTTCCACATGCACAGTGGCTGCTGGCGGAGGAATTTATTCAAATGCATTATAGTTTGCTATATGGCTTTATCAATTTTTACTGATATTTGCTTTTTGCATGTGCTGTAGAGGAATTCTTTCAAATATATTTGCCATGGTGGCTTTCTCTTTTAGGTCCCAGCATTCAGTGAAATTCAGTCCCACTGTTTGCTTTGACACCACCCGCCAGATTACCTTCTCTTCCACCAGCAAATGTGTTTTGCATCCAGCTACATAAAAGGATCAGTGACAAACACATATACATAAAATTTTCTTTGGCTAGGTAATTTTATGCTGACATTTCAGCGTTGGTAAAATATTGCGGCATGCTCAGCATTTAAGATTTCCTACTGGACTCTACTATCCATGTACACAATCATGTTTTTCCTTCAGAACCACGTCACAATAATTTCTAATATAATACATATATTATGGGAAAATATTTAATTCTTTATATAGTTGTACTATCTTATATATAGAGTGGCCCTACAATTTATTATGCAAAATGGAACACATTTGAGAGTGAAAGAGGATGCTATTAAAAATTAGGATGGGACCACAGGCATAAAATTGGAACTGTCCTGAGTAAACTGGGACATACAGTCACAATATTTATATGCCTGCACACCTCCTATGTCAGCAAATGAGGAATATATACTAATATTGGTAGATGGTCACAGTGTACTATTTAGTGAGAAACATAAGTAGCAGCAGAAGGAAATGTGAGGTAGGAGACAATAGTCTGGAGAAAAATGAGCACTATAGTCTTATTCTCTAAAAAAAAAGTACGCAGACATATACAGGCTTTGGGACACTGTGGTAAAAGGGTTCTTTGACCTTAGTGTTTTAACTTTTTACAAGGGAATACTCGTGTTATTTGTATAGTTACTTTTAAAACTAAAAAGAAGTATTCTGAGTGTATAGAATCAAGAGTTTGTCTGATAATGGACACACCATTGTGATTGTTTAAGTATATCAAGATTTAAAGCAGAGAGGTATAGATAATCTACCTGCCATCTCAAAAAAAAAAAAACAAACCCTCTCATTTTCAGTTTAGAGCGCAAAACATCACTGGATTGAGGTATTTAAAAAGAACTTGCACCTGTTATACAGCAGTGAATCCATGAAATGTTTTCATTACTATCTGAACAGCCAGTTCTTCGATTCCAACTCTAGTCCTGTGTTGCCAATTACTCAGTGAGCTTTCTACTGGAATGCCTGTCAGCTAGCATATCTTGCATTTGTTCCTGTACACCCACTAGCTCCAAGCCTTCCTGCCTCGCCCAGCGGAACCACTGTTAATTAAGGACCTAAGTGCGTGGTGCTTTGCAGGTTACAAAAGGGCCTCTATGTTATTTCATCCACACAAGCTCTCCTGTGAGATGAGTAGGGAATCATTTATCTTTACTTTACAGATGAGAGGCAGATTTGCTGAAAGTCACATTGCAAATAAGAGATGGTTCCTGCTTCAGGAATGTGGCCCTTGAGCATCAGACAACATGATCACTGCTCACAAAAGATTCTTTTCCATTTGGGCCAAAGGTCTAAGATCTTCCCAGTGCTTAGAGGAACTTCCGTTCAGAAATGCTATGAGACAAGTTTGCTTCCTTGTGGGAGAATGTAAATCTCTCACGGTATCTCTACAGGTGGGACTTACTCTGGCAGTTTTCATCAGGTACACGCTCCACGCCCAGAATGGCATAAAAGATGGCAGGGGAGGAAAATATCAATCAAATATCAAGAGTAACACTTGGGTTCTGCTCTCAAGATCCTGATTGATTTAGGATGCTACTCGGGAAGAAGAGATTAGGACATGGGCAATATGACCAATGTCAATATATGACCAGATGCAAAAACGAATCCATTGTCCTCGGAGGGCTCTAACATGTCATACTCCTTTACATAAATAGGGTTCCAGTAGATTAGCTGACATAAAACACACATATCCCTGACCCACCACACACACACACAAAATGATGCTCTGCTTGTTGATGTAACTTAGGATGAGTCCGTGCAGCAGAGTTTACTATGCACAGTTACATGTCTTTTTGCAACAAATAAAACAGCTAATTTCAATTGCAGATGCAGTCTGGGTGACGTTTGGCATTGATTAGTGTCATGCAAAAGCAATAAAGCCACATCAGATATGTCACCAAGAGTTTGGTGCCTGGATTCGCGTTTACCTGGCTCAAATCCAAACGTTGCCACTTCCTAGCCGACTGACTTTGGATGACCTTGGGTAAGATGCCCCACCTCTCTAAACCTCCATCTCCTCACGTGTACCCTGGAGATAATAAATGCACCTATCTCAAAGTTCTGGAGAGAACTTACACATTATGTCAGCCTTATGCATAATCAACAGTCAAAAACTAGTAGCAATGAGAAATGAAGCATGATTGTCTTTGAGTAACTTAGTTAATGAGAGTAACAGGTTACTAGCCATCATGACCGCAGCACTGAACACGCCCAGAAGCAACAGCCCCTGTGGAAATTACTTGATCATAACTCAGTGAGGGTGTTGTGATTGCCCTGGCAACCCGGCAAATAATTCCTCTCAAAAGCTGGGCAGCATTTCAGACCCACATTAGCTCACTAGCTCCTAGGAATGATTAGGAGCACACAATGACTCATTCTCATAACAAAATCTTAAAATACATATTGGTAAGAAAATAGTTTATTTTTAGATCTGTAATAAGGCTCCCCTGGAAGACCGGAGAAAAATACATCTAGATTATTTGCCAGAATTAAAATCCTACATATTAATAATGAAGAATTTTTTTGATTACTTGCATGTTTCAACCATCTCTGTTAAAAATAAACATTGCAAATTACTGCAAATAAAGCCCTTGTTGGCTGAAAAGACACTTGCTCAGGTCCCTTTGCTATGTGTGATTTTTTTGTAGTGAGCTAGAGTCAAAAATCTCTTGAGTTCATAACAAAGGCATCTTTCCTGGTGTGCATGGCTTCTGAAATACAGAAGGATAACATCATATGAATTTGATCAGCTTAAGATGCTGTGGTCTGGTTGACTACATTTCTGGTTAGATTTTCAATAGCACAAAGCTGTTTTGTGCTAAAGGATCAGGTAACCAGCCCCAGCCACATGGATGACAAAAGAAGTCCTTTGGCCAAAGGAAGCAGGTTCCAGGTGGGCCAGAGAAATCAGCACTGAGATGTAGCAATGCTTGTCAGTCAAACAACAACTGGGCTGCAGAAAGGAGGAGGGGGAGGTCGCTTGAACCTAATACCCTTTTGTGAGTCCCATCTCCCCTTCCATTCATTCACTGGACAGGGAGAAGGAGTGGAGAATTCAGGAGCCTCTCCCTTAGCCACTTACCATCTTGCAAAGGGAGTATGTTTTCGGTATCTGGCAGCACTTTCTGCCTCCTTGTTGGAAGATAAAAAACACCTGCAGTGCAGATCCCCAACCCACTCAGACCTTCTGTGTCAGAACCGCCAGGGCAAGTTTGGAGTCTGCATGTGCATTTTTTTATTTTGCTAAAATATACATAATAGAAGGAGTCCTGAAATCATTGGCTCTGATCATTTTATTCCCAGTTTATTGGCTGCTTTGGTGGAAGGGCTCACCCCTAGAGCTTCCCTCTCTGCTATTCTGCATGACATCACTCCTTTGGAGTCTGTATTTTCTCTTTTTAATAAAAATTGTGTATATTTAAGGTGTACAAATGATCTGACATACATACACAAAGTGAGATGATTATTACAGTCAGGCTAACTGGCATATCTCCCCACATAGTTACCTTTTTGTGATGAGAGCACCTGAGATAAATCTAGAGCTCTAACACCCAGCATGACGGCTGTACTTAATAAAACTGTACTGATTACAGGTGTCTGCATTTTTACCTTGGGCCTCCAGCATTCTTATTTTCAGGTAGGGCAGGGAGCTACAGGTTTACAGGGAGGGATAACTGGGATATCAGTGTTGTAATTTCAGAAGAGGTCACCTGGCTGATAAATGTGTTCGGCCAATCATTGGGTGTGTTACTGAGTCCGGGCTTGTGCCATTTGCCACAAGACATGTCAGTAAAGTCGAGAGACAAGGTGTTGGGGCAAGAAAAGTGACTTAATTTGGAAAGCCAGCCGACCCAGAAGATGGTGGACTAATGGCCTAAAGAACCATGTTAACTCAGGGTTGATTTCAGGCTTCTTTTCTGCTAAGCAAGTGGGGACGGGAGGGGTTGAGTTCAGGTGATGATCGACCTCAGACACCTGGACGTCAGCAAGTGAGGACAGTGACACTCCTTGCCCTTGGCTAGTTGATTCCAGGCATCTTTTTGACACTGGCCTGGCCATGATGTTCCTATAAGCCCTTGACAATCCAGTCATCACTTTTGTACATACCTCTTTATTGCCTCAAGGGGAGGCGAGTTTCAGGTAAGGGGCTGGTTGCGTCAATCTTAAGCCATGAGCAAAGTCCCTCTTAATGATTAACAAGCCTACAAGCAGGCCTGCAGGGCAGAGCTGAAGCTTTTTGACCCAAAGATTAAGGCAGCAAAGGAGACAGAGACAATATGAAAGCAATGAAGGAACTGTTCTGTGTTCTCTGGATGTAGAAGTTGACAACATAGACACAGTCCCTGTCCTCGTGGGATGTCAAAGTTACAGGGAATAAATCACTTTGTCAAACAATTTTCTTGTCATAGAACAAGAGAGTTTAAATTCGATTGCTGAAATATGGGCCCAGCCCAAGATGCATGATTCTAGAAAAGGAAGTTAGTCCACTTCTGGAAGAACTCCAGCAAATGCTCAGTTCCCCAGGGGCTTAAAAGAGTCCCCCTTGCAAGGAAGAGGGCACACAGGTGAGTGAGGAGTGAGTGCCACGGGAAAACACGGAGTATGCTCACCTCTGCCGGGGAGTGGACTGTTCAGATCGTAAGCCAGAATCTTTTCCAATTCATGGAGAAAACCCAACGAGAAGATTCTCAGCAGAAAAGAAAACATACTAACTCACATGACATGATGACCCAGGATGAAGATGCCTCAGGCACAGCTGGGTGGCAGGGCCGCACTGATGGCTTCAAGGATCTCCTCTCTCTCTCCATTTCTGGGCTCTGCTGTACTTAGCTCACAGCTGGGGCTTGGAGCCCAAATAGCATTATGAGAACCTGGTCTTCCCTCCAGGGTAGGGGAAATTGCCACAGCCCCAAAGCCTGTCCTCCTGATGAAGCAACGGCGGCAGAAAGCGTTTCTCCTGTGGCTCCCAGAGAAGAGCTTCAGGGACAATGCGGACTGGCCCACACTGGCCCAGAGAGTGTGGACAGAAGGATGGGAGCCTCTGGTTGGCCAGGTCGTGCATGCAGAGGCCATCCCTGAGGAAAGGCCCTAGAGAGGTTTTCTTTCATCAAAAAGGGGAGTGGATGTCATTCTCCAAAGCAAGGGATCCTAGCAAACAGTGACTGTTTTTTTTAGTTGAAGTATGGTTCATGTACCATTTTATATTGGTGTCAAGTATATAACACAGTGGTTCAGCAGTTACCCACATTATTAAATCCTCACCCCAACTCATGCAGTTACTATCTGTCAACATAGGAAGATGTTATAGTATTACTGGCTATATTCTCCACGCTGTACTTCCGTCCCTGTGACCAACTTACATTATGATTGCTGTTTTTGTGCCTCTTTATTCCCCTCACTCTCCCCACCCAGCCACTCCAACCCTTCCCCCATGGTAACCACCAGTCAATCCCCAGTGTCTCTGAGTCCACTGCTGCTTTGTTCATTTTGTTGTGTTTTTAGATTCCACAAATAAATAAAATCATATGTATTTGCCTTTCTCCACCTGGTTTATTTCACTTAGCATAATACCCTCTAGGTTCATCTGTTGTCACAAATGGCAGGATTTCTTTCTTTTTATGGCTGAATAATACTCCATGGTGTATGGGGACCACATCCTCTTAATCCATTCATCTACTGATGGACATTTTGGTTGCTTCCATATCTTGGCTATTGTAAATAATGCAACAACAGACATAAGGGTGCATATATCTTTTCGAATCAGAGATTTTGTTTTCTTTGGGTAATTTCCCAGGAGTGGATTTTGGGTCATATGGTATTTCTATTCTTAGTTTTTTGAGGAACCTCCATACAGCTTTCCACAGTGGCTGCACCCATTGACATTCCCACCAACAGCATAGGAGGGTTCCAAGCAGTTCTTCCGGTACAGTTCTGGGCTCTCCCTCCAAGGCCCACAGGAAGGGAGAGGGGCTTCCTGGGGGCCTTGGGGACCCAGCTGTTTGGCGAGAGCAAGACCGTGGGGCAGATACAGTAGACAGTGCCACAGGGGCCACTGGGGCAGGGCTGGGCTTTGGAGTGGTACAGTCCTGGGTTCAAACCTGACTTCTTGTCATGGTCACTTACTTGTTCTTTGCCAAATATTTCCTCCTCTTATGCTTTTTGGAATGCTTCAAGAAGGATGGGTTAGCTTTTCTTTAAATGTTTGGTAGAATTCAGCTGTAAATCCATCTGAGTATGGATTTTTGTCTGCTGGGAGTTTTTTGATTACCATTTGATTCAGTTTCATTACTGGTAATTGGTCTGTTCAGATTTTCTGTTTCTTCCTGGGTCAGTCTTGGAAGGTTGTATTTTTCTAGGAATTTGCCCGTTTCTTCTATGTTGTTCAATTTATTGGCATACAATTTTTCATAGAATTCTCTAGTAATTCTTGTATACCTGTGGTGCCAGTTGTAACTTTTCTTTTTTCTTATTTTGCTTATTTGTGCCCTCTTTTTCTTGGTAAGTCTGGCTAGGGTTTGTCTGTTTTGCTTTGGGTGAGTGTTCTGTATGTATCTGTTAAGTCCCTCTGATCTAATGTGTTGTTCAGTGCCTGTTTCCTTATTTATTTTCTGTCTGATGATCTGTCCATTGATGTAAGAGGGGTGTTAAAGTCTCCTATGTGATTGTACCACTGTCTATTTCTCCCTTTAGTTCTGTTACTATTTGTTCTACATATTTAGGTGCTCCTATGTTGGGTGAATAGTTAATTGTTATATCCTCTTGTTGGACTGACCCCTTCAGCATTTTGTAATGTCCTTTTTTTCTCTTATTACTTTGCTTTGAAGTCTATTTTGTCTAATATAAGTACTGCTACTCCTGCTTTTTGCTTTTATTTAGATGAAGTATCTTTCTCTATCCCTTCATTTTCAGTCTGTATATATCTTTAGGTCTGAAATGAGTCTTTTGTAGGTAACATATAGATGGGTCTTGTTTATCCATTCTGCCACCCTATGTTTTTTGATTGGTGCATTCAGTCTATTTACCTTTACACTTAAGGTAGTAAACGACAGGTATGTACTTATTGCCATTTTATTGTTTTCTGGTTGTTTTGTAGTTCCTTTCTGTTCCTTTCTTCCTCTCTTGTACTCTTGTTATTTCATGATTTTTTTTAGTCTTGTGTTTGGATTTCTCTTTCTTAGTTTTTTGTGTATCTATTATAGGCTTTAGGTTCATAGTTACCATAAGGCTGATAGTTTCCTAAATATATAACAGTCATATTAAGTTGATGTTACTCCATTTCGACACAACTAAAGATACTTTTTTATTCTTCTTTCTCCTCCACACTTTGGTATTAGATGTCATAATACACATTTTTTTGCATATCCCTTGGCTGAATTTTGTGTATAGTTGATTTTAATACTTTTTTTTTTTAGCTCCATACTTAGTAGTAATTGGTCTACTACCTTTATTGTGGGTTTATTTTCACTGATGAAAAATATTTAGGCTTAAGAACATTTCCATCTAAAGAAGTGCCTTTAACAGATCCCATAAGGCCTGTTTAGTGGTTGTGAATTCTTTTAACTTTCACTTATCTAAGAAACATTTAATCTCTCCTTCAATTCTGAATGACAACCTTACCAGGTGGAGAGTTCTTGGTTGTAAATTCTTCCATTTCAAAACGCTAAATATTTCATGCCACTCTCTTCTGGCCTGTAAAGTTTCTGCTGAGAAACCTACTGATAGCCTTGGGCTTTCCCTTATAGATAACTGTCTGCCTCTCTTGCTGTTTTTAAAATTCTCTATCTTTAATCTTTGCCATTTTAATTTCTGTATGTCTTAGTGTAGTCTTCCTGGGGTTCTTTTCATTAGGGGCTCCCTGCACTCCCAGTACCTGGGTGTCTATTTCCTTCCCCAGATTGGGCAAGTTTTCAGCAATGATTTCTTCGGAGACTTTCTACTCCTTTGTCTCTCTTTTCTCCTTCTCATACCAAATGTTGTTTCATTTCGAGTTGTCACACAGCAATCTTTACATCTTCTCGTTTTTAGAAATTCTTTTTTCTCTGTTCCTCAGCTTCATTGTTTTCCTGTTCTCTAATTTACAACTCATTGATTGTCTCCTCTACTTGCAACAATCTATTACTCATTCTCTCCATTTTATTTTTCATTTCAGTTACTGTATTTTTCAGCTCTGAGTGGTTCTTTTTAAAATCTTCTATATGTTTTTTGAAGTTCTCCCTGAGATTACCAATTCTTTTCCACAGGTCAGTGAGCAACTTTATGACTGGTACTATAAAATCTTTATCAAGAAGACTGGTTCTAATCTTCATTTCATTTAGCCCTCTTTCTGATGTCTTATCTTGTTCTTTGGAACATATTCCTCTGCCTCCTCACTGTGTTTCTTCCTTTGTATTAGATGGGTCTGCTGTGCCTCCTTATCTAGAGAGTAATGGCCTTTATAAAGAAGGTGTCTTGTGGTGCCAAGAAGCTCAAGACCCTTTGCTTAAAAGTGCCCGGTTTTCCTTGTGCTGGGGCCACAGTTGCTGTTGGTGGGCTGTGGCTAGGGCCACCTTCCTGCCTGTCTGCTGACTCTGGCTACTCCTGGTCAGCAGTAGCTGAGAGCTCCCTCTCTGCCCTTTGTGAGCCCTTCTGCAGGGATCATTGTAGGTGGGCCACCCTCTGCCTGCCTGGCAGCAGTTGTGGTACCACTGAGCCAGAGGAGCTGGTGCAAAGGGGAGCTTGATGCATGGCTGAGCTGCCAGCATGGCAGATGGAGTGTTCGGGGCTCCTCCAAAGTGTCCAACCAATTGGGCTGAGGAAGTGTCTTCCATCTGCCCTTTCTCCTCTGGAGATAGCTCCTGCCGACCTCTGCCCTTCTGGCATCATTCCCACTGCTGGTAAATCTTTCAAACTGCTGCCTCAGTATTGGGTTTCAGTGGGACTAATGGAGTGTGCCTGTCCTCCACACGTGGCTGGAGTCTCAGCCTCCCAAAGTGCTCCAACTCTCCCTGGTGCTCAGCCCCATTAATCACGAAAGCCCAGTGCAATGTGGACTCATGCCCCCAGAGCAGATCTCCAGAGCCAGGTGTGCAGGATTCTGAGCACTTATGCCTTCCCTGCTCCATTCCTTTCCCTTCTGCTTGTGGGCTGGGGGGGGGGGGGGGGGAAGGGCTTAAGTTCCACTCAATCATGGCTCTGCTACCTTACCCTTCTTTGTGTGGTCTTCTCTTCTTCACCAAATGTAGATGGTCTATTCTGCAGGCTTCACGTCATTTTCAGAACCAGTTGTATTTGCTGTAATTACTTTCTTGGTGTGTATATATGAGATAGGTTTCCACCTTGCCTTCCTACTCTGCCATCTTTTCCCCAACTTCCAACAGTGACTATTTTAATAAGACACTACCTGCTAGTTATGGCTCCCAAGGCCAGCTTTAGTTCCAGGAAGCCCAGCCAGTTGGCACTGGAAGTAGCATTCTGCAGGTTAATTCTTCTGCCCTGTGTGTATAGCTGGGTGAATTTCTGGGGATTTGGAAAGAAATAAAAGGTAGGAGATGTCCCAATAATTGTTAGTAAAGCAATTAAATCTACAATAAAGCAATCTGACTCTCTGATGATCACCATGTTAAGAAAATAATACCTTTTCTGGAAAAGAATCCATAGACCTACTTTGTATGCTTGAGAAATACTATAGTGTCTTGCCAATGGGTTTCAGCTCTAGGCAAGTTCACTCTTGATTTGGTGAGACTGAAAAATGACAATGGACATTCTGGGGGTGAAAGGGTTTATACCCAATTTTATTCCCATGGTGGCAGGTCAAGCGCTAGAATCCCATCCACCTCAGAGCAAGTATGCATGCAGTAAGCAGGTCTTTGCCTCTGGGCCTCTGTCCCTGAAGCTGTCTCAGTCTCTCCTAGGCACTGCCACATCTCCAGCTTCTGCTCTCCTGCAGCTGTGCCACCCAGAGCACCAGGCAGAGCTCTTTATATAGAGTCAATAACAACGTATTGTCCACATGTGTGTAGTGAACAAGCAGACCAGGGTCAGGTGAGAATCTTGGCCATAGGAACTTTCATTTTCTCTACATATAGCCTAGATAATTTGGTGCCAGAATTAGTCACTTCACCGTCCAGTAACTGCTGTTCATAATATGGCATCCTCTGCCACCCAGAGCAACACAAAGGAAATCAAGTATTTCCACAGGCCTGCCAGGCTCCTTCCTTTTGTAGACATGGGCAGTCCAGGCATTACCTTTGGGTTCTACTACAGGGTTCTTTGTTGGTGATCTGCCCAATGGGCTTATGGATGACAACCCATCTACTCCTGGAAAGCTGAGGCTGGGGTGGCATGCTGGTGGATTACACCCAGGCTTCTAGGAGAGCCCCGTATGCATAGGCCTGAGCATCATTTCGGAGCTTTAGGCAGTTTTGGGGACTCAATCCAAGGTTGAGGGGAGGTAAGATCAGCGGGGAACCCAACCCTAGAACTGATGAAATTCCTTAACTGCAGTATCTCCCAACGTGAGGGAGAGAGAAAGGGACTTATCTTTCAGATAGTTCTTTAAAATGGTCAATTTTCAGCTGAGATGTGGAGGGAGGACACAGAACTTTTCACTCTGCCCACACCCCCTCTTCCTTGAATATCTTACAGCATTTAAGAGCTCCACCATATATGCAGAATAACCTCACTTATTTACTAGATCTCATCTAGCCTGACAATTCTAGTAGATCAGCTATTTTTCCCAGTGTTCAACAATTAGAGACAATAAATTATGTATGCACCAGGAAGAATTCACCCTTAGGAGGAAAAAGAGCATTCATTCAACAAATACTGAACTCCTGTTTTGTGCTGGTGTTAGGGATATAATAGTAAGCAAGACAAAGTTCTTACCCTCGTGAAGCTTAGACATTAGACAAGTGATTACATAAGCTATTACAGTTGTGATAAAGGCTAAAGCAAAGCATGGTGCTATGTGAAGTTGTAGCAGGAGGACCAAACCTAAATTGTCAGGGTCACGGAAGGCCTCTGAAGAAACTTAAGCTGAGACGTGAAATAAACATTATTCAGGCCAAACGGGTGTGTGAGGGGTTGGGGAAGGGTATGATGAACTTGGAACCCAGGGCCCTGAAGAAGCTGGTGGGGTCTGGGTAGAGAAGGCAGTATGGCGTGAGATGAGCTTCGAGTGGCAGGCAGGGCCACACCAGGCAAGGCCTCTTGGGTCCCCTTGAGGATTTGCAACCTAAACCTAAGGGCAGTTTTGAGCAGAAAAGTGACAAAGATCTTCATCTTTATGGGATACCTCTGCTTGGCATGTGAGAATGGATGGACTGTATGTGGGTAGAAGAGAAAACAGGATATTATTGGAATGTAGGGGACAGAAGTAACACTTGTACACTGGGTGGCTTTGAGGCATGAATGGAAGGCAGAATCAGTGGGCTTAAAGGTGGACTAGTGCGTCAGGTTAAGGGGCAGCAGAGGTCAAAGATTATGTTGGTTTTCTGGCAAAAAAATTCTTATTTCTGAGAAATTCAATGGATACTGTGACATTTTCTAAGGAAAGAAACCCTATAAGAATTTGGAGATGTTGTGAATTCCATTTTGGGCGTGTTGACTGGGAGATGCACACGAAACATCCAGGTGCACACGAAACATCCAGGCGAGATGCAGACGTGGTTAGATGGTCTGGGAGCTCAGCATGGTCTGGGTTGGAACTATGAATTTAGCAGCACAGATTTAGAATTGAGATGGAAATTAAGGCCAGGGGCTTGGAAAATATCACTTAGGGAGAAAACATGGTAGTAGAAGAGGGCCTGGTACTAAGCCCTGAAGAAGTCTACCACCTGAAACTGGAGCAGAGATAAGAAAACTGGTAAAATGCGGGGTGTGGCAGCAGACTCCAACACAGACCCCAGTGATCCTGCCTTCTGGTCTGCTCATTCTGTATCATCTCCTCCTGCGCGGAGGAGCGCTCCCCTGAGCAGCTGATATGGTACTGTGTAAACGACCTTGAACGACAGAGGTTGTGGCTATACAATGTTTTAAGACCTCAGGGAGATCTAAGGTTGTGTCTCAAAGAACTGATCAAATCAGGCTTTTAAGAATCTTAAGGCTATTGCCCCCAGCAGTCTGAGAAGCCCAGATAGAGAAGGACTTATCTCAAAGAAACTTGTGGGTGGGGACTGAACCGCACTAAGACTCATAGGAAACGCACAGTGTTCAAAATAACGCTGTTTGCAGTAACACTACTGGCTTGGGCTGAAAGAGGCACAGTACAAAATGTAAACAGGTTGGACCCCACAGTTCTACTGGGTGGAAGCAGGCTGAGAAAGTCATGTAGCTGTAAATACGGGCTACCTATTGTGGAAAAGGATGACTCTGAGGGTGGAGCCAGGAGCCCACTCTCCAAGATGGCCCTGAATGTTCCCTACCTTCTAGGATTCACACCTTTGGGTGTCCCTCCAACACAGAATAGAGTAGGATTGACCTGTGTACTGTAAGGTGACAGTGTGTGACTTTTGAGGATAAGTCACGGAAGACTGCAGCTTCCACCTTGCTCTCTTGGATCACCTACTCTGGGGGAAGCCAGCTGCCATGCTCCCATGAGGACATTCAAGTGGTTCTACTGAGATGCCCACATGGTGAGGAACTGAGGCCTTCTGCCAATGGTCATGTGTACGAGCCATCCTGGAAGGGGATCCTCCAGCTCCAGTCGAACTTTTAGATGACTGCAGAGTCAGATGACATCACGAGATGACCCTCACGAGACCCTAGGCAGGAGCTGCCTGGTTAAGCTGCACTCCATACCTGACCCATAGAAACTAGGAGGTTACATTTGTCATCTTAAGATGATGTATCTTGGGGTAATTTGTTATGTAACAGTAAGTAATTAATACAAGGACAAAGACTGTAAGAATGTAAGTTCATGAAAAGGAAATGAACTCTATTTCAAGGAGAGAACAGACAACTGGGTCAAATGTGGGATGGCCAAATGCCTTAAACCTGGATGACAACAGCCCACATATCAATTCCAAATTTCATTTAGGCTTCTTGATTGTGGAAAACAAAACCAAGCAAACCCCACTATGCTCAGTATTCCTGGTTGAAGAAAACTGAGAAGTTTATCATTCTTTTGAAGGACTTCATAAAAAACATATTTTGAAAGTCTGTGATACCTTTCACTGACAGTGGGCAAATGTTTTTCGTACTTATCTGGTCTGTCAGAGACTTTCTCATATGGACACACTAGACTGGACATACATACGGAGCAGAGAAACCTTCCATATAGCACCAGGAGTGTTAGATATGGTGTAGCTGTTCATACAAGTTAACTCCGGCAGAAAGCAGAAGTTTCTTATGCTATCAAAGACTCCAAATATATTTTACCAAAAACAATCACTACCACCACCTCATATTTATGTTGCAATTTATGTATCAATAGTACATTCACCACAACTTATTTTATGCTCACAACAAATCCTGTGAGGTGGGTGGGTGAGTTTATAGAAAAGTCAAATAGTCATTCCTATTTCCCAAATGAGAAAACGGAGGCCTTCAGTTACTGGGTTTAAGCCACACAAAACATTCATGGTCGTAGGTCCTCTGGTGTCAAGTTGAGCACTTTTTCCAAAACATCCAGTCAGCATTCACCAGGGACTATTCACTATTCATCAAGCATTTGTCTTCTACACATCTTCTCTGAGCAACTTGAATGTCTTTCCAAAGCAATCCTGATGTTTTAATACTGTCCTTCCTGTAACTGGAATCCTGGAATGGGTAAGAATTCTCTCCTTTCCCCTTTGGTTCCTATGCAAAAGTACAACTTGAATGTTTTCCCTGTGGGTGGCTAGACAATGCCACCACTGTTCACAACACTCCTTGTTGGAAGTGGCCTTCAGAGAATCAAAATTCTTCCCAGCAAGAAAACCACTCTATTAGTTAAGAGTTATGTTGTATTTTTAAATTATAAGTGGCATCTTTATCTTGATTAACTTTCTTAATCACCAGACTTTTAGCTGTTTCCTAAACCCTGATCTATCCTCAAAGACCAAAATTTAACAAACACCAAGTATATTCAAACACACCTGTTACAGACTCTGAAGGAAAACCACAAAGCCACCCCAGAAAGTGGACACAGCACCTTCTAAACAGAATACCCTGAGGAAGAAAATCATCATAAGGAACATATAGTAACAATATTAAGAAAAAAAGTGGCTTGTGTTATTGAGTGGCACTTTATATGCCTTGTCTAATTTAAATCTTCAAAAAAATCCCATGGGTTAGGATAAAGGTCTCTTTGTTTAAACATCACACGTACTGTATGGTCACATAGGCTGATGCCTTATTTCACAAAGGGCACAAACTAATTCCTAAAGCTTATACTGTAAGCTAATGCCTGCCAACAGCCACCATCCCCTCAGAGGGCTGGTCTGTAGGGACCTGGCCCTGTTTGGTGTTTTCACACATTTTCAAGCTGGTGTTTTGCCATTCCCATATCAGTGCATGTTTTAGTCCATTTTAAGTAGATGCAGCGTGTATGGAATAAAATAAGTTTATTTTTTGGCTTCTGGGAAATTCAAGTTAGACATTTGCACTCTAAATAAGTCTAGCTCTATGATTCCAAAATGACTTCTACTGTATCCATCCAAAGAAGGACAGAAGAAACAGATTTCAAACTTATCTCTGCTGCTTTTCTTCTCCCATCAGGATCAGAACAATGAAGGAAGAAAATGAAGACTTAGTTCAAGAATCTATTCTTAAATAGCAAAAAAGTGAAGAGCCAAAGTTTGCTCCAGGTATCACTGTATTTTCCCAAACCCATGTTTCTTGAGAACCATCAAGTGTGATCAGCTCACTGCTAGCTCCTCCTTCACAGGGACGGAATCACAGAAGGCAGGCATATGAGGACTGCTATAACCAAGAGTAAGACCAACAGTCCATTGCAGACAAGACGCTCAGAGTCATGACTTCCAGGACTTCTGCCATGACCATGGGCTTTAAACCATTCTACTACTTCCTGGAGGTCAAATGGCCGAGCCTCATAACCTAGCTCCTTCTTGGCTTTCTCCAGACTAAAGTAATGTGTGACACCAGTTTTGTAAACTTCTGTGCGTGTGAGGAAGGGCTGGAAATTGTAGAGTCGGCCCAAAATGAAGTGAGCCATCTCTGTTAGGAAAGCAAAGCAGTAGATGATGGTCAACGGCAGACGGGTGGATGGGAACGTGTAGCCCAGACCCTCAACCAAAGGCCGGAAGAACTCAAAGTTGTTCACGGGTCTGCCATCTGAGATGAAGTAGGGCTGTCCAGAGGCAATGTGGCCCTTGTCAGCTTTCAGGGCCTCTGAGGCCAGAATGTGAGCCTGTACTAAGTTGTCTACGTGGACAAATTCAACCAGGCTCCTGGGATCCCCATATACAAATTTGAATAGGCCCCGCTCAATGTAGCTCACTATCCTGGGAAGGTGCCTCTGTTCTCCGGGCCCATAGATGCCAGCTGGCCTCAGAGCACAAGTTCTCAAGACACCACTGCTTCTTTCCAGGGCTGTACCACTTGCCTCCAGCACCTTCCTCTCTGCAATAGATTTGGTCCGAGAGTAGTGATCAGGGTGGAGGTGAAGAGGTAGGTAAGGCAGAGATTCATCTCCGTTTCTGATAACTTGACCTCCGAAGACGACATTAAAAGTGCTGGTGTAAACTAACCTTGGCACCCCTCTCTTCCTGCAAGCTTGGACGATGTTGTCTGTGCCCCCGACGTTGACTTCTTCAATCAGGTTTGGATTCAGTTGCTCTCGCCCTGACATGCCATAAGAGGCAATATGGAACACGCAAGTGACATCCACGTCCTGGAAGGCTTTCTCTATGTCAGAGAAGTGGCGAATGTCTCCACGTATAAACTCGATACCTTCTGGAATGGTTTGAGCAGGGCTGCTGAGGTCAAACAGAATCACATGGAATCCCTTCTCATTAAGAGCACAGCCTAGGCTGAAATGAGAGAGTAAGTCTGAATGAATTGCTATTAAGCTATGCCTAGGAAAATAATTTACCCATCAATGTGGGGCTGATCCAAGAATGCCTTATCCTGAGTCCCTCACTGTACAACTCTTACTTATGCAACTCACCCTTATGCAAATACTCAAAAATGAGAATCCTTACATTTACTTAAATTACAATGAGAGCTTTTATCTTCAAAGATGGTAGCATCTACATGTCACATTTTCCCCCTCATTTCAGAACCCACCATCCATTCTCTATAGAATTTATGAATGATAACATAACTGGGAAAGAATAGCCATTATTTAAAAATTGTTTTTGGTGAAATGAAAGATCTCTTCTTCCCAATTTAATGGTTTTACAAAGAATTTATCTTAAAGTAGGTCATATCTGTAGTTCTGAAGTTAATACCTAAGCAGTGGACAATATAGCTCACTTCTGGCTTAAGACTATACGAACACATAAAAGTGTACACTGTATTAATGTCAGAGCTCCAACCTATATTTTCCAGCAACTTCCAGAAAAATAATTCCATGGGCATATTTTATCAATGCACTGACCGGAAACCAAAATAGCCACCTCCTCCTGTAATGAGGACAGTTTCCTTTGGAGATTTTTGCGAGTCCATAAATGTCAGTCAAAAGATCACTGGACCTGTAGGAAAGAAGTATGCAACCCTGGTATCGATCCTCTGAGCCTATTGCTGCATCTAAAAAAGTGAGGCAGATAATAAGCTCACAGGCTTACGAAGACCCAAAGGGAAAGAATATAAAAAAATGCCCAGCAAAATGCCTGACATAACATGGGCAACACATGGACATCATTTCTCAAATTTCCTTTTCTTCATGTTCTAGAATTTAGGGATTCAATGACTCTACTACATTCCCACGTACCATGATTAGGTCCCTTGAAAACACAGAGTTACAGAGAGTTTGACAAGTTCTTTTGGAGAACTGAACTACACTTCTCAGGTTGCCAGGAAAGGTCAGCTTTCATGAAGAAATCTTAAGACAGCTGAAGACAAGATTCAGTGACTCAGTGGTTTGGGGGTGTGTGGAAGAGAAGAGTGAGAAATGTCAGGAAAACTGAGCTAAGTGGTGAGGAGGATGGCTGATGGATTACAGAGGTTTGACTAACAATGGCCACAGTTGTGCTTCTGAGAAAACTTGGGAAGTATGAAGTACCAGCATCTCTTTAATATACCCAAATGTGACCTTAGGATTCTAATACTTTCTGAGTGCAGAACACTCCCACTTGAATTTGGAGTAGCCACAAAACCAAATGTAGTCAATTCTATTCTACTATTTAACATCATCACATGACTTTGTTACAGAGGCTGTTTCCAAACACAGAGGTTAGACATATATTTCAATCTAGATTCCTTACCTTCATCTCCTTGACCTGGTTGCTATCTCCCTCTCTGGCTTCATCTCATATTCTTCTGCTAGTGGTGTGCTACCCTCCTCCCATATGGAATCTTTCCTTCAGATGCCAAACTCATTCATGCCTTGAGGACTATGGGAAGTCCCGATTTTGCCTTGAGGTGAACCATCACTCCATCAGATCTCTGCCTGGCTGCATCTTTCTCAATATTTAGTTCTGCTGAAATGCCACTTACTCAACTCAGAGAAGCTTCTCTGATAACCCTATATAAAAGCTCCCCTTTACCTTACAGGCTGCTTTGTTTTCTTCACAGCACATTTCACAACCTAAAATTACTTGTCTACTTTTTTACCGTCTCCTTCCAATAGTACATAAGTTCCATGAGAACTAAGACTTTTTGCCTTTTTTACTGGCACATCCCTACAAGAATCTAGAACAGAGCAGAGACTCAACAAGTATTTGTTGAGTTTATGGATCATTTTGAACACGGTGAAATACATACAATTTAGTAAAATTATGATGTGCACAAAGTATGCAGGGTCCTGCAGTGTCTGTCATTATGTATGTCAATTAACACTGCCATTTTAACTTATCGCCTAAAAAATTCTGGGTTACAGAATGAAAATGACACAAAGAGAAATGACACAGAATTCCTGCATTTTGGAGCTTACCATGGAGGAGAGAGGCTTTTGCAAATACCTAAAATACAAGGCAAAAAGGAGAAAACAGATCACTGTTATGATGCTGGTATAAACAAGAGGCTGTGGGAGCTGAGGAGCTGCAGGGCGGGAGAAACTGATTCTGAAGGGCAGATCAGGGAAGACTTCACCAAGGAGTGGCCAGGAGAGCTTAATGGGATGATAGCTGATAGGAGGCAGAGGGTTTCTGCAGGCTGAGGGAGCATAATGAATGAAGGGAACGGCAAAAGAGAAGGCTGTGTTGGGCAACTGAGATGGCCAGGCCCCTGAGGATGGTGTGAAAACTGAGGCCAAAGTGTGTAGCTGGTGATCTAGGGTGGAGAGACAGATCTAGGGTGACGTCAGCTTGCAGGGAGCTGGAATTCTATTCTGCAAACAACAGAAAGCCTCTACAGGCTTACTGAAGGGCACGCTCACTTTGGTCCTTGCAAAAGATGAAGCTTTCCATGAAGAAGGGAGAGTATGGAAACAGGCAAGAGTCTGGGAAGGGGTTAGCGGGATCTACAAGTGAGGACAGATGCCAGAGTGCTCAGCTAAAATTAGGACAATGGCTGGCAACCAACTGAATGAGGCCACAGCAGGCAGCGTCCAGGGAAAGCTCAAGAAAAGTGATGTCATTAATGGAAAGACAGGTTTTAGAAATGTTGTCTGGCTGAGTTTTGATTAATAGGATGCCAGACAACAAAGTTTAAGATATTCTTAATATCTCCATAAGAATTCCACTGTAAGGGATTCGGAAAATGGACAAAGCCTCAAAGGGTCCAATTAAGCAAATTCCAACAGAAATTTGTCCTAATCTCCAATTATTCTTTGTTTTCAAAACTGCACATTCCAGACTAGTCACAAGACCACAGGTCAACCATGGCTCATGTGCACATGAATCATGCTGGGAATGTACAAGTTCAAATTATTAATGCTTCAGAGTACCTGCCAGGCTTATTCATGCTTCTCCTCATTTGCCTTCCTACTAATTCCAAAATGACCCAAGGCAAGAACTTGTATAACTGACCTGGCCAGGAGGGTCATATGGGAAAGGGGGCAAGGAGTAAGGAAAAACTGATGGTTTTGCAAGACCAACAGCCATCCAATCAGGTGGGTTAAACTTTTACAGATTACCAGCCATTAACTGTACCACCCAGGAGCCACCTCCTCCCTTGCAGGCTCCCTACATCAATAAGCAGAGAAAAACTGTAGCAAACACGTTTTAAGGAAAACTGCAAGCAGGTCCCACAAGCACTAAGCCAGAAGGGAGAAAAAGACTATACGCAGTTTTTCTTCAATCGGCTGCCCTATTTTTATATACCTTATGGCTTCTGTTTTATTAATTAAGTTCAGTCTGATTCCTTTCAGGGCTGGGCACTCAGACCAGTTTCTATAATTGCAAGGGGTTTGAGGCTCTTCCAAAACACAGCTTTGTTCAGTAATTGCTTTCCTCTGAGTGGAGGGGAAGGGTTACATCTGATCTGAGCAGTCATCCTGGTGGAGACAGGTTAAAGTTAAGTACATAATCGAGAAAAGGAATCTTAATTACAAACAGGAAAATAAATGAAATTTAAAATCTGCCTGACCTCTTGATAATACCAAGATAAAGCGAGGGTAATAAAGTTGACATCTCACAGGGAGGTTAGGAGAAGAAACTCATAAAAATGACTGTGAGTTCTTTAGATTTTCAAAGCCCTAATTAAATGCTAAGGATCAGTAATAAGAACCTTAGATCATGCACACAGTTCCTTTATCCCGAGTACAAGATGACCATGCCACTAACCCTCCTGTGTTATAATGCAGTATACAGATCTATGTGCCAATGGAATACTGAACACAGGAGAATTGAGACTGCTCTCATAAAAATGAAATTTTACTGTATTTACCTTAAGATTGATAAAAATATCTCCAGGTAGTTGTGGTGACATGTTTTAAATTCCTGCCCAAGTACTGACCAGAGGTAAAAGGTAACTCTTACTGTATTGAGATCAGGAAAATACAGAGGCTAGAGGATTAGAGAAGGTGCTGTTCAAATTCCATGCATGATCTGTGTTAATTATTAAGTAGTCAGAGCAATAAAGATGAAGGAGTAGGTAGAGACGATAGGGTGACTACCCTGATACAGGCGAAAGGGATGTTAGGTGTAGAACCAGAAAGACTCTTGCAATTCATTATGTTTATGACAAAAATAATAATTTTCTGACTGGTATTCTCCATCTTCCTTTCCAACTACCATATAAACCCCATGTGCACATAGGCCATTTCTCCAGGAGTATATGCAGGGACAAGAAGTATCTATCGGGCAGATTGCAGACCCAGTACATCTAAATGGAATGAATACTCTGCAGCCTCTTTACATGCCCCTTTCTACTCTCTGCAAGGAGAACTACACAGTGCTTTCTCCTCTCCCCAGGTCAGCCGGTCTACCACTTCAACAGAGCCAAGTAGTATCAGCTGCTACTTATTAAGCACTAACAATTGGGTTGGGCCCTTTCCATGAATTATTTCCCTTGATGCTCCTCTGAGACAAGTACTTACTTGTTAATCTCATTTACTGCAGCAATAAAATGGTAGAGCTGGGATCTGTCCCATTGGAACCCGTGTGTCTGACTCCATGGCTCATGTCTCAGCCACAACAGCACCTGGGGTGATGTGGAGTCCCTGACCTGAAGCAGCTGAGTCTATGCTGATCTGAGTCCTGTGGGGACTTCATAGCTAACGTATTTTACAAGCTCCTACAGGGCCCTCCAATTCCCAGAAGGGCTAGGAGGAGGTGCCCCATCCTCTCCCGTGAGGCAGAGGTGGTGGCAATGTAGGGTTCGGCTCCCTAGGTTGGAAATCAGAAAATGTGGATCTTAGACTTGGCTCTCCTACCAATTCCCTGCGTGACCCTGGGTAAGCCTGAACCTCTCTGATACTATTTCCTCATCGCTAAAATGAAAACAACAACTATGGCTACCTTTATTATGAGCTAGCTGCTGTAAGGGCTTTAAAGACTTACCACTGAAGCCTCAGGACAATCTTCTAGGTAGTTACTATTATCCTCAGATTTTCAGAGATGAGGAAAAAGGTTAAGAAACTTGCCATATATATATCCGAAGTAAATGAAATCACTCTCAAAGATATCTGCACCCCCCACAGGCATTTCAGCATGGTTCCCAATAGCCAAAACATGAAGACAACCTAAATGCCCATCTATGAATGGATAAAGAAAATGAGGTGTATTTATATACAACAGAATTTTATTCAGCCATTAAAAAAAAGGAAGGAAATCCTGCCATTTGTAACAACGTGAATGGAACGTGAGGGTTTTACACCGAGTGAAATAAGTCAGGAAAGATAAATGATCTCACTTATATGTGGAATCTAAAAAAAGCTGAACTCATAGAAACAGAGGGGAGTGGTGGTTAACAGGGGCTGGAGGATTGGAGGAAATGAGGAGATGTTGGTCAAAGGGTAGAAATTTCCAATTATAAGACAGTAAGTTCTGGGGCTCTAACATACAGCACAGTGACTATAGTTAACAATACTGTATTATATGCTTGAAAGCGGCTAAAAGAGTAGATCTTAAAGTTCTCAGCACAAGCACAAGAAACCGTAAGAATGTGAAGTGAGATGTTAACTAACCTTCTATGGTGGTTATTATTTCACAATATATATGGGGATCAAATCGTGGAGTTGTACTACCTTAAAATGACACAGTGTTACATCAATTAGCTCTCAATAAAGCTGGAAGAAAATCTTTAAAAAACTCCCCAAACAAAAAACTGGCCCGCAAATCATGTAGGTCACAAGTGGCTGAGCTGGACCCAGGGCTTGAAGTCAGGTCTCAGGACTCCCCAGCCTGGGCTCTTAACCACGTCTTGTCCCTGGGGTTGGGACAATGCAGTGTTCGTTTACCACCTTCAGAATTTGCCACACCTGGTACTCTGGTACTCTTACTTACCTGTTAACTTCACAAGAAATACACTCGTTTGAAATGGGAACCTTACATGGCCACTTTAAATGGGAAACCAGAATCATTTGTCATAAAGAGGTGTTATCCCTCCAAGAAGTGAGATGCAAACACGATGTGAATCCAGTGCAGAGATGCGTGCTAAAAGCCCTGAGCTTGGGGCTTGTTAAAAAACAAGAAAAAAAAAAAGGAAGAGAAACAGTAGTCAGTCAGTGTTGTGGCCCCTGCAGCGGTCGAGAAAGCTCCGCGGAGCCCGGCTCCTCGGAATCGGGTAGCACGGAGCAGGGGAGGCGCGCCAGGGCCGCGCGCGGCGTCACTCCCGACGCACCCGGACCACCTGCCGCCGGGCTCGGCCCACCCGGACGGCCGCCCGGCGAAGGCAGGGACAGAGCGGCCCTCCGCGGGCCCCGGAGCGCGCTCGAGCCTCGGCGCCCCCGCCAGCCCCGTTCCGGCCCTCCCGCCCCGGCCCACTCACAGCGGCGCGGACTACGAGGCGAAGCAACCCAGGGTTCAGGCAGGCGCTCCTCGCCGCCGCTCCCTCCGCGCACAGCGCGAGCCGTCGGACCGGCCTCCGGGAGCTACTTCCGGGCCTCTCTAGGCGGCCCGGAGGTCACGGCATCTCTGTGATGTGCAGGTTTCCTGGCCACCCTCACCTGTGATGGGGAGCAGGCTCACTCCGTCCATCTGCCCCTTCTCCCCAGCCCATGTGTTCCAGCTTCTTGGGAGCCCTTTCAGGGGCACGTCTACTGCTATCCCCACCTCCAATTCCTGCCTTTAGGCTTCCACCTCCACCTTTGTGTATCCCCAATGTTGAGCACATTGTCTGAGAAAGAGGAGGTGCTCAGCTCAGTCAGTACTGCTTGAATGGATGGATGGATGTATTGATGCATGATGGATGATTGGATGGGTGACTGCTGAGGCTCCATGAGACTTCTTAATATTCATTCTCCATGTATCTTTTTAAGTCTTTGAGTTTGCACGTTTGTGTGCATCTATCTGTATGTTTCCCATATCCTTGATTTTCCCTATTTTCCCCAGTTCTAGTAGGTGTGAGGGGATGGCAGCGAGGCACCACTAGCTTCTGGTACACACCAGACTCCTGTAATGCTGTGCCTTTCAAGGGTGCTCCATATTTAGGTTGCTATTAGGTGTCTGTCCTATCTCAATGGTTTCCTTGGGCATAGCTCCTGAGGTATCTATTGGGAAAATGGCTTGTGACATGAGTCCTAAAGAATGAGTATGAGTTTGCCCAAGGAGAAGAGGAGAAAGGGACATTTTGGTGGCAGAAATAACAAGGCTAAAGTAAAGCATAGAGTCAGGACTGAGTACTTCGTGTTTGAAGAATGAAAAGGTGCTGGTTATGTCTGTTCTGGAAGGAAAAAGGAGATACCATTCTGTATGCCACTCAGATGAATTAATCTGGTGGGGAAGAACTTGTCCATATGTTGGGACTGTCCAGAGGGCTGCCGCAAGATGTAGAAAGTCTATAGGAGAAGGTGTGATCCAGATCCCCATATTCCACCCTTTTCCTGACATGTTCTTGTCAAAATAAACCTCTTTACTGCTTCTGGAAGCTTCTTTAGAGCTCTGCTGTGGTTTCAGGGAACTCCAGCATCTGAAAACACTGTCCTGACATACTTTGAAGGGTCTCCTTCTGCCCCTTGAAATCATTTCTCCAGGGAATCATACTTCCAGGGGTGGTGGTTTTCAAACAATATGTGTTGTGATCAACTAATGTCATAATTATTGTCCTACCTATAGTATAGTGGTAACTTTATAGTATAGAAGTAATGAATGACTTACATTTCTAATATTTAGACTTAAAGGAAGTATAGCAAGAAGGTAAGAAGCCTGTACTTTGGAGTCAAAGCAGTGGAGATTTGAACCCTGGCTCTGCACAGAGGAGTCCTGAACTGATGAATTGAGACGATGCTTGTGTCTCCTGCAGACACCTGCTGGGCAGTGTTAGATGCTCTTGTTACAGATCAGGCTCAAGACTACATGTGAGAAACATGTACAGAACTGCCCACAGCTGCATTATTCCTAATAGCTCCAAAGAAGAAACACCTCAATTGTCCATCAATGGATGAATAGATAAATGAAAAGTGATACAATTGTCATTTACATGAAATGTCCAGAATAGGCCAATCTGGACAGACAGAAAGCAGCCGAGGAGTTTGGGGTGAAATGGGCATGTCTGCTATGGGTACAGGGCAGAGGGCTTATTTTTGGGTGATGAAATGTGGTGATGGCTGAGTAATTCTTTCAATACGAAAAACCATGGATTTGCGCACTTTAAATGGGTGAATCGTATGATATGTGAATTACATCTCATTGAAACTGTTACACCTACAATAATGTCAGTCTCATTGTAATTGCAATGTTGTTTGAGTGGGAGAGGGCAGAATGGCCTATCTGTCACCCCGGACGTGCCCACACAGGTTGCGTTATCAATACAGGCAAAAGTTTAGGAGCGATTGTCTTAGAGAAGTAAGCATAAATCTTCCTACCATCTCAATATGACAGCTTTGCTCCTGGGACCTGCTCTCACCTTCCTCTTTCTCAGGGCATGGAGAAAAAAAGTACAAACCAGGAGGGAAAGTGAGGTTTGAATAATAAGTGGTTTTCAATTAGCTGCACTGAAAATTGAGAGTCGGCTTGTATTAATTTTTATGATCACATTACTTCATTTTGTCTCTCCTCTAACTGCTAGGGTAATTTTATGCCAGGATTATTTTAGTCATTCTAATTATGCATGCATCAATATTTAGTGGGTATTTTCGTAACCCACAGCATACCCACATGTTTTCTTCCCTCCGAGACCACGGCAGTACAATATAATATGAAGAGGTGGTGCACACCGCAGAGATGAGGTTCTTTTTATTTCACCCTCCTTGATTATAAAGAACATTCAGGTGGTTCCTGAAAGAGCAGGGTGTATGCTATTCAGATGCATCTCCAAAACTAAAGGCAGTACTCGAAACTCTGTGAGTTCATTATATGACATTAAATGCAATTCTTGCACAGATGTTTCATTAGGGATGCAGTTATGCAAGACAAATTAAAATTTACCATTTGTTTAGATTTTCCTTTTGCAAAGAACCTTGCCTCTCCAGTTGTCATGCGTTCTAATTTCTGTCCCTGACAGTATCACATACCCCCCTTTTCCTGTAGAACGCTCTCTCCTTTAACCACCCTCCCTATTTATGCTCTCTTCTGCCTCCTCCTCTTCCTCCTTCCCACTTCCTCCCCCTCCTCCTTCATCCCTCGTCACCATTTTCTTTCTTTGGCTCCTTTGTATTTCTTCCCAGCTCCTAACTGGGGGAAACCCAAGATTAAACCTTCAGCCTCTTTTCTTCTACATCTACATCTCTTTTCATTCCTTCTGCTTCCACTTTGTTTTCCTGATGGCCTCCTAATGAGAGGAACACCCCAGAGTGTCAGTGAGTTAATCTTGGCAGTCTGCAAGGTTGCATCATCTCTTAGACGATCCATCCCAAGGCCAGACCACAGGGCCACCTTCTAGCTCCCTTTTGCCCTCCCACAGTGCAAAGACATCTCACTCCTGCACCACTCCCCCAGGTCCTGTGGATTGAGATGAAGCTGAGAGAGGGCCTTAGTTAAGAGAAAAGGACATGAAATGGCCCAGTGCAGGGCCCAAAGGCACGACATAGACCACAGGGTCTGGGAATATGGATAGAGAGAGAGAAAAGAGCAGAGGAAAGGGTTCCTGCCTACCAGTGGGATGACTGCCCAGTGGACATTGATCTTTGACTCAGAGGCATCATGTTTAATAGGTATACTCAGAGTTGAGTAAATCAAAATAGTGCTAATTTCAATACCAATGCAGCATTGTGAATGCAATATTTTTGCTAAAATATTTTAATCTTATCGTGTGTCTTAAGTACATTTTAAAGCAACTTTGCAACTGAAGATTAACCTCATTCAACTTATGGAAAATAGTCATCATATAATTGGCAAAGGTATTCTGCATTGCCAAATCAGTCAGTCAAGTAGGAGCATTTGAATTAATTTTTGAGTGTTATGCCCCAAATTATAATGATCATCTGTTAGAAAAAAGTGTGACTTCGTATTTCAGTTCCAATAAAAATAACAGCCCCCTCATGACAAGTGTTTCATTTTTAGTAGATACACCAAATGATTGTGGAGTTTTGTGTCGTTGCCATGAGTTTGTTACTTGGATTATTTTCAAGGGAAGATTTAGAGCATGTTAAGGGGGAAGGAAGTGGGGTTAGGGTGCACTGAACAGGAGACCTTAGAGCAAAGAATTAAAGGAGGCCAGGGAGTTAGGCAAGTGGACAAGAGCATACCAGGCAGAGGGAAGAGCCAGAGAAAGGCTGCAGGGCAGGACTGGGCCAGGATGTTAAAGGAGTGGCACGCAGGCCCCCATGGTCAGAATGGAGGGAACGAGGGAACAGAAGTCAGAGATGCAGTCCAAGAGCTACAGTGGCCAGATCCTCTAGCCTTGGAGCCATGTAAGGATTCTGGCTTTTGCTCTGGGTGAGACGGCGAGCCTTTGGTAGGTTTTTAGCATATGAGTGATGTGATAGGACTAAGTTTATAAAGTGACTTCTCCGGTCCTAGGCTGAGAATGAACTGTAGAGAGACAAGATGGGATCAGTGGGGCCTATGAGGTGGCTGTTGCTGCAACCCAGGCTGGAGGTGAAGATAGCATGGACAGGCTGGCAGTGGAGTGGACAGGGAGCGGATGTATTCTGAATATAGGGGCAGCAAGATTTCTTGATGCATTGCATGTGGGTTGAGTCCAACGGCAGAGTCAAGGGGAGTCCAGTGCCCACATGCTGTCCTGTAGATAGTGGGCGGAGAAGCTAGAGTCCTTGGGACCATAAGGGAAGGAAGGAGAGGAGGCGGTTAAAGGGAGAGTTAGAGATGCTTAAGGAAGCATCTGTGAGGCAGGTGAACCCCCCACGGTGGGAGGAGGAGACGAGGCTCTGCTGAATGAGCAGGGTTCCCGTTAGTGTTGTGTGGCCGACCGTGACTGTTGGTGTCCTGGCACTGCCATAGCGAAGGGCCACGAAGCTGATGCTTCAACAACAGGAGTTTACTCTCTCACAGTTCTGCAGGCCAGAGGCCACCGTCAAAGTGTTGGCAGGGCTGTGCTCCTTCTGAAGGCTCTGGGGGAGGTCCTTCCTTGCCTCTTCCAGCTTCCGAGGGTCCTCCTGTCCCTTGGCTGGGGCCTGCTAATTCCAGTTTCTGCCCCCATCTTCACATGGCCTTCTCCCTATATTTCCCTTTGTCTCCTCTTCTACTGTTCATAAGGAGACCTGTCATTAGACTTAGAGTCCATCTAATCCAGGAGGGTTCCATCTAGAGATCCTTAATTACATCTGCAAAGACCCTTTATCCCCAAATAATGTCACATGAGTTAGGACGTCAGCATATCTTTTGGGGACCACCCTTCACTGCACTGAAGTGATGAAATGCATCCTCTATCCCCTCCATCTCTCCCACCCCAATTCCAAGCCACTGAAAGTAGAAGGAACTTCAATAAAGTTGACTTGGCTGCTACACATTTTGTTCTGTAAACAGAAAAAAGAGGTTGAGTTTCACCTTGAGTTCAGAATGGTAGAGAGAAGCAGCGACTGACAAGAAGCAGAGGGAACTGTGAGAAGATAGGACTCTAGGATCTTGAAGAAATCCTGGAAAGGCTTTAAATGCCCCGAAGGACTGGGATTTTGAGCCGATCTTATCTGGATCCCAAAGATTATGATGTTTGAGATGATATATAGGTTATAAGCATATAAAATACGATCATGCTAACTATGATCTACTTTGTAACCTACTCTCTTCACTCAAAAGATATTGCAAAAATATTTTAAATAGTCATTAACTATTTAACAACATGATTTTTAATGGTTGTATAGCAGTCCATTAAATGAAAGTATCGTAATTTATATAACAAATCCTTTATGGTAAGCCATTTAGGATGTTTCTACGTTTTACATATGATAAATAACTCTGAAATGAACAACTTTTTCTATAAATCTTGGGCACATCCTTGATTATTTTCAAATGGGCTCATTTTAAATAATGATGACCAATTTTGTGACAGCAATTTCTGCTCATTGTTTTTTTTATGAACTAAAACCTAAAACTTTTCCTTCAGGCAAAAAAAAAAAAAAAATGGAAAAGAAGTTCCTGGAACATCTGGCTCATGGTGTGATTTACTTTTGGAATTCAGCTGTGTTCCCAAATTCTGAAATGTGTTCTTTATAACAGACTCTTCCTAGATTTAATCTCCCTTCTGGAGATACAGATGCAAGCGTGTTTCTTTCTGTGAGCCTTCCACCTGGGAGCCATGCCTGAGGGGCACAGTCATGCCAAACTGGGCAGTGGTTGATTTCAGCTCTTGTTTCTCAGTTTGTAAGTCCAAGGAAGAAGGGACAGAAACAGAAAGAATTACATTGCAGGACTTTTTGTTGAGACTAAAAAGATTCTTGTGATAAAGGCTGCCATTGAAAACTCTGATAAGCCAGGCATTCGATGATCTTTATGACGCGTATGAGGTGTGAATTGTTATCCCACTGTTGACGACCAGGTCCTGGTTCAGAGCTGAGAGCACAGTTCACACTGTCGAGTAAGTAGCAGAGTTGCATTCCCAAGGTTCGTCTAACTCCAACCCACTATGAAACCCCATGTTTCTGGATTTTGAACACTGGTAAGATTTCAGACCAAAATTGGGGGGGATGTGCAGGCTTGCCAACCTTCTATTTTGTCAAGTTAGTGCATCAAGCTAGAAACAACCACTAAACTATGATATCCTGTCACTGCCATCCCATACATGAGAAGATATTTTAATGCCAAGAAGAGAGGAAAGCTAGAATCTCTGAAGACAATCCTTTAAATTAAATGAATTCCATCTTACGGGAACTCAGTGCCTTGTCCTTCCTGATGACCAGCATCTCACCATGGGCCAGTGAAAAACCGTCACTGTCTCTAAACCACATTTAAGAATTGCTTCCAGGGGTCCTGTTCTCATCACCGCCTTGAAGGAATGGTTGCTCTGGCTGGGCGTACCGACGTGGAAGAGGTGCGCGGCCTCTCTCCTGATGCAGGGAAGAGCTGGTAAAACATTCGGCCGGGTGAGAGTAGGGCAATCGTGCCATCACCCCCCTCTACTGGAGAGGAAGTCCGACACCTGGGCCCTTCCCAAGAGTGAGGAAAGTGGAGACAGGGGATACAGACTAATTTCAACACTTAAAAGGGAGAAGGAGAGAGAGAGAAATATTTGGAAACAGGGCAGAAATATTTTTTGACATGTTGATCCCTGAATGTATTCGTGAAAAGTAGAGCTATGTAGATGGAGAACTCTTGTTAGTATCCAAATGGATAAATCAAAATAGAACTCAGGGATTTTTCAAGCTGGCCCTTTACTAGTATCATTGTTCTGATATAGGAGGCAAGGACAACAGACTCATGAATACACCTTATTGCCTTACTCACGCTTGAGTCCCTCAGGGGCACGGAGAAGGCTGTACCTCCAATTACTGGGACTGAATGGACACTTAGTAAATAATTGAAGAGCCACGAAGTGGACTGAAAGCCAGTTATTAGGTAAATGTGTTATTGTTTAATTCTAGTAGATCACCCCACCCTCACTGCCTTATTCTTGGATTTACGGTCAACAGTGTCTCAAAGGGCAAAGCTGGCTTGTGTATCGTCTCCATGGAGAGAAAAGTCATAGGGAAGGTAAAGAAAACAGGCCAGATGGTCTTCTGACTCACAGGTTAGGTTGAATTTCCTGAAGTCAACCATTATGGAATGAGCACTCTGGACCGGACATTGTACCAAACACTTGACCAGCATTGACATCACATGATCTCCTAAGAAAACAATGAGGGAAATATTAGTAACATTATCTCCAGTTTACAGGCTGCAGGGCTCACGCTGATGATCAGTGGCTGGGCCTCAGAGCTGTAATGGAGCAAGGATGGAATTCACATCAGTGTTCCACATACGCAGTGCACACACACATATATGTACTTGAACACGTGCACACAAGACATTCCCACCCACCCCTGACATGTACACCCCACACATACCCACATGCCTTATACACATGCACACAAACGTATAGTCACACACCTACACACAGGCACCCACAGACACACAAACCCAAACACATACAGAGTCACACATATACACACCTACACACAATATACATGTATACAGGCACACACACACACACACACACACACACACACAGAGTAAGATCCTTGGTTATACACCAAATTCTGATGCTCATTGTTCATGTGACTTGAATCAAGTATTAGCCCCTCTGTTCCTCAGGTTCTTCACGGCAAGTTTTGCTTAAATTAATTATCATCTTATCATGTGTTCTGGAGCCCCAGGGTTCTGTGGGTGGTACTTTGGGGCTGTCTCAGGGGTGACAGAAAAGCCACACATGATGGGTAACCAGGACAGTGGAACTTTACCTTATTTCAGCAGTTGCTACTCCACTTAATTAATTATTTCATTTGCGCACAAAAGGGTTCATAGCTTAAAAAATTGGGGACCAAGCAGACTGCAGAGGCCCATGAGAGAGTCAGGCAAAGGAAACTCTCCAGGGGCAGGTGGGGCCAGGGGTCTCAGTGAACAGCGGGGGTGAGCGAGCCACGCCCTGGTTTTCCTTGCCCAGCGCCCTGTCCTCCCATTCCCCTTCCCATCGCCCAGTGAAATCTGCTAGACACAGGAGCCTTGCCTCACCGGGGTGGGGAGATTGTGGGGAGGGTGGTCGAGGAAGTGCAGCCTGCTCCAAAGCACTCCTCTGCTGAGGCCCACGTCACAGCGGCTCTGTCGTGTGAAAAGAAGGGTCTGAGCTCAGTCCACAGCAGCCTGACGGGAACTGCCGGAGCCCAAGGGAACTGATTTGCTGGAGGGAGCCTGAGATCCCTGGACCTGCTGGTGGCAGGAAATGCTTTAAAGGAAATGAAAATCCCCCCCAAATCCTCAGAGACAATATCATTAGGACTCTAGCCTTATGAGGGAGAAGGAAGGGTCCAGAGAGTCAAATACTTAGGGATATTCAGGTTTTGTATCAGTATGTATATAAAGCCAATGTTACCATCAGAGTTAAGGGAAATAGTTAAGTCTTTGTTACTGAGGTTATAAACCTCTTTGGCAGGAAGAGAACTACCTCATTATCTGTGCTTAATTTTAACATACTTATTGAATTTAAAGAAATGTGTGTGTGTGTGTGTGTGTGTGCACGAGAGAGAGACTTCGTATTCTTGATGCTGTATTGCCCCTTGCTGTGGTCAGTGCTGAGAAGAGAAGGGGATAATCCCAACAACAAGAGCAGAGATAAAAGTATCAGGATTCGGCATGCCACTTCCCGTTCACAGAATCCACATCTTGTTCTGTCTCGTGAGCATGAAATTCTGTTGTTGTCTTAAGAGCAGGGCCCTTTACATTCTCATGCCTTGGTTTGGTTCTTGCAAAATTTTGCCTGCTGCAAGTTGGTGACAAATCTTTTACAGTTCTGGGGTGATATCTGAAAAATGAGGACAACATAGAAGGTTTTTCATAAAGCTAAATGTATTCAATACAAGAGACCATGTTTTATTCCGAGACTGTGACCATTTTTTAGTGTTAAAATATCTTTTCTTTCATAGACTGTTGGTAATTGATTTTTAAATGCATTCTCACTGGACAGAATTAAATAGTGGAGACTCAGTGTGTATATCCTTTTAAAATAAATTATACTGGTTTATGAATTACAAAAGTTGGGAACTACTGATTTAGGTGATTTTATTATTTAGTTGCAGTCCCAGGAAATTATTAGCCAGAATCACATCAAAGATTTCTAGGAATATTACATAGGAAGAGTTTTGTAGCCAAGAAGCTAAAAATATGAAATATTCTAAACTTAAAGGCAAGATAACTTCCTCTATAATGCTGAAATCCAATTACTCTGAGAAATGCATTTGAAGTCTGCAAGTCCTCCATTCCTAATTTTTGTCCTTTTCAAAAAGAGAATGAATATTTCTCCTGAAAACCAGTGAGAGGGGAATTTGACTCTCATTGTGGCTCTTATAAAAAGAGTGGTCTAAGTAATCTTTGAAGAGGAATCAACAGTTACTAGGAATTAATATAGTGGACCAACAAATAAATATGTCATATTAGGGTTACTCTACTGATTGGTGGAATGAGGAAACACACTGATTTTGGATTTCAGCAAGGGATTTGACAAGGTCACTTTTGATGTCATTGAGAGATTTGGCAAGATAAAGAGATGTCACATGATTAATATTGATTTGAAAAAAGGTTTCCAGTGGTATGTTTCTCATAGCTGTATTGTAATTGCCTCTTTATTGGTCTGTCTCCCTAGATAGAATTTAAGCTCTGTGGGGGTAGGAACCAAGTTATTTTATTCACTGTTGTATTCCCAGTACCTAGAATAGCACCTGGCACATATAGGGACTCTGTAAATATGTGGTGAATGAATGCATGTTTTATTGAATGTCTTGTTTCAACACTTAGATAAAGCTATAGAAGATACACTTCTTAGATTTTTCCATGACATGTTGCTATGAGGGTAGAACAGGGGCCTTGATGTTAATTACATGAAATTTCACAGGGTTTCCCTTTTGATACAAATAAAATATCTTACAAGGACAGGGAGAGCTGAACCTTACCAAGAGGTATAAAGAAAAACTTAGGAACTTTGCTTCTGGTAACAGAGGACAAGATAATTAAGATCAAGTCTCTTTCTGCGTGTTCAATAGATTCAGATGAAATCTAAAAGATATCTCCTCCAAGGCATCAAAATGCTAAAAAAAACAAACACAACTGCAAGCTTGAAATTCTATACCCAGTGAAAATGTCCTTCAAAAATGATGAAGTCATTTTCAGAGAAACAAAAACTGAGAGATTTCATCACCAGCACCCATACTAATGGGAATACGAAAGAAAAATGATCTGAGGGGCAAGTTTGGAGATATGGGAAGGAATGAGATGTTGCAAAGGGTAACCACTTCGTGGGAAAATCTAAACAAATTTTAACTGTGTAAAACAAATATAACATCTTGTGGGATTTGACATATCTAGATGATAAAAATTTATGACAACAATAGAATATAAGTCAGGGATGGGGGAATGGTGTTCAAGGGTTCAAATGTCCTGGCATTATTTGGGAAGGAGCAAAAATAACAAGTCATATTGGATCATAAAGAGTGTATAACTCTCAAGGCAATGAGGAAAGATGATGGAAGACAATAACAAAAAGTAATTAATTCAAAAGAAGTCAACAAGGTAGAAGAAAAGTAAAACAGGATAGTAGGGACTAAAAGAAACTAAACAATAAAATGATGGATTTAAACTAAATATATCATTATTTACATTATAAGTGAATTAAATTGTTTGATTAAAAGACAAAGATTATTGTACTGGATGAAAATTTATCCTAATATGAGGTGCTTTGAAGAGGCATCTGAAATTAATTTAAGAAGGCAGCAAAATTGAAACTGAAGGGATGGAAAAGACCTTATGAAAATGCATGGAACAGTGAAACCAACAACACAATATACATTCTTTTTAAGCCCATATGAACATTTACAGGAATCAACTATATCATGGGCCATAAAGCAAGACTTAGGTATTTCAAAGACCTGAACTCTCATATGTTTTTCAATCAGAGTAAAATTAAGCTAGAAAGTATAATAAAAATATAACTAAATTGTCCTGTATGTTTGTAAATTACAAAATACATTTCTAAATAATCAATAGAGCAAAGAACAAATCCAGTGGAAATTATATTTTTCACTGAACAATAATAAAAATAGTCATATCAAACATGAAGGATGCAGCTTAGACATACTTAGAAAATATGGCATAGCCTTAAAAATACATATAGCTTAAAAAGAGTAAAGGCTTAAAAATTATCCATCTAGAGAAGTTAGAAAAATGGAGAAGACATTGATAAAAAGAAATTGATAAAAAAATTCACAAAGACCATACCACATTGCCAATAAACACATGAAAATGTGCTTCACATTATGAGTCATAAGAGAAATGAAATTTAAAACTCAGTTAGATCCTATTATAAACCTAGAAGAATAGCTAAAATTAAGAAGCTTGTTCCACTTGGGGAAGGATGTGGAACAACAGAAATTCTCATGCTCTGCTTTGAATTGGTGCAATCATTTTGAAAAAAATTGGCTCTAAAGTTGAATTTATGCATATGCTATGGATCTCACAGTTCCAGTCCACTGAATGTACCCAAGTGCAATGTATACACATGTCCCTCAAGAGATGTTTAGAAGAATGTTTTTAGCAGCACTATTCATGACATCCAGCAAAGTGAAAAACTCAATTTCCCATTAATATAATGGAGAAATAAATAGTGGTATATTTATGCAATGGAATGGTCTACAGCAGAGGCTGGCAAATGTTTATGTAAAGAACAAGATAGAAAATCTTCCAGGCTTTGCAGGTCTCATGGTCTCTTTTTCAGCTACTCAATTTCGCCCTTGTGGCAGAAAAGCAGCCACACAAATAAGGAAATGAACGTGGCTTTGTTCCAATAAAACTTCATTTACAAAAAACATGTAACAGGCCAGATTTGTCCTATAGGCTGAAGTTTGTTGATTCCTGCTTTCTGCAATGAAAATTAATTAAAACCACAATGAGATATCACCTCACACCAGTGAGGATGGCCAACATCCAAAACACAAACAACAACAAATGTTGGCGAGGATGTGGAGAAAAGGGAACCCTCCTACACTGCTGGTGGGAATGTAAACTAGTTCAACCATTGTGGAAAGCAATACGGAGGTTCCTCAAAAAACTCAAAATAGAAACACCATTTGACCAGGGAATTCCACTCCTAGGAATTTACCCTAAGAATGCAGGAGCCCAGTTTCAGAAAGACACATGCACCCCTATGTATATTGCAGCACTATTTACAATAGCCAAGAAATGGAAGCAACCTAGGTGTCCATCAGTAGATGAATGGATAAAGAAGATGTGGTACATATACAAAATGGAATTTTATTCAGACATAAGAAAAAAATAAATCCTATCATTTGCAACAACATGGATGGAGCTAGAGGCTATTATGCTCAGTGAAATAAGTCAGGCGGAGAAAGACAAGTATCAAGAATGATTTCACTCATCAGTGGAGCATAAGAACATAGCAAAAACTGAAGGAACAAAACAGCAGCAGACTCACAGAACCCAAGAATGGACTAACAGTTACCAAAGGGAAAGGGACTGGGGAAGATGGGTGGGAAGGGAGGAAGAAAGGGAATAAGGAGCATGGGGAAGCCAGTGTAGCACAGAGAAGACAAGTAGTGACTCCAAAGCATCTTACTATACTGATGGACAGTGACTGTAATGGAGTATGTGGTGGGGACTTGATAATGGGGGGAGTCTAGTAACCACAATGTTGCCCATGTGATTTTATACTGATGATACCAAAAGAAAAAAAAGAAAAAAATTAATCACCCATAGTAATTATATAATTATCCACTATAATAAACATTAAAATCCACATAGTGTTGAGTGACAAAGTTGAATATTAATACTGTAGGATTCCATTTATGTAAAGTTAAACAAAAAAACCCCAGGCAAACTAAATTATAGTGTTAAAAGTCCAGGATACAGATTTTTTTTGAGGAATACAGACAGTGATTGGGAGAAGGTATGAGAGGGGTTTCTGGGGGTTGCTGACAATGTTCTCCTTCTTGATATAATTCGTTTTCATTCTTTGAGACATATATTATACATAATATAAGCATATGTATACATACATACTGCACTACATATGTATATAATATAAATAAAATTGTACTTCATAATTTTCTGTAAATATATTCTAAAATAAAAAGTTTATGTAAATAGATGTTTTTGTATCTATAGCTCCATTTTTTACTTATAATATATTACAATGCTATATAACATAAATATATCTATTATATAAATAGAAAAATACATATTTATTATAAATTGTTAATATTTTTATGTTTATGTATTATTACATATGTAAATAAAATTTTATTTTACAGTCATTTAAAATTTACAGAAGCTAGTGTGGAGTTCCTGTATACTTACATCCACCTTCTTCTATTGTGAATATTTTCCATTGCTGTGGGGTAATGAACCAATATTGATGCATTATTATTACAGAAGTCCACCTGTTTTCGGGTTTCCTTGGTTTTTACCTGATGTTCTTATTCTGTTCCAGGATCCTGTCCAAGACCTCACGCTTACATTCACCTGTCATGTCTCCTTAGCTTCCTCTTGGTTGTGACTGTTTTCCAGAAGTCCCTTGGTGTCGATGACATTAACAGTTTTGAGGAGTGCTGATCAGGTGTTGGGCTGCACGTTCTGCAATGACAAAGGTACCCTTTTCATTATGTGACTTATCACTGTTGTTGGTGACCTTGATCACCGGGCAGAGGTTGTGTGTATCAGGTTCCTCCACCGTCAAGCCACTCTGTTTCCTGTTTCCACACCGTGCTCTTTGGAAGGAAGTCCCTATGGGCAGCTCACATTCCTTAAGTGTGAGTTATATGTCACCACCTTCACTGGTGTAGATAGACATCAATTATTTGGAATTTTTCTGCATGGCAGATTTGTCACTTCCCCTCCATTTATTTATTTATTCAATCATTTATTTATATCAGTATGGACTTATGGGTGTCTATTTACATTTATATTTTGGGTAATTTCTCCACATGTACTATATTTTACAAGAAAAAAAATGTAAGTGACAAGAAAACTCCTACAGAAATAGCAATTTTATTTGATAGCAAACACAATGTAAGTCAACTGTAGGGCTTGACCACAAATGAGTCTTCGAACATATGAGTAAAAATATAGTTTCAGGTATAGGGAAGGTGATAATCTCGCTCTATTCTCTGTTGTTTGCATTGCACTGAAAATATTGTGCCCTGGTCTGGGCCCAGTCTTTCAGGGAGAAATAATTAATTGAATCCCATTCTAAGAGGGGCCAGGCTTCTAAGGATTCTTGAAACCCTATACAAAAATGAGATTTAACCTATTTGGAATTAATGATAATTGTGGAGTTTAGACATCTCCACCCCACAACATCTCAGTGACAGAAAAAAAGACTTGATCCAGCCCCAACTTCTGGTTCTCTTCTCTAGGTCTCTCTCCCTTCCATTATATGAACCAGAGAATGAGATACATAATATTTGCACAATTACAGCTCACTACTTACAACATTAGTTATCACCCAAAAGTGTGAAATTGTAACAGAACTTGCATTACCAGCAAGACCACCCTGATTTTTTGTGAGATGACTTGTTATGACCTATACCACTCTGTACATATCTTGAAGTTTGGGTCACTGTGACATGAAAACATGGTTATTCTCTGCTTGGTGAGAATCAAACCATCACCATGTACACGCACCATCACAACACATTATTCAGTTATTGCAGTGACATGATTTTTTAAAAGTTTGAACTCTTAAAAAAATAATGTGGCTACTTAACTTAGCACCAGATCAGTCATGTTCTGCTGTATTTAAGGGGCAATTGAGAGAACTGAGGACAGTCAGCCTGGAGGAGGTAACATACGGAAGCAGTCTCCAAATATATGAAAGAAACAGGGACTAGATGTCGTCTGTGTGACTCCACGTGGGAAAGAAAGGAAAAGAGTCAAGATCAAGCTCAGTCTAGGGGAGAACTTTCTAAATAATGTCCTGAGCTGAAAGTCATGGTTCCAAGGCTCTGCAATGCCTGCTCTCAGGGGTGTGTTGGCAAGAGATAAGACAAGCACTTGGTGGGGGTGTCACAGAGAACCCCTGCTTCAGATGGGAAGGTGAGAAGTTCCTTCTTCAAATTCCCTTCTAAACTCGAGAGCCACTGACTCTATGGAAAAGTTCATTCTAGAACTTTCAGAATTTTTTTGTGAGGTAGGGCCAGGTTGGGAAATCCCAAGTGACATCTTAGCAAGAATGAGTTAATCCAATTGGCTCTTTCCTCTTGGAAAGCTAAGAGGAAGCTTAATAGAAATGTGACCCTGGCCAAACAAGGATGGGCTCACGGAGAGCTCTAGGCAAAAATAATGGGGACAAAGAGGAGTCACAAGTCAGCTCAGCCAGATGGAGGAGGGGGTCCTCACTCAGAGGCAGAGCCACTGCCGGATGGACTAGGACCCTGAGGCCCTCAATCTGAATGAGGACATCCAAGGCTCAGAAGGCGTTGGGTGAGTTTTCATCTGCGAATGCTAAAACTCCATCTGTGTTCCCCACTGGTAACACCAGCACCTTCTGCCTCCACCCAAGCCAGCTCCTGTGACAGCTACTCCCAGCAGCTCCCCAAGGTCAGGCCCTGGGTTCATATTACCGTCTGCTAAATCCCCCGTGGCTGGTGCACAGTCTGCCACCTAGAAGGCACTCCGTCAGGACGTGCTCCTTCCTTTATTCGTTCAGTAAATATTAAACACGTGTAATGGGCCAGGCACTAGGCTATCCCTTTGGTGCATAGTGAATAACAAACCAAACCAAACCAAACCAAAACAACAGATATGGTTCTTGCCATCATGAAGTTGATGGTCTGGTAGGGGAGATGGAGCAACCTTAAAAATAGAAAAATTCAGGACAGAATTATGAAGTGAGCTAAGCAAAGTGAAGGGAATGAGCCAGTTTCCCATGCCCCAAACTCTCTGCCTTCTCACATGATAGTGTGGTGGGGGGATAGAGGTGCTCAGGTTGGGTGAATTAAACAGACGTCTGAAGGGTGACTAGGGGAACAGCTATGCGAGGAGCTGAATGAAGAAATAAATGAGGAGGAGGAGGCTGGCAAGAACCTCTCCCTTTGCCCAGGACAAAAGGGCTAAGAGGCAGCAGGTGCTCCCAGCAACAAGGAAAGTGGCTATCATCCGCCAGTGCCAGGCGCAGCAAAAGGATTGTGTTCTTCACTTTAAAAAACAACACTAGGGGCACTGGCTGCCCTTCTTCAGAGGAGGAAACCATCTCAGGAAGGGGAGGTAGCTTGCCCAGTGACTCCCAGCTAGGAAGTGGCAGAGTCATGATTCAAACTGAGGTCCAGCAGGCTTTAAAGCTCATGTTCTGAATATTGTCAGAGGACAAGGAGTGTGCTCACCTAGATTTCGGCATCCCAACAGCGTTTGCCCTCTCCTTGGGAGCCCCAGGGCTCAGCAGCTGAGAAGCCATGTGGGCTGCCACCGGAAAAGATCTGCTTCATCTCTGGTGGGTGTGCACCTGTCAGGAAACCCATAGACATGTTTGGCCCCGTCCCCAGCATGGGAGCCACAGACCAGCTGCCAAGGCCCCCAGCACAGAGCCATAACTCATCCTGCACCCTCATCTAGAAAGCCACCTGACACCAGCGCTAGCTTGAGGGAAGCTTCCTGGCTGGTGATGCCAGGAGGCCCACGAGAGGTGCCTGCACCTGGGACAGGTGTGTGCATGGATGACAGGAGGGAATGGGATGTGTGGAGGGAGGGAGACCTTAGGTCTAAGCCAAAGGGACTTCCAGATCCTCAGCCATAAGTTTCGTGGCCCGAACTGGCAACATCTCTGCACCTCAGGTGGCTGGGAGGACAGAGAGGTGTCATTGATCCACATGAAATTTCTATGATGGCTTTGCTGTCACTCCTGCAGTTCCACAGCACAGTGTGGCCCCCAAGTCACTGCTTCCCACCTGGTCCCTCTGGGGTCCTGAAATAGCCCCGAGCCCAGGCGGGCTCCCTTCACAGCTGGCTGAGAGCAGCGATTTGCCCAAGGCTCATCAGAGCCAGTTTCCCATGCCCAGAACTCCCTACCTTCTTACATGATAGGCTGCTGGAGACATTTCCTTCGAAATCCCGCGTCCCCACAGTCACCCCTCACTGAACCCGTCTGCCCTCCTCCTCCCAGGCCCCCGCACATGCAACTTCAGCCATGTTTGGGGACAGTCTTATGCCATGTGTATACTCCACTGGGCACTTTAGTTGACTCCTCTAGTTCTCCCTTTTCCTGTTTTAAAAGAACACTAATTGCCAGCATTTATGAGGTTCCTTCTGGTGTGCCAGGCAGGATGGGCCAAGGGCTTTACCTTGCTATGCTTACTATGTTATAGCTAAGGAAAAGGGGGTCTAGGGATTGGAGTCACCCACCCAAGACTATGTCATCAGTAAGTGGAAGAGCTCAGATTGGATTTGAATACAGGTAATCTGACCTCAAAGTGAGATCGTTCCTTGTCTCTCCAGATACACCGACATACACACACACAGTCACCTGTTAGCCCAGGTAGCAGAGCCCTCACGGGACCGTCAGCACTGTCGCTGGTAGTCAGTAAGGTGTCAGGGCCCCAGAGTGCTGGCTTTTGAGCCAGTGAGTCATGGGTGTGGGTCCAGATCCACCACTTTTACATTAGTAACCTATCTACATCCAGTCTGTTTTCCTTTCTGTAAAATGAGCATAATAATATCCATGTTGAAGTGTTTTGTAGGTTCCGATGAGGCTAAATAGGGAAGGCTAGTATATAACATACTGATTATCTTTTATTTTTATACCTAAAGCAGGCAGTAGAATGGCTAAGAGCATAAAGCTCTAACTCTGACAAAAGGCTAATTGACTCCACGGCAGTGTGATCTTGGGCAAGTGTCTTAACCTCTCTGTGCTTCAGTGGCTTCACCTGTAAAATTACTACGAAAAGAGAACTACCTTACAAGGTTATTGCATTCAAAGAGGCTCAGCGTATTGACTGCTGAGTCTAGTGCCTGGCATGCAGCTTGGCCAAGAATAATAGGGTCTCAATGAAGAGAATGAATAAATAAGTGGCTGATCGTGGTCCCTGGCACGAATAAGTACCCATAGATACCAGCCATTATAGTTGTATTATCCTTCTTATTCTCTCTCCTTGGCATAATCTCCTCTCTGGCCAGACCAAAGCACTTTTCATCCGCCAAGAATCTCTTCCTCTGGTTCTGCATTCGCTCTGCCTCCAGCCTTCAGTCTGCCTCAGGTGGGAGCTGGCAGGAGTCCCACGGACATGGACAAAATCAGTGTTGCCTTCCCTTCCAGAGTCCATGTCCCAAACCTCACTGGTTGCCTGGATTTACACACATACACACACCGCGGATCAGAAAAAGAACTCAACAGACATAACACAGGCTCCTAAAGGGGGAGCAGTTTTCCCTTGAGCTAGAGGCTTTATTTACTCTCCACACTGAATCCTGTCGATGATTATCCAACTAGTTATCTCTCCAGAGGTCGTTAAAAAAATAATGCATGTTTGTTGTCGGTCATACGTGCATGTGTCATGAGTGCAACGCTGTGGGGGAGCATCCAGATAGGACGTGCTCTGGCATTTAGATTAAACCGCATACCGGTTTTAGTTATGCATAGGAAATATGTGCCTGCATGAGTTATGCTTAATCCATGCTCACTCCGAGTGTGTGAGAGCTTTCTGCCCCTCCCTCTTGCCTCCTCGTTCATATAACCCAGGCAGCCTCCAGCCAGCCTTTGCCCATTTGACACGCTGGCCCTGAGCACGCAACGGGTGCAGTGAGGCTCCGAGAATGAACACTTTCTTCTCTGAGACAGCGTGGCTCTGCCTGGCTGTCACCGCAGTGCTGGGAGGAGCAGTGCTTTGCAAACTCAGGAAGAGCCCAGGGCAGGTGGAAGGAAAGGTGGTCTGCATGGCGGGCCTCTGGGGAGGGGCTTGCCTGCTCGGCCCATCCGTCTTCTGGGTGTTGATCCTCTTCTCCCTGTCATGCTATCTCCTGTATACTTATATCTCTGGCCAAGAGTTGTTACCTGTGGATCAAAAGGCGGTGCTGATCACAGGTAAGCAGAGGGCACTGTGACGCTCACTCTGGGCGGCTGCTTTGCCTTAGCGGGATTTTTTCAAATTAGGTTTTAAAATAAAGTAGTTGGCATGGAATAAATGAAAGCACACTGCCACGTGTCTTTCACTCCCTTGTTTTGCCTTCTTCAGGAGGTACACTTGAAGGGGCTGGTGGTGAGTGGGAAGGGGAACAGTGCCTAAACCGTTATTTTGTTAATTTCCTGGGACAAAGAGGAATAGCAAATCTGCTGCACTCTGGGTGCTCTGCTGTGCCCAGGGAAGTTCCATAGGTTTCTTGAGGCTTAAACGGAATTTCATTCTGAGATTAATATTTGGCTTGTTCTAGACTTGGGCTCTTATACCCTCAATGCGCTAGAAAGCTTACAAAGAAAAGCCAGGTTTGCTGTGTGCTTTGCTGTGTTTTTTAAATATTGGAAGGACTCTCACCTGCACTGGGAATTTTGTGGTTTGCGTGACTGCTGCCAGGAGGCATGCATGTCGTCTGAACCTTTTGTCTTCTTATCTTCATCAGACCGCTAATATTTCTTAATTGGATCAAGCTGGCAGGATGTCCAGAAGGCAGCTGGCAGTGAACTGAGCCGCCAGCTTTTTTCTTCTATTGTGTTTCTTTTTCCACTGCAAGCGTGAGGCCAAATGAAATTCCTGTGTGTTGTAAGACTGGTTGGTTCGGTAGTGAAGTCCGAACCTGGATAGGGCTTGCATTAGGATCGCCCAGCCGAGGTCTGAGGGGAGAGCCGCAGAGTCTGTGGGGAGGTCACCGCCCTGCCCCCTACCTGAGGCTGTGACCTGCTGGGGTGAAGGCAAACACAAGATGCTGACGGAAGGAAATCAAGGGTTTTCTGGGTTTACTGAGAAATGGACTCTAAAGTGACTTGTCTCTTTTGCCTTTAACACAGTAACTAAATTTTCTCTTAAAATGAAATGCAAGTTGTCATGTGTGAGAGTTTTGAAGTGCTATGGAACACAAGCTTCTTCAAGGAAAAAAAAACAGTTCAAAGGCAGAAAACTCAGTTGATCAAGGGGTTGTTTATCTACATGAATTTCTGGATCACAGGGAATCGTGTGCCCAGAAGACTGGCTGGGTTTTTCTACTTTTCCCTAGAATTCTCTGGCTGGGGTGGGTGAAAAGCTGTTATAATAGCCTGAATCCTTCTGTTCTGTGTGTGGTAGCAAGTTCCCATGGTCCTCAGAATTAATTCCAGGTCGAATTTATTGTTTGTATTTTTCCACTTGTGTGAAAAGAGGAAGAACAATTAAGCATGTTAAAAAGAAAATAGTCATGCTGGCTGTGGTTGACATGAATGGGACATGGTACCCTGGGAGGCCCGGATATTCTTGGGAAATCAGTTTCAGGGGGCAGTGCTTCTAAGGCTAATAAATAAGAATAATTATTTATACTATAATACTAATTAATACTTCAGATGAACTGGACAAACTTCAAGGTAATTGAGAAAACAGGAAGCCTCTCTTGCTTATCTTGTCAATGTTCTTTAATCCTCTGCTTTTGAAGATGTAGGCATGCAGAAATGCACAAAATACACACCCCAGCCAGTTAGCTCAAATAGCCATTAAAATGTCCTGACTTGTGTTTGTGGCGTAAAAAATGATTGATTCAATTAGGCAATTTAAGCCCAGTGACTAATCCCTCAATGAAATGCTCAGCAATTAAGAAAGTTTAGAAATGAGAAAGGAACTACATGTATGGGCAACTGAAATGTCCCTTTCAGGTTCTGTCCTTTTCATGAGATTCAACGTAGTTCTAGAGAAGGTTTCAAGATCTTTGTCCTAAACAGTGAGATTTAAAAGGAATTCATTTGTTAGACTAGAACTCATTAAAAAGTAAGTCACCATGACTTGGAATAACCTTTGCTTCAGGTTAGCTTACGTTATCAACATTTTAGTGTGTGTGGGTGGAGGTAGGGCAGTGTTGGGGCGTGGGCACGCAGGGGGAAAGGTGGCAGTGCCCATCAATCAATACTTCAGGATTTGGAAATTTCTTTGAAATAAATAACCTGATATATGGAAAAAGGCTAAATGCAGCATGGAACAGCACATTCACAAAGTTGTTCAGCACAATCGTATTTAAAACTGTGAAATCCCAAAAGCAATCAAAATGGTGACAACTTACGGTATATCGTCTGAGTGTAACAATGGGCAGCCACTGAGTGTACGGACGACAACCACTGATCTGGGTTACAACGTGGAAAACTGGGCTAAGGGGACACATGAGGAGGTGTGTGGATGAGACTGGCTGCACCACTTGAACAGGAAAAACCCTGGAAGGAAACAGTTTTGAGGGGTTGGATTAGAGTACTTGGATTTGTTTTTCCCTAGAATCTCTCTAATCTATTACTTACAGAATAAAAACATTTAAAAAAGAGATCATGTTCAAAGACAAAGTCCATTTTCGTGCCTATTTAATTATAGACCCAGGTGTTAGGACAATTACCAGGACAAGTTCTAAAAACGATTTTTCTTTGAGTATTTCACCTTGCTGAGCTTGTCAAAGGCCCTTTCAGAGACATATAATTATAGGAAAAGAAAAAATAAGCAAGCATAGAGTATGTGAACATTATTTGTCTTCAATCCATGCAGCCTGGAGCTACAGCGACCATGCCGTTCCATGTTTTAGATGGTGGTGGAGTTACTGTGGAGCAGGCCCATGTGACTGCGACAGCATCTCAAGTTCAACCACGTGGACATGTGTTGAAGTCTGACAGGCTTAGGTCTGAACCCTGCACTTACTTACTTTGCCTTAGTCTGGGTTCTCCAGAGGCGGGGCTTGAGATGAGGGTTTGTGTGGAAGGGATTTATAAGGAAGATTTCCAAGGAACACTGGTTCTGCAGGAGGGAAGATGCTCAGGGAAGGGGAGGGGGCCAAATGGGGTGTGGCATCCAGGGAAGTCTGAGGGTCACATTGGCTTACTTGTCCCAGGCTGACGTGGAGGCAGTGGGGGTCACACATGGGGGTCGTGCCCACTGCAGGCTTGATGCTCAGTGCGGATGCCCTCACACCTGTGAATCATTAGCTAAGGGCTGTCATTGCCCCTTCACCCTCCCACTCCAGGGGTGGGGAGTGGGGGAGGCTTTAACTCCGGAGTGAACTCTGGCACCCCAGGGCAGCCCTCGGACACAGTTGCCAGGGCCGGCTGCTGGGAGGGAGGTGCACCACGGATCAGAGCACACAGAACTGGCCTCATCTGCTTCATGCATCTCACTGGCTGTATGATTATTGGTATCCACTTCTGCGCTTTTGAACTTCTGTTTTCTCCTCTGTGAACTGAAAAGGATAATAGACATACCCACACTCTAAAAGATGGAATTAGTAGCTAAGAGAGAACAAAGGAGAGGTGAGGAAGGAGGAAGGAAGGGAGAGGGCAGGAGAGGTGATTTGGTGTACCGGGTGATGAGGGGAAAGGTTGAGGAGTGAGGTTAGGAGAAGAAACAAAAAAGAAAAGGCTGACAAAGAAATAGAAGAACATTCATTTATTCACTCAACAACCATTTATAGAGTCCTCAGCATGTGCCACATATTGTCCAGAAGCAATAACAGACCATGGAGTTATTATGCTGTCAAATGACAGGATCAGAGTTCCTAGTTTTCCTTGACCTTGGACCTCTTTCACTGGGGTTCCTTCCTCCTCTTCTGAGGCTGTGAGTCCTCCTTTTCAGTTTACCCTTTGCACTTGGTAAAAGATGCAAAGGGGAATTTGATGTTCTGCCCTTGGACCTTTCACCCTGGTCCCACTGGTCTTCCTCACCCTCCTCGAGTGTTTGGCATCTACTGTGTGCAGGGCACACATGTGGAGGGCTTCACAGTCCAAGGGGAGAGATACAGGCATAACTAACTAGAGCCGTGCGATGGAACAGGGGGTACCTGCAGGGGGTGTCCCACAAAGCCATGGAGCCCAGGGGTGGGGGTTAACAAAGGAGGGGACTCGTTAGGAATTAAAAAGTAGCTTTCTAGAGGGAAAATAGGAAGGTCTTCCAGGCTAACTGGGAAAGCAGCTACCATGCACACAGCTAGTGCTCGTTAAAACTGGCTGAGTTGGATAATTTTTAATTAGAATTTTCAAAATGGATACAATGAAGGCTCATGGCGGGGAAGAAGGGTCTGTTTCATGCAGAGGGCTGTATTTTTAGGCTCCAAACAAAAGGTCCTTGGTGGATGGGGACCCCTTCTGGGACTTACTCAATAGTTCAATTCAGATTCAGATTGAATACTGTTGGCATTGGTTCAGGATCTGGGCTTCTTTGGATTTAATGTTAGGTTATTGAAATGTATAAACATTGACGGTGCTATGAACTAAGAGAAATGTCAATGCTCAGAGCTTTACATACATTTTATATTTGATTCTCACAACCTAACAACTTCCATCTTGTGAACGAGGAGGCTATGTGCCCAAAGTCACTGAGTTACCAAGTAGCAGAGATCAGACCATCTGCCACGCCAAGCCACGCTCTTCACGGCTGTCATTATCAGTGTTATAGCCACAGTTACCAATAGCCTCTAAAGGTTTCCAGGCTATTGGTGTCCAGTCACTCAGCAAGTAAATGTTGAACATCTATTATGTGCACAAGTCTCTGCTTGATACAGAGCTTGGCAACTGACTGGATGAAGCAAGAGATGCAGATGAGAGAAGATAAAGTGAAGGTGTCAAGGAGAGCGTGAGGGATTTTTGGATAGGGTGATGCTTTGAGAGAGGCCATAAGATGAATTTGACTTCAGGTTTGAGTCCGAGGGCAGTGGGGGACAACGCCGGTGGAAAGTAATTAACAGTTGGAAGTGCAGAAAGCGACCTTCGTTAGGTTTGTAGGAGACTGGAGAAACATGAGCAGCCAAGTGATGGTTACTGCTGCAAGGGAACAGGGCACTTCAGTACCTGGTGAGGAATCAGGGCAGTCCTCCATGAACCTAACATCCAGTCTGTCAGATATTTTAAAAATATGAGCACACATCCTTTTTTATCATTCAATTTAAGTTTTACCTTATGTTAGCCCTCTGCAGAGAAGCATAAAAAGGTATTGCTAACCTGGGGAATTTCATAAAGGTTGGAGTTGTGATTTTATCAGGCATTCTGGATGGGGTGTTTTGGCTGGAAGATGTTCTCATGGCGTGAAGGTCGCCCTGATGCACCGTGAAGTGTCTGAAGGCAGGGACCCTGTCTCTCTGATAACCGTGTCCACTGTCTCAATCCGAATGCTTTAGACGTGACACAATATTAATGAGTGAGTGAGCTGCGACGGGACAAAACATACTTGTGAGATGTCCTTCCCTCTTGTGTGCGCTGGCCGGCTTCAGTGGGATTGTCCCAGTCTGCCCACATGCTTTGGTACTTATCTCTGCCAGTTCTTTCTGCTGGGGTCACCTGAGCGGAATGGGCAGAGGGAGGTGGCCGGGGTGCGGAGGCCCCATTGCTCTGCAGTGACTTCACTGTTGGCTTGCTTTGGACAGGGCCTGGTGATGAGCTGGTTCTATGTGGGCTCCAGCTTGCCCGGGGGATGGCACAGACAGAACATCCCCTGGCCCCCACCAGGTGGCGGAACCTGCTCTCCCAAGTCACTGGTGTCTCACCAGAGCTTGGCTTCCACCCCGGCACTGCTGACCATATTCTCCTTCTTGACACGGCCTCCTTTGCCTGCCAGGTCGTCGCATTTCCACGCTTCTGTTCAGCCTCTCTGTCTCTTGACCCCTCCGGATTCTTCTTCCTGCCCCTCCCCGGAGGTGGTCCCTAAGGTGTTGTCCTCGCCCCTCTCATCTCGCTGCATTCTCTGCCGCCTAAGTCGCACCTGCTCCTGTGGTGTATCAACAGTCTCTGGGAGGACTGGAAAATCTGTTGTTCTGTGAGCCCAGCACTACTGTGACCTCTTGACTCATATTGCCAGGATTTTTGGCTGAAACCTAAAACTCGGCATGTTCTAAAACAAGCTTGTCTTTACTTCTAATCCTTTTCATTTTCTTAAGTCCTCTGGCTCCCGCCGTTTGCCCAGTTCTGTCTGTTCCACCATGTTGCCATCCCTGCTTGCCATCTATTCCTTTCCATCGGTCATTTTCTACAGGTTCTTTTTCTCCCTCATTGATCATTTGTTGGTAGGCTTATCTTTCTCTGTCTGCCCTCCTAAATGCCAGCATTCCCTATACCCCCAAATTCCCTGCATTGTCCTTCTGGGTCTACCTACACCTCACCCTCTCCTGCAGTCCCCACGTGCGGCTTCCCCTGTACTCTGGTGTATTCAGGTGACGATCAGCCTCTAAGCCCTGCCCAGATCTGTTTCCCGCCCTCTGAGTCACACAGCCACTGCTTCCCAAATCTCTCTTCCTAAATGTTCAAGAGTCCACATGTCGCTGAGTGCACGTGCCGACTTTCCCCCAAGTCTTGCCATCTGTCCGATATGCTCTATTCTGTTGATGGCATTGTCACCATCTCCCCATCTCCCCAAGTCAGAGAATTCACAGTCATCTTCGAATCGTCCTACCCACACACCCGTATCGGAAACCTGAATGTTCTCCTTGGCTCTTCTCTTTCATTGCCTCATCCAACCAGCCATTTATTTATAACTCACTGATCTTTCTCAACCTCTGGAGTCTCTCCTCCTTTTCAGTCTCACTGCAACCCTCTGGGTTCAAAGCGTTCTTGTTCCTCCTTTGGACTATTGTAATCATGTCTTTGTTGTTACCCCTGCCTCTCATTACTCCGTCCTCACCCTGTAGCCAGGATGAGGCTTTTCTAAAGAAGAAAACCACCCAACCCCCACTTCCTTGTTTATAAAATCCGTCTATAGTCTCTCATCCCCATAAGGTCCAAACTTGTGTGCAAAGGAAATCATACCATATACTTCCTCTATACGTGTCCCAAATCCCAGGAAGGTTCTGGATACCTATTAGCTATTCAAAAAGTTGTATGCTATCCAGGCACTGTACTAAAAAATATGACTACCTTTAAGACAGGTCAGGAGTTGCCAGGGAGGTAAAAATCTGAGGTTTTCAGAGGGTCCCTGTTACACACAAGTTCTTAAGTCAAAAAATGATCAAAAATTATATCCTTGTCTACACCCTCATGGACATAGCTGCCTTGCCCATTATGTATATTATCTATATTGTTGTTTTATATACATGCATTTATGTTGGCATCTGCACCTTAATTACCATGTGGATTGTGGAATCCCCCATTTATGCTCCTAAAGATGGATCCTTCTCAGCTGCTGCACCTTCACCCCACCCAGCACCTTCCTGATTTTGGTGTTTGAACCTGGGCCCTCAGAGTCAGGTTATTAGACCAGAACATAGGGTATCAATGCTAGAACATGGTGTGGACAGAGTTTCTGAGGCAAGGCCAGAGACATCAGGTGAATGGGTAGATGATTCACATAATTCTGTCGTACTAAACCAAGTGGAGACAAACAGATGATGGGGAACAACAGAAATCGGTAACACCCAGGTGCCAAAGAGGACAAGATGGGGTCAAAGTAATAGGGAGCAGAGACAGAGTGGAGTGGGAGAACATATCCAGCCTGGATGACCCAGGGACTCCCGCGGCTTCTGCCTCATCCACTGTAGGATTGGCACACGGTCCACCACACGCAACACTCCGGTGTTCCCTGACTCCCTCTTGACCACTGCCAACACCATGACATCCTTCCTGTGTGCTCAGAATTGGCCAACTTCCATGGACTTCATGCCATAAACAGGACATTGAAAAGATATAGGTGTCCACTGAAAAACAGGGCTAAAATTCAAGAACAGAAACCACTAGGAACCTTGGGTTGAATGCCTTTTGTGTGCGAAGACAAGCTCGTTCTGTCCGACTCTCCAATCAGATATCTTGTTCCATGTCCCCGAGGGAGGAGAGGGCAGGAGACAGAGCAGGGCCAGAAGCGCCACGCTGATAGTTATCTGTCCACACTGAAGGGGGTGTAGGGAGTGAGAAGAAGTGCTCTTAATCCCGGGCGGAGACCACCCAGCTGTCTGCATGGAGGATATTATATCTAAAGCATAGCTGGTATGAAAGGTCCAGGGAGATTTGCCTGTAAACTTAAAAGGGGTCAATGGTGGGCTGTTTGCCTACCCCTCCCACATAAACACACATGCACAGCTTCACTCTTCAGATGCACCGTATCTAAGTAAAGGTATTAGACCACTCAGTAGCTCTGGGCCCTTAAACAAGGTGCTTCATCAACCTGAGGTTAATTTTCTTCATATAAAAAATGGCAATCATGATCGATACCTGTTTTCACGATTAAATAAAATCATGAATATAGATATGCTGCACATCGTAGTTCCTTCATGAAATAGAATGATGTTTACCTTTTCTTTATCTTGTTCTGTCTGATAGGGAGATGAAAGCAAGATAGGAATCTGGTGGTTCTGCCTCTGCACCTCTCGCGAATGCCGCCTCCCTGGCCTCAGGCAGGGTGCCCTGCTCCTTCGTTCATGTGCATTATGGTCATCACTTGACCGGCAAGCACTCTTTCTGTAGTTGACTTGCTTCTGAAGGCCTCAGTCGAACCTAGGTTTTCACTCACAGATACTTGTCTTACAGGTTCAAAGGGCTATCCCTTGCAGACCCGCGGCTCTGCTCTGTGTCTACTGTGGGTTCTTGCCCTCTGCAGGCTTGGCCTCCCCTGAGAGGTCCCTGTGTGACCCCTCTAGCCTCTTGGGTTACCACCCATTATTCTTCTTGGTCTTGATAATTTACTCTAAGTTGTCTTTTCAGTTCTTCTATTAGAGAGGGAATCTTGAGGGCAATGGATTATTACTTCAAACCTACTCTGTGTACTGTTAAGTTTTGTAACGTTTTTGGCAGCGTGGAACAGAGATGAGACTTCGTTCATTTAGAGCGTAATGGGAACGACGGGTATGAAACCAGGACATTGCAAGGCGCTGCAACATGTGAGAGGTCAGAAGTGGGAAGAAGTGAGAGGAGCTAAGACCACCTGGGAGTCTGGGGCGAGGCCATGCGTTCAGAGAGCAAGCAGCTGATGGGAGGGACTTTATGATGGAAGAACCAGAGGACTTGCTGGCTTGGAACCTAGATAGAGCAGAAAAGGATGGATCCCCTGCACATTGGACTTTCCTTCCTGTAACCCTCTTTAAAGCCCTTTGTTATTCCTTTGACTGTCTGTCTTGCCAGATGGACCAGGAGCTTCAGGAGGGCAGGCGCCGTGTAAGCATGGTGACTGAAGGTATGAATTCATGAACAAATGAGTGCAGAGAATGTTCGCGAGGAACTGAGACTGAGTCTCACTGCTAAGAGAAACAATGGACTTTAAGAGACGGAGGGGAAGCAGCTGGCTTTGAAGAAAAGCTAAAGCCTTTTGATAGAGACATGTTGAATTTGAGGTACCAAGGTTATATCCAGGTGGAGAGATCCCGATGAATTTCGAGAACTGAGACTAAAATCCAAGAAAGAGCTCAGGACTGGAGATACAATTAGGTTAGTCTCCCACATAGGTAGGATAAATGAAGCTCCGGAAGCTAAAATGACATTGGAGAGAAGAGCACAGATAGAGATTAGGACAAGGAAGTGGGCAGTGGGGCCGCCCAAATCTACAGGGTAGGAGGTAGAGGTAGACCTGGATGGTGTCATATTCTAAGGAAAAGAGTTATAAATAACACCCAATATGGAGGAGAGACTGAATGGAGTGACAAGATACCTCTGGACTCAGTGCCTTGGGCGTACTTATTAGAGAGAATTGTTTTAGTAAAGAGTAGGTGCCCCAGTTCAAAGACAGCGCAGAGAGGGGCACCTCTGAAGTTTTAAGAACACTGGTGGAAAAAAGGAAGGATGAAAGGTGGGATGAGCTCCCAGGGATAGGAAGATCGAAAGAAGAAATTTGGGAGAGGGAGAAATTTTGAGGAATGATTTTGAAGGCCCAAAAGGAAGGGAGTGTTGATGAAGTCCCAGTTTCAATGAAGAAGACGCTGACAGGGCAAAGGATCGTGGGAATTTATGTGCAGAAAGGATCGTGGAAATTGATGAAGTAGGAGATGATTGTCCAGCAGATAAAGAAAAACAGAATAGCTGTGCGTGTCTCAGCCTTCTTCCGAGTTAGTTTACGAGGCGGATATGAAAAGTGATTGGTTAAAAGGGCAATTTACTTATATAGCAGATCTCCAATGGTTAGCGGTGCTGTTTATGGTTGCAGGATAGTCATGAGAATAAGGTGAAATAAAGCATATGCCAAGTGCTTAGTACTGTGCCTGGCCACGGGGTGCAACCGCGGAAAATGGTGCTGGAGGAAACTGGAGAAAACAGACAATAAAGCAATTGGAGAAGACATCACGGTAGGGATAATGCCAGCTATTTCCTGGGCTGGAGCAGGTAGTCTTTGCGTGGGACTCTTCTCTCTCTAACTCTGCCAAGTTCAATTAGATCTCTCTTGTTTATGCCTCCTTTCATCACTTCTATTAACCTTTATAAGTATTTGTTTAACGTCTTCCTCCTAGAGCAGTGGTAGTTCTTGACCAGGAGTAATTTAGCTCCACAGGGGACATTTTAGCAACGTCTGAGGATGTTTTTGTTTGTCCCAGCTCGGCAGCATGGGCACATGCTACTGGCATCTAGTAGGTAGGAGCCAGGGAGGCTGCTACACATCGCACAATGCACAGGACAGGCTCCCACAGCGAAGAAGTGATTGATCTCAAATGTCAATAGAGCCGAGGTTGAGACACCCGTCCTGGAGTGTGAATTCCCCAGATCAGAGGCCATATCATTCTCTTTGATCATGATACCCCCAAGTGCCAGGTACACAGCAAGTCACAAGGTGGGGGTTCAGTAATAGGAAAAGGAAATGGAGATTGAACAGGAGCTCGAAGGCTAGGCCAGATCTACATGTATTTTCTTCTGCTTTGAGAACACAGTGCCCTAGGGTGTGGGGGAGTTGCTTGGAAAGAAATGATCAAGGAGACTGCAGATATTCTATCCCCAAAGGGATGGAAGAGATAGCACAGCCCTAGGGCTTCACCAGGAGACTGACATTGCTAGAAACAAGAGAATCGCAGGATAAAAAGTCTGGCTCTGCAGGTAACCCAAGAACACCCAAGCCTATGAGCAGTTCATTGTGTTGGCAGATAGAATTCAGCCAGCCACTGAAGCAGCAGAGAGGGAAATTTAAGCCGAACCAAAACAGAGTTTCTTTGGTAATGCACGGGTGAGTTTCTCAGCCCTCGGTGGGCTGTGCTCTCAGAGAAGGACTCCCCGGGGGGGGGGGCAGTGTCAACAATCACTGCGCATCAGACTCACCCCTGGGGCTTTAAGGCACGCTGATGCTTACGCACTGGCTCCCAGAGCTCAGGTTTACCGGATCTGAGGGGTGTGGCCCAGATATTGGTGTTACTTCACTCCCCTCTCAGGTGAAGCTAATGGCAAGTCCTACACTGAGAATGCACCACAGCTCAAAGCCTTGTATAAGCAATTCCTCTCTTCCACACCTCATGTGCCCAGTTCCACTGGGGGTCTCAGACTTTACATGTCTGAAACTGAGCTCTTGATGTGGGACCCCTCCTACCTGGCCCCGGCTCAGCCTTCCCCACCTGATGAGGCACACTACCGGCTACCCTCCCTGCAGAGACCAAAATCTGAGAGTCACCCTTAATCCCCATTTCTCCTCCTTCTCTCCCTGTACCCAGTTCATTCCCAGCGCTGTAACTGCTGCCTTTGGAACGCTTCTGGATTCACCCATTGCTCCTTCTCCACCACCTTCCTCATTTCTTCCTGGGCTGCTCCTGGCCTCTGGGATTCCACTCTTGTCCCTCCAGCCCATCCTCTGCTAAGTGGCCAGAGTGCTCCCTCTCTGGCTTAAGACCCTTCAAGGCTTTCCACTGTCAGTAAAAACCCAAACTTCTGCACAAGATCATGGGCCCCTGGCCCCTCTCATCTCCCCGCCCCTCTCCTCTGCTCGTTAGCTTGGAACACCAAGCTTTTTCAGCATTACAGCCCTGGCCCGTACTGCTCTGTCCACCTGGAATCCTTGGGTAGGGAGTCCGTTTACAAGGCTGGCTTGTTCTCCATCTTCGTATCTTAATCTATTTGGAGCTGCTCCGTCTTGGCACTGCTGACATTGCAGCCCCCAAACCCTTTGTGGTTGGGGGGGCCATGTGCATCATCGGTGTTTAGAAGCGTGCAAGGCCCCAGCTCACTCACCAGAGGCTACTGGCACCTGCTCCCTAGTTGTGACAACCACAAATATCTCCAGACTCTGCCAAATGTCCCACAGGGCAAAACTGCTGGCCAGTTCAAACACTACCTGTTTAAATATTACTCTTTTGAGCAGGTGTTTCCTGGTGTCCAGGCTTTAAGCCTCCAGCTGTTATTCACCACATCTTGCGACTTTCACAGTACTTTTCTCACCTTGAAATTAAGTGTACACTTATTTACCTAGTAAGTACCTGTAGCCCCCTCTTCCCACTTGACTACCGTGACTACTCACTCAGTTCTATATTCCCGGCATCTGACCCAGATGCTGGCACAGTGGAAACTCAGCAAACATGCCCTGAACAAATGCATGCATGAATGAACGAATGTATGAGCAAGCTGGGACTTCCAGGCGTGCAAGCGCCTTGCCCCGGGGAGAGGGGTGATCTGCAGAAAGAACATGGACTTTGGAATCATCCACTGTGGCTTCCTAGCTCTGCCTGGACAGCTTAATAACATCCCAGAGGCTCAGTTTAGTCGTCTGCCAAATGGGGAAACTATCCTTGCGGTCTGATCAGCTGTGCTGTCCTTCCTGCTCTGTCCCAGGTCCCAGGAGATCTTGCTGCTCTCCCGGCAGCCAGCGCACATCTCTGTCACCACTGCCCAGGACAGGAATCAGTGCTGCACACTCAGTGCCTTATGCAGGGCCAGCCCTATCATAGGTGCTCAGCCACTGGCCTCTGCGCAGTGTGTCCAGGGGTCAAGTTGTATCTGTGCTTTAATGACAGCCCTGGCCGTGCCTCTCTGCTGTGTGTGTTCAGCGGGCATTCTGGCTTCTTGCAGAAACCTGAGAAGCTAGGGCCAGGGTTTTCTTACCTTTCTGTTTCCTCTTCCTTCTCTGAACTTTGTCAACAATGGATTTGATGATAACGTTGTCCAACTGTCTCTTAGACCCAGGGAACTGAGTGTGATCTGTCACACTCCCCACTTTCTCCTTGGCCAGAGAAGGGAATCTTTGTGTCTCCAAGATGGTTCTAGCAGAGTTCTCGTGAGTAGGGTTGCCCCTGAGTTGTAGTTTGCCCACAGCACAAGCTTCCTCAGGAGGCACCCCTCGGAGGCGTCCTCCCTGCTCAGAAACCCTCAGGACTCTAACCTCATGGGCGGGCACTTGCCCTGGGGCTGGCTCACACTCATGCCAGTCTCCAAAGGCCAGTAAGTGACAAAGCTGGGATGTGAATCTAGGTCCTGTCTATCTCTCTACTGTCCTGCTCAGAATCCACATTCGAGGGGAAGAGCATCGTTTCCCCCAGCCTGGGCAGGGTTTGCCTGTCCACCTGAGACCACATGTGTAGGGCAGAGGTAGCCCCTCAGTGTCCTCGGGCTACTGTGACAGAGGACCCCTGACTGGGCGGATTAAAACAATGGAACAGCTGTTTTAAGTTGCTTTACATGACCCTTCCTGTATCCTTTATTGAGTTTTCTTCCAATCACCCAATTTGCCATTTCTTTACGGATCCTAACTGATACAACAGCAAAAACAACACGTCCATCACACTTTGAAGAAAGGTTCACTCCACTGTTGTTTTCTGACTGCATAGATGTTTTGCTCAGTGACAGACCTTGGTCAGAATTCCTGTTTTCCATGTTCCTTTGGTGCTGAACCGAGTTGTAACTCATTAACTACAGGTGCTTTCTAAGAACTTCTTTCTCTGGTAGCACAGGTTTGGCCTGCATATCAGGCACAAAAGTCAGCAGGAGGAGGCCACAGAGCCCCATGCAGATCACGGAGTTAGTGGCCTGGACCGCAAAGAAAAGCCAAGCCCCAAAGCCCCAGGGGAGTAGGAGCAAGGGGGATTCGGAAGAGGCCCACACCCCCAACAAGCTAAGATCGGCACACCCCTGGTGCAGAGGCTACAGAGGCATTGTTGAAATCACTGCCAGTTTTCATTTTTCGTTCTCCTGAGTTAAAAAACAGTGACAGGGACTGTGACCTAAGATAATGAATAACCAATGATAAATTCTGCAGGATTAGGAAAATTCCATAGTGCCAGCCATGGACTCTGGATTCCCCACCAGTCTACAAGCCCCTTGAGGGCAGGATTGGGTCCATCCTGGTCACCCCAGCACCAAGCCCAGTGTGGGGTAGAGAGAAGTTGAGTGAATTCATGAGTGAGACACTTTGGATGGGGCTGGCTTCTAAAGATGTTGCAAATGAACTCCAGGACTCTGCACAGAGAAAATCAGCCCTTATTTGCTGTTGCCCTTGGAGAGGAAGTTTCCTCACCAGTTGCTAGTAGGTGTGGACAGTGTCTGATGGGCAGGGTATCCCCTTTGCATTATGCAAGGGAGGTTTTAACCTGACCATAGATGGAAGTTCATGTGTTATTTTAATTAAGCTGTTGCTTCTGATAATCAAAGTGACTCACATAACAGAGAGGGTCACCCTTCCCCAACAGACCCCCATGTGTCATCTGCTCAAATCCCTATACTCTACCCTGTGAGAGGGCCATTCATGCCCTCCAAATATGTCTGCAAATTCCAGGCTCATCTTCCTCCAAGTCCCTTCTTGGTCTGATTTCTAGTGAAGGTGAACTGTCTTTCTTTACTATGTTTTCAGCCAAAATATGCAAGTGCACCTTTTCCTTGATGACTCACCCTCAACCTACACACCAGAGAAAAAAAAAAAGAAGCCACACACACAGATCCTCTGAAAGTAGTAAGCTTTCCAGAAAATTCAGGGGTCTTCAATTATAGCAACACGGTAGGCATTAGATTGCCTTATTCTGTTTTGTATCTACTTTTTATTGACCTATAATTCACATAGCATGAAATTCACCCTTTAGAGGGTAAAGCCAGTGGTTTTTAGTATATCTGTAAGGTTGTGCAGCTGTCACCACTACCTAATTCCAAGTTTCCATCACCCCAAAAAGAACCCTGGGACCCTTAGCAGACTGCCCTGGTCTTAAAATGTTACTGATCATTTCTGCCAAGTTAACAGCCCAACCTCCTGCCATGTTGCTTTCCATCCCTACCCCCACTTCATCTCTCTGGGGTACCATTCCTTCTCCTTTCCCATTAATCTTGGGTGGGAAATAAACACTATTCAGCAGTGCTAATAGAAATATAATGTGAGTCATAGAAATGATTTAAAGTTTCCTTGTGGTTACATTTAAAAAAAGTAAAAAAGAAATAGGTAAAATTAATGTTACTAATGTATTTTATTTAATGCAATATATCCAAAATATTATCACTTCAACCTGTGATCAGTACAAAGGTGACTAAGGAGGTATTTTTCACTGTACTAAATTTTGGATGACTTGTTTATATGTTGTTTCTTAGAGTAGTCTTCCATGATCTGTCTCCTCAAGGCAGGTCTCTTCCTTCCATGTCAATTATTCAACATAGCCTCACGTGAGTTTCTTTGTAGCACCATCCATAATTTTCTTTTTCATATCGTGCATGTATTGTCTGTATCCCACCCTAGACTGTGAACTTTGGGAGGAGGGTGTAATGGACTCGTGTTGGAATGATTTCCCCTCCCACATTCGTACATTGAAGTTCTAAACCCCCATGCATCGGTATTTGGAAGTGGGGCCTTTGGGAGGTGATTAGGTTTAGATGAGGTCGTGAGAGTGGGACTCTCTTGTTGGGATCAGTGTCCTTGTAAGAAGAGATACCAGAGCTCTCTCTCTGCCATGTGAGGACACAGTGAGGCCAGAAAGATAGCTCTCGTTGGAACCTGACCGTGCTGGCGAGGTGGTCTGTGGTTTATGGCCTCCAGAACTGTGGGAGAACAGATTTCTATTATTTAAGCCATTCTGTCTTACAGTAAGGATAGGGAGGAACCCAGAAGATGGAAAATGGTGGTGGGGGGGGCTTGTGTGAGATGATGAAGAAACCAGCCCGATGGAAATAAAAGTGGGTCCTGAGGTTGGGCTTGGTTGGGTGTGAAAATCATAGAGATCATTGAAATCCAGGCAGGCTACTTCATCCATTACCTACCAGACAAGCAGGAGCCAGAGGAGGTTCCTGAGTGGGGAGGGGTGTGCTAAGGGAGGAGTGGAGATTAGAGACCAGAATCCAACGAGAAAGCCTGGATCCAATGAGGAAATAACACAATGTTCTGTGTGTGAGCGGGGGTGGCGAGCCCGTCTCCTCTCTTGGGCTGTCTCTGGTTCGGTAGGAAGTTCGGGGTGAGCAGGTTCTGAGGGAGGGAGTGTTTTGATAGAACAGTGTCCTTGGTGGCCTCAGAAGGGTGTTGTGACAGAGGCATCATGGTTTGCCAGCCTGTTTGGAAGGCTGATGGCAGTGATGGTTAATGAAGTGGAAAACGGAGACTGTCTGTAAATCAGAGATCGCTGGGATTTCTGGGCAGTATTTCGGCCAAATTTGGCAGGTAGTGTCATGTACCTTTGTATGTGAGAAGAAGCCAAGTGAATTTCTGGCTCTGTGTTGTCAAGAATGACATCCCATCAGCCAGGGAACACCTTTCCTGTGAAACAGACCCACAGAGCCATTACTAAGGCACCCTTTGCAGATGAAACTGTAGATAATGACAGGGAGGAGGAGCTAAGCCACCTTGGGATAATGGGGCAATTTAAGTACATCTCTGGGTAGTTTTCCTTTCTTTGTGTTGTTAATCTTAAGTAAATTTACTTTTTGTGTGGTAGCATGATATTTTTTATGTAGTTGTTTAACATGTTTTTACAAGTATACCTTTGCTCCTAACCTTCTTGTGAAATTCATGGTTGGGACCTTTCAAAAAAAATACCACTAACTAAGCCAGAGAGGATGTAGGAGGAGCAAAAGAATCCAGCCTCAAAAAGGGCTAATGAATGATTCCACTTATTTAAAGTAAAAATCAGGCACAACCGATCTATGCTATTCCAAGTCAGGATAGTGGTAACCTATGGGTTGGCGATGACTGGACGGAGTCACAAGGGAGCTCTCTGGTGTGTTGGTTATGTTCTGTTTCTTCATCTGAATGCTGGTTGCCTGCATGGATTCACTCTGAAAATTCGTTCAGGTGTACACTACAAGTCAAAAAATATCTGGGGAAGTTTTTCTGTAATGAACATGGCAGACTGGTAGTCTCAGATGGTCATTGCCGTAAATAACTACATCAGGTGCAATATACACCAGTCACTGACCTACAAAGGTTAACTATATTCAGATGGAACATGGTAAATGGGGGGAAAAAAACCCTCCAAAAACATGTGCATTAGAATCTTATGATTCTAATCACACTTCTGCTCCTGTTAGTTGAATGATGGTGGAAACTTTATATTCTTTGAACATTGGTTTCCTCATCTGTAAAGTGGGATTAAAAAGATACACTTTCACAGAAGCCAAGTGAAAGAGCTCCAAATGGCCAAAGCTGGAGCAATTTAAACAACAGAATAAAGTAGTGTTGGATTATAACCCAACATACAAAACTAATATCCACGAGTCCACTAATGATACAAATAAGTGATAGAATAAATTAAGAAATGAGGGAGAAAACACAAATCTCCCATGCAGAAGAATTCCAAATAATTAATGTAAGTACTCCAGTCTAAATAATTTATGTAGGGGATGATAACGCCTCCTTTCTTAAGTGTGAGCTCTGCATAGAGACTTCCTTCCAACGCGTACAGTACGGAAGGGGTGCAGAAGAGTAATTTTACAGTGGAGAAACCTGACAACATCACTTCATCCACGTGACCAAGGGCGACCTCAGTGGTCATAAGTCATGTTGATAGCATGTACTCTCAATATGAAGGGATGAAAATGGTACTTTACCTCTGCGATCTCTTCTCCACAAACTCATAACCCCAGGCTAATCATAAGGAAAACATCAGATAAATTTCAATAGAGGGCATCCTATAATATACCCGACCAGAACTCTTTAAAACCATCAAAGAGATCAAAAACAAGAAACTGTCAGAACCAAGAGGAGCCTAAGGAGATGTGACAACTAGAGGCAATGTGGTGTCCCGGAGGGGATCCTGGAATAGAAAAAGGACATTAAATAAAAAATAAGGATCTGAACACAGGATGGAATTTAGTTAATAATAAGGTATCAGTATTGGTTCATTAATTACAGAAAATATAACTTAACAGTGTAAGATGTTAGTAATAGGGGAAACTGTATGCAGGGTATATGGAAACTCTCTCCTGTTTTCCCAATTTTTCTGGAAGTCTAATACTGCTCTAAAAAATTAAAATTAATTTTTTTAAGAAGACCCACTTTGCCTTGAGACCTCAGGCATGAAATGAGGTAATATATATAAATACAAGGCTCTCAAATTTTGGGGACCTGGTTCCCTTAGACAGGGCAAAGTTTATTAGGGCGCACCTACTCCACACCAGCTTTGTGTTGGTTCCTATGCGTCCAAGGGATGATGTGCACTTTCATGGGGACCAGATCTGAGCAGAATGCTGAATGAATCATCTGTGTACTCCAGTGACGTTTGTGAATATAAAATTTGAGAAACCTTTAATAAGTTAGGTGTGGGTGAAAAAGAATGGATGGATGTGGTCATTAAAAAGAGATTTGAATTTGGGGGATCTGCCTGTGGCTGATCAGTGCACCACTGGCTAAACTTTGAGGATTTATTTTATTTAAAAAAATTAGTAAATACCAATTCCATGTCAAGCACTGTGATAGCTTAGGGATTCAAGAATAAACAGTCACTGTGCATAAATTATCACTTTATAGCCTACTAGAAGGCACAAGAAAAAAGGAATTCAATCAATAAATGCAACAATTTTTGAATTGAAGGAAACAACCAAACGGCTGAGACAAAGAATAACAGAGTGTGAGCTTTTGGATGGGAACCATGCAGGGTAGATCCCTTGGGAAACAGATTCTGAGGCAGAGCAGAGCGTGCAAGGTGTTTCTTAAGGAATGCCCACGAATGCACACCTATGGAGAAGACAGAGGGAGCAGGATGGCCGGTAGCCTGGGGCGCTCTAGAACTAGAGGGACCCTTCTGGTTTCTCCCATGTTGGGCTGAAGTGGCCAGGCCTCTGTGCTCCTGCACTGATTAATTTATTGGATGTACAGCTCACTGAGGAAGGCGGCTCTTTGTAGCTGAGATGATCCCTGGAAGAGTGTGTGCTTCTGAAGTATGTCTGCTGACAGCTCTCCCAGCATTTGGGGCAAGTCCTTCCTTGAGGGGAGCCGTGGAGGTGGTACATTACAGGGGTGTCTGCCATGGGAGGCAGGAGACATGTACTTTACACACAATGGTCAGAGGGTTTCCCTCTGAGGTGGTGACATTTAAGCTAAGGCCTGGAGGATGGGAAAGAGCTAGTAAGGCAGAGAAAAGATGAGGTACTATATATGAAAAGGTCCTGAGGTAGGAAAGAATTTAGTACTCATCTCTCTGATATGGCCACTTGGCACATTCCTGGCACTAAGTGAATATTCTTTTTCCTTTCTGAGGTGCATTTTCTAGGTACCTGATAACTAACTGCATGTTTCCTCAAGCTGCTGTGCATTGCCAGTGGTGCCATGGAGTTGGCTTGTCAAGACTCTAGGAGTCTGTTGTTAAATAGTCAGGAATTTGGGGAACTGATTGTTAAACCTTCGGCAGCTTAACAGTTGTCTTAGCTCAGGCTGCTATACCAAAATACCATCACCTGGGCAGGTTACGAGCAACGGAGAAGTGTTTCTAATGGTCGCGGTGCCAGCATAGGCAAGCTCTGGTGAGAGCCTTCCTCCCAGTTGCTGACTGCCAGCTCCTCCGCGAACCCCCACACGGCAGAAAGACAGCAGGCTCGCCCTACAATCCCTCACAAGATCACTAATTGCATCCATGAGCCTCCACCCTCATGACCTAATCAGCTCCCAAAGGCCCCAGCTCCTGGGATTAGGGTTTCCACATAAGAATTTGGGGGGCTGTCATTGCTTCTAGGCCTTTTCAGGACGCAGAATGAGGGAATATGCGATGTTTATTAAGAGGAAACTAAATCATGAATTCTATTGACACCTTTGGCACTTTCACTTATCTTCTTCAATGTGAGACTTGTACCCTTTTCCTTTATGCCGAAAATCTTGGCTCCTAACGGCATTAACATAACACTTCATTTTTCCCCATATACATATGACAGTTCAAAATAACTATAATTACATTAACAATAATAATATTACAATTACTAATAAGGCTAATGAAGGCAGTTTAAAATGTTGTCAGTCTTTATGATTTTGGCTGGTAAGGGCAGAAGAAATGGAAAAATAATTCTTTTAAAATCATGAGTGAAATACAATGGAGACAACAATCATTAATGCCATTAATGGAGGCTAAACCTTGTTGTGTGAAAAGTTGAAGGGGAACCTTGTATTAGATGGTTGGGCTCGCAGCACCTGAATTCACTGACCAGTCAGCACCACTGCAAGTTTGCATCTCCTGACAGTGAAACAGGAGGCACCCAGCACCACCTTTTAGGCAGTCTTGAAGTAAAACAAATGCACCTAAATCGAATTAGACCTCTAGATCTAGCTTTATCGGAAATACAGAAGACAGAGGAACAAATTAGACAACAGCACAAGGAAGCAATTCACCACGTTCAGAATGTGGAATATGCTAGAGGACAAAATGTTACGGTTTCTTCAATAAAATAAGTGGCATGGCACAAGGGGAGAATAGAACTTTCCAGAATAGATGAGGCTTGAAGAGACATGAAAAGCAAACATGACGTGTGGTATTGTTTTTATCTTGAGCCAAACTAACTGTAAGAAGACCTTTTTGAAATCAGCAGGGAAATTGGAGTATGTGCTGAGTATTACATGACATTAAGGAAGAATCGTTAATTTAGTCAGTTTAGAATGACAATATAGTTACGTGTTAAAAGTCCTTGTCTGTTAGTGGCGTCTGCGGGGAGACAAGCCTGCAAATGTAGATTCAAATCAGATCATGAAGCCTTTAATGTGAGACTTGAGGACTTGAATTTTTTTCTACTAGCAGTGGAAACCTCTGAAGCTGTGGGGCAGAGGAAAGGTAGGCTCAGAGAAACCCTTGGGATCCAAATCAGGCACCATGGGCCAGATGAATGAGAGCTGGGGGCAGGCAAGCTTGGGGAGCAGGGGGATGGGGAGCCGGGGGAACCAGTGTGGCGCAAGAGGATGGGAAGCGCGATGGCGCCTGGATGATGGTGATTCCATTTAATCTGCGGCTCATTTTGCCTTTGGCAAGCATTCACTGAGCAATTGCAATGTGCCCAGCACTGTTTTAGGCACAGGGGACAGAATAGTGAACTCGATAACCTAGTACAGTCCCTGCCCTGACGGAGGTGACCTAGCTCCTTCTCTTCCTGCCCGTGCTCTTCTCTGGTGGGTGTTCCCTCAAGAAAGGACTTTGAGTTCTCTGCAAACATAAGCTATAGCCCTTACTGCCGCATTATTTACAATGGCCACGACATGGAAGCCACCTGAGTGTCCCTCAGTAGATGAATGGATAAAGAAGAGGTGGTACACATACAGAATGGAATATTATTCAGCTATAAGAAGAAAGCAATCCTGCCATTTGTGACAACATGTATGGACCTAGAGGGTGTTAGGTTAAGTGAAATACGCCAGGCAGAGAAAGACAAATACCATATGATTTCACTTATCTGTAGAATCTAAAAACAAAACACAACAAAATGAACAAAGTATCAGTAGACTCACAGACACTGAGAAGTGACTGGTGGTTACCATGGGGGAGGGGTTGGGATGGGTGGGTGTGGAGGTTGAGGGGGATAAAGGGGCACAAAACTTCTCGATCATAACATAAGTGGGTCACAGGGATGGTAGTGGAGCATGCAGAATATAGCCAATGATTCTGTAACATCTTCCTATGTTGACCGTAATCACACTAGTTGGGGTGAGGATTTCATAATGAGGGTAACTGTTGAACCACTGTGTTGTATACTTGACACTAATATAAGGTTGTATATCAACAATACTTCAATTAAAAAAAAATCATAAGCTTTGGCCCATAGCTCCTAGAACTTTTCTATTTATCACATTCATCACTGTCTATTGTAATCATTCACCTAATGTCTGTGTTCCCATAGACCAGGGTGCCTCCATTTCTGTACTGTTGCCACTGAGGCCAGATAATTCTTTGTCGGCAGGGGCTGCCCCCATGCATGGCAGCATGTTGAGCAACATCTCTGGCATATACCATGGGATGCCAGAAACACTCTCAGAGTGTGACAATCGAAGTGTCTCCAAATGTTTGCCAAATACCCAGGAGAGCAGTCACCCCTGGTTGAGATCTCTGCCTTAGATTAGTGTTTCAGAACCCTGCTTGCACACTGGAATCCCCTGGAGAGCTTCAAAAGCTGTCACCACTACTTGGACCCATCCCACACCAACTAAATAAGACTCTCTGGGGATGGGGCTTGGCATCGACAGTTTTTAGAACATGGGGGGATTCTAGTGGAACTTGGGATGGAGAACCTCTGTCCTAGTAAGTTCCATGAAGGTGGGGAGGTGTCTCTTATAGTGGTATTTCCAGGACCTAACACAGTGATGCCTGAATGAAGAATGAATGAATGAATAAAGGTGAAGAGAGGCAGGAGGAAGTGCCAGAAGTTAAAAGTGGCATTTAGGGAAAGCCAGAGCACCACATTTTTTATGGTCACAGATACCAACTGTCGAATAGACTTCCTATTTTCTTTCTTTTTGAGAAGGTGGGCACTTAATAGATTAAAAAAAAAAGAAGGTATTCCTTGAGTCTCTGTAATGATGCCCTTAGAGGACATGGGGCTGGGAAGTCTTGGCTGAGTCCCCTACGTACTGCTAGGAGGGAGTTTTTCTACTTTTATCTGGACACTTAACTCAGCTCTTTCTAACAGCCTCTGTCTTGGCCAAGGGCTTCTCCAATTCTGCCCATCTCTGTTGATACAGAGCCCCGTTCAGCATCAGTTTCACAGATATCAGTATCAAGAGTCATGTCCAGTGTTTCTTAACTAGTATACCCTCAACAGATGTGCTATGACATTTTGGAAAATTAGGATATCATTTTTTGCTGCACCTGAGCAAGTATATCCTCAGCGTGGAGACAATCTGATGGCAGGCTGAACTGAATTTGTAACAGAATGAAAAGTTGGCCTTTTGGCTTCATATTTTCTCTGTCTCCTTTGCTGCCTTAATCTTTGTGTCAAAAAGTTTCAGCTTAGCCCTGCAGGCCTACTTGTAGGCTTGTTAGTCATGAAAAGGAATTTTGTTCATGGCTTAAGCCTGATGCAACCAGCCCCTTACCAGGAACTCGCCTCCCCTTGAGGAGATAAAGAGGTATGTACAAAAGTGCTGACTGGATTGTCAAGGGCTTATAGCAACATCATGGCCAGCCCGGTGCCAAAAAAATGACTAGAGGTCACCCTCCTCAGACTTGCTGACGTCCAGGTGTCTCAGGTCTATTGTCAGCTGCTGAGCTCAACCCCCTTTCTGGTTTTGAGGAACTAAAAGTAGCCAATGAAAGGAATAGCATGGCTTAAAAAAAATCAGTTGGCATTTACTTATCAAACACCTGGATGGCAACTGCCATGTGCCACGCCCTGTTCCAATTACTTTAATAGAACAAATAATTTAATCCTAGTAACTTTATAAGGCAGATCCTAGTATCACCCCACTTTATAGGTGAGCAAAGAGAGGTTAAGTGACTGGCCAAAGCCACACATCTGGTAAGTGGCAGAGCAGCATTTGAATCCAGTTATCTAAGGTTCTAGAATCCAGGCTCTCACCACTTCTCTCTGCTGCATTTCACATAGGGAGAATTCTATCTAGTAATGAAAAATCACAGTTTATGTTTTTGAAGACTATGTAGAAATACCTAAAACTGGTTTATATAATATTAATTAAAAAATTAGGTGTCAAAATGTACATGTTATATAATTACAGTTCTAACTGTCATTACCAAAAAACAGTGCATAGAAAAGACTAGAATTATAGAAGTTATGCTAGATTGGTGAGGTTATGGATGATTTCTTCTTTTATCTATCTCATTGTTGTTCTTAAAGTTTTATTCCATATATGATGTTTTAATAATGACTAGAGATCATTTATAGGGTTGCAAATTCTTCCCCCTTTACCCGTCTTTCTGAATGTAGGTTCCAAAGGACAGAGCTTTGTCCACTAGCACGGGCAGTCTTATCTTTACAGAATGGCTTTGTTTCACTCAAAGGACCTGACCCCGAAGAACTCCTGAACTCGAATTATTCACAACTTGCCTAATTTAAGTATTGACCCAACAAATGATGGGATATGTTTTTGTTCACGAGCTAATACAGTGCCCCATGTGGCAATAGCATAAATCTACTTACAACTGGTCCACCAGTTTTGAAACTATCCATTTCTTAAATCTTTGGAATTAAAGTGATTCACATTGTCTCCATTTTGCATATAACTTGAGATTTTATTGGTATTTGTAGAATGAATCACTGTTTCAAATTCACTTCAATCTTGCACAAATGGGACTCTAGTACCTGCCTGCTCCATGTTGATGGATTTCCAGACCACTAGAGATAGAATGATCTCAAGGGGCAGAGCTCAAAACCATCCCCAGCATTTCCCCCACCCTCTGTTGGGGTAAGCATCTAACTCAACAAACTTTTGTTGAGCAGTTACTTTGAGTCAGGTAACTTCAACCCTAGTGACATAGGACTTTCTGTTCCCAAGGCACTCACATTCCAATGCCTTCTAAAGTGTCCGTTTAGTCAACACATACTTTTTATTGACCATCTTCTATGTGCTAAGCCCCGTGCTTGGACAAACTGAATATTTTATATCCTGCATGTTTATATCCTCAGCCCTACCTGGGTTCCAAACTACCTCTGCCACATCCCAGCTGAATGTCTTAATCCACCTGTGCCTCAATTTCCTCCTCTGTAAACAGTCGATAGTAAAATCACTTTCTTTCCAGAGTTGTTGGGAAGGTTCAATGAGTTCACACGCATGGCTGGAACTTGGTAGGCACACAATTTGTACTAGGTGTGATTATTTTCAGAAGCCACTATTGCGTAACTCTTAGGAAACCTTTTGCCTTTTCTCCTAGGCCTCGGCCTTGTCTTTGGGTTTCTGAAGTACACAAATTATTCTATCTCAGCAAGGAGTGGCTCCCCAGCCCTCTGCTCCCTGTACACAGCTTTAAGACACCAGGGCTAGCACAGCCTGATATCTAACACTGTAAGTCAGAAGTGACGTCTGGGTTAGAGCCACAAGACCGATAACAGTCCCTTCCCACATGTCAGGTCTTGTGCAAAACACCCTCTGTCTCGTTGATTTTCAAAGTCAGCCTAGGAGGGAGGCATGTTATAACCCTACTTCCCAGACAAGGAAATGGAGGCCCCACACTTAACATTCCCAAGGATCATAGGTGCAAGAGGCAGATTCAGGCAGTCTGAGTCTTAACCAAGTTGTTTAGCTGACTATCAGTAAAGGTAAACTCCCCACCTACCAATATTGCACATGTAAAGGTCTAAAATCAGATAGGATGACATAGTTTTATTAAAAAAAAAAAAAAGACCTATGTAGTAATTACTGGGAACAGGCACTGTTAAGGACTTCACAAATATTAACTGATGTGGTCACCATTATTAGGCCCATTTTACACATGAGGCTGAGACACAGACAAGTTAAATAACCTGGCCAGGACTGCACAGGTAAGGATGGTGGGTCCAGACTCACACCCAGGCCTCTATGCTAGGTATTCTCCCAGGTAAGGACAAGCATACGGCCTCCTGTGAACTTTGGCTTTATTAAGGCACTAAAATAAAAACCCAATCCAGATCCAGTAAGGAGAGACTTTAATCAAAAGTCTATTAGAGTCTTTAATTGCTAGACTTTAATCAAAAAGAGACTATGACAGTAAGAGCGTACTCTGATTATAAGTTGCTAAGTATCTTAAATGTTAGGCAAAAAAGAATTTTGCTTTTATAGCAGGGAGTAAACAAATCTGGAAAGAGCCAAGTGAGAGGAACTGGGATGAACTGGAATGGGCTGATCAGACAGGAGGGGAGGACTTCTCCCCGGAAACCAGCCTGTTTTCAGGAGGGGCTATCTGCTGGCTTGAGCTGAGGGTGGCCCAGCACCTGCAGGAAGGAGCTAATCTGTACCAAACCTGGGTTAACAAGCAGTGTGTTGCAGGGACTCACTGGGGACAAGCAGGTCAGCTAATCATTTACGAAGCACAGAATGGAAATTTGGAGGGCCTGGGTCTGGCCTTGTCACAGGCAAACAAAGGGGACGTCCATGGGTCCTATCTAAGCCCTATGGGGAAGGCCACTTGTTTGCAACAGCTGTTTCCCAGAACACTGACACTGGGAGTATTTTGTAACCTTCACTGTCTTGCAGGATCACAGTGCTCAGGAAAGTTAAACATGTCATCACTCAGTTTGTGGCTAATACAGGCATACCTTGTTTCATTGCTTTATTGCCCTTTGCAGATAAGGTATTTTTTTATAGATTGAAGGTGCGCAGCAACCCTGCATCCAGCAAGTCTGTTGGCACCATTCTTCCAATGGCATCTGTTCACTTTGTGGCTCTGTCACACTTTGGCAGTTCTTGTGATATTTCATACTTTTTCATTACTATTATATTTGTTACGGTGATTTGTGATCAATGATCTTCGATGTTACTATTGTAATTGTGGGGGAGCACCACAAAAGACAGGGAACTTGATAAATGTGTGTGTTTTGATGGCACCAGTGATGGGCTGTTCCCCCATCTCCCTCCCTCTCCTCAAGCCTCTCTACTCCCCGAGACACAATAATATTGAAATTAGGCCAATTAGTAACCCTACAATGGCCCCTAAGTGTTCAAGTGGAGAGAAGAGTCACGTTTCTCACTTTAAGTCAAAAGCTAGAAATGATTAAGCGTAGTGAGGAAAGTATGTCGAAAGCTGAGACAGGCTGAAATCTCTCCCTCCTGAACCAGTCAGTCAAGTTGTGAAGCAAAGGAAAAGTTCTTGAAGGAAATGAAAAGCTTTACTCCAGTGAACACACTAAGGATAGGAAAGCAAAACCACCTTATTGCTCACAGGGAGAAAGTTTTAGTGGTCTGGATAGAAGATCAAGCCAGTCACAATATTCCCTTAAGCCAAGGCCTAATCAAGAGCAAGGCCCTAACTCTTCAATTCAACAGAGGCTGACAGAGGTGAGGAAGCTTCAGAAAAGTCTGAAGCTGGCAGAGGTTGGCTCATGAGGTTTAAGGAAAGAAGCCGTCTCTGCAACATAAAAGTGCAGGTGAAGCAACAGGTGCTGATGGAGAAGCTGCAGCAAGGCACCCAGAAGATCTTCCAAAGATAATTAATGAAGGTGGCTACACTAAACAACAGATTGTTAAAGTAGATGAAACAGCCTAACACTGAAAGAAGATGCCATCTAGGACTTTTCATAGCTAGAGAGGAGAAGTCAATGCCTGGCTTCAAAGCTTCACAGGAAAGGCTGGCTCTCTTGTCAGGGGCTAATGTAGTGGATTCCTTTAAGTCGAAACCAATGCCCATTTACCACCTGGAAATCCTGGGACCCCTAAGAATCATGCTGAATCTACTCTGTCTGTATTCTAAACATGGAACAACAAAACCTGGGTGACAGCACATCTGTTTTGCGACATGGTTTCCTGAATATTACAAACCCACTGTTGAGACCTATTGCTCATGAAAAGAGATTCCTTTCAAAATATCACTGCTCATTGACAATACTCTTGGTCACCCAAGAGCTCTGATGGAGACAATGAGATTAATATTGTTTTTATGCCTGTTAACAACAACATCCATTCCGTAGCCCATGGATCAAGGGATAATTTTGACTTTCAAGTCTAATTATTTAAGAGATACAATTTGTAAGGCTATAGCTGCCATAGATAGTGATTTCTCTGACAAAGTAAGTCAAAAATCTGACAAAGTAAATTGGATCTGGACAAAGTAAATTGAAAACCTTCTGGAAAGGATTCACCATTCTAGATGCCATTAAGAACATTCATGATTCATGGGAAGAGGTCAAGATATCAACATTAACAGGAGTTTGGAAGATGTAAATTCTAACCCTCATGGATGATTTTGAGAGATTCAAGACTTCAATAGAGGAGTAACTGCAGATGTAGTAGAAAATAGCAAGAGAACCAGAATGACAAGTAGAGCCTGAACATGTGACTGAATTGCTGGATTTTCATGATAAAACTAGAATGGATGGCTTGCTTCTTATGGATAAAACAAAAGAGGTGTTCTTTTTGAGATGGAATCTACTCCTGGTGAAGATGCTGTGAAGAATGTTGAATTGACAGCAACAGATTTAGAATGTTATGTAAACTTAGTTGATAAAGCAGTGGCAGGGTTTGAGAGGATTGACTCCAATTTTGAAAGAAGTGGTACTGTGAGTAAAATGCTATCAAACAGTACTGCACACTACAGAGAAATCACCTGTCAAAGGAAGAGTCAATTGATGCAATAAACTTGTGTTATTTTAAGAAATTGCCACAGCCACCCCAACCTTCAGCCATCATCTCTCTGATCAATCAGCAGCCATCAACATCAAGGCAAGACCCTCCAATTGCAAAAGGATTATAACTTGCTGAGAGTTCAGATGATGGTTAGCATTTTTTAGCAATAAAGTATTTTTAATTAAGGTACTACATTTTAAAAGACATATGCTATTGCACACTTACTAGATGATAGTATTGTGTAAACAAAACTTTTATATGCACTGGGAAACCAAACAATTATTTTGACTCACTTGATGGCAGTATTTGCTTTATTGCAGTGGTGTAGAACCAAATCATCAATACCTTCAAGGTACTCTTGTATCTACTGTATGCCAGGCTCTTCCTAGGAACTTTCCAAAAAGAGATTATGAAATTATGAAACTGGTCAAAGACACTACCTTGAAAATATCTTAAAGATCGCTCTCTACTCAGAGGAAACAGAATCAGATCAAAGTGTCTCTTCTTTCCTTCACTTAGCATAATGTTTTCAAGATTCATTCTTATAGTATTTTACATGTCAGAATTTCATTCCCTTCTATTGCTGAGTAATAGTCCATTGTAAAAATGAACAAGTGGGACTACATCAAATTAAAAAGATTCTGTACAGCAAAGGACACCATCAACAGAACAAAAAGGCAACCTACAGTATGGGAGAATATATTCGTAAATGATTTATCTGATAAGGGGTTAACATCCAAAACACATAAGAACTCGTACAACTCAACACCAAAAAAACAAATAATCTGATTAAAAATGGGTAGAGGACCTGAACATTTTTCCAAAGAAGAAATACAGATGGCCAACAGGCACATGAAAAGATACTCCACATCTCCAATCATCAGGGAAATGCAAATTAAAACCACAATGAGATATCATCTCACATCAGTTAGAATGGCCACTATCCAAAAGACAAAAAACAACAAGTGTTGGCAAGGATGTAGAGAAAAGGGAACCCTCCTCCACTGTTGGTGGAAATGTAAATTGGTACAGTCACTATGGAAAACAGTATGGAGGTTGCTCAAAAAACAAAAAATAGAAATACCATATGACCCTGTAATTCCATATCTAGAAGTTTACCTGAAGAAAACAAAATTCCTAATTTGAAAGGTATATGCACCCCTATGTTTACTGCTGCATTATTTATAATAGCCAAGATATAAAGCAACCAAAGTGTCCATCAGTAGATGAGTGGATAAAGAAGATGTAGTACATATACACAATGGAATGAAAAAGGAAGAAATCCTTCCATTTGCAACAACATGGATGGCCTCAGAGGATATTATGTTCAGTGAAATAAGCCAGGCAGAGAAAGACAAATACCATATGATTTCACTTATTTGTGGAATTTAAATACAAAACACAACAAAATGAACAAAACAGCAGGAGACTCATAGACACTGAGAAGTGACTAGTGGTTACCATGGGGGAGGAGTTGGGATGGGTGGGTGGGTAGGATGAGGGGGATAAAGGGACACAAAAATTTTCAATCATAATATAAATTTGTCACGGAGATGGTAGACAGCATGGAGAATACAGCCAATGATTCTGTAACATCTTCCTATGTTGACAGATAGTAACTGCACTAGTTGGGGTAAGGATTTAATAAGGTGGGTAACTGTTGACCAACTGTGTTGTATACTTGAAACCAATATAAGATTGTAAATCAACTGTACTTCAGTAAAAAAAACAGTCCATGGTATGGATAGACCATATTTGGTTCATCCATTTTATCAGTTGATGGCTATTTGGGTAGATACCTTCCTTGGCAGATGCCCGCTGAGTGTTTATTTGCTGCATGGAGCTGAGGGCCATGGCCTTCAGCTCTGCACTAGAGAATGATTCTGTCTGTGCCAGGGAAATGCTGGTATCCTTATATGACAAACCTGTCAGAAGTGGAAACGTGAAAATCCATGGCCCCAATATGTCCAGCCATGCCAATCATGAAGCAGAAGCATAGGGTATATAGTGTATCACAAATGGGGGGCCCCTTCCACGAACACTTGGCCTCACCCAGCAGAGCATGTATAACCTGACTCAAGATCCACTCTTTACTCCAATCTGGTTCTAATTTGGTTAGTTTCAGGTTAATTCATATCCTTCCTTGCTGGGGTTCCCCATTCCTCCCTTCTCTACTTCATAGATAAAGGAGAAGGTGGCTGGTCCAGGATGAAGAGTCATGGTCTTGGATTTAGGCTCTGGTAAAGAGTTCAGGTCCATCCCTACCATCTCTGTGACCTTGACCTCTCTCATGTTCAGTTTTCCCATCTGTGAAATGGGAATGTAATCTCGACTGCAGACAACTGGAGTATAATTTTACAAGACAGAGTTGACCACCATGATGTTTGGGGGTTTCCAGGGAGAGGCTGAATGCATTGCACCCATTATGTGGTGAACTAGCCACTGTCTGGGATCTGGTGCCGTCACTGTAGACCCAGAATTTGGATTTGTCCAGCTGCATGTCCATTTCTACAGAGCAAAGCCACGTTCACTGGGCTCACAAAACTGTTACACATATATGTTACTACATGTTGAAATCAGAATTTTAATGTGCTGATTTATACCAAGGCAGAGATCCATCACATAGCCCAGATACTTTTGTCTACCTCAAATGGTACTACCTTCTCCTCTGGGTAGGCCCAGGTGGGAAACCAGGTACACACAGCGGGCTGTTTCCTGGGCACAGACACTCATGGAAATATAAGAAGGAGGGACATGGAGCATAAGCTAAATGCAATCAACTATGGCAACTTCATTTCATAATAGGAGTGTCTGGGGAACAAGAATGCCCATGCCTTTTGCTAAAGCTGCTACTCTCTCGGGCAGTGTTTGTAGAGGCCAGCCCACGTGGGCCTCTCTGTTGTACCTTTTCTGACACTCACTGAGCTGACCAATCTCCATTCTAATTGGCATGGCCTTTAAAAGAAGATAAATCACAAAAATAAATACTTTCTTGTAGGAAAAATGGAAAATATTACAAGACAAGCTCCTCTCCATCCTGCCTGGGGCAACAAGGGTAACCAGTGTTCCTGCTTTGGTGTCTCTCCCACCAAATCTTTTCTTTGACATTTCCAGGCACCCAGTAAATACAGAATTAGCTCCCTCCTTTTTGGGGGGGCATAAGTTACATTCTATATAATGAGTGCTCTACTGTAACTTAGTTTATTTCACTTAACAAAGTATCTTAGAGCAATATCCATATCAGTTCATATGGTTCGACTGTACCTTTTAAAATTGCTGTGTCATACTTGATAATATGGGTGAATGTAGTAACCACAATGTTTTTCACGTGAAACAGTCGTAAGAGTGTAGATCAATGATACCTTAAAAAAAAAAACAAAACAGGGAAAAAGTTGCTGTGTCATATTCCATCTTGGTACCATTATTTATGTAACCATTCTCCTATCCATGACATTTAGGCTAATTCCTTCTTGTGCTATTATATACGAGGCTGTAAAGAACATCATTTATGTCTCTCTGGATGTATGTGAGTTTGTTCTCTAAGACAGATGCTGAGGCTTTTGGGGTCAAAGGATATGCACATTTAAAACAGTCATGGGTTTCGGTCCTTCACATTTATCAGTGATGTAGGTGAACACCTGTTTCTCTGTCCTTTGGTCTTCTGATGGTGATCATCCTCTCTTTGGGGACAGTACCATTTTAGGTCACTTTCTAGGCAGGTCTTGTTAGCTTGGAAACAGACATCTTTTCTGCTCACTTACATATTGATCCTTGAATTGGTTATCAGCACCCTCTCTGATGTCCCCCGTCTTCCAGTTCTTAGCGGGATGCCTGACTATACACTGCTGCTAAGAGAGATCTCTGAAGGTTTACCAGAAAGACAACGTGACACACCCAATGTGGAGTTGATTTCTTATCTTTAGAGCTGTAGAGACATAGTAACAGTTACCCATTTATTCTGGTATGGCTCAAAGGGTGATTCTCTGTCCATGTTGTATTCATCTTCAGAATTTCTGATGTCTGCATTTTACACTTGTGGGTGTCAGACAATTTTTCTAGGGTCCATAATTTCCTCCAGACTGGGTTGGGTAAACTCCCACTTCAAATTCTGAAAGGACTGGCACATATTTTACCTTTAAAACTTTCCTATTTTCCCAAAGCAATGCACTTGGGGCTTTCTGTCTGGTTCTGTTGCAGGTTTCTTTCTCGGGTTGATGTCTATCCAATGGCTTGGGGGAAGGCCAGGCTAGGGAAAAGGTTCTGAGATGAGAAGAGCAGGTAGCCATGAGCCTCCGTCTCTTATAATCCAGAAAGAACAGCCCCGGTGGACAGCCTGGGCTATTGCCCTGTGTCCACTCTGAAGCAGGATACATCTCTAAAAGCAAAACCAGCTTCAAAGCCGTAGATTGTAGGAACGTTTTACTGAAGATTCCATGGTGTGATGGTGGTTTCATCAAATACTGCCTTGCAGAGCGTCATACAAAAATTCCATTACCTGTCTTAGTTTTCCTTCCCAAGCTCTTTGGCCACCAGCCCCTCCTGGGCCATCCCTCCATCAGTGTTTCTCCTCCCACTTAGGCCCCATGCAAAATTCTACCTCCTCGCCCTTATTTTATACAGAAAAATGTATCTGTTTTGGCTTCTCTGCCCATTTTTCTACTTAGCAGATAAACTTCCTCAAGACCCACTCTCTTCAGAGAACAAGGATAAATCATAAATCGCAGGTATGCTTTCCTTATTAAATAATTTCTCCTGCCACTCAGTTAGAGCCTACTTTGTATTGCAGGTAGTGATTCCGGGTTTGGCCATGCTTTGTCCAAGTATCTGGATGCTCTGGGCTTCACGGTGTTTGCTGGAGTTCTGAATGAAAAGGGATCAGGGGCAGAGGAATTGCGAAGAACATGCTCCAAGTGCCTCTCTGTGCTCCAGCTGGACATCACCGACCCGCAGCAGATAAGAGATGCCTACAGCAAAGTGGTGGAGAAGGTGCAGAACAGAGGTATTGCCTTCAGCTACCTGTGCCCCCCACTGCCCTCCACCCTCTTTGCAGACACCCAACACTGGTTGCAGCCCCTGATTTCCGCTGCCCTCTAGTCCATCCTGGCGGGTGACTATGCCTTAAGATACCTGTCCTAAGCACCTACAACATGCTGGGGCCTCTTGGAGACATGAAGACATTAGGAATGGCTCAGGTGTGGTCCATCCTCGCCGGACATACAGAATTCTTTATCCCGTCCCTTCCAACATCTGCTTGGTCACTCTCCCATTATTCCCCTCCTGCTCCATACCCCCACCCCATTGCTTTCCTCTCAACAACGTTAACATGTCAGTCTTAAAAAACATAGCTTAGTGATTAAGGTCCTCCCTTAGCCACTGACCTTTCTCTGCTGCTATTTCATGGCCAAGCTCTTTGGAACCCTGCTCCTCTCAGTTGTTACTTCTTCCCCTTCAATCTGGCACTGGCTGTCACCACGCCTCTCTAACTGGTCTGGCCAAACTAATCAGTATTATCCTGAATGCTGAGCTCTTACCCTCTTTGCAGTATTTGAATGTGTTGGTCACCCTTCCTCGCCTCAGCTTTAGGGTCCCCAGACCAATATTGCCTTCTTAGTTCTATAGTCATTCTTTCTGCTCCTCCTGCATGAACCTCTTCCTCTGTCTTTCCCAGTCCCCATGAATGTTTCCAAGGGCTCCATCCCCAAACTTCCCACTCCACATTTCCTGGGATTTGCTGTTCTCTCCTTGTTCTAGGAATTCTCAATGCACTAGGGTGATGCTAATGTTCCACCAAAGTTGAGAAACACTGAAATTTATGCCAGTAATTTTCAAATAATATATTATCAACCTAACTCTCTTCCCAATGTCCAGGCTTATTATATATGAAATTTTCTATCTTATTTTCTCAAAAACTGACAGCATTCTCTTCTCCCCAGCTGCCAGTCTACAAGTCAGCTCACCCTCCTGCAGCCCAAATCTCAGATACTGGCACTGCCACCTGATATTCAAGCCAGCACCCTGGGCGTCACTGATTCCCACATCCTGCATCCTACCTACATGCCTGCATCCTATTGGTCCTGAATCCTGTCAGTTCTGCCTCTAGGTCTTTATCATCTCAGCCCCTCCCTACCATCTCCAGCAGCTATGGCTCAGGGCAGGCCCCGATCTTCCACCTGGTTCCTGCAGTGGCCTCCTTGCAACTGGGCCTTCCTTCCGCAATACTTTCCAAACAGAGAGTAATCATTACAAGGTGCACATCTTACCATGTCATCCATCTCCTAAAAACCTTGACAAACAGCCTCCATGCCGTGGGCACTTCCTATGAGCCAGGACTGTGGTAGGTGTTTTGCTTTGTCTCTTTGGCTGGTTCAGTGGTTCTCTGCCTGCCAACAAACAAAACCTAAACTCTTTAACAAAGGTTTGAAGGCCTCTCAGGATATCAGCTCAGTAAACCTTCATCTGCAAAACCTACTGGGACACTCAGTAAATTGTGAATTGTTTCTAGAACAGAATGTTTTAGTTTACATCTTTGCATATCCAGCGTCCTCTTACCAAAATTTCCCTCTGGCCTCCGTTCCCTTTTGCTGAGACCCCATTTCATCCGGTTGCAGACTCTACTCCCATGGGAGACCTGGCCCAAACATAATCTCTTGTGTGATGTTCCTGGTAATCCAGTTTCCATCATTCACTTCTTCTGGACACTCACCCGTTAACACCTTGCACACACTAGTACTACTGCATTATTATAAATATCTGTCCACCCCACACTCCCCACCACTAGGCTCCTTGAGAACCATATTTCCATCAGGATTCTTTCAGATACAAGTGATACAGCCCAATTCAAAATTGCTAAGCATAAAAGGAATGTATTTGCTTATGTAACTGAAGAAATCAGCTGGCTTCAGGCATTCCTGGATCCAGGTACGTAAGCAATGGCATCAGTACCTCGTGTCCATTTCTTAGCTCTGCTTTCTCACATGCTGGGCCTTTCCAGGGGCAGTGGAGGCCTCCAGCACTTTCTGCGTACGTCCTCTTTACAGCTGACAATCCCAGCAAAAAGAGAACACTGCTATCTGCTTCCCTTGCTAGTCGAAGAGTAGTTATTGTATAGAAAGCACTTAGAAGAGTCCCTGGCATGAAGCAAGCATTTAGTAAGGCTCTTACTTCCCTTCATTCAACATGAATCACAGTTCCTGGCATATAGTAAATACTTAATAAACACCTAAGAAATGAGAGGATGAGCAAAAAACAGATAGTTGCTTATTAGGGATTAATATTCACCAAGCTTAGCAATGCACAGTCATTTTCTAGAATGGTAGCTTTCTTGGTCTGGTCTTTTGCTGTCTGATAGGTTGAACTGGCCCTCTTATTAGGGTGACTACATAGTGTTTTACTCAAGGAGATATTCAATAAAGACCCCTCTAGTGAGGCCCAGAGGGGCAGTGTTGACCATCAGGAATGATAAAGCAGTGGGTTCCAGATATGGAAATACCATGTAGTGTTCAGGGAGGAAGGGGTGTGGCAGGTCTGCTTTCAAGGCGTGAGCACATGCTGTTTGGGGCCAGCATTCTAGAGAGCAGTGCTCTTCTGAAACAGAATGCCCAATACATGTTTTGTTTGCTCCCCTTGAGATGTCTCTCAGCTTCAGCCTCTCAAGTCAAAGACAACATGGAAAAGTGAAGCAGGGGAGTTTTTCTTCAATAGATATGTAGTTTATTTTTTTGAACCTCACACGTACATTTTATTATACAGTCAATGAGGTGTAACTATTTACAATAAACAGTGAATTCTAAAATAATGGTGACCTGATACAGGGGAGTTTAAAGTCACCAAGAAAGATTAGCCATCTGGAACCTGTAGATAAACCAGAAAACCTCAGCTCCTATTAGAAGGCCAGCAATCAGAGAGGCTTAAAGATGGCAGCATGAGAAGTGAGACAGAAACCTCCTCCCCAGCCCACATATAATATGAAAATATAGCAAATACAACTAATCCTGAAAGAGTGACTGGAAAGAAGACTGTGACAGAGTGCCTATATCTGGGGAAAGAGGAGACCTCACAGAAAAGAGTAAAGTAGAAAAGCTGTGATCCAGTGGGACCCAAGCCCTCCCCCACCCCAGCCCATCAATGCGAGGAAGAGAAACAGAGAGGGGAGAGGCCTAGGACTGCTGAACACCCAGCTCTGGAGATCTGCTCTGGGAGCATGAACCTACATTACATGGTACTCTGGAGATTAGTGGGGTTGGAAAGCAAACACAGGTGGAAATCTCAGAGAGACTGAGATTCCATCCACTTGAGGAGAACAGGTACCCAGAACTGGCCGCTCTGGGACAAAAGAAAGGCGGGCACTTTGAAAGACTTTCTAACAGCTAGAGGGCTGCTAAAGGGGCAAGGATTACACAGAACTTGCTGCTCAGGAGAAAGGACAGGTGGACAAAATCATCTCAGCACACTCAGCCTAGCAGGTTGGGAACTTTCAGGAGCTTCAGGTGCTCCCTCCCCCTGCTGGCAATGCCTGCTGAGGCTCCCACTGCAATACACAGCCTGCAGCTCCTTCCATCCAGCTGGCATTGGTTTGCAAACCTGCTGCCCCTGCCATTGTGCCAGGGCAGCCGGAGAGCAGTCCTGCCTATGGCAGCTACAGTAGTGTGACACAGAGGTTCCTCCCTGTGTGCATGGTGCACTGGCCCTGACAGTAGAGCCAGGCATTGCAGCTGGGAAGCAGGAAAGAACTCTTTTCTCCCAGCAGGCACTGGTTCTGCTCACCTGTGACTCCTACCATCACTCCAGGTGCTGTGCAGGTCCAGAGAGTAGAGCTTCTGGCCACTACAGGGAGTCACTTACACAAAGTTATTATTCCATATTATTCATTACAAATATGAAATGGCAAAAGAACTTGGTACAAACCCAAATCCAACAAACACCAAAAAGAGGGCCAAATGAAACTGAAATCACCAATCTTCCTGATAAAGATTTCAAAATAAAAATTATAAACATGCTCATGGAGCTACAGAAAAGTATTCAAGATGTCAGGGAGGATTTCAAGAAAGAGATAGAAACATTGAAAAATACAGTATCTGAAATGAAACACACAATGGAGGGCTTTAAAAGCAGATTAGATGAGGTAGAGGAGATGGTAAATGAAATAGAAATTAGAGAACAGGAATACAAAGAAGCTGAGGCAGAGAGAGAAAAAAGAATCTCTAGGAATGAAGGAATATTAAGAGAACTGTGTGACCAATCCAAATGGAACAATATTTGCGTTATAGGGATACCAGAAGAAGAAGAGAGAAAAAGGGATAGAAAGCGTCTTTGAGGAAATAAGTGCTGAAAACATCCCCAATCTGGGGAAGGAAATAGTGTCTCAGGCCATGGAAGTGCAAAGATCTCCCAACACAAGGGACCTAAGGAAGACAACACCAAGACATATAATAATTAAAATGGCAAAGATCAAGGACAAGGACAGAGTATTAAAAGCAGCCAGAAAGAGACAAAAGATCACACACTACAAAGGAAAAATCATCAGGCTATCATCAGACTTGTCAGCAGAAACCTTACAGGCCAAAAGGGAGTGGCATGATATATTTAATGCAATGAAACAGAAGGATCTTGAATCAAGAATACTCTACCCAGAAAGATTATCATTTAAATTTGAAGCAGGGATTAAACACTTTCCAAATAAGCAAAAGTTGAGGGAATTTACCTCCCACAAACTGTCTCTACAGTGTATTTTGGAGGGACTGCTATAGATGGATGTGCTCCTAAGGCTAAATAGCTGTTACCAGAGAAAATAAAACCACAGTAAAGGAAGTAGACCAATTAATTATTAAGCAACTGCAAAATTAAATCAACTACCCCCAAAGTCAGTCAAGGGATACACAATGAGTACAAAATATGACACCTACTATATAAAGAGTAGAGGAGGAAGAAAAAGAAGGGAGGTAAAAAAAGAACCTTTAGACTGTGTTTGAAATAGCATACTAAGTGAGGTAATTTAGACCATTAGATAGTAAAGAAGCTACCCTTGAACATTTGGTAACCACCAATCTAAAGCCTGCAATGGCAATAAGTACATATCTACTGATAATCACCCTAAATGTAAATGGACTGAATGTACCAGTCAAAAGACATAGAGTTACTGAATGGATAAAAAAACAAGACCCATCTATATGCTGCCTACAAGATACTCACTTCAAACACAAAGACATACACAGACTAAAAGTGAAAGGATAGAAAAAAGTATTTCATGCAAATAATAGGGAGAGAAAAGCAGGAGTAGCAGGACTTATATCAGACAAAATAGACTTCAAAACAAAGAAAGTAATGAGACACAAAAAAGGACATTACATAATGATAAAGGGGTCAGTCCAACAAGAGGATATAACCATTATAAACATGTATGCACCCAACATAGAAGCACCTACATATGTGAAACAAATACTAACAGAATTAAAGGGTGAAATAGAATGCAATGCATTCATTTGAAGAGACTTCAACACACCACTCACTGTAAAAGCCAGATCAACCAGACAGAAAATAAGTAAGGAGTCAGAGGCACTGAACATCACATTAGAACAGGTGGACCTAACAGACATCTACAAAACATGCCACCCAAAAGCAGTTGGATATACATTCTTCTCAAGTGCACATGGAACATTTTCAAGAATCGATCATATACTAGGCCACGATAAGAGCTTCCGTGAATTGAGAAGGATTGAAGTTGTACCAATCAGCTTCTCAGATCACAAAGGTATGAAACTAGAAATAAATGATGCAAAGAAAACAAAAAAGCCCACAAATACACGGAGGATTAACAACATGCTCCTAAACAATCAATGGATTAATGACCAAATAAAAACAGAGATCAAGCAATATATGGAGACAAATGACAATAACTCAACACCACAAAATCTGTGGGACGCACCGAAGGCCATGCTAAGAAGGAAGGATACTGCAATACAGGCTTACCTCAGGAAAGAAGAACAATCCCATGTGAATGGTCTAAACTCACAATTAATGTAACTAGAAAAAGAACAACAAAGGAGGCCCTAAGTCAGTAGAAGGAGGGACATAATAAAGATCAGAGCAGAAATAAATAAAATTGAGAAGAGTAAAACAATAGAATCAATGAAAGCACTAGCTAGTTCTTCAAGAAAATAAACAAAATAGATAAACCCCTAGTCAGACTTACCAAGAAAAACCGAGAGTGTACACACATAAACAGAATCAGAAATGAGAAAGAAAATATCACTACTGACACCACAGAAATACAAAGAATTATTAGAGAATACTATGAAGAACTATATGCTAACATATTGGATAACCTAGAAGAAATGGACAACTTTCTAGAAAAATACAACTTTCTAAGACTGACCCAGGAAGAAAGAGAAAATCTGAACAGACCAATTGTCAGCAATGAAATTGAATTGGTAATCAAAAAACTACCTAAGAACAAAACCCCTGGACCAGATGGCTTCACTGCTGAATTTTATCATTTGGTGAAGACCTAATATTCATCCCACTTAAAGTTTTCCAAAAAGTAGAAGAGGAGGGCATACTTCCAAACTCATTCTATGAGGCCAGCATCACTCTAATACCAAAACCAGGCAAAGACACCACAAAAAAGAAAATTACAGACCAATATCCCTGATAAAGATAGATACAAAAATACTCAACAAAATATTAGCAAACTGAATTAAAAAATACATAAAGAAGATCATCCATCATGATCAAGTAGGATTTATTCCAGGGATGAAAGGATGGTACAATATTCAAAAATCCATCCACATCATATACCACATCAACAAAACATGATCATCTCCATAGATGTTGAAGAAGCATTCGACAAAATTCAACATCCATTCATGATAAAAATGTTCAACAAAATGGATATGGAGGGCAAGTACCTCAACATAATAAAGGCCATATATGACAAACCCACAGCGAACATCATACTTAACAGCAAAAAGCTGAAAGCTTTTCCTTTAAGATCAGGAACAAGACAAGGATGCCCACTCTCCCCACTTTTATTCAACAAAGAAATAAAAGGCATCCAGATTGGTAAGGAAGAAGTTAAACTGTAACTGTTTGCAGATAACATGAAATTGTACATAGAAAATCCTAAAGAATCCACACCAAAACTACTAGAACTAATATCTGAATTCAGCAAAGTTGCAGGATACAAAATCAATACATAGAAATCTGTTGCATTCCTATATACTAACAATGAACTAGCAGAAAGAGAAATCAGGAAAACAATTCCAACCACAATTGCATCAAAAAGAATAAAATACCTAGGAATAAACCTATCCAAGGAGGTGAAAGACCTAAAGCCTGAAAACTACAAGACACTCATGAGAGAAATTAAAGAAGACACCAATAAATGGAAATACATCCCGTGCTCATGGATAGGAAGAATTAATATTGTCAAAATGGCTGTCCTGCCTAAAGCAATCTACAGATTCAGTGCAATCCCTATGACATTCTTCTATGAACTACAACAAATATTTCTAAAATCCATATGGAACCAAAAAAGACCCTGAATAGCCAAAGCATTCCTGAGAAGGAAGAATAAAGCTGGGGGGATTATGCTCCCCAACTTCAAGCTCTACTACAAAGCCATAGTAATCAAGACAATTTGGTACTGGCACAAGAACAGACCCATAGATCGAAGGAACAGAATAGAGAGCCCACATGTATATGGCCAATTAATATATGATAAAGGAGCCATGGATATACAATGGGGAAATGACAGCCTCTTCAAAAACTGGTGTTGGCAAAAGTTGACTACATGTAAGAGAATGAAACTGGATTATTGTCTAACTCCATATACAAAGTAAACTCAAAATGGATCAAACAACTGAATGTAAGTCATGAAACCATAAAACTCTTAGAAGAAAACAGGCAACATTCTCTTGAACATAAACATGAGCAACTTTTTCTGAATGCATCTCCTTGGGCAAGGGAAACAAAATAAAAAATGAACAAATGGGACTACATCAAACTAAAAAGCTTCTATACAGCAAAGGACACCATCAGTAGAACAAAAAGGCATCCTACAGTATGGAACAATATATTTGTAAATGACATATCTGACAAGGGATTAACATCCAAAATATATAAAGAACTCATAAGCCTCAACAACCAAAAAGGTAATAACCTGATTAAAAAATGGGCAGATGATATGAACAGACACTTCTCCAAAGAAGAAATTCATAGCCAATAGGCACATGAAAAGATGCTCCACATTTAATTTAATGCAAATTAAAACCACAATGAGATATAACCTCACACTAGTTAGGATAGCCAACATCGAAAAGACAAGAAACAACAAATGCTGGCGAGGATGTGGAGAAAGGGGAACCCTCCTACACTTTTGGTGGGAATGTAAATTACTTTAACCATTGTGGAAAGCATTATGGATGCCCTCAAAAAACGAAAAATAGAAATACTGTTTGACCCAGAAATTCCACTCCTAGGAATTCACCCAAAGAAAACAAGATCCCAGATTCAAAAAGACATGTGCACCCCTATGTTTATCACAGCACTATTTACAATAGCCAAGATATGGAAGCAACCTAAATGTCCATCAGTAGATGAATGTATAAAGAAGATGTGGTACATATATATAATGGAATATTATTCAGCCACAAATGGAAAACAAATCATACCATTTGCAACAACACGGATCGAGCTAGAGGATACTATGCTCAGTGAAATAAGCCAGGTGGAGAAAGACAAGTACCAAGTGATTTCCCTCATTTGTGGAGTATAACGACAAAGCAAAACTGAAGGAACAAAACAGCAGCAGACTCAGTCTCCAAGAAGGGACTAGTGGTTACCAAGGGGGAGGGACGGGGAAGGGTGGGTTGGGAGGAAGGGAGAAGGGGATTGAGGGGTATTATGATTGGCACACATGGTGTGTGTGTGGGGTCACAGGGAAGACAGTGTAGCACAGAGAAGACAAGGAGTGACTCTGTGGCATCTTACTACACTGATGGACAGTGACTGCAATGGGGTGGCGGGGGAATTGACCTTATGGGTGAATATAATAATCACAATGCTGCTCATGTGAAACCTTCATAAGATTGTATATCAATGATACCTTATTTTTAAAAAAAGGCCAGCAATTGTACTGTGTTCCTACACAGAATTTATTAAATTAGTATTACCATGTCATTAATTACTTAAAAAACTCACATTAACAAGTCCTACAAGCATAACGAGCTCATTAGCCAGCTTGGAATTCTATGGCAGGAGTCAGCAAACATTTTACTTAGAAGTAATTGTAGATTTATAGGGAGTTGCAAAGAAATGTACAGAGAGATCCTTTGTTCCCTTTGCCAAGCCTCTGCCAGCATTAACACGTTGAATAAATATAGTATAATATCAAAACCAGGAAATTGGCATTGGTATAATCCACAGCTTATTCACATTTCACCAGCTACACGTACAAGTGTGTGTATGCGTGTGTATAACTGTGCAGTTTTATAACATGTAGCTCTGTGTAAAAATCAGCACAATCAAGATACCGAACTGTGCCACCACCACCAGGCTCTCTTGTGCTACCTTTTTAGAGCCGTATTCTCATTGCTAACTCCTGGCAATCACTAATCTGTTCCCTGTCTCTTTAACTTTGTCCTTTAAACAAGTTTATATAGATCTACCACCTGTTTTTGTAGAGCCCATGAGCTAAGGATGGTTTTCTACATTTTTAAGTGGTTATATCAGAAAAAGAATATTTCTGACCCATGAAAACTATGGAATTCAAATGTCAATGTCCATCGATCAAGTTTTACGGGACCATCACCACCCCCGTTTCTTTACAGAGAGTCTGTGACTTCCACCCACGGTAATGGCAGAGTTGAGACAGTAGGAACCTCCAATGCTTAAATATTTAGTATCTGGCCTTTGATAGAAAAAGCTTGCCAACCCTGATCTAGGGCATTTTCAAGCTTCTGCCTGCACGCTGACTTGCCAAAGGTAGGCTCAGGCTGAGTGAATTGAAACCATCCTCCCCACCGATCGCCATCCTCGTACTGGCTGCTGAACTCCAGCTGTGTGCCAGGTGTCATCTCACTTAATGCTTATCAGTATTGTATGGGAATGTCAGGCCACCAGCTCAGGTGTGCAAGTAATGTTAACTTTATGGCATGTAGCAAAAACCATTTCAGTCATTTTGAACTTCACCTCATTTTCCTGGGGTAGCATCTGAATTCTTGGGGATAGGACATCTGGTCTTATTGTCAATGCTGGCCTCTGCTGAGATGTCCAACGCTCTGTCCAGTCCTCCTACAAGGGAGGTTGGCTGTTACTTACCTCCTTGATGCCATCAGAAAGGCGCAATTAGCGCTGGCGTTAGGTTCTCACACTTGAGTGTGCATCAAGGTTGCTTCATCACAGATGCTGAGCTTCGACAACGATTTCTGATCCAGCCTGTCGAGTTGAGGTTCTGGAACTTGCATTTCTAACAAGTTCTCAGTTGATGCTGGCGCTGCTGCTTCTGGACCACACCTTGAGAACCATTGTTCTAAACCACGCTGCAGCTCAGGGAACTCAGAGAATCTGCTCCAGACATCCTTCCCCCAAACATCAGGATGGTGGTTTTTTATTTTATTTTTTTGATTACTTCTTTTCTACATTGAGGGCAGTGCTTCCCAAGCTCGGTTGTACATTGTACATTGGAGAACTTTAAAGACTACGAATGTCAAGGTCTCCTATCTCTCTCACCCCAGAGTTTCTCACCTAAATGACTGGGATGTGGCTTTGGCACCTGGGTTTTGAAAAGCCCCCAAGTGATCCTAATGTGCAGTCAAGGTTGAAAATCACTTTGGACAGTGGTTTTCCAAGCACCAGCAGCACCTGGGAACTTGTTAGAAATGCAGATTCTCAGCCCCACAACCCGCTCCCAGATATGCTGAATGAGATTCTCTGGAGGTGGGGTCTGGCAACCTGTGTCTGAACAAACCCTGGTGTTTCTGATGCAACCAAGGTCATCAGGCTGGTTGGGGAAGGGAACAGGACTCTGGGACTTGCCATCTTGGCTCTTGGCATTTCCGCTCTAGTTTTCCTGTTCCCTGGGCTAGGGAATCTTTCCTAGTCTTGGGAAAAGGTTTCCTATATCTGCCTGCATTGTCCTAAAGATATTATGCTGTCTCTACACACTCCTTTGATGAAGAAACATGGGGTAGACTCCTCTCAAGTGCTGTGTCATCCTCCTTCCCCAGATAGAGCAAATATGTAGCTACCTGGATGTGGGAATGGCTTTGAAAATACCTCCAAAAAAAAAAAAACGTTGCCTAATATATCACTGGTTTGCTCTCCACTCAGCTCTCCAAGGTAAGTGGGTTTAGGTATTCAAGGAGACTCGGATTCCAGAGTTTAAGGGTTCTGCTTAGATCCTAACCCTCAGAGGGGCCCTTTTGACTCCAGAGCTTGAAATGTTAAAAATCCTCCTGTTCTCTTGCCTGACTTTAGAGCTGTTCCTTTCTGTCCTCAGGACTGTGGGCTTTGGTCAACAATGCTGGGATCATAGGCTTTCCAGTTGACGGGGAACTCATTCCCATGACTGACTACAAACAATGCATGGCTGTGAACTTCTTCGGGGCAGTGGAAGTCACCAAGGCATTTTTGCCTCTTCTTAGGAAATCCAAGGGGAGGCTGGTGAACATCAGCAGCATGGCCGGTGAGTTGGTCTTTCCCCACAAGGTCGTGGATGCCTGTAGTGCAAGACACAGCTTGCTGCATTCTTGTTGAACTAAGTGAGAAGGCAGGACACGCTCATGCAGGGCATGGGCAAGATTAGTCAAATGGCATGTTTACTGTTGATCTTAAGACAATAATACCTTTCTCTCCTAAATCCTTTCATGTACAGACTTTTACCTACCTTCTCACTCATCTATTCATCAGTGGGGAGTTAGGGTTCTTACATATCTTCACGTGACTGCCAAATGCAATCCTATATTTGGACAGGAAATCCTGCATACAATTAATTACCTGCATTACAGGTAACCTGCTTTCGACCCTCCTTAAAGTCGGCACACGCTGTTGTTTCCTGTATGAAGAGTAGGTAAATGTCTTCACTCGGTGGCACTGTCAGAGAGCCCCATGACTTGGATGGCTGCCTACTAGTGATTCTTTAAGATTATTGCCATTATTTTTCCAAATCTCAAGGCCTTTAGTTCACAGTGTGACATGTGAGGACTCCTCTCTGCATTTTAGAAAACAGAGAGTCAGCACCTGATTCAAGGGTTCAACAATCTCCCTTCTATAACAATGCCCACATATATCTTCTAGGACAGACATTTTCAAACTGGGGTTCCTCAGAGCCGTATTCCGCTTTGGGTAATGTCCATGGGGTTGTCTCAGGCTACCCTTCTCATTCTGAAGCAGTGGGCATGGAAAGAGAGACAGGCAGGCAGTCACTAGTGAGTGTTCTCCAGAAGCAGCCCACGATTACTCTGACTCCCAGGTTGTCTTGAGCCGGGCACCCCTGCCATCCTCTGCATGACAAGAATTTCAGTGGTGTAGATTGATCATGGAAATTTGCATCAGCCAAGGAGAAGCTAAGATGCAACCAGTAATTTCTATTCTAGTTATGCACTGCTACATAGAAAATACGCCAAATAAGGTGTCTCAGGCTGCTGTGAGTAGCTTACTGTTCTGGGAGACAGAATAGGGGTCCCTCCAATATGTACATGACCTAATCCCTGGACCCTGGAATATGTGACCTTGTCTGGCAAAAGGGACTTTGCAGATGTGATTGAGGTAAGCATCTGGAGATGCAGAGCTTATTGTGAGATATCTAGGCTGCTCTAGTGCAATTACCAGAGTCCTTATAAGAGGGGAGCAGGAGGGTCAGAGTCCCAGGGAGGTTGGAAGATGGTGGAGGGGGCCATGAGCCAGGGACTGCAGGCAGCTCTAAAATGTGGAAAAGTCAGGGGAACGGATCCTCCCTTGGAGACTCCAGAAGGAATGTAGGTTTGCTGACAACTTGATTTTAGCCCAGTGAGACCTCTGATCTTCAGAACTGTAAGATAATAAGTCTGTACTGTTTAAGCCACTAAGTTTGTGGTAATTTGTCATAGCAGCCATAGGAAAGCAAAATATACCTGGGTTGACCTGGACATCAGGTCAAATATGCTGGATCCATCCCAGTTTCTTTAAAGGTGGATGGATGGTGTATCTGCCCTTCCTCCTTGCCTCCCCTAAACTCCCCCACCAAAAAAAAAAAAAAAACCCACAAAAAACTTGTAGGGCTGGCCTTCCTTTCCAATACCCAACATTGGCTACCCATATCAAGGCTCAACTGTTAGAAACCTGCTCCACTCTTATCGTTCCCAAGTGGAAATAGGGTCAACATAATCCACATCTAAATCCACTCATATGGATGCGAAGGCCCATGGTTGGGGCGCAGGAGAGACATTGCTTAATTTCTTCTCTAGGAGATGCACAGAACAGTCAACCACATTATGAATACACCCCTGCCTCCCATATCTCCCATCCCTAAGGAAAGCAAGAAGAAACAGAAAGAGTGAGAGAAACATTGCACAGCTATACAGGTCTAATCAGGTTTCAAAAAGGAGAGGAGGCAAATCAAGTGAAGTGGAGATAAACCGCCCAGGCTTTGATCCTGTCTTGACCACTGGCAATTGGGTGGCCTAGGGCAAAGTCCTGAGCCTCTGAACTGCAGCTTTTTCGTTTTACGATGGGGATAATAGTTACTTTTTCTTAGGGCCTTGAAACGAACACGTGTTTAACCATCAGCTTCACACCTGGCATGCTGCAGAGCTAGAGACTCAAAAGCCATCTGCCATGAACTCTGTGGAAGAGGCTGGCTGTAACTATACCAGTGACTTTTTATCCTGCCAGCTCCTGGCATCACCACCTCTGTCTATGACACTGAGTGACCTTACATCCTGCTGTTCCATCATATACCCGCCCCTGGACAGATAACCTCAAAACATGTCACTACTTCTAGATTGGACCACACCTTCTCCAGGAGAATTTTTTCCCCCTTTCATCACCTTTATCATCCCTTCCAAAAAATGAAAATAGTTCTTTAACCCAAATCCCAGTAGGGAAGTTGAATAATTAATGATGGAATTGGGAGGTGACTCTGATTGTACAAAAGGCAGTCGAAAAATCTTTGTTTGAAAGGTCTAAAAGCCTTTTCTGGCCCATTTTCCTCTTAAGAAATTACAGAGTAAGCACTTGGGTACAGTTGCAAGCTGTACTTGAATGAGAACACTGGTTGAAAACAAACTTTACGAAACAACTCAGGCCTCAGGGGTTTTGAGCCCGTTGTGGTCTGCATCCTGCTCTTCCATTACTAGCCAGGTAATCCGGGCAGCTCGCCTCACCTTGCTTGTCTACCTGCCCATTTGATCATATGTCAGTGACAAGGTGGTGCAGTGCCTGAGTCCAGGGTAGTGTTTCTCAATCTCAGCATTATTGATATTTGCCAGGAGGCCAATTCTCCCTTTCGGGGGATGTCTGATGCACTGCAGGATATTTCACTGCACCTGTGTTCTTGAACACCTGGAGGAAAATAGCACCCACCCTCAGTGCTGACAAGTCTTCAGACACTGCTACACATCCCCTGAGAGGGAGTGGGGGGTTAAAATTGCCCCCGGTTGAGAACCTCTGGTCTCTGCTGTCGATTTTAAATGACTGTGCTTCTGACTATTTAGCACAGTTAATGGTACACAGAAAATGCCCTAGTAAAAGGGACCTCTCTACTGAGAGATAGTAACAGCTACCCACCACATCAAGCTACTTTAATATGCATTAAAATGACTTTACATCAAAGTAAGCAGCCTTAGACATTCTTGTAAGTCTACAAATTACAGAGTTCATGGTTCCAGCCTTGTGCTTAGTCTTACTTTGTCCAGAGAAGTTAACTGTGGGATCATTACCGGGTTTTCTCTTGCTGAGTTGGCTGCCTCGAAGGAACCATCTGGCAAATCATTCAGCCTGTCCCTCAGCTGCTCAGTGATGTGAGAGGAAGCCAAGCTGAGATTTGCCTCCCTAAAACTCAAGAACATCCAGGGCTAAGGGGAAGAAGGTAGAGCAAGACTCAGTAAGCCTCTCTAAACTGAGTCGTATTAAATGGTTATACCCCTAAGTCATTTAATCCTCATGTCTGCAGGATGCAGAGGTTAATCTTTTTCTAGAGCAAGGATACTCTAGCCCAGCATCATCTAGCTCATAAGCGAAGGAGTCAGGCTTGCAAACCGGGTCTGTTTGACTTCACATTCTTTGTTCCTCTCACTTTTCCAGACTGTCAAACAGGAACATACTAGACAAACAGGGGTATCAATGACAGACCCTGACTCTAGTATGTTTGGATGGGAATTAGGAAGTGCTAGCACTGAGGGACGCCTCCTACACCTGTGCTACTCAAACACTGGAGTGTGTAATGAGCACCCATTATCTTGTTAAAATGTAGAATTGGACTGAGGCAGCCTGATTGGCCTAACACACTGTATTTCTTTAACTAGTTTCTAAAATGGATGCTATTGGTTCCTGAACAACTTTTTTGAACTTCATATGCATTGGAATCACCAACAAGGCTACTTAAACATTACTGTAGGAAACCAAAACTATGATGAGATAACATTTCACACCCACTAGAATGGCTGGAATCAAAAAACCAGGAAACACCATTTGATGGCCATGGTGTAGAGAAATTGGAACCCTCATGAACTGCTGGAATATAAAAGAGTGCAGCCTCTTTGGAAAACATTTGGTGGTTTTTCAATAAGTTAAACATAAAGTTACCATATGACCTAGCAATTCCACTCTCAAGTATATACTCAGGAGAACAGAAAACAGGTGTTCAAACAAAAACTTGTACACAGATGTTTGCATCATTATTCATTATAGCCAGAAGTGGAAACAACCCAAATGTCCATCAGTTAGTGAAATGATAATCAAAATGTAGTCTAGCTGCAAGAGAATATTATTAACCCATAAAAAGAAATGAAGCACTGATACATGGTATAGAATGGATGGATCTCGAAAATATCACGATGATAGAAGCCAGACACAAAAGGTCACACATTGGAACATTCTGTTTATATGAAATGTCCAAAAAAGGCAAACCTATATGTGGGGAAAATGGAAGTTCCTATGGCCATGATCGTCACCTAACCCTAGACTACTTGATGATGTAATTGGCCTGTTGCTAGGTTACTGCTTCCAAACCCATAGGCAATAAGCTATTATTGACAGAGTCACTATATAAAGAACTCTGCTCAGTGCTCTGGGCAGAGGCAGAGACGGAGGAGGATTATGGACCTGCAGACTGTTGGATGCAGGTGTAATTCTAGTGCTCGACCTATTGTCAGGAGAGTAAAGCTGGGTAAAAGCCCTTTACCCAAAGAATTTTCTATTGTCATTTCTCAGTCTCACTGAATCCACAGTGAACTTGCCTGGGGCTGAAAGTCTCAGGCAAGACAACTGGCGTAGCCAGCAGGATTCATCGTAGACCAAAGAATGGAACAGGCCACCCTTATGGGAGGGGTGCTTCAAGTGGGCTGCCCCTATGAATGGGGAGACATTCAAGTATCCCTCAATGGGCATATGATCTGAGGCAGCTTGCCTACTAGAGGGCTGGGTCCCTTCCCAGGACTGGAGGCAGGTGGAAGTGACACCTGAGCAGTAGAGGTGGGCCTTGGCATTATAAGGAGGTCCTTTGAGAAAAAGACTGTTCATGAGGGAACTGTGGATTGGCTGTTTCTCACAGTATTAAAAAAGTCTACAGATGAGAAGAACTTGCTCCTGTGAGAGACATGAGAAATGGCAGCATGAGAACACCAGTTGTGAAGTGCTGTGGATTTGTTGAAGAACGAAATGGTATTGATACAAGAGGAGGCCACATGAGAAAGCACACTGTGAGGTGCTGTGGAGAAAATAAAAGATTTGTTAAAAAATGAGATGGCATTTCTGTGAGGCACTGTGGAAGAAGTAAAGGACATGAAGGAGAAGAACCCCTGTGAAAAGCACAGGAGAGGCAGCGAGAGAATGCAAACTGCAAGGTGCTGTGGAGAAGGTAAAAGAGTCTTTGCAGAATGAGATAGTGGTGTTGCAAGGTGCTCTGAAGGAGGCAAAGGCCATGGAGGAGAAGGATGTACTCCTGCAAGAAGCACAGGAAGAGGCCACATGAGAATGCCAGCTGTGAGGTATTGAGGTGAAGGTAAGAGAGCTGTTAAAGACTGAGCTACACTGCTGTGAGGCACTGTGGAAAAGGTAAAGGGTGTAGCAGAGGAGGCACTCAGGGGAGTGGAGAGAAAGGTGCTATCAGCCCCAGAAATGGAGGAGGAGCTGGGGAAGGATGAAGGGGTGGTGCCAGAGGCACCAACTGCTCCTCTATTGAAAGCCTGCCCAGTTGTAGTAAAGAAAATAAAGACACAGCAAGTGTGGGTTCCTCTGGGAGAGGTACAGCCCCCTCCCCAGGTCATGGAGCACTCTATGCTCTGCTCCTACACTCAGGCTGAGCTGGTGGATTTGGACTCATGGTTCTGGCAGAAACTCTAGGAGCCAATATCAGCTTGTCTCCTGAATCTTTGGGATGTAGGTGGGGTGGAATTGTTCTGTCTGATTCAGAAATGGGAAAGCTGTCCCCTTGTGAATTCCTGGAGTAATAGCAGAGTGGCTCCCAAAGATCACAGTAGTATACCCTAAATGGCCAGAAGGTGGGAGCATCTTACTGGGGAGTTTTGTTTTATCATTATGGCTAGTGCATGAACCTCCAGAAGCACTATACACAGACCCCTCAGTAACACCCACAGGGAGAGGGGTAAAGATATGAGATATTAGACACTGATGGGACCCCCTTCCTGCTATGGTCCTATCACAGGTCCACTCTCTTGCATGCATTCTACCTGATGGACAAGATTTACCTGTGTTGATAGCATTAAAACATGTGTCTTATTGCCTTTAAGGTTAATCTCCTCTAACGGCTTTTTGGATTGGGGACACACCCTAGCAAACAACTTCTACTTGCTGGGGTTCAAGGAGTTCTCTATCAGTACCGCTACTGGCCTCCTGTGGAAAGTGTGAGTCATGAGCTCATCTGAGTAGAATTGGTTTTGAATACAGCTGGAATAACCTCTTCAGTTTTGAGGATTATTACAATTTTGTTACCTTACCTGTATCAAAATTTTGTTGCATCGATTTTTGTTATTACCTGTATGTTGTTGTTAATCCTCTGTTGCTGTTGTGGAATCTGGTTACAATGCTCCAGATTTCTCATGTAGGGTTCATCACAGAAGATTAAGAAAAAAATGTCACTGCCGGGTTGCTATCTAATTTCTGGGATCATGTAAGCCTTCTATAGTCAAAACAGAGATCTCAGTTTTCCAGATCCCAAGCTTGTATTAGCATTTACATGTCCAGAGGACAGAAATATGTGGAAAAATTTCAGAGACATTCTCTAGGAGTGTTTAACAAACCCATGTGCTCATTAGAATCACCTGTAGAAGCTTTTAAACTTTACATTGCCTGTGATGAACCCTTAGCCAATTAAATCATATGGGGTTGGGGACAGGAATTGACTTTTTAACAGCTCCCAGAGAATTCCAATATGCTACCAAGTTTGAAACTAATCTTCTAAAACAATTAGCTACAATAGAGGTTCTCAAACGTTGGGTCAGGGGGTGGGGGATAATCAGATTCACTGGGGTATTTGGTAACACTACCAAAAGCCCAGGCTCTCTCCTCTGTGACAGCCTGGGAACTCTGTGTGCTTCATTAGTTCCCTAGTGGATTCTGAAACTCATTCAGGTATGAGGACCACTGAGCCAGAATGCTGTTCTCATGTTAAAATCACCTGCAGAGTTTTATTGAAGTACTGATATTCTGGTACCATGGCCAGAGTCAGGGTTTGTTTTTTTTTTTTAATCTCATTGGTCAAGAGCCAGGCATTTTTTTTTTTTTAACTATTTGTTTTAGGTGATTCTACTATTTCTACTGAGTTATGTACCACTGATCCGGAATTTAAAAACAGACACAGTGCATGTTCCTCTCTCTGGGCATTCTGGTTTCTAATGTCAGCTAGTGGATAAACATGTAAATTTTCCAGACATAGCCTCCTTGGAATTACCTCAGTACGCTGTATGGTTATTCAGATTACAACCCACATGTACGCCCAGGGTTGTGCATCCCTTAACAGTTGTCCAGTGAGTTATCCAGTAGATAAGCCCTTTAGTTTAGAGGTCGTTTTCACAGTAGAAATGGAAATAAACTTACCATATTTCTGGCAGCCTTTGGCCTTGGTGCCTTCTGGCAATAGGATTTTAACCTGAGTGGAATGAAGGTAGAAATCAGAGACCCTTACCGGACAGATGATGAAGGGTGCATATGGTCAGGAAGGGAGAAGGCCCTGAGACCTTGTGCTCTTGGTCAGTGAGCCTTGGATGCCTGCATTTATTTCATCTAATGCCACCAGGGATCTTAGATGGTAATATGAAATTTTAACACGAGGTTGAACCTATGAAGTTGAACCCTACAGAACTGCCATTTTGTAGATAAAAATGGTAACATATCTGCAATTTCTCAGGCTTCAACTTAATACAGAAGACAAATGTGTCTTAAATGTTTAGTGCAAAGCATGTTTTCAGTTTAGATTGACAATGTGGGATGTGATAAATTCTCCCCACTTCTTATATCCATAAGGCAGCATATCACCATGAAAACACACATTCAGAAATATGTGAGAAAAATACCCTAATGTAATAGTTCAGGGTTTAGTATTCAAGAAATTGCTCAGATTGGTTTTGAAGGCAGATTCTGATTCGGTATATCTGGGGTGGGTCCTAATAATCCACAAATAAACAAGTAATGGGGAAGATCCTGAGGCAGGTGCACTAATTACTCTAAAAAACAGTGAACACACAGAGCCTTTCGGGCTATTGAGATAATGTGAAAATCCTGAGTAGCATTAATAATGGAAAGCTCTAATATGTAGAATCTGTTCTAACAGATTAATTCCTTTAACTTTCACAACAACCCTGTGATGCATGTACTATTATTCTTCTTAGTTTTCTGATGAAAAGACAGAGATACATAATGCACAAAATGACTTTCCTAATTTTAACTGACTTTACTAATCAACAGCAGATTTGAACCCAGGCAGTGTTGGCTCCAAAACCCAGCTCCTTACTGCTGCCCTCTGCTAATCTGCTTCTTTGCTGGCCAAGCTCACCTCATTTACAAAACCCTGGAGAAATGAGAAGGGTTTCACCCTGCAAACTGGGTTGCAACTCCGAGCAAGTTGCTTTAACTTCTTTGTCATTTTTCACCAGTAAAAGGAAGGAGTTGGATTTCAAACTCCTCTAAGAATCCGTGAAGCTAAAAATCGCTTAACAAAAATCAGCTGGTCGTCTGTGGCAAGACAGAAACCAGAGTTAAGGTTTGATGCCAGATGCTGTATTGTAATTTCCAGTTAAGCCTCAGGACTTTTCCTTTTAAGAGACAGCCACACCTCAAACTAGCTCAAACAAAAGAGAGAAAAGGCATGTAATTAGTTCACCAACTGGCTGGAACCGAGTTGTAACTTGGGCTCATGGTAACTCTTCCCCACTTCCTCTCCCATTTACTCCTCAACCCCCATTTCCAACTGTCCTCTCTCCCCTTCTAAGTCTCTGCTTTCCTTTGCTTACCTTCAGGAGAAGGTAGCAAAAATGGTCCCTGAGAATTCCCGTGTATCTCCACCGTCACACTCAAGTGTCCAGGAATAAACAGTAAAACGATCTCTCTTCCATGGGCTGTATCAGGACTCGGTGTGGCTCACACGCCCAGCCCCAGCCCAATCTCCATGTCCAGGGAATGGGGTATTTTGATTGGCCCCTTCTGCTGGGATGGAACCACTGACTGACAGCCTTCCTACAAAGAAAGGGAAGTAAAGATGAGTGTTTCCCAAAGGAGGTTATTTGAGCCAGACCAAAGCTTTAATAATAATATAAGAATAATAATGATAATTGGCATTAACTTAGAATAGTTATTTATTGAGATACAATTGACATTTAACATTGTGTTAGTTATAGTAATGTAACTAATAATGTAATATATGTATATATTACAAAATGGATTACCACAAGGTTAGTTAATATGATCACCTCATGTAATTACAATCTTTTAATTTTTGTGATGAAAACTTTTAAGAGTTACTCTCTTAGCAACTTTCCAATATACTTTGAAAGTATTATTAACCAGTCACCCTGCTATACGTTACATACCCAGGGTTTATTTATCTCATAACTGGAAGTTAGTGCCTTTTGACCAGTTTCATCTATTTCATCCACTCACCTGCTCCCCCCTCCCCCACCACCTCTGGTAACCACCAATCTGTTCTCTGTATCTATGAGTTGTTTTTTTTCAGATTCCACATATAAGTGAGATAATACAGTGTTTGTATTTTGCTCTCTGGCTTATATCATTTGGCATTATACCCTCAAGGCTTGCCTGAAGGTCTACCCACATAACAAATGGAACGATCCTTCTTTTTTGTGGCCAAGTATTATTCCATTTCATATATATATCTCACATTTGCTTTATCCATTCATCTGTTGGACACTAATGCTGTTTCCCTGTCTCGACTATTGTGAATAATGTTGCAATGAACATGGAGGCACATATACTATACTCTTTTTCAAATTGAAGTTTTTATGGACATTGTATATTTACCTAAAGTTGTAAGGAAGAATAAAGAGAGATTGTGTTTACCTTTACCGAATGTGTGATCACAAGTCCAGTTGTACACCCAACTGGGCGAGTAGTTATAGGAAAGTGCTTGAGAGACTGAAGAAAAGTCCTGGAGAGAATGTAGGAGGTATGAAATTTTATTGGGAGTTACAGGGAGTCCAGGAGCAGCTGGACTAGGTTGTGTACTGCTATTGTGGACAGAGACTGAACTGCTTATACAAGGTGAGGAGACAAAGACAGCATGTGTGCTAGGGTAGAGGGACAGAGACTACGTGCGTGCCAAAGAAGGTGATTTATGACCATACTATGTGTATTTCACAAGAAGGAATCAGTCTTGTGCAACCAGCACCCCAAGGAACGAAACCTTCCTCAAAGGGGTCTGCATTCCAACAAGATATTTCCATAGATAAGGTGGGCCTGGATTTGGCCAGCCTCAGGCCATCAACATACCATATACCTACTAGCATGGTATGTTGGAGGTGGGGGTCATGTGGACACATGATTATTCTGGGACAAAAGCTTACAAGCAGGCAGCATTTGTCCCCACACCCAGTTTCCTCCAATGACAAAATGTTGCAAAACTATAGTGCAATATTATGGCCAGCATACTGATAATGATATAATCTACCAATTGTATTCAGATCCCCTAGTTTTACCAGTCTTGGGTGTGTGTTTGGTTTCATACAGTTTATCACTTCATTTTCTTTTTAATTGCACTGGATGGCATTCAGATCAAGGTTAGATAATCAAATTCAAGGCATGGTTTCATTATGTGGCTGGAAATGGCCAATGTCTCTACTGAGATTGCCCTTTAAGAAACCATTTAAGGAAGATGTCATTGCAGTCCTGTTTTCTCTGTGTGCAGAAATTAGCCCAGTGCTTTATGGCAGCCCAGGAAGAGGTAGCTGAAAGCCTATCTAGAAACAAGGGTTTGTCCTATGGACTATGGTAATGTGATGAATTAAGTATCCCTCCAAAAACGATGCTTAATACTTATTAGATGTAGACATGAGCCATGTTTTATGGTCTCAAATATGCTGAAAACTATTGGATAGAGGTAGGACTCAGACAAGAGAACTCAGGGTTAGCAAGATGTACTCCCATGGATGAAGCATGCCCAACCAGAAGAATAAAAGAGACTTTGGCAGGGAATCACCTGCGAAATTCCTAAGCGAGGAGAACAAAGACAAGCACATGTTTAAAACTAGACCCATGTTTGTTTGGTGATAATCACTGAAGGCTGGGAAAGCTGGTGGAACCAGGGTACGTGGTAAGGTAAGACCAGGGAACACTGGAGGTCCTCTTCCCCCCTACCCCTACCACCCAGCTGGTAGTAGTGCAAATGTCCTGGGGGTTTTAGGCAGAGAAAAATGCCCATGAAGTCATCTCTGGCATTTGCTGAAATGTCTATAGTCTTTTGAAGCCAGGTGGTAGCTTTTCCTTTTTAAAGAAAAGTTTAAAAATAATTGAGATAAAATTGACATACCATAAACTGCTCCTATTTAAAGCACACAATAAATTTAGACATATGATGTACCCAGGAAATCATCACCACAATCAGGATAGTGACCATGTCCATTATCTCCAAAAACTCCCTTGTTCCCCTTCTCACCTCTCTCCCTCCCAAACAGTGGGTGACCACTGTGATTCTATCACTATGGATCTGTTTGTGGTTTCCGGAATTTTTAATAAATGGAATCATACAGTATGTACTCATTTTCACCTGACTCATTTACCGTAACTGTTTTAGGACTCAGCGATGCCATTGCGTGTATCAAATTCATTCCCTTCAATGGCTGAGTTGTATTCCACCATATGACTGTATCTCTCTGACCAGGGGAATCTTTGCCAAAGCTGGTGGCCCTAAAGTCACGGGTCCAGCCATCCTGTCTCCCCATGAGCTCCCCTGGGTGCTGGGAGCCTTCATTGTCTTCACCCCTTCACAGCCTCAGTGTCTTCCACTTAGAGAACCAGGACATCCCTGCATTCATCTCCTAGGGCTGCTGTGACAAAGTACAGTGTTAATACAACAGGAGTGGCTCCGGAGGCCAGAAGTCTGAAATCAAGGTGTTGGCAGGACCACCTCCCTCTGAAGGCTCCCGAGGACAATGCCTTCTTGACCTTCCAGCTTCTGGGGGCTCCAGGGATTGCTTGGCTGTGCCAGTGTCACTCCCAACCCTGCCTCTGTCTTCGCGTGAGCTGTTCCCTGTTTTTCTGTGTGTCTTCTCCTTTTTTTTTGTCTCTTACAAGGATATCCATCCTTGGATTTAGGCCCATCCCAGTCGGGGATGGTCTCATCTTGAGCTTTGTACTTTGATGACATCTGCAGAGACCCTCTTCCAAAGAAGGTGACTTCACTTTTCTGGCTTCCTTTGCTTCTGCCTCCAATAGCTCCTCCATGTCTACTGGTCCAAACATAGACCCAGTGTAAGGCTCAATCTCCCCTGCCTTCTAAGCTATATGTGACTTAACGTGGGATACAGAGCATCTGCCCCCAGCCCTAGTTAGCCCTCCTACAACAAGTCCTTTCTCATATCTTCTTATGGGAGATGCCCCACAGCTCCCCATGGTGGGAATTGCTCATTCTTGCAACAACTATTCAAACCGATCTGTTTACGTGTGCTGAAATGGGCTGAACCGTGCCCCTTCCCCAAAGATACATCCACCTGGAACCTCAGAATGTAGATCAGAGGCAGGGGCATGCTCTTCATCCCACCTAAATCATAGCTTAAAGGCTTGGAGAGAGTGAACCTTACCCTTGGTTTGTCACTGGACCAGCTGTGATGCAGCAGCTGTGGAAGGCAAAAGAAGGGAAGCCACGGTGGTGGTTGTGACGTACTCACCTGCATACAGGGGGCCCTTGTCTGCCTTCACCTGCCTTAGTGGCATTATCCCTAATACCAGCTCCTGGCATGCAGTACGTGCTGTTTAAATACTTAATGGATGAAAAAACGAAAACGTCAGGTCTGGTTTTTTTTCCCCCCAATATTCCCATAGGAGGGATCCCAATGCTAAACCTGGCATCCTATGGCTCATCGAAGGCGGCTCTGACCATGTTTTCAGCAATAATGAGACAAGAGCTTTCCAAATGGGGAGTTAAAGTCTCTACCATCCAGCCTGGAGGCTTCCAAACGAGTAGGTATCTGAGCTCAAGGCCCTGCAGTGTTCATCCTTCTAGAGATGCTGAGGGCCCTCTGTTCTGACAGAGCTCAGACTGAACCCTCATCAGTGTTCGATCAAAGAGGGGCTGGAAGGGGTGGCCTCTTTTAAGAACAGAGAGGCGGTTGCCGGGTTCTTCAAAGTATGGTTGCTCCCCTGCATCCTCCCGTGAGGGGATTATGTTTGGATGTCATGTATTTCAAACACCACCTCCCCGCCTCTGAAGAATATGACGCACCTCCCTTCTACCCTGGTTGGTGATGGCCATCCTGTCCTCTCCCCTCCCTTCCCTGAATTTCTGAACTCTGGGAAGACGAAGACCACCCCCATGGCTCAGGGCTTAGTTCTGGGCCATCACACATTTAAGTGGTGATTTAAGCGAAAATATGAAAAAGCATGCCTAATAAAAGACCACAAACTTGGAGGAACTGCTAACATACTGGAAACAAATTTTGGAGGTTTGAATATTAACAAAGCCCACAAGCTAAGATATAAAAAAAGAAACTGGACTTTTGTCTTGAAGTACTTGGTGGGGGGGTGGGGGGTCTCACTGAGTCGTCCAGGAGGCACCACTCCCAGCAAGTGCTCTTCTGGAAGGGGGACTGAGAGAGAGAGAGATGTGGGCCACCCAGGCTGAGAGGCTAGACCAGAGTCCAAGGAAGGGAAGGAAGATGAAGTCTTGAGAGGAGCTTTTCACGCGGGGACCCCTGCCCTGGGTGGGGAGGAGAATCAAGGCGAGTTGGTGAAGCATGTGGTTCATAGATGATGCACATGTGACAAACCAAGAGACTTGGGGAGAAGGTGAGACGCAGAGAGGAGAAACCCGGCTGACAGCTAGTGTGGGGGACATGATGAATTTGATTTCGAACCTGGCAAGAGGATTAAGCATTTTGTGACACAGCTAAAGAAAACTTCCAATGCACAGAGTCCATTGGACCAGACAGCAACCCTGCAGTTAAGTTAATAGTTTTGCGGATTCACTGAAATTGTTACAGCCAACATTTTGGGGAGCTACTCTTATAGGCACTGGCCAATACCCATATATTCTTCTCAGATGTTGTTGACAGACTTTTTTAAATTGAGAAATATATACACACATAGTTTAACAATTATAAAAACTGATACACTTATCATCGATAAAAAAATAAAACATTGCCAGCTCCCAAAGCCCTCATGTGACCCTCTCCAGTCAGCTCTCTGCCACCCCCGACCCAGAACCACTCATCTTCGTTTTGTAACAATTGTTTGTTTTTCCTTACAGTGTCTCATCCATATATGAAACCCCAAACTACAGAGTTTGGCTTTACCAGCTTTTGGACTTTGAATGGAATCAACATTCATGTACTCTTTTGCATCTGGCATCTTTCACTCAGCGTCATGTTCTCACAATTCAGCTATGTTGTGTGTAGCTGCCGATCATTTCATTTTCGTTGCTGTATAGTATTCTGCAAATATGCCATACTTTTTCTACTATTGGTGGGCTATTTGGGTCACTTTTGGACAACTATGAACAATCCAGCTGTGGGCCTTCTGGCATATCTGCTGTGGTATATATGTATGTGAATTTTTTCTAGGACACACACCCTGGAGTGGAATGACTAGATCATACAGTTTAATTACCTCCAACTTTACTGGACAATGCCAAACTGTTTTCTAAACTACTGTCCCAATTTATATTCCCACCTGGTCACAGGTCTTAATATAAACCACAGCCCTGAGGGGTAAGTTTAATTGACATTTTTTGCCAGGTGAGGACACTGAGGTGGTGTGAGTAATACACCCTAGTGTATCTGGCACACAATGAGGGTGGGGAATTTCAAACCCAATTCCTAGGCACAGGGACCAGTTATTTCTTTTATACTTGACTGCCCTCGGTTTAAAGGTGATATTTGATGGGCTTTCTGAAGATGAGAGGCTAGACAGTGGAGGGCCAAGGTCTCAAGTTTGGAGAATGATGCTTGAAGGGAGGACAAGAAAAGGAATCTTCAGGGACACAAAGAGCTTCTGAAGACACTCAAGGAGACACACCAGACTTTTTAGTGCCCTGAATATAAATAGCTAAAAGTATTGCATGGTTAGCAGATTTTAAGCACTTTACACGCACAATCTCAATCATCACCTGTGAGGTAGGCATCATAAAATTCCGCCTTGTAGGTAGAAAGCTAAGGTTCAGAGAAGTTAAGGAATTTCCCAACCCACGGAGCTGATATGAGGCAGAGATGAAATTTAGATCCAGGTCATTTTAACAATTTCTTAGTGTGTAGTCCCAAAGTGGCAGGGGATGGGTGTGTGTGTCAAAAGGCTGGTGGCTTTCTCACCAATAAAATGAACTTTGGGAACTCTGGACAGGGTACCCACAAGAGTGGTTAGAAAGTCTATGAGGTGTTTAAAGAGGGAGGAAGTGGAGAAGAAATGGAATCCCCAGCCTGTGAAAGCAGAGACTGGGGAAGAAGTGGTAGAGACCATGCAAACATGTTTTTCAAGGCCCAGAAGCCTCCAGAGTAATTGTCAGGGTAATCATGTAAGTAGGCTGCAGCGCCTTCCTGAAAAGATATGAGCAGTTGAAACGCCATTTACATATCCATGACTGTTATTGGATTTGACTGGCTTATGTTCTTCTCAGTGAAGCTCCCTGCAGACCCAGTATCTGGGAGTAACCCAAGTTAGCAGACAAAGACTACTCCCCACTAAAATCCCTGAGCAGTCACGCCTTTGCAGGGGAATGTGTGGGTTGCTGCAACCTTTCTGGAAAGTAATCTGGCAGTAGCTATTGAAATTCAAAATGCATGTGCCTTTTGACCAGGCAGCCACAGATTGGGGAGTGTAGCTGACAGAAGTAAATGCCGAAAACAAAAGGATATATTGTGCGAGGCTGCTTATCACCTGAAATTGTAAAACTTAAGAAATAACTGGAAAGTCCTTTGATAGACAAGTGGTTGACCAAAAGCTGTTCAGTGGGAAATTCTGCTGCTCTGGTTCAAATCTATAGTCACTGACCAGGAGGCACATCCACGATTTATTACTCAGCAAAACAGATGAATAAACAAAAAAGCAAATTCCTGGAAAATACATATGGTATGATCCTTTTTGGGTTTTGTTTGTTCTTGGTAAAATAACATTAAACCGAAGCCTTCTATGTGTACATACATTCATATGAACAAGGAGGGAATGTAGAAAGATGCACAATACTTTTAAGGTTTTCCAGAGGAGATTCATTTAAAAAACATACATCTCTTTAATGTTCACTTGATATAATGAGCAGACATTGCTACTGTATTTTAATGTAAATATACATGTAATTAAAATTTATGTAATAAGCATTACTTTTATATTAAATATATATTTGTATACTTAATCAGATATAATTTACATATTAAATTTGTTTTACACTGTTTAAAATTAAAATTATATTAAATAGATAAAATGATATTCAACATTATATATTAACTTTATACATAGAGACAGGCATTACTTTTAAGTAAAAAAATTATGTGTATTTATGTATGTATATGTAGATTTATATATTGTATACATTATATTTTACATTGGATATAATAGTCATGAAAAGATGTGTAATAGAATGTGGCCGCACTATTTGTGAGAGCCCCGAACTGAAAACAACCCAAATGCTCATTGTAGTATAATGGATGAATAACTTATGGCATATTTTCACAATGGAAAACTATGCAGCAATAAAAGTCACTACACAATACATGGATGAATCTCACAATATAATGTATGATTCCATTTATATGTCCAACGCCAGGGAAAACTACTCTGTTCTGTTAATTAGGACAGGGGCTCCTGGAAAGGGGGTTTGGGAGAGGACGTGGAGGCCAGTCTGTCCTTTTCTTAGCCTGGCTGCTGGTTACGTGGGCTGTTCAGTTTGTGGAGGACCAGTCATCTGTACGCTCTTCTGTCTGTATGTTTAGAAAATGTAACTTACAAAGCACGTTTTAAAGAGGCATTTGGGAATGCCTATTCTTCCCAACAGTAGTCGATTCCCAAGGGCCTGCTTCTGTTAGGGGTCGGACGTGCCCGATCGGCCTCCCAGCGTCTGAACCTCCCTTTGCTCTCCCACCCAGATATCACAGGCACGTCTGAGATGAGGGCCAAGCTGGCGAAGAGCCTCCTGGACCACCTCCCCCGTGATGTGCACAAGGACTATGGCGAGGACTATATCACTATGCGACAGATTCTTCTCGAGTCAGTGGACAAGTATTCCTCCCCGGACATCTCCCCTGTGCTTCTGGACATCCGGCACGCTGTCTCTGCTAAAAGGCCCTTTGCTTTTTACACACCAGGGAAATTGGTTTATCTGGGGCTCTATTTTTTTTCCTTTAGCCCTACTGGCATATTTGATTATTTTAGTAAAAAATTCCTTATGTCTGGAGAGGCTCTACCCAGAGCACTAAGCATGCCTGACTGAAGAGTAAGGCCATGTAGTTAAATAAATGGGAAATGTCAGTCTTGGAATGAAAGGGAAACTTGAGCTTCTCATTAAAGTTGTAGTTTCCTACCTTGCATTCCCTGTGTACTCTGCTGATTAAATAGGATTTAGTGGTGAGAAGGCTGGAGGGTAGATGACTACCATAGAGGGCATGGATTGAGTGACTTCTCTGCACTGATACCCTCTCATCTAGTTCTCATCAGAGAACAAAGGTAGGTATCTTCACCCCTATTTAACAGGTAAGGGAATTAAGGATCAGAGAGGTCAAGTTCCTAGTTCACTGTCACACAGTACCAAAAGGCAGAAATAGGACTGAAATCCAGTTTGGACTCCACTGCCTGCTAAGAGAGGAGGAAGAGAATGAGATGAAGAGAGAAAACGAGAGAGGGAAGGGAGAAGAAGGGAGAAGAGGAGGAATAAATGGCAAGGACCACATTCAAGTTGAGTCACTCCCTGGGGCTTGATATCCCACTGCAACTGCATCCAAAGTATTGCATTCCTTGTATGTGATCAGCTCTCTATGTACCTCCTTTTCCTTCCACTACCAGGGGCCCTGGAGATGATAGAACAAGGTGTCCCATCTCAAGCAGGGCCCTGGAGGCTTTTATGCAGACCCAGGGCATGTGACTGGCAGGTTTTGTGTCCACGGCAACCATCCCTGTCACCTCCACCCAAGCGTTCCAGGACAGAAAAGCCTGCTGGAGGGAGCAGTGTTAGATAGTGGGAAAGCTGTGGTCGCATTTCTTGATCAGTTCAAGTCAAGATCCTTATAATCACTTCTGCAAACTCCCTTTTGCCATGAGAGGTCACATATTCACGGGTTCTGGGTATTTGGGTGCCATTATCATTACCTGGACCACCACTTGGGTGACCACACCTACTGCATCAGAGCTTCTAGGGGCGGGCCCGGCAACTTGTATTGTAATGAACCCTCCAGGTAATGCACACCTGAGTTCAAGGACGACTGCTGGAAGCCATAAAGTAAGCAGGCTGTGGGATATGTGGGCAGGCCACAGAAAGCTCTTCAGAACAGTTGAAAACCCCAGAAGGCACAGTGGGAAGGTGCTGAATAGAGACGCAGATGTGTCCATGAATCCCGGATCAGAGAAGTTCCTGACTGGTCTCCTGCAGGAGGGCTTCCACCCTACCTAGGGGTAACCTGGGAGGGAAACCTATTTAGGGAAACCTTTCTTTGCCTGTTTAGCCAGAGGAAGAATGACAACCTCTCACAGCCACTCCCATCACGGCTCCCTAGGGTTGGGTGGGAGTGGGGAGGTCTAGGAAAGTCATGGAGGCTCCTGGAGTAGGGTATGGAGCTGGGCGTGAAGAACCAGGGTGTCTGGGGTGGGCGGGAGAAGTTGGGAGCAGAGGCCACAGGTCAGGCAGCCCTGAGCCAGTGGCTGAAGTGAGGATGAGAAATCTCCCCGGAGGTCTTGAACCTGAGCCACTGCTGCTTCCCCCATGCAGGGAAGTACACCAGCCAGCCCCCAGGAACCCAGATTCTGAGGAAAAGGGCCAGGAAAAGAGAAGTGGGGAGAATCTTGATTTGCACTGTACATTCATCTGGAAAACCCCGTTTTAAACCAGAAGAGACTCTCTCCAAAAAGTGATAAGCATTTCTTCTGTAGCACAAAACCTAGTTTCTCAGAAAACAAGAGACAAGTATTGCAGACAAAGCAGGACTTTCGTGCCCTGTATCCCTTCCCTTTCTTTCTTTTCCCAATGTTGGCAGCAGGAAAGTGGGTCATCCTCACAACAGAGCCGGGATAAGAAGGAGGAATTAGGAAAAGCTTCCAGTGAAAATATGATTTAAAATTAAAAAAAAATTGAAGTGTAGTTGATACATACTATTATATTGGTTTCGATGATTTCTTTTATTACATAGAGAGCTGATAAAATCCTACAAATAAAATTTACTACATTATTTGAATGGAACATTAATTTTCATCAGTTTCATTATACTGGTGATAAAGACCACGTTTTGGAAATGCTCCTCTGGATGATGTAATGCTAAGAGTAATTCCATACAAACAGCTCTGTTGGTGGGGGGGTGGGGAGGGTGCCTCCAGCCCAGTAAGTCTCCAGTCCAGCTCACACAGAGTGGTTCACGCAGGGGCTTAGGACCCCCTGGACACCTGCTCTGGAGTGTCTCAAAGTGTTTCTCTGCTGATTTGTAAGCCAATATTTCCCTCCAGGATCTCAAGTGTAGGGGTGGCCATGGCGGGACTACATGGTGTTTCTGAGTCCCAGCTCAATACCCAGCTCAGAATTCGGTATCAAGAAACAACCAACAAAGGGAAGGAAGAGATACTGGGAACGAATTTGAAGTTTGAAGATGGGGAGACCTTAATATGTTTGTAGTGTGAAGTTGTTTACTCTTTGGCCTGCCCAGCATTCCTTTTTTGGGGTATATTTGTTGAGACTGACATTGAAGGGACCCCAGCTCCTCACCATTGGGGTGGGCATGTGACCTAGGCTGGCCAATCAAGAAGAGCCAGTCATGGCTCCCACTGATGGAAGGATTGCTACTGGATACTGCGAGAAAAAGGGTATCCTTTCCCACTGTGTTGCCCACATTAGACTGAAGCTTCTAGAGCCCACCAAGAGGCACGTCCAGTAGAGAATTATGCCAAGATAGAGAAGAACAGAGCAGAATGATGAAGAAAAACCAAAGTGTGATAATATAGTTTTGAGTCCCTTGATCTAGCTGTACCTGCAGATCCACAACTTGGATTGATTTCCAAGTTGTATGAACCAATATAGTTCCTTGAAACTATTTCACATTAGGTTTCTGTCTTTTGCAACAGAATTAATTTCTGACAAATACACACTCTAGGGAAGGGTTTGGTGAAGAATGAGGAATAAAATAATGCTTGACAGAGAAAACAGGCAAGGCTGCAACGTCCTTGGGGAGAAAGAAAGAGATGAGACTAAAGAAAAGAAAGGGAGGAGGTGATGGTGGGTGATATTATCATTCCATGGCCCTCTCCCACAGAAAAGCAATTCTTTTGTTAAAATTTCTTTTGGAATTTTAGCCTCAAAGTCTGCAAGCATGGTCCCTCTGGAACAAAGTGAAATAAAATCCTTGCTGGAACAAAACCCCATGGTGGAAACCAAAGATTTCAGCAGATTACTGGCAATTCTAGACTGTTGGAATCATGCTTGGTTATGACAACAATGTTAAGGTACACTGTGTCTGGCATGAGAAGATAGCCTGCCCTCAATCATCACAAAACTTATTTACCATATTGCAAAATGTGGTGATGACTGAAGTGAGAAGCCAAACTTACCGTGGGAAACAGGAAGAGAGACAAGCAAACTCAAGGCTTTTGTCCTAAATGATTTGTTGTTCTCAGATTATTCCATCCATCTGGGGGTAACTGCCCTGGGAATTTTACCACACAGATAATTTTGTTTAGTTCCACATGCTCTTCTTCCTTCTATGTTGATAATAGGAAATGATTCACCATTGGATATAACATAACTTCTCTTTTCGGCATTGCCCTGTACTAGCTCTCTCCTGACTATCCAAGAAGAACTAATTCTATATAGAGCAGGTCCTAACTTGAAACATACTATCCTTTGGTCTGGGTGTGATTTTTAGGTAAGACTTAAATGTTTGCACAAGAAATTTTCATTGATAAACATGAAACTTACCCTGTGGTGAGTAGCGAACAGGTCTGAAAAATCATAAGAGGGCTAATGCTGCCTTTCTCAGCATCGTAGCCTCTAGAGCTTGACCATAATGAACACACTTAGGATCCTCCTAGGGTATGGAGTGTCAGTCGAGGAATATGAAGAGTGATAGCGGCAGTCTCCCACGAATGATGGCTGTATTTCCTGTTGCTGGGCTCTCTGGAGGCATTTGCTCCTGTTGATACAATTTTTCAAGCCTGGTCTTACAGAGTTGCCTTGATACACACACACACACACACACACACACACACACACGTGTGTGTGTGTGTGTCTATATGTTCAAATAACTCCTATTTTGTTAAAAGACAGAACTCAGTTTCTGTCACTTGCAACCATAAGCACTCTAATTTATATCCTCTTTCTTTTCATCATCACCACCAGTGTTTTCAAAGGCTTACTCCCAGCACACAGCCCACACCTTCATGGATCCTCAGGGTAAATGGCTCCTTTTACAAAGATGGGTGGTGTGTGCATTTACCCTTGTGCACCATCCCAGTAGCCCTCTCCTCCTCTCCTGCTCTCTAGGGCCATGACCCACCTGCAGGGACACAGTAGGATGGGGCCCCAGGCAGGCCCTGCATTCCTCTCTTCTTTCTGGTTTCTGCTGAGACACTTCTTCAGAACCCCAAGTCTTGAAGTGGTGTGCCCCAGACAGAAGGCTTTGGGCTATAAGGGGTGAGACTTAGGTTGGACCTGGGCAGCATGAGAAAAGAAAGGAAGAAGGAGGTTTGAGGGAGCACTTTTCCAGGGAGGCTTCTACAGAAGAATGGAAGACTCTACTAGTCTCTCCCCGCTTTAAGGGCAAACGACCACTCTCCTGTCCTCTGACAGTGATTTGTTTTCATTTTGCGTATGAATTTTGGTTAATATTGCTCTGAAGACGTCACAGTCTTGGTGGCAGAGCAGCAAGGTGGTAACGCTGTGGGCATTTTGAAGTTACACAATGTTATGGACTGAACGTGGCCCTGACAAATTCATATGCAGACATCCTAACCCCAGTGTGATGTCATTAGAAGGTGGAGCATTTGGGAGGTGATCAGGTCATGAGGGTTGGGCCCTCATAATGTGATTTGTGCCCTTATAAGAAGAGAAAGGAGAGAGCTGCTTTTCTCTATCGTGTAAGGACATGAGGAGATGAGCATATGCAAACCAGGAGGCAGTCTTCTCTAGACACTGGATCTGCCAGCAACTTGACCTTAGACTCCTCAACCTCCAGAATTGTGAGAAATAAATGTTTTGCTGTTTAAGCTGTCCAATCTACGGTAATTTGTTAAAGCAGCTGGAACTGACTTAGATATAGTAGACTTGGGCTCAAATCTTGAGTCAGCTGTTCAACAGTTGGGTAACCTTAAGCAAGTTGTTTAATGTCTCTGCATCTTTTTTCTTTTTCTTTTTACTCTAAAAACAGGGGCAGTGGTAATGCTAGTTTCATAATGTTGTTGTAATGATTAAACAGGGTAATAATGCAAAGGATTTAGCTAGTGCCAGTACTTAGTAAGGGCGCACAAACATAGAAGTAATAGTTTTCTTCTTCTGTATCTGAGCACGCTTACTGTGGAAAGAAGTCACACTGGTGTGTCTTTTCTAGGTTGAGGTCAGATGGTGGGAAGGCCAGTGTGGTTCTGAATTTTTGCAGGCAGGACTTTAGGAACTCCTGGATCCAAATGGGGGTTTTCACTGCTGACTGACTAGTGCTCTCGCACCCACAAGAGCACATGGGGATTTTATCATGGACAAACAATGACGTTTACATCTCCTACTCATCCTGATAAGAAACACTACTGCTTTTTCCCCCCCTAAAACTAACAATTATTTAAGGCTTCCTACATGCTAGGAACTACACTGGGCAATTCACTTGGATTAACCAATTCAGTCCTTACAACGGCTCCTTCCTGTGGGTACTATTATCACAGGATACTCCATTTTTAGATAAGAAGCCTGGCTTATAAAGTTAACTTTCCCCAAATCACACGGCTAGCATCTGATAGAACTGAGGGTGTGAAAAGTTGTGTTAAATGGGTAAGGAGCTTAGAAGGGGTGGGAGATTGGTTCTTAGTTACGTTGGGTGCTGCTAACGCCCTCAGTGCCCTTGGATGTATGGGCCACCCATCCAGGAAATGGGACTGTTGTAATCAACAGAAATGGAAGGTTAGGACCCATAGGAGAAGCAATTATCCTTCATTCATTCCCAGGCATCCATTGTCATCTACCGCATGTTAACGTTTTGTGGAAGCCCATTGGAAGCTGCCAGTCTCTCCTCTAGAAGGATCATGAGGCCTTCCGGTATCACTCTGTTACAGGTTTCCTACGTGAGCTACACCAAAGCCTATGGGCCTCATCCAATAAAGGCATGTCCTTCTGCAGTAAGAGAGACTTAAGTAGTGTGTCAATGTCCTTTGTTGAAATGTTCTTTCTTATAATTATGCAGGGCAAAAATCATCAACATTTCCTGCTTGAAAATTACACTTATTTATATTTCTATGCAAAATTGGGGAAAAGATGGTTCATCAATGTTTCAAAGAAGGTAAAAGAACACTAATCCAGTGTCAGCATGGGTCTTTCATTTTTGTCCTGAATGAAATAATAAGAGGGGACAGAACATTTTCCCTCTTGGGGCAGCCGTGAATGGACACCTGAAGAAAAGCCCAAGGAGGCAGGGGCTGGAAGCTGAGCAGGTAGCGCCTGGCATCAGGATTCACGTGCAGTGAAGGGAAAGCGGAAGATGTGGCCACTTCTATGTCTTGGTGTTCTGTGACTTCTGCTTCACTGTTAACTGAGAGTGAAATTCTTGCCTTGTTGAGAGATGGGAGACAACCCCACTTTGGGAGCCTGTGAAGAGACAGCCCTGGGTGAGAAGCTGTGGGAGGCAGGAGTGGGTCCAACATAAAGGAGACCCTGTCCTCCCGGGACTCACTATGTAGGAGACAGGGCTACATCAAGACCTTCCTCAGACTTCTGACGGCCTTTGTCCACAAAGACCCTGAAAATGAGAATGTCATCAAGAAAAACATCCAAAGATTGAAAGTGAGAAGATAAAAAAGATATACTATGCAAATACTAATCATAAGGAAGTTGGTATGGCCGTACTAATGCCCGACAAAGTAAACTGTAAGGGGAGAAGCACTGGAGCCTGGGTTTCTGCTCTATGATTCCTGGCCACTCCGCTTTCTCTGATCTGCCCTGGGGGTACAAATGCCAGACTAGATCACGGCTGTCCCTTTTGCCCACCCAACCCACACTGTTCAAAAGAAGTAGGCCTGCTTCAATCCCACACCTTAGGTTTTCTTTCCCTGCACACCCACTGCATTAGCAATTCCTCCCACTGAACAAGTTTTTCTTGAGCTCCTACCATGTGCCAGGTGTGGTGCTAGGCACTGGGGGCATATCTGGGAACAAGTCAGATCGATCCCTGATCTCCTGGGAATTGACAGTATACTGGGGAAGACAAACATGCAGCCACTAAATAAAGTGTTTGGTGGAAACGTTTGATGGAAATTTCCTCAGTGCTATTAAGTTCGAGGGAGCCTTGTTTGCCTATTACAAGGGGTTCTTAATTTTAGCTGTTTCACACCAGGTCTACAACCACTAAGCCAACTGCCACAGGTTCTTCTGAAAAGAAGCCAACAAAGGATGAAACCCTTGGCAACTGGCCCCAGGAGCTGTCATCAGGGTGACTGCTCTGCCCTGAATAACTGCTTGACATTTCAGGCTGCTCAAGTTATTTTAATTCTAGGCTCTCAAAAGAAGTGACTCTAATCCCCCATCTGACATCTGTGGGGAATGCACAGTTCTGACCAGACCTGAGCATAATGTCAGCCCTAACCTAGGGCTCAGCACCCAGGTCCACAGGCCCTGGACCACAAGTTGGAGCATGTGTTCTGGTCTGAGGTGACAAGTCGCAGAATCAGTTTGATCTGGTAATTTGTTTCGAAATACCTGAATACAAGCCAGGTAGCAGAGGACCGAGGGAATCTTAGGCCAAAGCTGAATGGATAGATGGAATTTGCCAGGCAGGGGTTATAGCTGATTTTATGCCATTTAGCTTGCTGAACTTCAGAAGCAGGCCTTAGTGAAAGCTGGCTTGTGCCTGGAGGCTGCCTTCTTTCATACCTACTTAGAGAAGCCCATGACATGCTTTGCTCTGGCCTCTGGGACTTCAAGATCCTGAACACTGCAGGCTTTTCAGTCCATCCAAAGCCAATGTCCCTTCTGATCTTTCCCAGGCTAAGTTTCAGGATGGATGCTATCCTCGACAGTACCGTTTGCAAATTAGTGAACAATTTAATTAACAGTCTGCCAGATAGATACGGTCACAAAAATACACGGCTTGCTAAGGGGAAAAAAGGCAGGATTTCAGGCCTCTCTTACTGCCTTAGTAGGGTATGCTGTGAAATGCACAACCTGTACAATGATGCATGTCAGGCTTGCCCAGTTCTGTGATCTCCCAAGTACACTTTGTCATTCCCTTCTTAGGATGCATACAGCAACGTCCTGTTAGCAGTAGATTCAAGGGGATAAACAAGTAGCAACTGGAGAACAGAAGGAAGTAATCCAACTTTGATGCTACCATTTTCCCCCTAGTTCTAATCTTTCTTTGATTTAAAAAAAAAATAAGAAATCAGTTTATGGATAATAGCATGGGAAAAACTGGGAAGGTGGCAGGGCCCAGGGTGAAGAGCTTCCCAGGAATAGACCAACAGACAACAGAGGGACAGGAAGTAAAGCCAAATGGGTAAGGGGGGGTCAGGCCCAGCCTAAGCAGCTATGGCTGGGCTCCAGATCCAGCTCTGTCCTGGGGACCCAGGGATAAGCAGAGCTGACAGGGGCCTCAGTTCTTGTAGAAACCCCTCTGGGCTCCCTCCTATCCCTCACCAGCAGGCTGGACCTTTCATGGGCAGTATTTCCAAGGCTTCAGATTGGTTGGTTTGGAGGTGGGGGCACAGGGTCAAGGCTTCTGGAGGCCTGGGTGGTGGGGGGCGAGCAGCAGCACTGGGGGGGATCTGTCAGGCAACAGGTGCCTAGGGTTGGGCACTGCTCAACAGAGCCCCTATATCTAGGGCAGGCTCCCCATCCTGCCCCACACCAACATGGTGCAATACATAGTTTCAGGTAGTAAGTTGGTGTCAGGCAGGAGAGCTAGAGGCTGGCAGACAGGCAGGGGCTTAGGGAGAGAAGCCCACAGGTGTCCACTAACTCTTGCATGACACAACTCTATTTTCCTAAGTCCATTCTTTTTAATATTTCTTTCAGGGAGGGTCTGTGAAGAATAATAGCTCTTGATTTCTGGATCTGTGAACATAAATTTCCTTCCAGAATTCTGTACTCAAATCAACTATCATCAAGAGTGATTCCATTTTAAACATGAATTCAAGGTCTAGCTCCCAAAGAATTTATCTTGTCTAGATCCTCACATGAAGTACAGTTTTTTGTTTTTAGACAAATTTTTTTAGAGCAGTTTTTGGTTTAGAGCAAAACTGAGGGGAAAGCAGAGATTCCCCATATGGCCCCTCCCCAATGCATGTAGAGCCTCCCGCGTTATCAGCATCCCCCACACATGCTGCATTTACTACAGTTGATGAACCTACACTGACACAACACCCTCACCTAAAGTCCAGGTTACCTTAGGCTTCACTCTTGGTGGTGTACATTCTATACCTTATACCTATACCATAGCATCATTACTGAGTATATTTACTGCCCCCTAAATCCCTTCTGATTCATTTATCTACCCACTTCCCTCCCCCCAACCTCTGGAAACCATTTATCTTTTTACTGTTTCGATGGTTTTGCCTTTTCCAGAATGTCATGAAGTTGGAATCACAGTAGCCTTCTTTTACTTAGTAATATGCATTTAAGTTTCCTCCATGTATTTTTATGGCTTGATAGTTCATTTCTTTTTAGTGCTGAATAGTATTCCATTGTCTAGACATACCACAGTCTATTTATCCATTCGCCTGTTGAAGTTGCTTCTGAAGTTTGGCAATTATGAATAAATTGCTATGAACAATAAGAGGGTAAAAGGGGCATTACGATTGGCAGGCATAGGGTGGGGGGGCACGGGGGGACTGTACAGCTCAGAGAAGACAAGTAGTGATTCTCATCTCACTACAATGATGGACAGTGACTGTAATAGGGCTGGTGGGGGGGACCTGATAAAGGGGGTAGTTTAATCATCACAATATTGTTCATGTAATTGTAGGTTAATGATACTAAAATAAAATAAATTGTAAAAAAAAAATTGCTATGAACAACATGTACAGGTTTTCATGTGGACATAAGTTTTCAGCTCCTTTGGGCAAATATCAAGGAGGGCAATTGCTGGGTCATATGGTAAGAGTATGTTTAATTTTGTAAAAAATTGCCAAACTGTCTTCCATAGTGGCTGTGCCATGTTGTGTTCCCAGGCCACACAGTTTTGGTTTCTGCTTATTACTGTGGCTAAGTTCCCTTGTGGCCACTGAACATTTCTTTGTTTGTGTTTAGGTTTGGCTATATTTTTAAATTTGGGAACTAGTCTGTATCTAGGTAGGCCTCTACCTTGAGCAGACATGTTTAGTCAGGAACACTAGCTAGGCAGAGAAAAGAGCACTTGCAGAAACCTACTGTGCCCAAAGACTTGGAGGGAAGGCCCTGGGACTGCAGCATTGTAAGGGTGAGAAGCAAAGGCAGGTCCAGGTCACAAAAGGCCAGGGTAAGGAGTCTGGGGGTTATTCTCAGTGTAATGGAAAACCATAGAAGCATTTTCAATTCAAACATGATCAATTTCCAGATTTAAACATTAACTTGGCATTTATTGCTGGCTTTCACATTCTCTTTGCTTATCCAGCTTCTGAGAGGTCTTGATTTTACTTTCATATACGTATGTCTGTTTCCACAGCCTCCAAGTGTTTACATTTTGAGAAATATAAGTGAAAGTTTCTGACATTAGTCTGCAGAAAAGAAGAAATCATATCAAAGCACTGGCTTAACTCCAGGCTATAAATTGCATGATTCATGAATCAAAATGTAATTTGCATTTGATTTGGCCAAGTAGCTTTAAATTAAAATATATCAAGTAATTATTGCAACAAATGCATTGCAAGGAAAAGAGGGAAACAGAATATGGAAACTACAGGTAAGATTCTTAAAAGAAACATTAACCTGTCACAATGTAGAAACCTTATTTAAATCTCAATTTAAGTAAACAAACTATAAATAAATGACATTTATTAGACACTTGGAAAATTAAACACTGGACATTTTATGATATTAAGAAATTGTTAATTCCTTATATGTGATACTGGTTATTTTAAAAGCCCTTATCTTTTAGACATATATACTAAAATATTTTCATGAAATGGTATGACATCTGAGATCCAATTAATATAGAGTGGGAAAAGTGGGTGGAAATGTAACAAGGCAGTTATAAATAGATAATTGTTGAAGATAAAAATGGGCACATGGAAATTTATGACACTATTCGACAGAAATTTATGACACTCTTGCATAGGTTTGAAATTTTCCACACTAAAGATCTTTGAAAGAAAATAAAAGCAATTTGCAATTTTTAAACATTTGTCAAGAAATTATGAACTTAATCAATATAAACTTTCCAGATAAAAATTTCTGTGATCCTTCTCCTTTTGATTTTATATATTAACTATCCATCCATCCATCTACCCTCCCCCCATCCATCCATTCATCCTTTTTTCTATCTAGGTACCTATCATTCTTGTCTATCATCTGTCTGTCTGTCATACTATCAATAACAATTGTTCAAATGCCTGGTTCAGAGTTGCTATGTCAATTTGAGTTCCCCAGAAGCAGTCCTTGGGATTGAAGCTTCAATGTGCAGCAACTAAATCAATAATTGTTTGATGGAAACTTAATCAGTACTATTTAGTTTGTGGGCCCATTTCCCAGTTTGGCTACTTTCCCAGATATCTGTTGCTAGATTACAAACTGCCCTAAATCTTAGAATTGCAGTATTTCTTATGATGGTGTGGGTCAGATATTTAGATAAAGCATAGAAGGAATGAAAGCTCTTTGTCCTCTTGATGGCTTACTCCTCTCTTGCTTCCTTTTCTTTTTTCCTTATTTACTTCCTTTATTCCCTCTTCCTTCCTCTCTCCTTCCTTCCTCCCCTCACTCTCCTTTATTTTTGTTTACTCTTTAACAAGAGAGCAAGAGTAAGCTAGGCTACACTAGATTCTGTGAACGGAAAGTAGTTTAGAATTAGAATTTTTGAATGAAGATAGTATAATTCTAACAATTTAACTTTTAAGTCAATATGTTGCCAACCTACATAATTCATACTCAACAGAAAGTTTTTCTTTGCTTTTTAATTATCATTTTCTTTTGTATTTGAAACCACTGGAATCTATTTAATGATTAAAAAAATAACCAAAAAAAACCTCTGGATCTGATTATCTATTAGGAGGAGAAAGTCAGGGAGACTTCAAGCTTTCCTCAATTTTGTTCTTCATCTGCTATGTATAAAACTCAGAAATAATCCAATTTCTTATTTGAAGTTTCTGTCTGCCAGTGACGAATGGGTGCTGGTTTTCAGGCCATCTGTCATCTGCACTGTTAACATCCCAGGTGTCTCTGCCTCTACCATCAGGGCAGATTTCACCAACTAGCTTTCTGAGTTCAATGTTGGACACCTCCGGTGCCTATGTCCATACTGGTTTGGAATGATAGAAGCAACCTCAGACTTCTAAATTTGGCAATTCTGGATGGTAATTAAAAAAATCTTGATGTCAGTTTCCCCAGAATAAAGGGGAAGGAGAAATAAACCCTTGACCAACCTCTCTCTGGTTACCAACCCCAAAGCTATTGCAGTCCTGTGCAGGAATGGTGTAGTGACTAACCCAACATTCTGGGGTGATTTTGTTCTCTGAAATTTTCTGTTTGTTCTCTGGTTTATCCAATCCTCACTGCTGATATGTCCGGGCTATTTCAGAAGAAAGATTTCTAAGACTGAAACTAAGGCAAGAACGTCCACTCTCACCACTTCCATTTAACATTGAACTGGAAGAACTAACAAGTTCAATAAAGCAAGAAAAGGAAATAAAATGCATACAGATTGGAAATAAGTAAAATTGCCTATTCATAGAAACATGATGATGTTCACAGAAAATCCAAATAATCTACAAAATAATTCCCCAAATCCAAACCCACAGTACTATTAAGTGAATTTAGCAAAATCGTAAGATACAGCATTACAATTATCTATTGTATTTCTGAATACTAGTAATAAACAATTAAAAAACTAAATTTTAATACTGCTACTTACAAAACCACCCCAAATTATGAGGTATATAAAAATAAATGTAACAACATATGTGAAAGACCCATAACAACAAAGGTGAAAAACTACAAGAAAATTTGCTCAAATTAAAGAACTAAACAAATGGAGAAAAATACCATGTTCATGGATTGAAACATTCAATAATTGTTAAAATGTCAATTCTCCAAATTGGCCTATAGAGTCAATGCTATCTCAAAGAAATTCACCAAAGGCTTTGCTTATAGAAATTGAGATATTGACTCTGAAGCTTATTTATAATTGTAAAGGCCTAGAATAGCCAAAACAATTTGAAAAGGAAGAACAAAGCTGGATAAACACACTTAAAGCTGGATTTCAAGACTTAAAGCTGTAGTCATGAAGAAAGGCCAACAGGATAAACGTATGGATACATGGCAAAGAACAGAGTACAAAAAAGTGAAAAACCCAGTACCCTATAATAATATCATTAGTGCCAAGGATATTCAGTAGGGGAAAGGACAGTCTTTTCACAAACAGTGGTAGAGAAACTGGACATCTGTTTGGGAAAGAAAGAGAAAAGAATCTCAGCCCTTTACTTACACAATAAACACAAATACAAATGCAAAATGAATTTCAGACATAAAAGTTAAGACTATATACTTTTAAGAAGAAAATCATCTTAACATTCAGGTAGGCAAGGATAAAACACAAAACACACCAAGAAGGAAATTTTAATTAATAGGGCTTCTATTAAAACCATCTGCTCTTTGAAAAAAAAAAACAGCATTGAGATTATGAAAAATAAAACCTAGAAAGATATATTGGAAATACATGTCTAACAGAGGACCTGTATCCAAGATATTTAAGTATTTGCTACTCCTAAGAAGAAGACAATCAGATTTTTAAAATGAGCAAAATAGTGGAACAGACTTCACAGTAGAAGATATAGAGTAACCAATAAGCACATGAAGACATGTGCAACAGCATTGCTCAGCTGGGAAGTGCAAATTAAATTACTGCCAAGGCACCACCATACACCCGCTGAAATAGCTAAATAGCTAACAACAAAAAGACTGAGAATACCAAGTCACGATGGAGATAAGGGGCAAACTGACCTCTCATTTGAAAATAGAAGTTCTTTATCAAAACATTCTTTATCAAAAGAAGCACACCCTACAAGATCCAGCAATTGCATTCTAGGCATTAAGCCAAGATAAACGGAAATATATTTTCACAAACACTTACACAAATGTTTATAACATCTTTATTTACGATAGCACAAAAACTTGAGAGCCACAAGACCATTAACAGATGGATAAAATAAATGTTAGTACAGTCATAGTATAAAATACCAGTCAGCACAAAAAGGATAAAACTACAGAAACATGCAACATGGATAAATTTCAAAACATTACATTGAGCAAAAGAAGCCAGGTATATAAAAAAATACGGACTTAAAATTTCATTTTTAGGATATTTCAGAACAGGAAATTAATATGACAGAAACAGATCAGTGGTTGCTGAAGATAGGGGATTGGGAATTGACTCAGGACAGGCAGGAGGGAACTTCCTAGAGTGGTAATGGTTACCTAGGTGAATACACTTATCAAAAAACTCATTAAACTTAGACTTAAAATGGGCACATCTTATTGTATGTACATACAGCAGTCCCCCCTTATCCACAGGGGATGTATTCCAAGACCTCCATTGTATGCTCAAACCACATAGTAGCAAACCTCATATATTCTGCTTTTGCTATATATACATGCCTATGACAGAGTTTAATTTATAAAGTAGACATAGTGGGAGATTAACAACTAAAAAGAATTGTAACAATATACTGTAATAAAAGTTATGTGGGGTCTCTCTCAAAATCTTATTGCACTGTACTTACCTTTCTTGTGATGATGTAGGATGATAAATGCAAGTGTGATGAGTTGAGGGAGGGGAATGGCATAGTCATCATGTCCTGTGGGAGGATCATCTGCTTTGGGGTAACTGGAACTGTGAAAACTAAAACCATGGATAAGGGGGACTGTTGTCCTGCAATGCTTACTAAAAACAGTTCATTTTACCAGGTGACAGAGCATCAAAATAAGCCACCTACAAGCTGAAGATTTGGCCCCAACCTTTTAAAGGGGTTACTTTAAAATTTAATCTTCAACTTGAAGGTAATCTTAACTTTTTCCTTGGCCCCATCTCAGGGAAGTTTGATGAAGAAAGGGCTTTTCCGTTTTTCTTCCTCCCTCCCTTTCTTTCTTAAGAATGAAGGTACATGTTCTTCTTGAAGGAAATTAGTAATTTTTTACTCAGGGTTTATATTTGGGTTTTTAATAATCAGAATTTACATAAACATAAGTTTTGGAATAAGTCAGCACTAATTCTAACACTTTTAAGTATGAAAGTCCATAAACTCCAAGTGTGTGTAATTCATTCACCAGAGAGCTTTTCTTAGTTTCCTAATGCCTATACCTTCTCCCACCTTTGCAATCACTGGCATCTATTTAGTGGGCTTGTTTTTTGTAATCTCTTCACTGTTGAGAAGTAAGCTCAGGACGACTTCAGGCATTTGTTAATTTTGCTCTTCTGCTCCCTGGTATACGCAAAGGAAATACCCCATTTCTGATTTGCAAATTGTTGCCTTCCAACCCATGGGTGCTGGAGGGTGTTTTGAAGCCCTCTGCCATCGTCTAGCTGTCTATGCCTCAACAGAAGGACAAATGATTTCAGCCTTTCTCTTCCCATTCGAGGGTTCTAACCCAGTGGTTTCCTGCTCGATTCCTGACGAGGGCTCTTTGATGCTTCTGCCACTTTTGCTGCAGATGACAGGAGCAACGTCAGAATCACACATTCGATCATGTGGATTGTTAATTTCTCAAAACCAGATGCCAGTTTGCCCAGAATCAAAGACAGAAAAGCTGTAATGTGCTGAGCGATTCTTCGGAAAGCAGCTACAGTGTTACAACAGTCCAGTGGAAGAACGGCCAGCCTGCAACCTAACCTAACATGCTCGGATTATTTTCTTCCTTGTCTTTCAGCAGTATCTGCACCGCTGTGATTTCTCCTGGCTAAATCAGAGAAACGTTTTTTTCTCTCCTCCTTCCAAACCTTGTCATCCAATTTACCTGGGCTGTGGGGGACTCATAGGAATTCAAAAAAAGCTTCTCAAACTCACAGTAGCCAGAGAAATGCACATAAAAGAAACCCTACTGGGATGTCACACCTTGTACATGTAAGATTGGCAAACATTTTAAAGTTGATATTTCTATTACATACTGCTGCATAACAAACTACCCCCAGGACTGACCGTGCCCTTAAGATCCTTAGAATCTCTCTTGTAGAACAAAGAGGGTCTAGGAGACAAACCCTTTTATCTTTCTGACATCTCAAAATCAGAAAATGGTATTAACAGATGGATAAAATAAATATTGGTATAGTCATAATATAGAATACTAGTCAGCACAAAAAGAATCAAACTACAGAAACATGCAACATGGATAAATTTCAAAACAATTCACTGAGCAAAAGAAGCCAGGTATTCTTGACTGAGGATTTACCTCAAAATTTATCCTAAGACCAAATTTTACTGACAACACTCCATGTTTGATCTTTGCCTTTTCTTAGTTTGAAAGCTTCTGCTTGCTAGGATCAGCCTGGGCCCTCAAATTTTCTCTAAATCTGCTGCAAAACTAAGACAGTTCCTTCTGTAGTCTACCTATCTTGTATTTTACCAGATGCAGCAGGAGGAAGACACTTGTCACTTTTAACATTCTGCCTGGGAATTTCACTGGCTCACCCTTACCGGTTGCTGCTGGACCTAGAGTTAATTGCTAGGAAGAAGCAGACTCAGATGTCCTCCCTGCATCTTCCACTTGACAGAAGAGAGTACAGTTTGGTTCCTGGATTAAATTAGAAGTGAACAGTCCATTCCAAACTAAGAATTTATCATTCTGACCTCTTGGGGAAAAGACTGACTTCTACTCCATTACTCTTGAGGCTTTAACAACTGATGAGTTCAAGTTTGAGTTTGAGTTTGTGAATATATGCCTGCCTATAGAAATATCTTGCAACACAGTGAAGTATGCAAAATCTCTGGGTAGTCCAATATTTGTTAGGTGAATTCTCAGAAGAGAGTGACTAAAAATACTTATGTAAAGTTGGGTAAATAGGAAATAAATTTCATTCAGTTCACTATTATCTACTAAACATATACTCTTTACAAATCCCTGCATCAGAACTTGGGGTTGGAACCAGACCTCACTGGATATTTTATAGAATATGACCTACAGGAGTATGTGATGACATATGGTTGTATTTCAAGTGAGCACTTGTGTTACCATTTATTTTTTGTTACCATAGATTCACATATACAAACTTTCTTAATATGGGATCACTAATATTGAGAATACCCTACTTACAAAATTAATCATCATTTGTATTGAAAACTGGCTGTTAATGTGAATTTAACTGCTATCATCTATAAAAAGTGTGTTCATAAAAAAGGAAAAATTTAAAACACCAGGTAGTACAAGCCACGTTTCTGAAAGATTGTTTAGAAAAAATTTAGGGTCTTATAGGGCCAGGCTTTTTTGTCTGTTTCCCAATTTTATTCTTTTGCTTTCCCCTACAGTGTAACATACGAGAAAGAGTGGGCTTTGAGGTCAGATCTGGGTTCATATCCTAGCATAGCCCTTTGAAGTTGTGCGACATTGGGCAAGTTACTGAATATCTCTGTTCCTCAGTATCTTCATGGGAAAACAGAGATAATATACTGCATCTCAGCCCATAGGTCAGTGCCTGGCCAAGTGTCAGAACTCAATATTTGTTAAACAAATCAATGTCAGAATTGTTCTTGACACATGGTTGGCATTTGATGACAGACTGACCCATTCACAGGGACATCACAGTGGTTACTCTTTTGGGGAACAATCATCAGAGCAAAGGATTGCTTTGTTTTCCTCTGGCTAACATCTTGTTCCCACACTTATTAGCCCCCCTCTAGATTAACTACCTGAAAGGATCTCCAATCATAAAGTATGGGTTTATGGCCCACACTCCTGATGTAGCTCAGGTTTTATGTTACTGTGGTCTGTTCGAACTGCAGATTTGTTCTTATGTTATTCTCCATTTCTGACTTGTGGCCACCCCAGTGAGGTTATGTAAGAATCTGAGGTGGGAGCTAAGTGTCAGGTTCAAGGACAGAATTCACTTGATGCAGGTGTATAACGTGGTGAGGTGACCATCAGGGACAATGATCAGGGCAGAGGTCTGAGGCAGATGTGGCTATGCCTGCCATGGGAGAAGACAGAGAGAAGTCACTGGAAGCCAGAGTCTGCCAACATTTCTCAGACTGTCATCATCATTACCTCAATGGTCTTGTTTGATCTTGCTTCAGTTTTGCAATAACATAGGGTTTAGCAATGCTACTCATGGGCAGGCAGAATTCTCTCCAATCCAGACAATGTTGATGAAAGAGATATTAGCAAGAGACATCATCCAGATTAAATATTCCTTAAGAAGAACAGTGTGATTTTGTATAAGCTGGTTGAGGGACTCCTAAACTTTACAACAAATATCCTGAAACCCAGTGAATCTTTTTTCCTGGGGAAAATGAAAACACAGGGCTATAGGGAAAACAAGCCAAGTATGTTGGAAGAAAACTGTAGGATATAAAATTGAGCTGTTGGTTTGTAGTGTCCTCTTTGTCCAAACAGAGCTCAACAGGGTATATGTATGGGTTAAATGTAACCCATACTGAAATTAAAATGCTAAATTACTGTGTTGTGAGCTTATTGTTCTACAAGAACTTACCGAGCCATTAAGTAATTCTAACAAACTGTTTATGTAAGGCTATTCCTACAGGGAGAGGGCAGGTCATACCACTGACTCTCTTTGTGAAGCTGCCAACACACCCTGAACTCAAATAAGATACCTGTGTGTTCTCTGAAGTCAGGCTTGAGAAAACTTACCCCCAAGCAAGTGGGCAAATGGGTATCTTCATAAAAGGCCTATAAAAAAGTGAAATTCTCTAGGGATTTTCTTGAAAGTACTATTGCAGCTGTATCCACACGCTGTCCCCAAAGAGTCTACTTTGATTAGGTTCATCAACAACATGAATGTCTGTGAATGGATGGTTGTATATCCGTGACTGAAATGAAGATTATTTTTTAAATTGAATTTTATATGCATTAGCCAATTGTATTCAGTTTTCCTCTCCAAGATCTGGGATGGCAAAGGTCTCAATTGTCTGATTTGGTGGCCTTGTCTCTGCGGCACTCACTGCTGAAGGTCGGCCTGCAGTACAGGCAGCTCTGCTAATGTCTGGAGCCACAGACATTTCCGGCCCCATTATTAAAACAGGTGCCCATTTCCACAAAACCATGATCAAATGTGTGTTATAGTATGATCAGAAATAAACCTAAGCCCTGAGTCTGACTCTACCATGGCCAGACCACATACACAAACAGGACTGTGATCCAGAATCTACAGTAGCCTGACCCCCAAATAAATCCTTCATTTACAATGAAGTAAGGAAGCCAGCCTGTGAGAAGCCAGACCTGGCAGGAGGCCAGACGGCTGTCCACAGTGACAGTCCAGGAAGCTGAATAGTTAGCTTCTATAACAACTGGTCCAGAATGGTCAGGACCTGATTAATAACTGACAGTTTCCCTAATTTTTGTCCCAACTTCCAATTCTGTAACAACTAGACAAAAGTCAGAATATGCATTCCTACCCAGTCACATAGGATGCCCCCCTTCGAGTCAGCAGCCAATAGCTTCCAATCTGGGTATGCCTGAAGCCATTCCTCTTTCCACTATGAAGCCTTCCCACTCCTCTCCCTGCCTTTGAGTCTTGCCCAAACACTTATGATGGTGGCTGAACCCCTTGCCATATATATAGCAAGTACAGAATAAATGGTCTTTGCTGTCTCATTTGGTTGGTTTTCATAGCACTGTGGTCTAGATAGGCTTTGTAGGCCAATTAACTTCCACAAAATCCATCTGTTATTTACTCATTTTTCCATTCACTGAAGAAACATTTACTAAAAGCTTTAATATGAGCCACATCCCTTGCTAGGTGCAGGGGCAAGTTGAAAAAAAAAAGATAAGACATAGTCCCTACCCTAGAGGACAGCAGCTCGACAGCCAAGATGAACACGAGTGACTCAACTACGCTGATGGGCATCACTGCGCTGGGGCGGTGTTTTCCAAAAAGGGGCATGCTAACTACTGGGCATGTGAGATACCTTCCAGGATGGTAAATGGCTGAACATTTTTACTTTACTAGCTCTAAACTTGACTGCACATTAGAAGAGGAAGCATTTCAAGCCCACCAAACCTATGATTTCACAGATATTACTACTTCAGGATGAATCTGTATTAGTCAAAAACTAGTCAGGAGATAAAAGCTACCCTTATTTTAACAGGGGAAATTCATATAAAGAACTAATTGGGATGGGACAACTACAGAGGTGAAAAAGGAACACTTAAGGGATCATGCAGGAAGCTGCTCTTAGGGAAGAGGTTGAAATCATTCAATTTTAAAAGCATGGAGGGCACCAGGGAGAGCTAACTCAAGACCTCTAATAAGTTGCTGCTTAATTAAAACCAGTGTCTCTCAGCTGAAAGGGTGGCGCTGTGGGCCAGGGGTGGGGGTATCAATGACTGTTACTGAAACACCAGCCTTTGCTATGGTGAAGAGGTGTTTTTGGGGGTGATAAAGGACTAGGAAGCAGAGTCTGCAGTGGCACACATTTTAAGAATGGAGCCAGGGATGTTTGTGGCTCTAGCCACTAGCAGAGCTGCCTGTACTGCAGGCTGACCTTCATTTGTACAAGACATTCTCCAAAATGAGGATAGAATCCCAGCACACTGTATCAGTTTCTAGGAGGCAATCACACTATTCATTTTACCTCCTGACTGTTAGTTACTTCATGACTCAGCAGCAGACTTAATCCTCTAACACTGTACACAATAATAAAGAGGAAGGAGGTGAGAGAAGTTAGGACACACACAACCAAGGAAGACAACACGCCTAACCACTCGGTAATGGTTTCTCTAACTGGTCAGAAGGCTGTAGTTAATAAACTTCATTCTTTCCCTACACATTCCACATTTCCTTTTAACCCAGTCGCATCTCAACTGCTCAGGGTTGATAGCTGGTAGGGTGACCCAAACTCCATTGCCTAAAGGGTTGAAATCATACCCACCTCTGTGGCTATAGTTTTCCACTGCTATTCGTCTTTGGACATGGAAGTGCTAAAAGATGCCCTACAGAATGCTCTGGCTCCCAGTCACTCTCCTCCATTACCCTTTGTGCAGCAGTGACACAAATGCCTTTGTGCCCAAGAACGTGTGCATCAGCCAGGAGGGTAAACTCCTGTTGGTTTTGTGGTGAAGTGACCAGACTGTTTAATTTCTGTCATAATGGAAACACTGCTGTGTCCCCTGGTGAAGCACTCTTCCCTTGAAAACCCAGACCTCCAGAGGTCAAAGTTGAGGGACAGGAAGCAAAGTGTCTCAGTGGGTTACCAGCTGTAACGGAGAGGAGTTGCTCTGTCTACCTGTATGATTCTAGACCACACGTTCTGAGTGTGATGAGAGCAACAGCCCGATTGAGTGGTCACTGACTCAAGCATAAGTTACACTTTGTAAGATGGAGTGTTGTACCCCACCTAGGGCCAAAACTGGGTCTTCAGTACACCATTCCACCATTCTATTTTGTCTGATAATCCTGGGTGATGGACTATGTGCTAAGAGCAGTGAATTCCAGAGCCACAAGCCCAGCACCCCACTTCTTTTACTGTGAAAGAGGGTTACCTACCAGAAGTATTGGTGTGCAGGGCGTGAGGGTGGACAGCCACACCATAAATCCATGACTGCAGTGCTGGTGACACTCTGGGAAGAACTGGCGCTCCTGTCCCAGGATGCAGAGCTGGAAGATCAACTGCTCTTACCTTCACGAAGAACAGTGCCAGATTAACATCAAATTCATAACTTTTCTCATAACTCACCAAAGAGCTGAGGTCACAGAGCAATCAAAATCTAATGAGATTCAGAGAGAGAGGGGACATGCACATCATCTAGTTGCTAGAACAAATTAAACGAAATCATTATTTTTAGAAGTTCTAGATACTTTCCCCAGACAGACACACATACACACACTTCACTATTTAGACCAAGGTTCAGACTAGTGGTGGGCCTAGGTGTACCCTATGGGGCTTTACCATAAGAGACTGATGGTTGTTGTTGACCCACAAGAGACAATTTCTTATGTTTCAACCAATTACATCATCGTATTCTAAATTAATGGCTGGGTCTTTAAAAGTTACTATTTGGGTAAGAGTTCCAAAACTGAATTAGAGCAGAATCATTATTTTAAAATAAAAGAGAATAGGAGAAGTATTTGAAAACATGTTTATTACAGAAATTTTTTAAAAATTTAAGTCTTTAAACAAAAAGCCCTAATTCCACAATGGATAATGACTTACTAGCATGCTAATAATTCAGGCTGGACAGGCGTGTTTGTTCTTGATGAATTTACATATAATAAATTCTTGTGACATTTTATTTCCAAACATATGTATAAATTGGCTAGACACGATAAATAATTAAAAGTAAACTATACACATAGGGCAACTTAAACAATAGCTCTTAATTTATATGCATCAATTCAAGGTCAGTGACTGCAGAGCTCTATTAAAAAAAATCTGAGGTAAAATGAATACTAAAGTAAAGGATGTATAACATCCATTACGTATCTGTTTCAAAACAGCATGTTTCCAATATTATACATTTCTTTACAAATAAACATTATAATATTAGCAACTATAGAGAAAGCATCAGAACGCATTTCAAAATGTGCTAACTCTCACAGAGTCCCTGAGCCACACTGTAAGGCATCCATTTTAATCTTGGGGCTTTAAGAACATCTTCTTTGCTGTAACTGGTTTTATGTCTCCGTTTTCATCCTCTTCATAATTGGCACGGTCTCTTTTTCTGGCAAACTTTTTTCCAATTGTGCCCACCAAGGTCTCGTATCTGTTAAGATGACACATAGCCTAAGTTTAATTTCAAATAAAAAAGATAGGAATCAAGTCTTGTCAAGAATATCAAACAAAATACACAACAAATAAGAAAACCCAAAACTGACTGAAAGAAACCATCTGATTTAAACATTTATGAACTTCTCTACAAATAACTAAGTTCTTGCTATTTTTTGTTTTTGCATTATCCTAAATAAATTGAGACGTGTATTTTAAAATGTATATTAGAAGAGGCATTGGAAATGGGTCTTAAATTGCTAGCCTGTGACAGGTCTAAAGCCGCCCGGCCCCGTTAGAGAGCAGGGATCACCTTCCGGCAGGCGTAGGCCCTTCAAAGCTAAGGTCCCTGGGGAAAGAGGAGTGTCCAGGAGCCAGCCAGTGACTGCTGGACCCAGATTATAATGCTGCCCCAAGAAAACAGTTACCTTCTAGCCATTTCTTCATCTGACACGTCAAGCTCCACTGTTTCATCTTCAACTTCCTCCACTTTGTTCTTAGCATTCATCTGAAGCATTAATTTCTGAAAAAATACAATGCTGACTATAGGGGCTAGGAATGGCTCATTAAGGGAACTGGTATCACATGTACTTGAAGGCAGAGAAGCAGAAGCGCAGAATCTACAGGACTAACCAAAACTTATAAGGGATTCTCTGTAAAACTTGATTCTACCAGGTGCCAACAGGAAGCCAGCTCTGAATTAAGAAAAGACAAAGCTGAACTAGATCAGACTTACTGTTAATGAATTGAAATTGTATTTCACATTATAAATCTCATTAGTTACTTACACTTACTGGGGGCATACTGCTAACACTCTAGAGAGCAGGGGAAGAGAAAAAGTAAACTTTCAGATTTCCTTCAAACTTCCACCTCTGAGCCAAATGGAAGAAATGCCAGAGTCAAGAGTAATTTTAAGTGCAGTTGGTGGTGGTGGGGGCAGCAAGTTACTGGATGTAACAGCTGGGAAGGCTGGCTCTGGAATAACAGGGAGGGCTTGCCCAGCCCCCAAACACGAGGGTGGGTGATGCTTCCCATGGGCTGTCCTTATGCCATGAGTCTCTCCTCCACCTCTTTCTTCCACGTTTTTTTGACAGTTACCCTCTGACAGATTAAAAAAAAGTACAATGCCTCCTTTATAGCAAAGGCAGGACAAAGAAGGGAAAGAAGAGAAATCTGTTTCAACTACCTTTTCCAAGGTTTAAAGGACTGAAAAGAAAATAATCTGGGGATTAGGAGCTCTGTGAGGGCAGACTTTGGTTCCCTACTGCCTCTAAGTGCTTCCAGAGGGCTGATGCACCACAGGTACAGAAGAAATACTTACTGAATAAATAAACTCCATGCCAGGTGTCCCTAGGAACACACACAATATTAAAAATGTGTTCTAAGTACATCCTTTTTATAATGAAATAAGTGCTCTCAAATTGGTATCATCCTTTTCATAAGCAGGTACAGCGAACTTTTCTCGCATTTTATGACAGCTCAGATCTCCAAACCAAACAATTCGCCTTTTCTCAGAGAGAGTACTCTGTGCTATGGAGTGCCAGTGAGTAAAGTTGTCTTCTGAAAACCCCACAGGGCTCAGAGGTCAGGATCAACTTGTTCCCCGTCGTAACCCGATCAATGTGGAGTGCTTGCCTACCCACAACCTTTGCTTCTGGGTTTCACACACTTAAAATCCTCACTCCCCCCACCATCCCTTTACCCAACTGCCTTCCAAATCTAAAGCTTTAAGCAGCCAAAGCAAGGGAAGTATATATTAAAAACAAACACTTTGGTGCTGATTCTGTATAAATTAACAGAACACCTTAGTTATCACACTCCCTTAAAAAAGGGGAAAAAAAAAACCAACCTGTCATCTTTAAATAAACTGGCAATTAGCTTGGTAACTGCGGTCCACTCCACACATCTTTACACATGTGCTTTTCAACCAGGGATGATTTTGCTCAGGAAGGAACCTTTGGCAATGCCTGGAATATCTGGACGCATTTTTGGTTGTCATAACTGGGGCGTGTGGGTGTGCATGCTGCCGGAACCTAGTGGGTAGGGACCAGGGATGCTGAAACACTCCATGACGCACCGGAGGGCACCCACGATGAGGATGATCCATCTCCAAACGTCAGGAGTGCCAGCACTGAGAAACCCTTCTGTAAGTGACAGTTACACTACTAAAGCTTCATATCACAAACCTCCACTTGGTTGGCTGAGTACCTGAGAGGATGGTTTTTAATGCACCAGCCAGAGAGTTCTAAAAAATATTTGTTGAATGAAGGTCTGTGCTTCTCTACAAACCTGAGGCAGGAAAATCAAATGCATAAATAATTGATATAAGGTGAATATTTACTTTTCAAACAAACTTTCCAAAGGATTCATTTAAAAATATATTTATAAGCTTGGAATAAAACCTGTCCATTAAAACGTCAAATTATTCAATTTTTAAGTAACATTTTTCCATTAGAAAAAATACATTTATAGATGGCAGAAAATAATTTTTCATAATAGCACCATATGAATAAAATTCTGACTTTCCTGTAAAAGAACTGAGCTGAAATTCTAACACTCACAGTGGCAATGTATATTGCTATATTAAATTATCTACTCGATTCTACCATAAAATAGACTGCAACACCTGCAATTTCTTTAAATAGCTATGGCGAGATTTCAAGACTTATTATTTTCTATATAACGAGGAGAAATGGTACCTGCTGGGGAAAGACCTAAACCCAATTATTAGCAGAAAAGAATTCAATTGGAAAATTAAAAAATTTGAAGCATTTATATTTAATACCTCAACCTCAGGATTAAATCCTCTGAATGACATTCTTCCATAGAGAAGATCTTCACATAACAAGAAACTCTGCTCTTCTATTATGAAACTCCTAAACAGGAAATAAACCTGTATTAATAGCATGTCTACTTATAACAAAGCACAGCAAATAAAAGTCAAGGTTTCAAATGAAAAACCAATCTTTTGGCTCTCAGCAGAATCAAGGGAAAATACAGTAAGATTTTAACATAGGGCTTGAAATAAAAACTGATGAATTTGGCCAGGAAAGAAAAAAATGAAGAGATGAGAGCTGCAGGCTGGAGGCACAGCCTCTTGTAAACACTACATTTAATTTGCATAAATACCTACATAATGTAGAGATCTAAAGTGTTTGTAATAAACCTGAATTTTCCAAATTTGAAGCAACACTTCCTTGACATTTACACCCCTTATTAAATACTCAGAAATCAGGGTCCTGGGCAGCTTTAAGAGAGTGTATTAGTTGGAGCTCTTAGCTGTGAAAAACAGTCCCTGGATGACTTCAGGAGAGAATCTGGAGTAAGCATACTGGGTATGTCACAGAATCAATGGGAAAGCTGGATGAGCAGAACGAGAAAATGGGCAGAAATAAAGGTAGCTGGGGGGTCAACCCAAACCTAAATCATCCTTCAAAACTACCCTAGTAAAAATGTCGCTGCTGTGAGGGCTAAACACTGGACATCACGGAAGGCACCAGGGAGGCCACTGCTGCCCTGGAAATAGGATGGAGGAATGGGTGCTTCAGTCTCCAAAAAGGATTCTCCTCTGAGTCACCAGCTGATGACCCCAATCCCAGGTGAGCACATCTAACTACAGTCTGGCTGTCAACCATAGAGCATGCTAGGAAAGCAAATACCTGGCCTCTATGGCTTCTTTGGCAGGAAGTACTCCCTGCTTCTTGTTAAGACACACTCATTCACTCATTCAGCAAACACTTACTAAACCAAACTGTGGGCCAGGCACTATTCTAGAAGCTGCAGGAATGAGTAAAAGAGTCTCTGCTCTCATGGAGGATACACTTCAGAGAGGTGCCAGATAATAAAAAAGAGGCTTATCTTATACAATGGATAAAAATGAAGCAGGTCATTCTACTCCTGGCTGTAACTGGTACCAAACTAGTATTCCTACTATAACCAGTTATAAAATAAGACAAAATAGGAAACAATGAATGAGCAAAGCATAGGGCTGTGATGTTTGAGAGAAGAAAGCCAAATGAAGTGAGCTCCATGAATGCCCACCTTCTGACTGGAGGTGACTTCTTGACTTTGGAGCAGGGAGCGGAAGCCCACAGCAGCCTTATTGCAGCCACAAACTCAAATCTGGGGCTACAGAGGTGGCTGAACTATGTGGGTCAAGATACCAGAGAAAGGGAGATACATAAAGGAATTCTGGAATCTGCATAATGAGTTCCCTTGACTCTCTGGCCAAATACTAGGCTGTACATGGTGTCAGGGGTAAATATCAACTTCCAGTAGGAAAACAATTACCTGGTGCATTAGTTTGCTGGGCTGCTGTAAGAAATAACCACAAAATTGGTGGGTTAAAGCAACAGAAATTTATGCTCTTACAATTCTGCAAGTCTGAAATCAATTCTGCTGCACCACAGTCAAGGTATTGGCAAGGCTGTGCTCCCTCCAGAGGCTGCAGAAGAGAACTCATTCCTTGTTTCTCTAGCTTCTGCTGGCAGCCAGCATTCCTTGGCTTGTGATAGCATTGCTCCAAAAAAGGGGAAATGACACAAATATGATGCTCTTGCTGTGCTGTGAGTAATAAAGTCCTCTGACTCCGACCCAGGAGTCTTGTACCTTCCACCAGCATCCATGGAACTGTGGCAGGCTGACTTGTTAGTTTGCAAGTAGGACACAACCTCAGATCTCACAGCTCCTGACATACATCAGGACACAGGACATGAGCAGAGGAAGCACAATAGCAAAAACACTTTCTAAGCATCCTATGGCAAAGGCGTTGTTCACCGGCTCTATCACATCCTCTACAGTGGCTTGTCCTCTGCAGAAAAACAACATAGCAGCAACAAAGCAAAACTTTCCATCTGGTAAGTTCTATCCCCAGGAATTTATACTAAGCATCTTGTATCAGGCTGTTTCCCTGAGTTATGTGCAGAAGTTTTATTGGGCAGTGCTGTCTGGGAGATGCCCCTGTAAGGGTGTGAGGACAGCACGATTGGGCAGAGGGAGAAGCTGACCTGCACTGTGGCCACGCTAAGGCCTCAGCTCCTGTGAGGAGGTGCGGAATCAGGAAGTTGTTCCAACCTGAGGCAAAGCAGTCAGATCCTCATCCTCCTACACAGACAAGTCACTGGCTAGGGGTGGCCCTAAGGGGAGGTGTGAACACTAAAGAGCCCTACTCATCATCACTGAATTATAGCCTGGTACAACTGACATTATAAATGTCAACTGCTAGACTGCCAGAGCATACACCCAGTGACATCTCCAATTGCACAGAGCGCAGTGACCTCTTGGAATAATTCAGATGACACAACCCAGGGAAGATGCACAAACACAAACAAGTAAAAAAGAATGGGTGAATTTTATAATATTCAAGTATAAGGAAATACACGTATTGCCAACATTTATCGTGCTTTATGCCTGACACTGTGGTGTTTGCTTCACATATATTACCTCATTTACTCCTCATAATGTATTACATGACAGGTATCATGCTCAATATACAAATGACAAAAAGATGGGTTAAGTAATTTGCCTAGTGACACAACTGTAATCAAGTGGCAGAACTGGACATCAATCCCAGGCCTGCCTGACTCCAGAGCCCATCTGCTTTATCAGCTAATTCAATCTGCTGGCTCCCTGTTGGGATGTTAAAAAAAAAACCAAGACATACTCATCTACCCTGTCAGATCATACCTCCCATCATCTCCCCCACTCCATATCCTGGGAGGCCGACTTCAGTGTAATGCATAGAAGGGCTCTTTTGTTCTCTGGAGCCTGGCTGCCTTCTGGAAGGATACCTTAGGCTGGCTGTACCCTCAAATGAAGGTAGCAGCTCTTGTAAGATGCTCTCTCCACACAGTCTGTCTTCAGATTCAGTAACCACTCCATCCCCTTGACCTTCTGAGCCTGGCGTGGACATTCCTCTCACCACACAAGCCACTAGGTATGCACTGTCCCTCATGGCCTCCCTGTGCCCTACCCACAACTCAGTGGTTTCTGTCACACTCTCCTCAGATTACCCACTATGATGGTGTCATCTTTTCCTGCGAACACCCTAAACTGATACACATACCCATATGAGAAAATATGCTGAATGACTGAAGATGGTATTTACTGCTATGCCCGAATGCTTGTGTCCCCCCCAAATTCAAATGTTGAAATCCTAACCTCCAGAGGTATGATGGTATTAGGTGAGGAGGCTTTTGGGAGGCGGCCTCAGTCATGAGGGTGGGGCCTTCACCAAGGGGACTAGTGCCTCATGGGAGTCCTCACAGAGATCCCTAAGCCCCTTCCACCAGGTGAGGACACAGCAAGGTGCTGGCTGTGGACCAGGAAGAGGCCCTCACCAAAACATGACCATGCCGGCACCTTGCTCTCAGACTTCCAGCCCCCAGAACTGTGAGAAATAAATTTCTGTTGTTTATAAGCTACCCAGTTTGTGGTATTTTGTGTGGCAGCTCAAATGGACTGAGACATTTACCTCCTAGGAAAGGAACCCAAAGGTCATTTTTCAGGGGGGTGGGGGGGAGAAAAATACTGAAAAGAAGATAGAAACTGTCTTGCCTTCAATAAAAGTAACAATATTTTGAGCAAGTTGAGTCAAGGCATAAAGCTAATTTATAGCTTCTTACCAGTCAGCAATCAGTGGTCCCTTCCCACACCACCCTGCTCCCAAATCCACACCATTTCTGGCATTACCTTCCCCTTCCTCACGACACTGTGCTTCTTCTGAGAAGCAGCAGAGAAATGCAAGGAGAGGAGCAAACACATCAAGTACCTTTCTCTGCCCCTCCCGGTGAGACAGACTCTCTGTCTTTAGAGAAGGATATTAAACCTTCCAGAAAGATCCAGAGAAAGGCCACCAAATGAACATAGGAATATAACACGTTAAAAACAAGGAATAAATTCTAAGGTACAAAAAGAAAAAATGTAAATGTACTCGAAGATAATAAGCAGCCTCTTCAGCCATTTGACAACGTTTAAGTAAAACTACCATACCACAGAACTTATGAAAGAACACATCAAGGGAAAATGATAAATGGCTTCCTTAAGAATGTAGATAAATTAATGGATGATGTAAATCCATTACTCTTTCATTCAGAATTACGTATCAGGTACCAACCAAGCTCACAGGCGGGGGATAAATGGTCTGCTGCGTTATCCCAGCCTCCGCAATGGCTCGGTGCTAGATACTTTCTCTTAAGCCTCAGTTTCTTCAACTAGAAAATGGATGGAATGATAGCAGTCAGCTCTTAAAACTGCTGAGAGGATTAAATAATGGAGATGGGAAGTGCGTAGCCCAGTTCCTGGCACACATACTGCAGACTCAATAAATAGCTAACATGACTAGTAGTACTAAAAGTAGTAAAAATTTTTTTAAAAAAGAAAGAAACAAAAAACTCTTGACCTGCCTTTAGAAGCTCAGCCTCATGAAGAGCTCTGTTATTCAAACAAAACTGGGCAGGGCTGGTCTGTGGGACTTCATATGACAAGGATCGCATTCCAGATTCTCATCAAAGTCCCCAGTTATTATTAGAATCCTTTATTCAATGTAAAAAAAGAACAGTGTCATAAATAATGGCTGGGCCAGTAAAAATGTATAAATCCAAGTAGAACTCTTACAGGTTTAGTAATTTTAGAAAACTATTTGTAAAGCTGACTCCAGAAACTGAACAGATACTATTTTCTGGGCTTTACATCACTGGAATGATGTCAATTTATGGTAATTTCCCTCTGAGTGCCCAAAGCATCACCAGTATAATTTCTAATAAACCTACTCTTTCTCTTTAAGCTCTGGCAAATCCAAGTACCAGTGCTCTTCACTAATGATTTTCTTTTCTTCCTCTTCTAGTTGTTTCTTGGTTTCTGAGTCCAGTCCCCTTTGCATGAACTGTCAAAACAAAACAAAATAAAATCAGTGTCAGCAACTAATTTCCCCAGCATAGACTTGAGTAAAACTCAAATAACTTTACTCTCCCACTTGTTCTCCCTCATTTCTCCAGTGGTCCCACCTCATGGGTGAGGCAGCAGCGGGTTGGGGGAGTGACCAAATAGCTCAGCTCTGCCCTTGACAGCCTCACACTAGAATAGCAGGGAGCCTGCCAGATGACACAAAAAAGTAACATGTACTTCTTTTAGAAAACTTCAAAAAGATCTTTACCATATTTTAGTTTGTCTGATTTAAGAATGCAGGACACAAAAACCTGTATTCAGTTTTTTATATCACAGTAAATATTCCAGTTTTACATAATGACCAGTCAAGAAGAGCTGAGACAAGACTAAAATCAGGACAGTCAGGTAGAGACAGAGAGTGAGAGGGGCAGTAAGAGGATGAGATGCAGGACTTCCTGCATCTGTCCCTGACCCATGGAGCCCACAGGTCTCTGCACCTGCTGATTGTAGTCTGGAATGCCCTACTTACCCACTTCCACTTGGCCAACTCCTAGCCCTTCTGACACAGGTAAACCTGCTCCACCTCTTTGAAATAATTTCTGACAACTGCAAGCAAGACTGGTATCTCTCTTAGATGCTTCACATGGCACCCTCAAATAGTCTCACCACATTTTAATTTGTTGAGTATCTTGAGCAGTTCTGGAGACCTTCAGGGTAGGGACTGTATCTGGGTTATCTCCCCCACCAGTATCAGTATGATAATGATGCACATAAGGGCTCTATAAACTATAAACACAGACTGAAGCAAAGCTGAATCTGTAAGCCTGCTCTTCACTTACATTTTTCCTCTGAAATGCTGATCGCCTCTATGGCTACTCTTTGTTCTAAAATGTGCAGAGGCTCAACTCAAAACAGGCCAGCAGAGTAAAGAGCAGTCATGCTACTAGTCTCTTCCTCACACAAACACCTGCTACATTTCCTTGGTTTGACAAGTGAACCAACCAGGAAGTAATCAGAGCAAAATGATCAAGTATCAATAAAGGAAAAAATAAATTCAGAAAACACCCAGGAGCCTCCCAGCTGTTAGGCCTAAGGTTCCACTGGTTTCCATTTAGTCTCATTCCCTTTCCTTATCCAGTCTTCCCTATCACTCTTCCAAAAACACAAGCATTTTTAGACATAAGAGCATTACCAAAGACTATTAAGTGAAATGACAAAACTTGAACATGTTCACAAAATAGTGATAACATCAAGTTCTTATGAGGATGCAGAGAAACTGGATCACTCGTACAGTGCTGGTAAAGGTAAAATGGTACAACAGCTTGACAGTTTCTTACCCAACCAAACATGTACTTATCATATGCTGCAGCCACTGTCCTCTTGGGCACTTATCACAGAGAAAGGAAAATGTACGTTCACTCAAAAATGTACACATGATTATTCATAGCAGCTCTACTTGTAATAGCCCAAAACTGGAGACAACCAAAGTCCTCTTCAACAGGTGGGTGGTTAAGTACTAAGGTACTTCGATGGACTACTACTCAACAATAAAAAGGAAGGAACTATTGATATATTCAACAACTTGGATGATCTCAGATATGCTGAGTGGAAAAAAGCCAATTTCAAAAAGTTACATGGTGGAATTCCACTTATATAATATTGTTGAAGGAACAAAATTATGGGAATGGAGAACTGATTTGTGGTTGTCAGAGGTCAGGGATGGTAGAAGGGCATTGGTGTGGTTATAAAGGGGTGGCTGAAGGGAACCTTGTAATGATGGAACAATTTAGTATCTTTAGTTACATGAATCCACACATGACAAACGACATGAAAGTATCTCTGTCTTTCTCACACACACAGATCGCATGTAAAATAGTGGAATCTGAGTAGGTTACCACTGTCAATTTCCTGGCTTTGTACTGAACTCTAGTGATGTAAGATAGGGAGCCACAGGATCACCTTGTATACTCTTTGCAACTTCCTATGAATCTATCATTATTTTAAATAAATGAAAAATAAATGTTTGCCCTCTATCTAAAGTATTCTATAGTCCTATTCTTTTACCTGTGTATCTTCACCACAGGAAAGAATTGGCAGTTTCTGCAACACACACCCTGTATTCTCCAGTCATTTTACCTCTGCTACTCAGCACCATGCTTCCATTTCCTGCTGGCAAAATATGCACTTGTGAGGACCCAGAGCCCCTGTCCTTTGGCCTTACCTGACTTGTTTGGCCAAGCTCTTCTGAGCCTGTTCCCATCTAGGGACAACTTTCCTGCTTCTAAGACAGCCTTATAAACACTGGCTTATTGTTCACTATGCTTCTTCTGTGTCTCTGAAAAGAGTGAGATTCTGTATAGCAGACCATGGCTCGTGTTCATCTTTTAACATTGGTATTCAGGCTGCACCTGGTACACAAGAGTTCAATAATAAGGTTCTCTGAATGTGAGTCTAGACTTGTCTTATTTTTTTCAGACTCCCTTTCTTGGATGGTTCTCTTTAAACCCAGCTGCCTCATTTAATCACTTACAGTTTTTTTGGTGAAACTCACTAATCTCGCCCAACTGCCCTTTAATCTGCCATTTTTAGTCAAGTAGATATTATCTGTGGTATACAAAATAACTCTCTCTCTCTTTACATATATATATATATATATATATATATATATATATATATATTCTGTACACCTGGAAAAGGCAGAACATCCTGTGAATATGAATAAAAAAAACCTCCAGATTTGGGTTGCAAACCAATTCTCCTGACCCTACAGCATCTAAGAACACACTCTAAAGCTAGTGATTAGCTTTACTCACAATTAAGGGCCTAAAGCAGGTATGACAAACTACAGTCCTGAGGCTGGACTTCTGCTGTTTAATAAAGTTTTATTGAAATAAAGCCATGCTCATTTAGTTCTGAGCTACAGTGGCAGAGGGAAGCAGTTGCAATAGTGACTGGCCCACAAGCCTATTATTATCTGTCCCTTTACAGGAAAAGTTCTCCAACTCCTGTCTAAGTGTCCAAAAGACCTAAATTCATGGATAAGTGCCCTCTCTACAACAATTTCATCATACTGACAGGCCTTCCACTTATATCCTTTACTTTCTACTTGCCATCAGGATTACCCTCTAGGCCTCAATAGCTAAGTCAGAGACTTTCAAGTATATCTGAAAACAAATGAGTCAGTAATAAGTCATCAACTCATTCCTTCCTGTTCTATACTTAGCTCTGGCTGAACAGCTACACTGGGTACTACGACCTAATGCAGCTGCTCCATTCCTTTTCACAGGACATTTCACTCTGTGCATATAGCGTCTCCTGCTATCTTGCCAGTAAGTTCTTTCTCATCAACATCTGAAGTTGCTAACCCAACTAGAGAACCTGAGTAATTCCGCCCTCCTCCTTTGTTTCCAATGTCCACTTTAGGTTCCATCAATCACCTGGGTATGGGGAGATAATTTTTTAAAGCTAACTTTTTCCTTCCTAACTCCAGAGTCAGATCTTTGGTCTGAGCTGTAATCACCCAGCACAGCTTCACTTGACTTATTCCAAGAGCAAAAACCACTGCTAACATCTTTTCAATTCCTGCTTTGCCAATCCACTCCACTCTGAAATCTACATTACAAACTGTAAGCCAAAAGAAAACTGCTCAGTAAAGACTCAAACTTTGCTAATATGCATGAAAGTACTTTGTAAATTATGCTCCATTTAGTCTCTGATCTCATTCACCCTATTCATCCCTAGTTACAATCTAGCTCAACTCCATTCAGGTCTTGTACAAGCAACGTTTATTTTCCAATCTTTCAAAACATTATGTCCTTTTCCTGGAAATTCCACTATATTCTAAACATGATATCTAACTACTTATCTGTAAGTAATGTTTAATGACAAGCAGTACAGAGTACTAATTAAGATCAGGGGCTTTGGAGCCAGACTGCCTGAGTTTGAGTCTTGTCTACACTACATATTAGTTGTCTGACTGGGGGTAAGATACTGTTTCAGTTGCTTCAGCTGAAAAAGAATAACCAAACCCACCTCAAAAGATTATTGTATGGATTTCATGGGTTAATATATGCAAAGCACTTAGAACAGAACCTGGCACATAACAAGAAAGGCACATGTTAGCTACTGTTATTATTTAAGTTGTAAGGTTTTGGTATTTCCCTGTTTTAATTCCTGTATTCATTTTATCAACCTTCTTTTTCTTCCCACTTTAAAATTCCCAATCTAAACTGATTTGATTTCACTGCTAAAAATCAATTTTGCTTAAAGTTGGGTGACATAACTCACTGTCACTTCCAACTGTTATAATTCTCTCTCTTCCTGCTGCCATAGCACCCCTCACCATATCGTCAGAACTTCTAGCTGGTCTTTCTCATTGCAATTTTCTCCCCTGTCGAGTCTGCCACCAATGTATTCACCACAGGTTGTTACAATAACCTTGAAAAGTAAAAAGCAGAAATCATGATACTGTTCCCCGCGCTCAACAGCTTTCCAATGCTCACCAGAGAAAAAAGAAAATCCTTAATACTGGTCTAAAATTCCTTGCATGTTGTGACCACTGGCTACTTTCCCAGATCCATTTCTTGCTACTTACCTTTTGCACATATTGAATTGTCTTTAGTTTTTAGAAATCTCAACTGAAGTTTGGCTTTTGCCCCTCAGACGTCTGAACTACCTTTCCCCTCAATTTATGTCGCATGTCCCCCACCCTACGACCTACTTGAGGGTCGCTTCCCGCAGAAGCCTAAGTAAGTTCCCGGGACTCCGGAGCTTCTAGCCTCACCACACTTAGTACGCTGTCTTCTAACGCTTGCTTACGTGTCTGTCTCTCCTACACGACCGCGGGTTTTAAGAGAGAACCCGCCGGACTTATAATCCGGTTCCCGGTGCCTAACGCAGAGCAGGCGCTAAGTGAATGAATGACTGCGAGAGCTGGAGGCCCCCCGCGGCCTCTCTAGTGCCCTCGTCCTCCCGCTGCCTCGGCCCCGGCCAGGTCAGGAAGACCAGGTATCTCTGCCGCTCAGCCTGCCATCCCCGCGTCCCCGCACCTTCATGCGCAGCAGGTTCTTGGACAACTTAGTCTTTCGCTCGGCCGCCATGTTGCCTCTGCCCGGGTCAGCGGTCCACCGCGTTTCGTAGCGCATGCGCGCTGCTGCGTACGTGGCGGCGTCATCTTACGCAGCTCGCCTCCTACCGCCTGGTGGGCCCGCCCCGTTTCCCGAGCGGGAAAACGTGCCGGGCTCGGCGCCCGCACGTCGCCGCAAGGATCGCTCCCGTCACGGAGAAGCTCGAGGTAAGGGCTCGGCGGCCGAAGCGAGAGTCACTTAACGCCTGGAGGGAGACCCCGAAGAGGCCGCAGTCGGCGGGGGCCCGAGGCCTGGCCGCCTTCCCCGAGGGCTTCCCGGCTCGCTCAGGTCGCGCGCCGGGCAGAGCCGCCCAGCCTCACGGAGCCGGGCTTGTCGCGCGTCGCGGACTCAGTGGTCCTGGGGAGACCTTTGAGAAGGCCGCCGCACTGTCCCGCCTGGCACGCTTCACGTTCCTCACGTGGATGGCGGGCTTCCGGTGTTCTGCGTCACTTCCCGTGTGATGACGGGTTTCTAGTCAGGACGGCCCCCTGGGGTGGTGCTGTCGTTACCCCCGTGTTGCAGTTGAGGGAACTGGGGCGGAGGGAGGGGGGCAACCCGGCCGCCCGGCTTCGGAACCATGGGGAACCGTGTGAAATTCACCGCTCGGCTGTGTGCGCGTCCCCGGACCTGAACGATCTTCCTGTTCAATAGGAAGAATAGTCAACATAGGCAAGATACGTTAGGACAAGAAGACGACCTCGTTTTAATCCAAAGAACTGAAAAGACGATCGCTTCAGTGCTCCACGTACCACCTAAAGACGTAGGGGCCACGCTCTGGAAGACTCTCAAGCCAGTGGCATTTCGCCTGACAGCAGTGAACGAAATGCTGAATTCTTGTGCTGGGTATCTTATGTGTATTAATAGTTAATAATCAGTATCTATGTGTATTAATAATAATATTTTCATGTATTAAATAATAATATATTTTTTTCCTGAAAAGCAAAAAAGTATTATTTAATCCTCATCGAAACTCTGAAGGGACTGTCACCAGGTCGTTAGGGAATCTGAGGCCCAGAGAGGCTGAGGACTTAGCAGAGGTCACACAGCTAGTAAATGTTAGAGCTGGGATCTGGAAAACTTGATAGAAACATGGCCCTGTCCTGGCAGTTGTTTTTCAGTGGAGTAGATGAAGTCAATCTGATATGGTCAGTAGTTATAAAAACTCCTTCATAATTATGTGAGACACTAGCGAATGTGACACTGGACTAATCCCTGGGCCACGGAGGTGTATAAAAATGCAGGATCACCCTTTCCTGGGGCTGACATTCTGGCGAGTGCCATGGAAGAAAGAAGAGCCCTATAAGACAAGTATGGCGTTCACGAGAGGGTGCAGCAAAGGCTGCTATAACATTCTGGCCCGGCGGAAGGAAGGACACTGAAAGGTGTGGCATTTAAGTTGAAATCTGACGGGAGGAATTAGCCTGTGGAAAGGCCTTCCAGTCATTCAGTTTTGTTCCACCATCTCTCCCATGCACCCCAGAAGACATTTCATCTTGCAAAACGGAAACTGTATTTATGAAACAGTAAATCCCCATTTCCTCCTCCCCGAAAACCACTAGTCTATTTTCTGTCGATGAATTTGACTTCCATTCAGGATTTTGAAGTTCTGTGGGAGTAGAAGGTGAAGTCACCCAGTTGCCATCTGCATCCAGGAAACAGAGTTGACTGTGAGCTAGGTCTTGAAGGATGAACACGTCTTGTCAGCTTAAGAGGAAAACAATTCCTGGCAGAAATAAGAGCATACGCATGTGAGCTAAGGATGTTAGAAGTTCCATTCCTTTGCCGTGGATCTCTGTTACCAGTCTGCTTGCACACTGGATTCTGATTCATTTTCCTGATATATTGGCTTCATTGTGTCCCTCTTCTATTCCAAAGTTTACAGTACTTGTTATTGTCTGAGGGCTAAAGGTCAGCTTCTTTAACCTGCTTCTCAGATTCCTACATTTTTATTTGACAGCAAAATAAAGTTAAAACATCCCTAAAGTCTCTTTCCCACTCTTCAAAAATGCAATAAATGAGAAGTGATTTAAGAGTAAAAGTAATTTTAATTTTGAATTAAACTCCCGGACAGGGGAGACAACTCCTTGATCTCTATGCTACTAAATTGTAGAATACAGAGGATAGGTCTCACACTCAATATAATTGTTAACCTGTTTTAGTTACACAGCCAAGGACACGTTTTGAGGAAGACTTATTTTTATACGTCTTTACACAGCTTTGAATCCTTTTGTAATGGAATTTGTTGGAAGCGTGAAAACTCCAATTCCTTCCAATTACTAGATCCATCAAGAAAAAATCTCCTGAGTCTTGTCAGTCTTGTAGCCAATCATTTCTAAGGCTGTCCAGCCTAGTACAGTAAGCCTACTCATATACACTGCTGAGCACTGGAAATGTAGCTAATGTGACTGAGGAACTAAATTCTTAATTTTAGTTAAACCTAAAAATGCAGTGTAAAATATTTCCCATTATCCACATTTTATTCTTTTGTAAGGACCACATTTCACATTTTGGTGAACTTAGTGTCTGAGTTGAGATGGGCTGTAAGTGTAAAATACATATTTTAAAGACTTGGAATGAAAAAAGTAAGATATCTCTATTTTTTTCAAATTGATTACATGTTGAAATAATGATAGTGTGGATGTATTGGTCTAAGTAAAGCCCAGCATTAAAATTGATTTCATATGTTTCTTTTTATTTCAATGAGGCTGCTAGAAAATAAAAAATTACATATATGTGTTGCATTTCTTCTCCCTCCCTTCTTCCCTTTCTTCCTTCCCTCCTTTCTCTGTTAGCCTTTTTTCTTTTGCTTGTTCTGCAAGTACCAAAAATTTACCATGGCTTATTAAATGAAGTGGGGATTTAGTAGAAGGATTCTGAGTACTTCATAGAAATAATAAAAAGACCTGAGAACAAGGCCAGGTTAAGATGATAGCAACCAGGGCAGGCCAGAGATCTAGGAAGCAGGAATTAATAGTGCCACCGCAAGAATGATGAGCACCAACTGGTTTCTCTTGCTCTTAGGACACTCTACTTAAATTTGTCTGGGACAGAGTCTCCTCGAGTCTTAGCTAGGCCTTTAGAATCCCTGTAGGACTGTACGTAATGGGGCAGGGTAATTCTGTGATGCTTAACGCAAAGATGAGGGAATCATGGGCATACCCTGTTTTATTGTGTTTTGCTTTATGGCGCTTCACAGATACTGTGATTTTTACAGATTGAAGATTTATGACAACCCTGTGTCAAGCAAGTCTAGCCATTTTTCCAACAGCATTTGCTCACTTTGTTACATTTTGGTAATTCTTGCAGTACTTGATACTTTTTCATTATTTTTTATGATGATTTGTGATAGTGATATTTTGATTTTACTATTGTAATTGTTTTGGAATGCCACAAACTGCCCATATTAGACAGGAAACTTAATTGATAAGTGTATGTGTTCTGACACTCCATCTACTGGCCATTACCCTGTCTCTCTCCCTCTCCTCAGGCCTCCCTAATTCATGAGAAACAATATTGAAATTAGGCCAGTTAATAACTCTACAATGGCCTCTAAATGTTCAAATGGAAGGAAGTGTCCCACATTTCTCACTTTAAATCAAAAGCTAGAAACGATTAAACTTAGTAAGGAAGGCCTGTCAAAGCCAAGTTTTTCTGAAAGCTAGGGCTTTTGTGTCAAACAGCCAAGATGTGAATTGCAAAGGAAACATTTCTGAAGGAAATTAAAAGTGCTACTCCAGTGAACACACTAAGGATAGGAAGGCAAAACTGCTTTATTGCTCACAGGGAGAAAGTTTTAATGGTCCGGATAGAAGATCAAGCCAGCCACAATATTCCCTTAAGCCAAGGGAATATTGAGAGTAAGGCACTAACTCTTCAATTCAATGGAGGCTGACAGAGGTGAGGAAACTGCAGAAACGTCTGAAGCTGGCAGAGGCTGGTTCATGAGGATTAAGGAAAGAAGCTGTCTCTGTAACGTAAAAGTGCAGGTGAAGTAACGAGTGCTGATGGAGAAACTGCTCCAAGTTACCCAGAAGATCTCCTGAAGATAATTAATGAAGGTAGCTACACTAAACAACAGATTGTCAATGTAGATGAATAGCCTTACGTTGAAAGAAGATGCCATCTAGGACTTTTCATAGCTAGAGAGGAGAAGTCAATGCATAGTTTCAAAGCTTTAATGGATGTGCTGATTCTCTTGGTAGGGGCTAATGCATCTGTGACTTTAAGTTGAAGCCAATGTTACTTTACTATTCAGAAAATCCCAGGGCCCTTAAGAATTAGTTGATAAAGCAGCAGGATTTGAGAGGATTAACTTCACTTTTGTGGAGTGTCAACTGTTGCTGCAAACTCATTGTTGTGTTATTTTAAGAAATTGCCCCAGCCACTCCGACCTTCAGCAACCACCACCCTGATGAGTCAGCAGCCATCAACATCAAGGGAAGACCCTCCACCAGTTAAAAGATTATGATTCACTGAAAGCTCAGATGATATATACTGTAGCAATAAAGTATTTTTAATTAAGGAACTACATTTTTTGAGACATGCTATTGCACACTTAATAGACTACAGTATATTGTAAACATAACCTGTATGCTCTGGGAAACCAGTAAACTAATTTGACTCACTTTATTGAGATATTTGCTTCATTGTGGTAGTCTGGAACTCAGTCCACAATATCTCCAATGTATGCCTGTATAATAGCTGAAATAGCAACTCAAAGGACAAATACCTCTTCCAGGAAGGAAGAGAGTTCTGTTGACAGAGCCCTGAAAGACATATAACTATAGAGTGTCAGCTGGGAAAGTCACATCCAACATCAAATCTACCCTCTCTTAGAAAATGTGCTCCTTTTTCCTGTTCTCTGCTTCATTCAATAAGCAAGCATTTATTGACTGCCTGTTATATGCAAATGTGACTAGGTAACCAGCCTAAAAAATCTAAAAGTGTTAATACATCCCTTCTTCTCTTACATTCAGCAACTTATCAGGTCCTTCCAGTTACTTGTTCATGGTGATCTTGGTTAAATTAGAGCCTAGTGCTGGAAGTATCCTTACAGGACAACCAGGTAAATAATTCCTAAAACATCAGACAATGGTTATAACAGCATGACCAGGGGAAATAAAAGCACATCAAAAACAAAAATAATTCCTGATTTCTGGATGATTCTGATGATCAGCCGGGATTTGGAAACTACTGAGGTAAATGATTATACAATCCAAGTTGCATCAACTCAATCAATTCAGATTTGTAAACTTTGCATTTAGCTTTCTTTTTATTGTGTCCCCATTCATTGTTTCTTTTCCATTACCACAAGACTGTCCTGAATTTAATGACTAAATTTTACTATTTTATGACTGTCTGACAGCCAAAGACTTTTTTTCTGCACCCTACCCTTTTCATTCTTTTAACAAATATTTTTGGGCATCTCTTATGTTCCTGGTCCATCTGTAGATGCTAGGGAAATTACCCTTCCCTTGAGGATATGCCACAGACAAAGATACAGATCCTAAGTGCTGTTATAGAGGTGAGAATTAACGGCAGAGAACCTAATAGGGATTTGAGGAGCTTGGAGCCTTCCTTGGGCAAGTGACATCTAAGCAGAGACTTCATGATGAGTGAAGGGTTTGCCAGATAAAAAAGAGAAAGGGGCAGGAGGAGTGAAGGCGTGTTTGTCAGATGGAAAGGGGTTTGAATGACGCCTATTGTGTAAGTGACAAGTCTGGAGAGACAAGTAAGGCTAGATCTTAAAGGCCATATGTTAGGTTGGTTAGGTTAGTAGGATTTTGAAAGATGCTGAGAAGCTACTGAGATGCTTCAAGTGAGAGAACGATATTTAAAAATTGCAGACTAGAATTGGTTCATTCTTAAGATCACTGGCTGAAAGTAGAGTAGGGAAATAGAGGATAGAAAAACAGAAGGCAGGGAGAAAGGCTAACTCTTAAGTCATCTCAAGCATTCTTTTAGAATACTCTTACTAATTTCTTTTAGATTAATTTTCTATTCTAACCAATTAATCCTATCACCACCTGTGAGATAAAGTCAAGGTTGATTGTCAGAGCTTTCTATACCTGTCTTATCTCCTAGCTTTTTAATCTTGTCTTGTATGCTTCAATTTTTACTCCTCTAGCCAAACTTATCTACTCACTATGCCTCCAAACATTCCAGATTTGCCTTCCCTGTAAATATTCATACTGCCTTCTATTTCTGGAATGATGCCTGGAATGTTTTCTCTTTTTACAACTTTTCAATTCCTGCCTATCTCTCAGAATCCAATTCAAATTTCATCTTTCTTTTACATCTCTGAAAATAATTCTTTTGTGTGCTGTTAGTGTTGTTTTATAGTTTCAGTATTTAATTACACACTGCCTTTTATTTTTACCTAATGTGATTGCAGGCGCAGGAGGGCAGTTCTTAGTTTTATAGTTACCCGAATCTTACACAGCTTCAAGCATTTCCTAATATACTCAATAAATACTTGTTGAATGAATAAGTGAAAAGCTTCTCTTTAAAATGGTCGAGACAGCATCTTTTAAAATTATATGTATTTTAAAATAATTTATAAGCCCCAGAATACCTAGCCAATTCTATCTAGTTGAATTGGTATTTAAACATTTTTTTAATCTTACAGGGAAATAAAGGCCAAGAACATGGTAATGAAAACCACTTATTTTCCTTAACTAATTCTATTCAAAATGTTCTTTCAGTTAAAAAGATACAATATCTTTGAAATTTCTGTGGAAGTTTCTAAAGAAGCGAGTTGCTATGGGGATTATGAAAAGAAAAAATTAAAAAGTATGGCCAGTTTATACAAATGAAGCCATTATGTCTAAACCTGGAAGATGTTTATGAGGGATGGAGGAGGTTCTCAGAAAGAAAAAGAATGTGGAAATGAAGTGTTAGGAATGTGCTATGATTGTGGAAGTCAAGCCACAGCTAAGATGGGTGTTTATTTTCCCCAAGGGGAAATTGTATGTTTACTAATAAGGAGGCACAAAAGAAATGTCTTACATCAGAGGGCTAGAGAGACTAAACAGTCTTCTCTTTACCCATGACAAGTTTTTACTCAAAAACGCAGAGGTCAGGTTACAGAAGTCAAATAGTTGAAAAGGAGGCCTTGTGACTTTGAACCAATCCCAAATCAGTAGCACTCACCTTTGTATCCTTCTACTATCACTCTTACGAATGTGAGTCCCACCATTACAAAAATAAAAAGCCCAATTTTTTTCATAAGGACAGTTATGTTTGTAGCTCTTCTGTTATTTTATGATTATTTGTAGTATGTTTTGCAGATATAAAAGTGCATTTTGCCTTTTGGAGAAATATTTGCTATTATAACTGTAAGAAAGGAACAAAAAACTACTCTCCTAGATTACTACCTGTTTGCTCTGACTATGCCTGAAAAATCAATGGCATGTGCGTTCAGCCCTGCACACTCGCCAAATGGTGTAGGTTGATGCAGAGTGAATTCTTAATTCTTAATTCTGGTTCTGAGGTCTCTGGTGTTCTTGCCACAGTTGGAAATTCCGGACCTAGAGGACACTGACAAGCCAGGATAGGGGGTTTTGTGACGAAAGTGAACAATTAAAAGAAATGAAGTTCTCTTTTCGAATTCCTCCCTGTAAGGTGTAAAAGGAAAAGAGAACTAGCAGTGATGTTTTGTGATAAAGAGGAAACAAATCCAGTTAGGTGTTAGATTTCTTTGATTAAAACAATTATTAGTTTTTCAAATTACAGTGTGTTACAAAAGTAATACATTTCATTGTAACCAGTTAAAAATACAGAAATGTACTATGTAGAAAAATCAAAATCTCACCTACTTCACTTCCCCAGCTCCCATTCCTCAGGGGCAACTTCTGTTAAATCCTCTGGCTTTAAAAGTTTGTGGTAAAAAAAATGCTCTTTCAGAAAATTATATGTCCATTGAGTTGTTTTAAGAAAGATACCTGTTTCTAATAGTAAGAAGGCATCCCAGTGTTATAATCTCTTTTTTCTCAAGTTTGCCGATGGGTGTTTGTTTCTTTTGTTTTTCTGTTTCATGAGAAGGTTTGGCCATGACTTAATATCACCATTGGGTGGCAGCCTAAATTGCAACCCCTTAAGAAGTGAATTCATCCTGGGCATTGGGTTCTATTTTGTGAAATTCATCTTACAAATGACAACTTTGCACAGATTTTTAAAAATGAAGTATTAAATAAAATTTTCCTCTTGTTCCTAACAAGAATGAGGGAGAGGGAGACAGAGAGAGAGAGAAAGACAGAGAGAACACAACCAAGCAAAGGAAATACCTAGTGAGTAGATAGATGTCTGGGAGAAAATCCTCTCTTCCATTAAGCCATTTTGCCCCTGCCCATCTACTCTGAATAGTTAGAGAGCCACTGAGTCCTCTTAGCTCCGTGAGAATCAAATGAGATAACATATGTGAAAACACCTTACCAAATGTAGAAAGCTGTGTGGATGTGAAGGATGGTTATTACAGCATGGATGCAGGTTGCTTTCATAGCCACTTTTATTGGCATGGTTGCTTTTTTTTTTTTTAACAATTTATTTTGGTATCTTTAACCTACAATTACATGTGCAATATTATGGTGATTAAACTACCCCCTTCATCAGGTCCCCCCCCACCAACCCTATTACAGTCACTTTCCATCAGCGTAGTGAGATGCTATAGAATCACTACTTGTCTTCTCTGAGTTGTACAGCCCTCCCCGTGCTCCCCCTACCTTACATCTGCTAATCGTAATGCCCCTTTTACCCTCTTATCCCTCCCTTCCCACCCTTCTTCCCCAGTCCCTTTCCCTTTGGTAACTATTAGTCCGTTCTTGGGTTCTGTGAGTCTGCTGCTGTTTTGTTCCTTCGGTTTTTTTTTTTTCTTTGTTCCTATACTCCACATATGAGTGAAATCATTTGATACTTGTCTTTTTCAGTTTGGCTTATTTCACTGAGCATAATACCCTCTAGCTCCATCCATGTTGTTGCAAATGGTAGGATTTGTTTTCTTTTTATGGCTGAATAATATTCCATTGTGTATATGTACCACATCTTCTTAATCCATTCATCTACTGATGGACACTTAGGTTGCTTCCATTTCTTGGCTATTGTAAATAGTGCTGAAATAAACATAGGGGTGCATCTGTCTGTTTGAAACTTAGCTGCTGCATTCTTAGGGTAAATTCCTAGGAGTGGGATTCCTGGGTTAAATGGTATTTCTTTTTTGAGTTTTTTGAGGAACCTCTGTATTGCTTTCCACAATGGTTGAACTAATTTGCATTCCCACCAGCAGTGTAGGAGGGTTCCCTTTTCTCCACATCCTCGCCAACATTTGCTGTTGTTTGTGTTTTGGATGTTGGCCATCCTCACTGGTGTGAGGTGATATCTCATTGTGGTTTTAATCTGCATTTCTCTGATGATTAGCGATGTGGAGCATCTTTTCATGCGCCTGTTGGCCATCTGAATTTCTTCTTTACAGAAGTGTCTATTCATATCCTCTGCCCATTTCTTAATTGGATTATTTGCTTTTTCTTTGTTAAGGTGTGTGAGTTCTTTGTATATATTGGATGTCAACCCCTTATCAGACACATCGTTTATAAATATATTTTCCCATATTGTTGGATGTCTTTTTGTTCTACTGATGGTGTCCTTTGCTGTACAGAAACTTTTCAACTTGATATAGTCCCATTTGTTCATTTTTGCTTTTGTTTCCCTTGCCCGGGGGGATATATTCATGAAGAAGTCGCTCATGTTTATGTCCAAGAGATTTTTGCCTATTTTTTTTCTAAGAGTTTTATGGTTTCATGACTTACATTCAGGTCTTTGATCCACCTTGAGTTTACCTTTGTGTATGGGGTTAGACAGTAGTCCAGTTTCATTCTCTTACATGTAGCTGTCCAGTTTTTCCAACACCAGCTGCTGAAGAGGCTGTCCTCTCCCCATTGTATATCCAAGGCTCCTTTATCAAATATTAATTGACTGTAGATGTTTGGGTTAATGTTTGAATTTTCTATTCTGTTCCACTGGTCTGTGGGTCTGTTTTTGTGCCAGTACCAAACTGCATAATTCCCCCTGTTTGATTCCTCCTTCTCAGGATTGCTTTGGCTATTCAGGGTCTTTTCTGGTTCCATATGAATTTTAGAATTATTTTTTCCAGTTCATTGAAGAAAGCTGTTGGTATTTTGATAGGGATTGCCTTGAATCTGTAGATTGCTTTAGGTAGTATAGCCATTTTGACAATATTTATTCTTCCTAGCCAAGAGCATGGGATGCATTTCCATTTGTTAGTGTCTTCTTTAATTTCTCCTAGGAGTGTCTTGTAGTTTTCAGAGTACAGGTCTTTCACTTCCTTCGTTAGGTTTATTCCTAGGTATTTTATTCTTTTTGATGCAATTGTGAATGGAATTGTTTTTCTGATTTCTCTTTCTGTTAGTTCATCATTAGTGTATAGGAAAGCAACAGATTTCTGTGTGTTAATTTTGTATCCTGCAACTTTGCTAAATTCAGATATTAGTACTAGTAGTTTTGGAGTGGAGTCTTTAGGGTTTTTTATGTACAGTATCATGTCATCTGCAAATAGTGACAATTTGACTTCTTCTTTATCAATCTGGATGCCTTGTATGTCTTTGTTTTGTCTGATTGCTGTGGCAAGGACCTCCAGTACTATGTTGAATAACAGTGGAGAGAGTGGGCACCCCTGTCTTGTTCCCGATCTTAGATGAAAAGCTTTCAGCTTCTCACTATTAAGTATGATGTTAGCTGTGGGTTTGTCATATATAGCCTTTATGATGTTGAGGTACTTGCCATCTATACCCATTTTGTTGAGAGTTTTAATCATGAATGGATGCTGAATTTTATCAAATGCTTTTTCAGCATCTATGGAGATGATCATGTGGTTTTTGTTCTTCTTTTTATTGATATGATGGATGATGTGGATGGATTTTTGAATGTTGTACCATCCTTGCATCCCTGGGATGAATCCCACTTGATCATGGTGTATGATCCTCTTGATGTATTTTTGAATTCGGTTTTCTAATATTTTGTTGAGTATTTTTGCATCTACGTTCATCAGGGATATTGGTCTGTAATTTTCTTTTTTAGTGAGGTCTTTGCCCGGTTTTGGTATTAGAGTGATGCTGGCTTCATAGAAAGAGTTTGGAGTATTCCCTCCTCTTCTATTTTTTGGAAAACTTTAAGGAGAATGGGTGTTATTTCTTCTCTGTATGTCTGGTAGAATTCAGAGGTGAATCCATCAGGTCCGGGGGTTTTGTTCTTGGGTAGTTTTTTGATTACTGATTCAATGTCGTTGCTGGTGATTGGTCTGTTTAGTTCTTCTGTTTCCTGCTTGGTCAGTCTTGGAAGGCTGTATTTTTCTAAGAAGTTGTCCATTTCTTCTAGGTTTTGCAGCTTGTTAGCATATAGATGCTCGTAATATTCTCTTATATTTCTTTGTATTTCCGTGGGGTCCATCGGTATTTTTCCCTTCTCATTTCTGATTCTGTTTATGTGTGTAGATTCTCTTCTTCTCTTAATGAGTCTGGCTAGGGGTTTATCTATTTTGGTTATTTTTTCAAAGAACCAGCTTTTGGTTTCATTGATTTTTTTCTATTGTTTTATTCTTCTCAATTTTATTTATTTGTTTTCTGATCTTTATTATGTCTTTCCTTCTGGTGACTTTGGGCCTCATTTGTTCTTCTTTTTCCAATTTCAATAATTGTGTCTTTAGACTGTTCATTTGGGAATGTTCTTCCTTCTTTAAATAGGCCTGTATTGCAATATACTTTCCTCTTAGAACTGCCTTTGCCACGTCCCACAGAAGTTGTGGCTTTGTGTTGTTGTTGTCATTAGTCTCCATATATTCTTTGATTTCTGTTTTGATTTGGTCGTTAACCCATTGATTCATTAGGAGAATATTGTTAAGTCTCCACGTATTTGTGAGCCTTTTTGATTTCTTTCTAAAATTTATTTCTAGTTTTATACCTTTGTGATCTGAGAAGTTGGTTGGTAGGATTTCAATATTTTTGAATTTACTGAGGTTCTTTTTGTGGCCTAGTATGTGGTCTATTCTGGAAAATGTTCCATGTGCACTTGAGAAGAATGTGTATCCTGCTGCTTTTGGGTGCAGAGTTCTGTAGATATCTGTTAGGTCCATCTGTTCTAGTGTGTTGTTCAGTGCCTCTGTGTCTTTACTTATCCTCTGCCTGGTTGATCTATCTTTTGGAGTGAGTGGTATGTTAAAGTCTCCTAAAATAATTGCATTGTTGTCTATTTCCTCCTTCACTTCTGTTAGTATTTGTTTCACATATGCTTACGCTCCTGTGTTGGGTGCATATATATTTATAATGGTTATATCTTCTTCTTGGACTGACCCCTTTATCATTATGTAATATCCTTCTTTATCTCTTGCTACTTTCTTCATTTTGAAGTGTATTTTGTCTGATGAAAGTACTGCAATACCTGCTTTTTTCTCTTTGTTGTTTGCTTGAAATATCTTTTTCCATCCCTTCACTTTTAGTCTGTGTATATCTTTGGGTTTGAGGTGAGTCTCTTGTAAGCAGCATATAGATGGGTCTTGCTTTTTTATCCACTCTGTTACTTTGTGTCTTTTGATTGGTGCATTCAGTCCGTTTACATTTAGGGTGATTATTGATAGATATGTACTTATGGCCATTGCTGGCTTTAGATTCGTGGTTACCAAAGGTTCAAGGGTTGCTTCTTTACTATCTAAGAATCTAACTTAACTTTCTTGTTAAGTTATTGTGAACACCGTCTGATGTTTCTTTATCTCTCCCTTCCTATTCTTCCTCCTCCTTTCTTTATATATTAGGTGTTTTATTCTTTGCCTTTAGTTAGTATTTGGATGGTCTGCTTTCTTTGCTATATTTTATTTTCTCTGGTGACATCTTTTTAGCCTTAGGGGTGCTTCCCTCTAGAGCAGTCCATTTAAGATATCCTGTAGTGGTGGTTTATGAGAGGCAAACTCTGTCAACTTTCGTTTGTCTTGTAATTGTTTAATCCCTCCATCATATTTAAATGATAATCGTGCTGGATAGAATATTCTTGATTCGAGGCCCTTCTGTTTCATTATGTTAAATATATCATGCCATTCTCTTCTGGCCTGCAATGTTTCTGTTGAGAAGTCTGATGACAGTCTGATGGGTTTTCCTTTGTAGGTGATCTTTTTTCTCTCTCTAGCTGCCTTTAATACTCTGTCTTTATCTTTGATCTTTGCCATCTTAATGATTATGTGTCTTGGTGTTGTCTTCCTTGGGTCCCTTGTGTTGGGAGATCTGTGGGCTTCCGTGGACTGCGAGACTATTTCCTTCCCCAGCGTGGGAAAGTTTTCATCAATTACTTCTTCAAAGACACTTTCTATCCCTTTTTCTCTCTCTTCTTCCTCTGGTATTCCTATAATGCGAATATTGCTCCATTTGGATTGGTCACACAGTTCTCTTAATATTCTTTCATTCTTAGAGATCCTTTTATCTTTCTCTGCCTCAGCTTCTTTGTATTCCTGTTCTCTGTTTTGTATTTCATTGACAGTGTCTTGTACCTCATCCAGTCTGCTGTTAAGCCCGTCAATGGCTTGTCTTATTTCTGCGTAGTCTTTCCTCATCTCCTCCCTCAGCTCTTGCACATTTTTCTGTAGATCCTTCAGCATGGCTATAACTTTTATTCTGAATTGTTTTTCAGGAAGACTGTGCATGTCCATTCCTTCATATTCTCTCTCAGGGGTTGTCTGGGTTTGGAGCTTTGTCTGTACCATATTCCTCTGTCTTTTTATGGCTATAGAATTGGTTGCTGGTAGTTTTCACATATGTCAGCTGGGCTCTTTATGACCTTGAAAAGGAAAGAGAAGAAAGAAGAGAAAAAAAAACAGTAATAATAAAAATAAAAAAAAAGAGAGAGAGAGAAAGGAAGAAAGAAAAGAAAGGAAAGAAAGAGCAGCAACACCTAAAAAAAAAAAAAAAAAGGAGTTCCAGGAAGATGGCGGCATGAACGGAGCGGCAGAAATTTCCTCCCAACATTATATTTATCTACGAAAACACAGCAAATACAACTATTCCCAAAAGAGAGACCAGAACACACAGGAAAGCGCACACCATGCAGCCACACCTGAGAAGACTCGGCAGCCAGTGAGGCGAAACACCAACGGGCAGGCACACCGGAGAGGACTTGGCAGCCTGCGGGACAGCGCACTGGCGGGAAGCTACACCTGAGAGAACTTGGCAGCTAGCGAGGCGGCACACTGGCGGGCAGCCACACCAGAGAGGACTTGGCATCCAGCGGGGCAGCGCACCGGCGGGCACTTACACCTGAGAGGACTCTGCAGCCGGCGAGGCAGGTAAGAAACGGAACCGCGACCCAGCAGGAACTGAGCACTCCCCCAACCCAACGCACTGGTGGGAATAGAGGATTCAGAGCCCAGAGGGAGTGGAAGTGCAGGCCCGGGAGATAACCAGCCCCGGACATCTGCGCTGGGAGCAGAGCGCGGTGTAGTGGAGATTGGAGAGACAGAGGGCGCAGGGTCTCAGTGGAATGCGCCTGGTTGCTCGCGGCTGGCTCAGGGAAGGAGAAAAGAGAAGAAAAAAAAAAGGAGAAAAGCGCGTGCTTTTTTTTTCAGCGGTCTTAAAGAGACAGGAGTCCAGCAGAGGACCGCATTGCCTTGGTACACTCAGCCCAGCAGGCTGGGAGTTCTGGGGAACTTCGGACCCCTTAGTGGGTGACTGGGAAAGGGTAGCCATATTTAGTACTCCCACAGAGCTCAAAAGCCTCCCATTCATTCTCTCCCAGGCCACAGCTTTAAAGGGCCATGTGGAGCCTGCGCGGCCAGGGCTCTGGAATAGTGGAGCAACAGCGCCACCTACAGCATTCACACAGAAACCAATCCCAGTGGGCATGGTTGCTTTTTAAATGGAGTAGTGTGTGAATTAACAAACACAAACCCAGAACTGTAAAAACTATTGCACATGTTTATTTTCTTTAAACTCACCTAAACCCTAAAGGTGAAGATCCCTCTGGCAACTGATCTTTGGCTCTCACTGGATACTGTGGAGGTGGCCATTGTCCAGCTAGCTTGGTCCTTTTTGATTCTGCTCCTCCATTGCTTCTAGTCCATGCTTGGTGTTCAGGAATCTTTGAAAGGACTGGGGGTCAGGCATCCAACCTCTCTGGGTGAGCCACACAGATATTCCATTGTCTTGCCAGATTCTGTATTTCACTGGACCTTCTGAATCCTGATTTCTTTCAATATTGAGAAAAACTTCCTCTTCCTTTTTGCTGTCCTGAGAGGTACAATGACCATCCCATCTGCCTCCAGGCCACATGGACATACCTCTTCAGTGAGTATAGGATTTGACAGGAGTCAGAAAGAGCTGCAGATTCCAAGTAGCTTCTGCCCTGTGCCCTATAAGATGCTAAGGGCTTGGCCGCCTTCTGAAACTGTTGAGGAGTGCATAGAATAAAACAAACTAAAGACTCAAGAAATTATTCTGTTTGAATGGCATAACAAAGGCCTTCTCTTGGTTCCAGCAGGACAGAGTATTGGTGAGTGCATTCCAGTTCGTGTGTGATCTTCTCTCTGGGTGAAAAAAAAGCACACATTATCTTCTGATTTTCTGACTGTACATAGTCTAAAGAACTTTTTTTCATTGAGCTGCAATAATTTGTGGATAAAATGAAAGTTCCTGTGGCCAGGATTCTCACCTGGCCCTGGTGGGGTTGCTCACTACACACGTGTGGGCAATGTGTCATTATTGACTTTATATAAGGAGCTCTGCCCAGTGCTCTGGGCAACATGGTGGCATGGCTGCAAGGCTGCAGGAGAGCAGAGCAGAGGCTGGAGTTGTGGCAGTGCCTAGGACAGTGACTGGGACGGCTGTGTGGGTAGAGAGTCCCAGAGGCAGAGACCAGCTTGCTGCATGCAGACTCCTTCTGAGTGGACAGGATTTTAGTGATTGACCTGCTACCGTGGAGATAAAGTTGGGTATAACCCTTTCATCCCGAGAATGTTTTACTGTCATTTCTTTGGTCACACTGAATCCATAGTGAACTTGCCCAGGGCTGAAACCCATTGGCAAGACAAATTCCAATATAAGAGAAAAAGGAAAACACTTCTTCATTAATTCTAAAAAGCAATAATTATAATAGTTTATAATTTACATTTATTGATAAAATACCTCTTCTAACATTAGTGAACATTGCTTCTCTGGACTGGTTATTTGAATTTTTATAGCAATATTTAAACTAGAAGGAAGCTAAATTGCTTTTTGTTTATTTGTGCTGCTTAGGGGATGGGTGTTAGGAATGATTAATTCTGTTGATTAATCAGAAATTAGTTGCTATAAGTTAAATGTATTACTGGCATTTAGTACATAAAATTTAAGGATAAAAAAATTTTTAATTTTTCATTATGGAAATTTTCAAAATAATTCAAAAATATAGAGAAGAATTATCTAACACCCATATACTTACCAACCAGTGTAATTATCAACTCAGGGCCAATCTTGTTCAATGTATGTCTCCTAGTTTCTATCTGTCCAGTTATTTTGAAGCCAATCATTTCACATATGTAGGTGATCCTGTGTTGGATGCATAGATATTTATAATAGTTATATCCTCTTTTTGGACTGACCCTTTTATCATTATGTAATGTCCTCCTTTGTCTCTTGTGACTTTGTTTTGAAGTCTATTTTGTGTGATACAAGTACTGCAACTCCTGCTTTTTTCTATTAGTTGTATGAAATATCTTTTTCCATCCCTTTACTTTCAGTCTGTGTATGTCTTTGGGTTTGAAGTGAGTCTCTTGCAGGCAGCATATAGATGGGTTTTGTTTTTTTATCCATTCAATGACTCTATGTCTTTTGATTGTTGCATTCGGTTCATTTACATTTAGGGTAATTATCGATAGGTATGTACTTATTGCCATTGCAGGCTTTAGATTCGTGGTTACCAAAGGTTCAAGGGTAATTCCCTTACTATCTAACACTCTAGTTTAACTCACTTCATGTGCTATTACAAACACAACCTAAAGCGTCTTTTTTTTTTCCTCCTTTTTCTTCCTCCTCCATTCTTTGTATGTTATGAATCATATTCTGTACTGTTTGTCTAGCCCTTGGGTGATATCTATTTAGCCTTAAGAATACTTCTATCTATAGGAGTCTCTCCAAAATGCACTGTAGAGGTGGTTTGTGGGAGGTAAATTCTCTCAACTTTTGATTATCTGAAAATTATTTAATCCCTCTTTCAAATGTAAATGACAACCTTGCCGGGTAGAGTATTCTTGGTTCAAGGCCCTTCTGCTTCATTGCATTAAATATATCATGCCACTCCCTTCTGGCCTGTAAGGTTTCTGTTGAGAAGTCTGATGATAGCCTGATGGGTTTTCCTTTGTATGTGATCTTTTTTCTCTCTCTAGCTGCTTTTAAAAGCCTGTCTTTATCCTTGATGTTTGCCATTTTAATTATTATATGTCTTGATGTTGTCTTCCTTGGGTCCCTTGTGTTGGAAGATCTGTGCACCTCCATGGCCTGAGAGACTATCTCCTTCCCCAGATTGGGGAAGTTTTCAGCAATTACCTCCTCAGTGACACTTTCTATCCCTTCTTTCTCTCTTCTTCTTCTGGTACCCCTATAATGCGAATATTGTTCTGTTTTGATTGGTCACACAGTTCTCTCAATATTCTTTAATTCTTAGAGATTCTTTTTTCTCTCTGCCTCAGCTTCTTTGTATTCCTCTTCTCTAGTTTCTATTCCATTTACCATCTCTTCTTCTACATCTCATCTGCTTTTAAATCCCTCCATTGTATGTTTCATTTCAGATATGAAATTTCTTAATGATTGAATCTCTGACTGAAATTCGTTCCTGAGTTCTTGAATGTTTTTCTGTACCTCCATAAGCATGTTTATAATTTTTATTTTGAACTTTCTTTCAGGAAGATTGGTGAGTTCAATTTCATTTGGCTTTCTTTTTGGGGTTTATGAGATTTTGGTCTGAACCATGTTCTTTTGTCATTTCATATTTCTGTGTGGTGCCCAGTAGTGCACAGAAACTCCAGTCTCTGGAGCTGCTCAGCCCCTAGAGTGAAGTTGGGGGTCGTAGGGGAGAAGAGCTGGTGCCTGTGGGGAGGAAAGATCTGTTTCCTGATTACCATCTGCACTGCCTGTCTCCAGCATCAGAGCCAGTGGGCCAAGCACACATGTGTAAACCTCTGTGCTTTGCATCTCTAGCTGTTGTAGGCGGGGCCTCCCTCTGGCTGGCCTGACGCCTGCGCAGTGACTGCTGGTTTGTGAGCAGGTGCCTACAGGCCAGTAAGAAGGCTTGGCAGGCTGTGTGTCACAGTGGGGGGGAGCCTCAGAGCTGAGTAGGCAGCCAGGGGGATGGAGCACCTGAAGCTCCTCAAAGTTCCCAACCAGCTGGGCAGTGGTCTGGTGTAGGGGACTTTCTGCTGAGGGATTCTTGTGTACACATTGAAGGCTTTATATGCAGGTTGAACCAAATATGCTGTTTACCTGAGCTCCTCCGTAAAAGTTCTTCCCTGAAATTTCCCCAGGTGCTTGATTTCTGATTCTCACGTACGTTTGTCTTTTGTCAGATCTGTGTTGAGGGCAATATTGCAAATGGAAAGATGACATGCCTGGAGCTCTTCTTCCATACAACTGACATTGAGCTATGGCCTCCACACCAGGTTTGAAGGAACCTGAAAAACTTGTCCGAGCACTTACAGAGGGTGTTGAGCAGCCCTGTCCAAAAGAATATAATGTGAGCCATAAATGCGAGCCACATGTGTAATGTAAAATTTCTAACAGCTTTGCTAAGAAACTCAAAAAGAACATTTTATTTAACATAATATATTCCAAATATTACCATGTCAACATGTAATCAATATAAAAAGTTTTTCATTCTGTTTTTCATACTAAGTCTTTGAAATCTCGAATGTGTTTTGCACTGACAGCATATCTCAATTTGGACTAGTCACATTTCAGGTTTCTAATAGCCCCATGTGGCTCATGGATACTATACTGGATGGTGCAGATATAGACATCCCCATGGTCTGGCTAGGAGGCATGCACATGTGAAAAGAAGTTAGGTTGGTGAGCATGGTTAGAATGTTACAGTGTTATATCTGAGATACAATATTCAAGAAGGGAAGTATTGCTGTGTAGCCAGTTAAGGTAACTTCTAGTTTATTCATAGCCTAGTCACCAAAAATAACCTCACAGATGTTTAAGAATTGTCTCTATACTGAGTCCCTGGTACTTCTTCCTTGCAGATTATAGTGGTGTAATCTCTTCTGTTTATGGTTCTTTTTCATTTCTATAGATCCTACAATTTCCATACCTTTGGAGTCATTTTCTTTCCTTCTTTCCTTTCCTGTTTTTCCTTATATTAATAATATATATGGTTTGCTAAAAATAATAAACATTCTATAGCCCTTGTCTTGCTTATGTTTGTATCCTGCCATGCAGAAAAGAGTTAACTTAACTGATAGGAGTGGCTCTCTGTGCCTAAAATGTTTGTGCAAACAGTATGGTTTATTGTGTATGCCAGTTTTCTTTCTGGCAGTCTAGAGTCTTCATATGTGCCAGGCAGATACTGCCTACATGACTTACCCTGATAAGAATCCTGACCTCACAGTTCAGGCCAGCTTTGCAGGCAAGTTGTCACAACTCGCCATTGAGTGTGTGTGTGACTCCTCTGGATAAGGCCCCTTGGAAGCTTATGCCTGAGTTCCCCCCATACTGTTCCGTGCAGTGATTTTGCTTGTTTTCCTTAGCTGATATGGCTTTGTATCCTCTCACTGTAGTAAATCTTAGCTGTGAGCACAGTGCTGTGTCCTGTGAGTCCTCCTAGTGAATCTTCAAACCTGGGGAGGCGGGGGTCTTAGGGACTCCCAGTATGCCTGTCCTGAATGGTGTAACTCCCAGTGGCACTCTAAAAGCACTTATATTCTCAGTGAAGACCTTGAAGCGAATGAAGAACAGCAATAATAATAAGGGGAATATGGTTAACATCTAATGAGGATAATACCCTATGCCAGGCACTGTGCTGAGGCTTCATTATATTACCTCATTGATTTCATCCTTACAAAAGTGGGTCTGGGGGGTAATTACAATTATTACCCGGGTTGCAGAGGAGGAAACAGACTCAGTGAGGTTAAATGGCCTGGCTGGGTCTCATGGCTAATGTGGGTGGAGCCAGAGCCTGAGCCAGGCTGGCTGGCTTCAGGGGTCGTGTCCTGTTTGGTTCTTTGTACTGTAAAGAGCTTCATTGGCTTTAGGAAGACCACTCGGCCTTCAGATCTCAGCTCAGTGCCCTGTAGCTTCTCCAACTAGTTACCCTCCCTGGTGTAGGTTCTTCTGGCCCCTGTGTGCCCTGTTTTATAGTACTTCTCAGGGTTTGAAAATACATACTGATTTCTGTGTTGATCTAATTGATGTCTGCTCCACCATAAGTTATAAGTTCCATGAAAGCAGGGCTTGTGGTAGTTTTGCTATTGCTGTGTCCTTGGTGCTAAGTATGGCTCCGGGCACAGTTGTGCTCAATAAATTGGAGTAACAGTGCCACAGATGGAGCACAGGTCAAGGTTGCCTGTGACCCAGCCTTTGGTGGGCCTGACTGGTATAGCATATGCTACTCGAGACAGGAACAGAGTGCTGAAGACCTTGAAGAAGGAGAGGGAACTGGGAAGGGCAGGCAGTGATTGACAGAGGAAGGGATTTTTGAACTAGATTTTGAAGGATATGTAGGAGCTTTCCATGTAATGAAAGGTGATGTGAAATGAGGTGAGGTGGGCATACTGAGCAGAAGGAACAGCATGAGTAAAGGTGACATAGAGGTGTCAAAGGTGGGGAGAGGTTACGCTTCAAGGGTCCTATGCATTGCTTTCCTTTGGTCTCTTGTGACCTATGTCACTTACTCACGTGCACTTGAAGGTCCCCAGATGGATCCCAACACTGTCAAAATCTTGGCTCCAAGAACACCATTCAAATCTTCTCTAGCACACACCGCACACCCAGAAAGGCTCTTGCACAGTTTAGGGAATTACTCTAAGCTGTCAGTATGCCCAAAGCAAAAATCCGAGGGAGAAAATAGAGGCAGAGCAAGCTGCCAAGGTCCCCAGGAGCACCCACTAGTGGGGAAGCTGGGCTTCAAGCTGTCGCCATAAGTGCCTGAAATAGCTGTCCTCTCGGCTTCTCTCGCCTCCCTGCCCAGCCTGACGTAGTGGGCAGTAAGGGCTGGGATGAAACACATGTAGGAGGGCTTGAGAGAACCCACCTTGCCCTCGGGGAGCTCCCAAGGCAGCTGGATAGGTGGAGTATGCATATTCTTATATATAGGGATGGATAGAGTTGTTCTCGAGTCATTTCTGGAAATCACGTGAGGAAACCATGTCTAAATGAGCAGAGGAACATCAGGTTTTCTTCCAGGCCAGCTTCAGCCCTGGGCTGTTCAGAGCAGCCTGTTACTTCAAATCTCAGTTTCTTAGGTTCCCTGCCCACAGCCAGTTAGTATGGAAGGAGGCTTCTGGCTGAGGAAGGCTCATGCAGAGCAGCCCTCAGGGTCCAGTCTCCTGTGGTGGGCAGTGGCAGGGGTGGGTCACTGCAGGAACAGGCGTTAGCTCCTTTGGGCAGTTAAACCCGTGCCCTCCTTACAGAAGTGGCTCGGTCAGCAAGCTTTCGAGGTGTCAGCCTCTTGCCGCTATGTTGCAGCCGCCGAATTTGGGGGGGAGGGCAACCTAGTCCTTCGACTGACTCTCTCCAAGTTCGATGTCTCTTGGGAGCCCGCCTGGGGACTGGCTTGTGTGCTTCCACCTTTGCTGGGGTTGCCAGAGGTGCATCCCCAAAGACCCAGTAGCCACCAAGCAGGCACTATGTCTCTCCATGGCAGCTCACGTGGGTTTCACCATGCCCTCGGTGGAAGGCTTGATAGTAACCCGGTGTCGGAGAGGGGGTAACCGCTGCTGCTGGAAGGAAAACCGGAACTGATCAGTCACTCCTTCTGTACACAATGTCCTGCCAGGACCTTCCCTCTGTCATGTCTCTCTCAATTTCTGACTGAAGCCATTTGATCTGCTTGACATCTAAAACCCAGACTTGGCCCATCCCCTCTATGAGTCCCCTAGAGAAGGGATGTTGGCTGCAAAAGCAATTCTGTGGAGCCTGTGGCAGCAGGCGACCAGGAAATCTGTTCCCCATTCCCAGAAAAAAACAGTAGAACCTGAAAATAATTGCAGTCAGGATCCCCTCCATCTCTCCCTTCCGCAACAGAGGAAACATTTGTGAAAGTGTGTTACTTCTGAAGCGACTTTAATGGAAATACCTTTAAAGTTTTGGAAAAAATAATCTAACACGAATCAGTTAAGAACCCCTCTCCCCTTGAACCCATTTGTATTGCCTTTTTCAACCACGCTGAACTCTAGCCCTCTGATACTTTCATGTAGATTTGAAAAAGGCCAAATACCGAAGCAGAGTGACCAGGAGGTTCAGGCCAGATTGTGGGTACCTATTCGAGGCTCACATCGGCGCAACCTCCTGGGACATCTTTTCCTCAGCCGTTAGGTCTCCGTGTCCCTTTATCACTACCCTTAGCTCTTCTGCCTTTCCCAACGCTATGACACCCTTTCCCCCTGCTACTCAGCGGCTCAGTCTGGGATGTGTCTGAGGGGACCCATGTGGACAGCGTGGTGAAGGTGCCCAGGTTTGAAGGTGAGGTTATGAGTGGCCCTCAACAGCTCTTCCTCAAACTAGTCCGTTTACACAAAAATGCACTTGACGTTTGCTAAGAGGCCAATCAGGAAAGGGTCCAGAAGGAAGCATTTGTAGCCCAAAGGTGGGGGGAAGGCTACAGCCATAAAGATTAGAAACTTTCTGAACACTTGCCCAGGGATGACATCTCACTTGTCCTCAGCAGTGAGCAGGAACACTGGTATTAGTTAACAGCTGGGGAAATTCTGAGTTATTGCGGGCAAGCCCAAAAGGAACAGCCAGGTGAGGCTGTGTGCCCACCAATGACTCTTGTGTGGATGTCCAGTCTAGGCCTACCTGCTGTGTAGCCCTCCCGGGGCACAGAGGATAAGTCACACTGAAAATAGAGGATCCAGTTAGACAACATTCTCTCTCAGGCAGCCAGACTGGTATCTGGTCACAAACTGTTATGAGTGCTTCTCCAAGAATACTACGTTTGCACAGTCACTCTGCCGTGGGAATGGTGGACTGTGAGGTCATCAACAGCCAGTGAGGTCACCTACAGAATCTGTGACTTAAAGGGGCAGGCTTCAGGCTCTCTTGTGGAAGAGAGCAGGGTGGAGGCAGAGGGGTACCCTACCTGGCCCTCACATCTAGCCCTCCCTATCCATGCCCTGGTCAAGTAGCCACTTCCTGAGGAATGTATCTGTGGGCTGGCACAGGAGGGCAAGAGACCCAAATTCTGAGATTGGCTTGAAAGGCAAGATTAACCTAAGAGACAGCCAGGTTGTTTGGCACTGACCCTATGGATTCCACAGTTGGAAAGGCAGGGATTTGTGTGGACTAGGGAATCCTCCTATGGGAAGGCTCCTTGGCAGTGGGCCTGAAGGGCAAGTGAAATTGGGACCTATGGAGAGGAGAGGAAGGCACTCCAGTTGGGAAAAATAAAAGCAAAGACAAGTTCTTCTTAGCCTTGCCCTGCCCCAAATGTTAATTCATAGAGCCTTCATGATTTTACAAGTAAGAATTCAAAAAACCAAGCGGTGAAGGGGCCCAGATGACACAAGCAGTGGAAAGGTGTTCTGCTCAGTGGTAAGGTTTCCCCTTGGAGCTCTGGATATATAGCTAATAGGAATGCGAGGACAAGCTCATCACATTTCAAAGTGACTCTGGGAGGGACATTAAAAGTCCTCTAAGGCAAAGTGAGGGTCCTGAATGACGTTACAGAGTGGGAATGAGCCCATTTTAATATGAATTCAAAAACTCATGACAAAATGACATAATACAGAGTGACAACCTAATCATTACACTCCTCTCCCTCAAAAAGGTGAATGATGACTATCCGACCACCAAGAAAGGATACGGGGGTGCAGCAGCAGCCCAGGTGAAAAACATCATCAACACTGTAAAGAGATGTTAGTAAAAGACAATTTAGTTCTACTCAGAGGGGGAGGCAATAGACACCTGTCCTTAGCCTGATGAGACCCACAGGAAGTAACCATATTTGGGGGGCAACCTTTGATACAACGTGTCCAGGAACTTTCTAACAGTGAGAGATAACCTTCCTCAGGAGGGGGCTCCCTGTCACTGACTTTGAATAAGCAAAGATGGGACATTGGTTTACTGGGCTGTTGCCGAGGAGGTGTACCAGGAGGTAATAAGGGAAATCCTTCCTCCTCAGTCCCCATCAGAGCCTTCCCCGCTGACATAGACTCTGTTAACCTCGTGCAACTGCTCTTCGTGGCACTGGATGCAGTTGTAACTTCACACACCGTTGTAAGTTCCCGTTATGTAAGCCTCTCTTCTACTGTATATGTTTTCCTCAGCTCACCTCATCATTTTAACTGTAGTGCAACCAGTGCTTGGCATATCATAGGGGTCCCATAAATGTCTGTTGATGAATAAATGAAGATACAGAGGCAGTTCAAGAAAAAAGATTGACTTTTTTTTACACATATTTAGTGTAACATACTCTTAAGACATCTGAGTGGGGGTGTGATGGAGCATTTGGTGTGAGGTTGAGATACATTTGGAAATTACCATCCTCTCACCAGTATTTTAATCCATGGGAGCTAATAAATTCACAAGGGAGTGTGTGTGGAATTAGAAAGGAAGAAGGCCTAAGACTAAGGAGGAACCTCAACATATGAGCAGAGGCGGTAAAACCAGCAAAGAAGACCAAAAAGCAGGTCAGAGAGGTAGGATAAAAACCAGGGGAGTGTAGGGTCAGGGAAGCCCAGGGAGGAGAAAGATCAAAGAAGAAGATGGAGGCCCAACTAAGTCACCAACTGTTAGTGAAACAAGATTGAGGATTAATAAGTGTCGAGTAGACGGAGCAACTCTGAGGTGACTTCGGTTACTGCAGTCAGAGCAGTTTTGGCAGAGTGGTGGAGGTGGATGCCAGACTGGAATGGGCTGAGGAGTAAAAGAAAGAGGAGCCTGTAGTACTAACTCTGGGCAGAGCATGCTTTGCTAGCTTTAGGACTTTTTAGAGGGGCCATATTTGCTTAGAATAAATAAATGAACAGTTATCTCTGTTAAATATGGATATGGAGTTTTTAATTTTCTTTTACATCTGTTACCTCTACCTTCAAAGTCATTTTAGAATGTGACCACGTCTCACTGCCTCCACTACCAGGTGCCTGGCCTTAGCACCATCATCTCTCACATTGGCTACTGAAGAGCCTTCTAATTGATGTCTGTGTCTACCCTGGCCCCAGTAGTCTGCTCTTCATACAGCAATCACTGTGACTGTGGTAAAAAACATGATCAGTCATGCCTCCCCTCTACTGAAAACCCTTTATTGGCTCTAATTTTGTAAAGAACTAACAAAGTCTGTAGAGTGTCCTACAAGGCCATACGGGGGGATCTGACGACCGTGTCCTATCTGCTTACTGCTGTCACATCATGTATCTGACTTCCATTACTCTCTCTTCTCCTTTTTGTGCTCCAGCCAAGTTAGCGTCCTTGCTGTTCCTGTAACACCCTAGTCAAACTGCTGCCTGAGGGCCTTTGCCCTGGCTGCTTCCTCTGCTGTGCACTCCTCTACTAGATACCAACTTGGCTAACTCAAATCTTAGCTTCTCATTGAAGCAATATTGGCTTCTTTTTTTTTTTTTTGAATTAATATATGAATTAAAATTTTCTTTTATTTAAAGTTCCTAACTTTTAAGTATAGGCATACCATATTTAAAAAAAAAAATGAAGGAACAAAACAGCAGCAGACTCACAGAACCCACGAATGGACTAACAGTTACCAAAGGGAAAGGGACTGGGGAGATGGGTGGGAAGGGAGGGATAAGAGGGTAAAAGGGGCATTACGATTGGCAGACATAGGGTGGGGGGGCACGGGGGGGACTGTACAGCTCAGAGAAGACAAGTAGTGATTCTCATCTCACTACACTGATGGACAGTGACTGTAATAGGGTCGGTGGGGGGGACCTGATGAAGCGGGTAGTTTAATCATCACAATATTGCCCATGCAATTGTAGGTTACTGATACTAAAATAAAATAAATTGTTTAATATTTGCTTCTTTATTTAAAATTTTAACCTGTGAAGGTGGTTCAAAGTTCCAGGGATGTCATGTACAGCATGGTGAATATAGTTAGCACTACTATATTGTATGTATGAAAGTTGCTAAGAGAGTAGATCTTAAAAATTGTCATGACGAGAAAATAAAAATTTTAAGTACGTGAGGTGGTAAATGGTAACTAAACTTATTGTGATAATCGTTTTCCAGTATACACATATAAAATCATTATGTTGTCTACTGTAAACTAATATAATGTTATATGTCAATTATATCTCATAAATTGGAAGAATGTTTTAACCCCCCTGCATTTTCAATCACCTTTCTCCCTGCTCTTTTCTTGTCTACAGCACTACCAGTTTTCCAACATACTATATACTTTTCTTATTTGTTGTACTTAATGTTTTTTGCCCCCTCACCAGAAGGAAGGCTCTCCCAGAGCAGGCATTTTGTCTGTTTTTTTTTTTTTCTGTAATGTATCACAAAAGACAGGAGAGTGACTGGCCCAGACTAGGCACTTAAGAAATATTGGATGAATGACTGAACATTAGTTTTATGTTCAGCGGAAAGGAAAACAAAGCGGTGTGTGTTGAAAGGAAGAAGGAAAGCCTGCCCTGGATAACAGAAGAGGTTTTCTTCATTTGAATTTCTCTTGCTTTCCCTCTCTTCAGAGGAGGAATGATTGTGGACAGCCTTTCACCGTGCTACCGCAACAAACTCATCTCAGCCCCTATGGTTCGGGTAGGAACTCTCCCAATGCGGCTGCTGGCCCCGGATTATGGAGTGGACATTGTGTACTGTGAGGTAAGGAGCTCCCAGTTTCCCCAGAGAAACTTCTGCGAGTGCAGTCTCTCCACGTGTCGGTGGGAGTGGTCAGGAGTAGGGAGTGGGGGCAGAATGGGCACTCACTTCACAGATGCTCACGGAAGGTGGCAGGAGGCAAGCACATGACACTCATGAGCTCTGCGAGCCCAGCTGAGGCCCAGAAGCCTGAGCAGCATGGAGGGTCTGTGCGATATTGGCCAGGTGAGTAGGTGAGCGTTGTGTTAGGTTGGTGCCCTGGCACCTACGGCAGTTAATACACATGCAATATTTCATTCAATGAATGAATGAACTCAAGGTTAGGAAGAGGAGGAAAGGGACCAGATCCAGGTGAGGGAAACTGGGTCGGCGTGGTTTTGGGAGTCATAGGATTTTCTGGTGGTAGTTGCTAAGTGGGTCAGTTACTTGCTAGTGGCTCTGGAGAATATTAGGACTTCAGACCCAGGTTTAGAGAGCATCTTCTAGGAAAAATAAAATTAGAGTAACTAGTACTGGATAGTGAGTGAGCGTGAGCAGTGGTTCTCAGTTGGGCACATTTTAGAATTTTCTGGAGAGCTTCCCAACAGTCCTCAATCCCGGTATGTCCCCTTAGTGGGTATGAGAAGTTTTATGAAGAAGCTACCTAAGTGTGTCTTATATTTCCGTCTTTAAAAGGCACTGGTGGTGGGATGAGGATGGTGGCTACAAAAGGTACACACGTGGAATCCCTGTGGTAATGGAACTGTTCTGTGTCTTACTGAATTAATTTCAATATCCTGGCTGTGATATATGTTTTTTATTTTGCTATTATTAATATACAATTACATGAGCAACATTATGGTTACTAAACTCCCCCTATTATCAAGTCCCCACAACATACCCCATTGCAGTCACTTGTTATAGAATCACTATTTGTCTTCTCTGTGTTATACTGTCTTCCCCAGTATCCCCCCATCCCACCCCCACCCCCGCTACATTATGTGTGCTAATTGTAATAGCCCTTTTTCCCCCTTATCCCTCCCTTCCCACCCATCTTCCCCAGTCCCTTTCCCTTTGGTAACTGTTAGTCCATTCTTGGGTTCTGTGAGTCTGCTGCTGTTTTGTTCCTTCAGTTTTTTCTTTGTTCTTATACTCCACAGATGAGTGAAATCATTTGATACTTGTCTTTCTCCACCTGGCTTATTTCACTGAGCATAATACCCTTTAGTTCCATCCATGTTGTTGCAAATGCTAGGATTTGTTTTCCTCTTATGGCTGAATAATATTCCATTGTGTATATGTACCACATCTTCTTTATCCATTCATCTACTGATGGACACTTAGGTTGCTTCCATTTCTTGGCTATTGTAAATAGTGCTGCAATAAACATAAGGGTGCATATGTCTTTTTCAAACTGGGCTGCTGCATTCTTAGGGTAAATTCCCAAGAGTGGAATTTCTGGGTCAAATGGTATTTGTATTTTGCATTTTTTGAGGAACCTCCATACTGCTTTCCACAATGGTTGAACTAATTTACATTCCCACCAGCAGTGTAGGAGGGTTCCCCTTTCTCCACATCCTCGCCAACATTTGTTGTTGTTTGCCTTTTGCATGGTGACCATCCTAACTGTTGGGAGGTGATATCTCATTGTGATTTTAATTTGCATTTCTCTGATGACTATTGATGTAGAGCATCTTTTCATGTGCCTGTTGGCCATCTGAATTTCTTCTTTGGAGAAGTGTCTGTTCAGCTCCTCTGCCCATTTTTTAATTGGCTTATTTGCTTTTTGTTTGTTGAGGTGCATGAGCTCTTTATATAATTTGGATGTCAACCCCTTATCAGATATGTCATTTATGAATATATTCTCCCATACTGTAGGATGTCTTTTTGTTCTACTGATGGTGTCCTTGCTGTACAGAAGCATTTTAGTTTGATATAGTCCCATTTGTTCATTTTTGCTTTTGTTTCCCTTGCCCGCGGAGATATGTTCATGAAGCAGTTGCTCATGTTTATGTCCAAGAGATTTTTGCCTGTATTTTTTTCTAAGAGTTTTATGGTTTCATGACTTACATTCAGGTCTTTGATCCATTTTGAGTTTGCTTTTGTGTATGTGGTTAGACAATAATCCAGTTTCACTCTCTTACATGTAGCTGTCCAGTTTTGCCAACACCAACTGTTGAGGAGGCTGTCATTTTCCCATTGTATATCCATGGCTCCTTTATCGTATATTAATTGACCATATATGCTTGAGTTTATATCTGGGGTCTCTATTCTGTTCCACAGGTCTATGGGTCTGTTCTTGTGCCAGTACCAAATTGTCTTGATTACTGTAGCTTTGTAGTAGAGCTTGAAGTCAGGGAGCCTAATTCCCCCTGCTTTATTCTTCCTTCTCAGGATTGTTTTGGCTATTCGGGGTCTTTTGTGGTTCCATATGAATTTTAGAACTATTTTCTCTAGTTCATTGAAGAATGCTGTTGGTATTTTGATAAGGATTGCATCGAATCTGTAGATTGCTTTAGGCAGGATGGCCATTTTGACAATATTAATTCTTCCTAGCCAAGAGCATGGGATGAATTTCCATTTCTTAGTGTCCTCTTTAATTTCTCTTAAGAGTGTCTTGTAGTTTTCAGGGTATAGGTCTTTCACTTCCTTGGTTAGGTTTATTCCCAGGTATTTTGTTCATTTGGATGTGATTGTGAATGGAATTGTTTTCCTGATTTCTCTTTCTGCTAGTTCATCGTTAGTATATAGGAATGCAACAGATGTCCGTGTATTAATTTTGTATCCTGCAACTTTGCTGAATTCAGATATTAGATCTAATAGTTTTGGAGTGGATTCTTTAGGCTTCTTTATGTACAATATCATGTCATCTGCAAAAGGGACAGTTTGAGTTCTTCCTTGCCAATCTGGATGCCTTTTATTTCTTGTGTTGTCTGATTGCCATGGGTAGAACATACAGAAGTATGTTGAATAAAAGTGGGGAGAGTGGGCAGCCTTGTCTTGTTCCCAATCTTAAAGGAAAAGCTTTCAGCTTCTCAGTGTTAAGTATAATGTTGTCTGAGGGTTTGTCATATATGGCCTTTATTATGTTGAGGTACTTGCCCTCTATATCAATTTTGTTGAGAGGTTTATCATGACTGGATGTTGAATTTTGTCGAATGCTTTTTCAGCCTCTGTGGAGATGATTGATCATGTTGTTTTTGTCCTTCTTTTTTTTTGATGTAGTAGATGATGTTGATGGATTTTCGAATTTTGTACCATCCTTACATCACTGGGATGAATCCCAATTGATCGTGATGGGTGATCTTTTTGATGTATTTTTGAATTCGATTTGCTAATATGTTGTTGAATATTTTTGCATCTTTGTTCATCCGGGATATTGGTCTGTAAAATTTTCTCTTTTTATGGTGTCTTTGCCTGGTTTTGGTATTAGAGTGATATTGGCCTCGTAGAATGTGTTTGGGAGTATTCTCTCCTCTTCTCCTTTTTGGAAAACTTTAAGGAGGATGGGTATTAGGTCTTCACTAAATGTTTGATAAAATTCAGCAGTGAAACCATCTGCTTCAGGAATTTTGTTCTTAGGTAGTTTTTGATTACCAATTCAATTTCTTTGCTGGTGATTGGTCTATTCAGATTTTCTGTTTCTTCCTGGGTCAGCATTGGAAGGTTGTATTTTTCTAGAAAGTTGTCCATTTCTTCTAGGTTATCCAGTTTGTTAGCATATAATTTTTCGTAGTATTCTTTCATAATTCTTTGTATTTCTGTGGTGTTCATAGTGATTTTTCCTTTCTCATTTATGATTCTGTTTATGTGTGTAGACTCTCTTTGTTTCTTGATAAGTCTGGCTAGGAGTTTATCTATTTTGTTTATTTTCTTGAAGAACCAGCTCCTACTTTCGTTGATTCTTTCTATTGTTTTATTCTTCTCAATAATATTTATTTCTGCTTTAATCTTTATTATGTCCCTCCTTCTACTGACTTGGGGCCTCATTTATTCTTCCTTTTCTAGTTTCGTTTATTGTGAATTTAGACTGTTCATGTGGGATTGTTCTTTCCTGAGGCAGGCCTGTATTGCAATATACTTCCCTCTTAGCATGGCCTTCTTTGCATCCCACAGATTTTGTAGTGTTGAATTATTGTTGTCATTTGTCTCCATATATTGCTTGATCTCTGTTCTTATTTGGTCATTGATCCATTGATTATTTAGGAGCATGTTATTAAGCCTCCATGTGTTTGTGGGCTTTTTCATTTTCTTTGTGTAATTTACTTCTAGTTTCATACCTTTGTGATCTGAGAAGCTGGTTGGTACAATTTCAATCTTTCTGAATTTACTGAGGTTCTTTTTGTGGCCTAGTATATGGTCTATTCTTAAAAATGTTCCATGTGCACTTCAGAAGAATGTGTGTCCTGTTGCTTTTGGATGGAGTGTTCTGTAGATGTCCTTTAGGTCCATCTGTTCTAATATGTTGTTCAGTGCCTCTGTCTCTTTACTTATTTTCTGTCTGGTTGATCTGTCCTTTGGAGTGAGTGGTGTGTTGAAGTCTCCCAAAATGAATGCATTGCATTCTATTTCCCCCTTTAATTCTGTTAGTATTTGTTTTGCATATGTAGGTGATCCTGTGTTGTGAGCATTTTATAATAGTTATATCCTTTTGTTGGACTGACCCTCTTATCATTATGTAATGTCCTTCTTTTTCTCTTGTGACTTTCTTTGTTTTGAAGTCTATTTTGTGTGATACAAGTACTGCAACTCCTGCTTTTTTCTCACTATCAGTTGCATGAAATATCTTTTTCCATCCCTTTACTTTTAGTCTGTGTAAATTTTGTGTTTGAAGTGAGTCTCTTGTAGGCAGCATATAGGATATAGGTGGGTCTTGTTTTCTTATCCATTCAGTAACTCTGTGTCTTTTGATTGGTGCATTCAGTCCATTTACATTTAGGGTGATTATTGATAGGTATGTACTTATTGCCATAGCAGGCTTCAGATTTGTGCTTACCAAAGGTTCAAGGGTAATTCCCTTATTATCTAACAGTCTAATTTAACTCACTTAATGTGCTATTCCAAACACAATCTAAAGCTTCTTTTTTTTCTCCTTTTTCTTCCTCCTCCGTTCTTTGTATGTTATAAATCATATTCTATACTCTTTGTCTAGCCCTTGGGTGATATCTATTTAGCCTTAAGAATACTTTCATCTATAGCAGTCCCTCCAAAATGCACTGTAGAGGTGGTTTGTGGGAGGTAAATTCTCTCAACTTTTGCTTATCTGAAAATTGTTTAATCCCTCCTTCAAATTTAAATGATAACCTTGCTGGGTGGAGTATTCTTTGGTTGGAGGCCCTTCTGCTTCATTGCACTAAATATATCATGCCACTCCCTTCTGGCCTGTAAGGTTTCTGTTGAGAAGTCTGATGATAGCCTGATGGGTTTTCCTTTGTATGTGATCTTTTTTCTCTCTCTAGCTGCTTTTAAAAGCCTGTCTTTATCCTTGATGTTTGCCATTTTAATTATTATATGTCTTGATGTTGTCTTCCTTGGGTCCCTTGTGTTACAAGATCTGTGCACCTCCGTGGCTTAAGTGACTATCTCCTTCCCCAGATTGGGGATATTTTCAGCAATTACCTCCTCAATGACACTTCTATCCCTTTTTTTTATCTCTTCATCTTCTGGTACCCCTATAATGCGAATATTGTTCCATTTTGATTGGTAACACAGTTCTCTCAATATTCTTTAATTCTTAGAGATACTTTTTTCTCTCTGTGCTTCAGCTTCTTTGTATTCCTCTTCTCTAATTTCTATTCCATTTATAATCTCTTCTACTACACCTAATCTGCTTTTAAATCCCTCCATTGTATGTTTCATTTCAGATATGGAATTTCTTAATGGTTGAATCTCCATCTTAAACTCGTTCCTGAGTTATTGAATAGTTTTCTGTACCTCCATAAGCATGTTTATAATTTTTATTTCGAACTCTTTTTCAGGAAGATTGTTGAGTTCAGTTTCATTTGGCCCTTTTTCTGGGGTTTGTGAGATTTTGGTCTGAAGTATGTTCTTTTGACATTTCATATTTCTGTGTGTTGCCCACTAGTCCAGAGAAGCTCCAGTCTCTGGAGCTGCTCAGCCCCTAGAGTGAGGTTGGGAGTCATAGGGAAGCAGAGCTGGTGCCTGTGGGGAGGAAAGATCTGTTTCCTGATTCCTGTCTGTGCTGCCTGTCTCCAGTATCAGAGCCAGTGGGCCAAGCACACACATGTAAGCCTCTGTGCTTTGCGTCTCTAGCTGTTGTAGGCAGGGGCTCCCTCTGGCTGACCTGATGCCAGTACAGTGACTGCCAGTTTGCAAACCAGTGCTGGAAGGCTAGGAGGAAGGTGCAGCAGGCTGCATGTCACAGTGGGCGGCCTTGGAGCTGAGCAGGCAGCCAGGGGGATGGAGCACCTGAAGCTCCTCAAAGTTCCCAACCAGCTGGGCAGACTGCACCCAGCCAACCTTGTCCAGCTCTCCCTTCTCCTGTACAGCAAGCTCCGTACACACCCCACCCCTTCAGAAGCCTTCTCGCTGCTAGGAAGCCTCTGAGACTGCCCACCCCTCCTCTGACAGAGAGCGGCTGGATGTGGATCCCCTCCTCCACAACAGTCGGAATGTCAGTCTCTCAAGCACTCCGCCTGTCTGCGGTCCCTAACGTCCAGAGCACCACACAAAATAGGCTTCCACTCACAAAGCAGATCTCCAGGGCTAGGCGCTCAGCAGTCCCAAGCTTCCACCCCCTCCCCGTTCTGTTTATGTTCCTCCCACTGGTGAGCTGGGGTGGGGGAAGGGCTTGGGTCCCGCCGGATTAAGGCTTTCCTACGTTAACGCTGTTTCATGAGGTCTGCTCTGTTCGTGAGGTGTGTATGCAGTCTGGTTCAGCCTTCTTTCTTCTTGCTTTTTTACAGTTAGTTGTATTAATTAACTATATTTTTGTATTATTTGTGGTTTTGGAAGGAGTTTTCTGTGTCCTCTCATGCCGCCATCTTGAATCTCTCTGAAGCCAATCCTACGCATCACATAATTTATTTGTAAATATTTCAGTATATATCTCTAAATGGTAAGAACTTAAAAAAATGACATAATCACAACCATTTGGTGGAAATGTAATCACATTTAAAAGTTAATGATGAAGGAACACTGTCTTTATTTTCATCATTTATCTTGTCTCCTTATTTAAAATTTAATATTAAATTTATGTCAACAATATCAATTTACACATACATACCCTGAAAGATATCCAGGATGTGTCATTAAGTGAAAGAACAATTAGTAGAATAATTTTTATAACATGGTTCAATTTCTCTCTTAAAAGTTATAAATATCTACATATATTTTTGTTTAACCATGTAAGAAGATTATAAAGATATGTTAAACCAAGAATTTTAAAAATATGTATATTAGTTTTGGAATTAAATTTTCAAAAAAGAATTCATGAAAGGAGGAACTTAAAGAAACCATGGCAATGTGTGAAATGAGAGACATTGTCAGGTCATGGTGTCCTGTCCGAGAGAAGTCCCTCAGTTGAATAATGTCACTCCCAGGTTAATCAGAGTAGCACTTGGCTTGTGGAGAGTGTTGGCTATGTGCCAGGCACTTTGATGGGTGCTTTCGATCTGATTATTTATTTCTCAGCATAACCCTTTGAGGTGGGCATTCCCATTTCACAGATGAAGAAACACGATCTGCCATGGTTAAATAACTTGCCAGGATTTTGGAACTAAGGTTCTGGACTCCCCTTAAAACCATGCTGCACTCACTTCACTGGTCATTCCACTTCCCTGCTTCTGATGGTGTCGCTGTTATGGAATAAAGTTTGTATGTCTGTTTGTCCTTGTTTGACTCTTTTGTCACTTAACTTTTGTATTAGCTTTATTTTACTATAAACTCAATGGTTTAGGCAAAATAAAGTATAGTTCCTCTCATTTTCCCCCTTGTTCCTAGAATCTGACTGTTCTGAAGGAATAAGGAAAGAAACACTCTCCCCCAAACGTCATGCTTTTCTGATTTGAGAAACATTTAAATAACAGCCAGATTGTTCCTCACATTAGTGGCTTTTGGTGCAGTTTTCCACCTGCCTAACCTTTTTTTTTTTTTTTTTTGGCAGAAAATGTCACACAGCTTTCTTAATTTATCTATTTCATAAGTATAGTGCAAAGAGACTACAAATGTTTGGGAATACAAGTTCCCAGCACTTTTATCTGGACTACATTCCAAATCATAGATGTAAACCAGCTGCAACTACTTTTTCCTAAAGTCTTTATGGATTAGTCCTTGCTCACTGTAGAAAATTTGTTTTTTCAACTTCACCTTAGCATCCACTATGTTTTGGGCTTTTTTGGGTCATTTTTGTTGCTTAATATAACTTTATTATTTAACAAATAATGCAACAGGAAAGGAAATTAGTCTGTAAACAATATATGTACACACAAACACTATAATATACATAGATTGTTTTTGTATTAAAAACATTATATCCCTCATTTATTGGTGATAATTGAGATATTACTGTGTACCCAAAAGAAAACTGTCTTTAACCCAAAGAAAATTGCTACAAAAATTTGCAGAAATTAACCGATTCTTTAAGAAGATGAGTAGTTTGAAGTTTTCCATCCTTTGCACACTTTTGCTCTGGCCATCCCATCAGGTTCATAGGCGCTTCACAGCCTGGACTGAGAAAATGCCCCTGATGAGACAGTCTTCCGGAACTTAGGCCACTTGATGTCCCTCTTTACACACAATGAAAAAGTACAGCAAGTATGAACTGCACAGACCACAGGAATGTACTGTCCAATCCTGCCTGTATTAAAATAAGATTCGAGACTTTAATTATTTAGATTTAAAATTTTGCCCTTCATATTAGCTGGGTAGTAGTCACTCTGGTGGGTAATTCACAGTGTTTGGAGAAATAAACTAAATATTAATTCTTCAAATGTATAGCTAGCTCTATTCTGTACCTCTGAGTTTAGATACCCCAAAGAGATTTTTTAAAAATTGTAATATCGTTGATATACAATATTATATTGGTTTCATATGTACAACATTGTGATTTGACAATTAGGTACATTACTAAATGCTCACCATAGTAAGGGCAGTTATCCTGTAATTATATGAAAATATTACAGTATTATTGGCTCTATTCCCTATGCTGTACTTTCATTCCTGTGACTAATTTATTTTTCAATTTGAAGTTTGTACCTCCTCGTTTCTCCTTCATCTGTTTCATCCATCACCTTGTCTCCCCTATGGTAACCAATAATCTGTTGTCTTTGTTTGTGAGTCTATTTCTTTTTTGTTTGTTTTGTTTTTTAGATTTCACATGTAAGTGAAGTCATATGGTATTTGTTTCTTTCTGACTTATTTCACTTAGAATAATACCCTCTAGGCCCATCCATATTGTTGCAAATGGCAAGATTTTGTTCTTTTTTATGGCTAATATTCATTGTATATATGTACCACATCTTTACCCGTTCATCTATTGATAGACATTTAGGTTGCTAGCATATTTTGGCTATTGAAAGTAATGTGATAAACATAGAAGTGCATATATATTTTTGATTTAGTGATTTTGTTTCTTTGGGTAAATTGGGAGATCTAATTCAGAAGTCATGTTGTAGGAAACTCAGTTCTGGAGCCTGCCTTCTAGGTAGGTCTCACATTGGTGTCTAGGGCACCTCATTAGTTTAGTTGATTTACAACCCTGTTCCTCCAACGAGATGTATTTTTCCTGTGACTTATACACCATGGTTGGCTTTTTAGTTATTTCTTCTTCTGAATCATCTTGCAGTTGTTGTTACTAGAAAGCAAATGTCCAGGTGTGAGTGTTTGGTTGTGTGATAAATGGTACTTTAATATAACCTCTGGCAGAAAAGAATGTCTGTAAAGTCATGGCTTTCATGACATTTGAAGTATTTGGGATAGAAATTTTCTGAAAGATCTCTACTTAACTATTTGGTTAACTTAATAGACAACTGTGACTCCAACAAGGTTAACTGCGACAATTCCAGAACTAGAGAGGTTGTGGTGTACTATGGTTAAGTGCTTTGGGTCTGAAGTCCCATAGTCTGGGTTTAAATCCTGCTACTGCCATATATCAGTTGTGTGAGCTTGTACAAGTTACATCACTTCACTGTGCCTCAGTTTCTGCATTTGAAAATGGCACGATCATTGTACATAGTTTACTGAGCTATTATGAAGATTAAATAAATGAATATAAGTTAAACAGCACAGTGCCTGGTACATGGTGAGTGCTGAGTAAATGCTGGTAGAATTAGAATACATGTCTCCTACCTCAGTGGATTGCCTAATAGTTGTATTACATTGTCTGTCTTGACATACCTTAAATATAGTAAAATATTTCAATAGCGTTTCTCATTAGAAGTGATTAAATATTTTAGAAAAGAACAATCATTTAACAAATATCAACCCATTTTTTTCACATGAGAGATGGCCATGTAAAAATGAAGAATATGGAATAAAATGAAAAAAATAAATGATGTATGTTTGAATATATTCAGGTAGTGTGTTACATAATAAATAATTTTTTTAATACAGCCACAATTCCTAATTTGCATAAATAATTGTCCACTCTAGTGGCTCATTAGATAAATTGAGCCCCACTAACCAATACAAATGTACATCTGAAATGTGAAACTGTTACTGGAAACTCACTGGAACTGAAATTTCCAGTAAAGGGAACCCTTGATTTTTCAATAAAAGAAGAAATAATCTGTTCTGGGCCTATGTAGATGATATGGATTTAGCAATGATTTGTTCTTTAATTATAATCACTTACTGCCTTTTAAAGAGAGATTCATGTCTTTGCAGCTCTCTATGAAGATGGAGTGCTATAGCAACAGTGGCTATCTTAGATATATGATACTGTCCACCAGTTAGACTGTTAGTGTCAGCTCTGTGCATTGAGCCATGTGTAGTGAGTTAAGCTCTATTTCTATTCTTATTAGGTATCGTGACAGACACTTTAGGAACTAGCCTACTCCACTGTCATTCTCACTAGTGTTGTTTCTTGCTTCAAACCCTAACTTTTCTCAAATATCGGGTGGCCATGTGCTTTAGCAGAAATTGGGGTTCCCTTCAGCTTTGAATGGAGGTGAATCTTGAATATCTAAATCAGACATTCTAATTCTAATTATTATCTTGAGAGTGATTGATTTAGGCGTGGGTATATATGACACAATTTTGGCCAACGAGAACTGAGGGGGATCTGGGGAGCAGGGTGCTTCTGGGACAGATTTATGTGTAGAAGGGAACACTTTTGCCTCTGACTGTTGTCGTCTTTATATGGTGCCTGCAACTGCCACAGTAGAAGCACTCTTAGGGCCTGGAGCAGGGCCAGTCTCAAGGGGCAAGCCAACATGCTTATGTGGGCAGAGTAGACAGGCAGAAACAGAAAGATCTAGATCCTTCTTGATACTGGTGAATTGCCATGTGAACTTACCCTGTAGCTACTATACCTCTGGAACTCTTTTGTGATATACTAAAAATAATTACCTAAGCTAATTTTACTCAGCCTTCTGTTTTCAACAGAAACATGCTAACTGATAAAATATAAACTCATGTATTATGATTCTGGTCTCTTTGTAATCTTTTATCGTAGTTGCCAGAATGAGCTGAAGTCTGAATATCTGCTCAGTAGGACCAGGCATAACACATGCCTCTTCTCTCATGATTTCATTTGCCAATGAGCACTATCTCGATAATTCTAAAATTTAAATTCATTTTAACCAGTGATGTTTCTTTATACCTTGAGTTAGTCTTTTAGGTATGATTGTGTAAATATCAAATTATGAAATTATTTTCATAGGATCCCATTTTTGTTGCAGTTTCTTTTACTTCTTTTAAGCTCCTCAGACATATCATTCTGGGGCACAGTACACATAAGGAGGCCAACCTGAATGGGAGATTACCTCAGTGCAAGGGGTACTGTAGACCTTTTGTTACATTAGCACAGCCTTTGAGCTGACATACTGTTTCCCTAACAATAATGGTTAATTTAGATGTCTTAAAACTAATTTTCCTTCTTATTTTTTTTAAAGTCATGAGCTCAGAATCATGCAATAGACTCAGAAGACTGAGCATATGTGAATTGGAATTAGTGTTGTGATAAATGAAACAAAAAATTCCACATATATTTTGGATATATTTAACTTTTCTGCTGGATGATTACTAGACAAATATGTTAATTGATTCATGTAAATCACCAGAGTTATAGTTTTATAGGAGCCTTATAAAATAAATGCAATTGGCTAGCGATCAAGTCTATAGGGAGGTCTTATGATCTTCAGAAAATATCCCTCAATTAATTTCACTCCAGAATAAATTGCTTTATCGTGGCTACCACCCCTTTATATGCTCTTACCATGCATAGCTACTGACAGAATAGTATCCCTCTTTACTATGTGAGTAACTCTTATTTGAATGTTATGGTTTCACCAAGAGATTTGTTATCAGACCAAACCATGACTGTAGGGGTTGGGGTCTCAAAAAAGGGTGACACTGCCATCAGGTACTTTTAATCAGTCATCCAGGTAAAGCAAACTGTGAGTGAACTGAACAAATGGCGCCTGTTCAGAGAGACCCTCCGGATCCCCAGGTGAGGCCTGAGCATTGCTATGTAGTGATTTCTTCCTCTCTTGGTAGTAAATAAACTAATAGACTATGATCATTGTTCTTAGTCAAAGAACAAGACCCCATTCACTTTTGTGGTAAACAGGCTGCAGTATTATCTACATTGAGGAGGAAAGTAAGGTATATCTGCATAAAGCTTAAGAAATACCCACTTAAATCCTATTAATTTAGAATACTTTCCTGCTAGCACTTTCTAGTAGGTATGTCTGTAGAGAGAGACTGCAAACAAACTCGTTCTTTCCTGTCCCATACAAGGCACAACAAAGCTGTGACTGATGTCACTATGGGTTTTCAGTTTCTGCTATAGACAAGTAAAACCTTTTTCAGGATTCTTACCTACTTTCTGGGAAACCTTTCTCCAACTCAGTCCCTACAGAAACTCACATGTAGAGGGAAAACTCCTTTCTACTCTCCACTCCCTAACTGAGCAATGCCAGGTTTGGATGATAAAAAATCTCATCTTTAGGCAGATGCTGAAATCAGTATGAATAATAATGAGATACTGTTTGGCATTGCATTTGGTGGGAAACTGAAAGTGTGTGAGGCCCTTTTATAAGTCTTAATCTAATGGCATCCTGAGATTTCCTGCCCATCATGATATAAAGAATTAAAGCACAGTTTTTGCTGGAGATGAGAGGCATCACCCACTTCAGGGAATGCTAAGACAGGCCCTAAAAGTTCTGTCTTCAATGGCATCCATGAGGCCCACAGTTCAGATTAGTGTTGAATCACTAGCTCTTTTGTGGAATAACAGTGTGAATATTTGTGAGGGCCAAGAGGCTTATGTAGCAATTGTGCTGGACTCTGTAAACTTGACTGCTTTTATTCATCCTATACAAAGTGAAATAAGTGTTTTTGAAAATTTTAATGTGTCTCATTTGTATTAAAGAATGCTAAGAAAATTGTGTGTGTGTGTGTTTGTGAAAAATAATAGGGTAGGGCAGGGCTACAGTCACTTGGTCAGCCTCTATCCTTCAGAAGAAGCTCCTTCACGTACTGAAAGCTTTCAAGTTCTGTGTTTTATTTTAATAAGTGAGGCGAAATTCCAATATAGTGACTCATACAGCCTCATCTGATTATATAATACATCACATTTGTTTTCATATTTCAGAGTATTCTCAAATGTTTTCCAGGTGTTTTTGTATGATTTGTACCATTTATTGTAAACCTTTGAGTGAGAAGATTTTTTTGTATTCTAATTCTTTTGTATTTTGCACATGACACATACTGCAAATTGCAGGGATTTAGTAAATTCTGATAACTTGCCAATTTTAACTAGTAAACCAGATCTTTAAAGTTTTAAAAAAACTTTAACAGGAGCAGTCTTAAGCTCTTTTCTTAAGGAACCCATTTAGGAAAGGATGTATAAATATTTCAGTTTTCTTGATAGCATTCTTCCTATGATTTCCACTTCTTAAAGAATGTAATAGACATAATTTAAGCACTTCAGCTACTGTCACCATATAATCTACTAAGCACATAATTGTGCAGTGTATATGTTTCTTATACATCCCTGTCAACCATACCTTACTTCTTCTTCAGTTTTTCAATATCTTTTCATTTTTAGTTCAAATGCCACTTTTCCTACCCAGTCAAGTAAGATGTAAAGTACAAAAGGGAGGCTGGGTCTTTGGGGTGTTGAGACTTTTCTTTCCTCTTGGTTCATTTGATCATGATATGCCTTCTATCTCTAGAGTGCACGCCTGACCTACAATTAGATTTCATGGCAACCATGAGGCCCATAGTCTCAGAGGTATGTAGGGACTGAAGGCAGCAGTTGAAGGAAGAAGCAAACACACCAAAATAGATAGATCTGCCTTGGTTAATGAAAATCACAGGTGGAAAACCTTTTTTTCTCTTGTGGACATGCCAAGATTTTAGAACTGATGCTATTAATCAATCTGTCTTAAAACAGCAACTGTTGCAAATATGTAATATAGAGTATCAGTAGAATAGATAACAAACTTTTAACTAAGCCTAGTTTTTTTTATTGAAGTTAGAAAATGTTGCCAAGCTTTAATGTAATTGAAAATGTTTAGAGGTTTTCCTGAACAGTTGCTTGATATATCAAAACCAAAAAAGGCAATTTTGAATCTAATTTTGTTTGTTTACTGTGTAATACAGGATTCTTGGCTTTGAAATTTTTCCATGCTTGGTGAAATATGAGTGTCAGTGTGTAACAAAGTAGTCTATTGAAAAGAACATTGTGTCCACTAGGGAAGAGTTGATATGAGTGATGATCTGGAATTACCATATCTCAAACATTCTGATTGCTTCATATGGACAAAGGAGAGAGTCTAGACTTGGCCAAGGGTGAAAGGGTTTTTTTGCCTCAACCACTTCTTGGTGCAAGATCCCCAAGGTGGGGGGTTGTTGGGGAGGCACTCTGGTCCAGGCTGGAGGAACGAGGGTAGTTTGGGACCTTGATAAAAAGCAGACGCTGGAGCATCCACACAAAGATGGATGTTATATCATGAGATAATGCTTGGCACAGCTTCTGTAGGAAGGCCTGGAATTTTTCTATACTCCCAAACATTTTTCCAAGGGCTTTTTGATTTTTCTCAGCCCAAATGAACAGGCATAGGTAGTTATATTTTGGTACTAGCTTTTGGAGGAAGAAAGCCATAATTTGAGTAAACTTGCTGTGCAAAAAAAAAACAACAAGTGGACTTTAACCAAGAGTTTCTGTCTATTTGATTAAAACATTAGTATGCAAAGAGAGAAATCACTGCTGTAGAGTGGTTTTACATCTTTACCTTTCCAGGGGAGTCCCAACTGTAAATGTTTTTCCCATTTTTTCAATCATTGACACCTCTCAGAAATGCAGTATTTTGGTGGCTAGTAACACTATATCTGCTAGTCTTTTAAACCCAGAAGCAATACAAAGGTCTCTTTTAGGGCCATAGGTTTTGATTTGTGGGTCAGAAAGTAAGGTCACTATATGCAGAAGGAAGTTGGACTAAAAAAAAAATACACAAAATCAACCTAGTTTCTCACCGCATTGGGTACATACTAAAGTATCTGGGCCAGGTTGTCATGCAGCCCCTGCTTGAACATCTCCCCTAATAAATTGGGAGCACACCTCAGAAGGCATTTAATTATTAGTAAGCTTCATATCTTTAGGCAAACCTGTTTCCTAAAGTTTCATCAGGAGCAACAGAGAATGTCCTTTAGTTTGTTGTGATGAGCCCTTAGTTATGCAGATGGTTATTTTATCCAACCCCTTCCCCCACCCCCAATCTCTTCTCTTCCAGACCAAACTTCATTAAGCATTTTAATCATACCATTCATAACAAGATTTTCACCATTATAGGAGAATTCACACTGTACTTAGTCTGTGGTTTTCCTGCTAGCTTCTGCAGAATAGAACTGGATCTACCCTCCCTTTTAAAAGTCTCTGATAATGCAAATTAACATCACTTTAGTTTATTTGACAACCACATTTTAATGTTGGTTAATCAACTGAGCTTGTGTGGTCAATTGATACCTCTATTTCTAATAAATAACTTTCTCCCTCCTATCCCTTCCCCCACTCCCATGTTCTTGTGCATTTGATTCTTAAAATTGGCATATGGGACTTTACCTTTTATACCTTATATATATGTTTTTTGAATTCTGACCTGCCATTCAAATCTGTCAAGTTTTTGTAAAATTTTGATTCTTTATCTAATGTACTGGTTTTCTTGTCAACTGCAAATTTAAGTATGTTTTCCATGTTTTTATGTGTTATTATAGTATTGTAAAAAAGCACGCACTTGCAATGAGACAGGTCTTGGTTTTGAATTCCACCTACATGTATCTGCTGTCTGATGCTGGCATGTTATTTAAACTCCCTAAGCCCATTTTGTACATATGAAAATTAAAATGATAATTTCTACCTCTTAGGTTTGTGTGAGCATTCACAATAATATAAGTGCCTATTGCACAGTAGCTGATGGTGATGGTAATAATAAATGTTTTATTGATATGGACTCAGAATCAATTATCTTATTTTCTTTCTCTTCATTTGGGTCATAGTTAATATTTTGGATAGAGCCAAGGACAGAAAACCATGTAGCCTCTGGAGACCATTCTCCAGGTTGGCATCCATTAATTAAACAAATGTTATTGAACAATAAATATTATTGAGGACAATTTTGTTTCAGTATTATTCTAGAGATTAGGGTCACAGTGGTAAAAGACAGCAAAGTCCCTGCCTTCATGGAGCTGACATTCAAAAAGGCAGGGCTGCTTCATAATGTAGGGACTCATTCACATAGAATTTGTTATCTTTGCAAGAGAAGAAGACGTACATACATATGTGCATATCGAGACTCAGATGGATAGACAAACATGTCTCTGTATATAATGCAGTGTCAGATAGTGGTAAAAACTAGTCTATATATCATATAATGGCATCAATTGTTTAGAAAAATAATACAAAGTAGTCAGAATATGGTGGGGGCAGATACTATCTTATATCCCATGGGTTAGAAAGAACCTCTTTAAGGAGGCTGGGAGAGTCTTGACACAGGGAGGAAGTGAGCTAGGCAACTCTGAAGATAAAGGTTCTGGTTAGAAGGATATTGATTCATAGAGCAGTTTTTGGTATGAATTGTCAACCAGAAATGTATTCTCTTAAAAACACTGTCTTACTTATCTAATAGGCCCTAAGAATATTAGGAGACTTTTAAATATGCTTGCCTTAATTAACATAAGCCTCAGATGGATCTGAGCTTGGGGGCCTTGGGGAGGTATAGCATTTGTATTCCTTCATGCATTGAAGGCTTTTTCTCTCTGATGTTTCTCTCTGAGCAAATGTGTGACTTCATGGAGCATAAAGCAAAGGGGACTCCCATCAGCCAGCCAGATCTTCTGAATCAACTCTGAACCACAGGGTGGGCAACAGGAGCCTCAGCCAGGTTGCTCTCATATCCCTCACTGTGTACATGACATCCTCACTTCCACCAGTCCTTAATCCTGCAGAAAAGAGGCATGCAGGACCTCCAGTGAATCCTTCCTGGTTCCCAGTGATCACCACTTCCTTTTCTAAGGGCTCACAAATTATCTAATTATTTTAGAATATTACTATATTTCAAAATCAATCTTGTTGATCTGTAGATCATAGAATATATTTTTTTCCTCCCCCTATGTTGATAAATTAAAATACTATTTTTCTAGCTCCACTGCCCTGGTACCTTTTCTATTCCTTGTAATCCCTGAAAGATTACTGACAGTGACTCTCAGATTACATCTGCAAGTCTGTCCATGCTCAGGGATGTAATTTGTTTAGGCCTGGAGACTTGAACTCATTTAAAACAGTGAGATGGTTTCCTGCTATCACCTTACTTATCTCATACTTCAATTCCTTCTAAAGTACATTTATTCAGCTGCTCCCCCATTCCCCCTGAGTTTAAAGATCATTCTCCTTGACAAAGAAGATGGAACTACAACAGAAGTTGTGACATATAACTTTCTCTTTGTTGTTTGTTAATGTTAGATTATCTGATGCCGGCAGTGAGTGTGTTCTTCAGGTTCATCTTTTTTACTTTGATTGTAGCTGTTAAGGGGTATATTGTATGTTTCTGAGTTTGTGGATGAAAGGCTTAAGCATGTTTTACGTAGCATGTTTTATTTCACTACAACACATTGAGGAATTAGCCCTCCTATTGTATTCTTTCAGTTCAATACTCTTATGCACATATGAGTGAGGGCTCTGGAACCAAACAGTCCAAGGGTAAATCCTGACTGTTCCACTTCCTATAGCAGTGAGACCATGGACAGGTCAGTTAACTTCTCTGAGCCTGAGTTGCCTTGTGTGTAAAATGGAGATAATAATGCTTAACTCCTAGGATTTGAGAGTAAATGATTTAGTATACATACAGGGCTTAAAATAGTGTCTGGCGCAAAGTAAGTGCTTATTACCATTACTACCATCATGTTTCCTAATGTATTCTTACCATCTTTCAAATATATTTTTAAATGTCTGACCTCATCAGAGAGCTTCCTGGTCAGCCACAGTTTGTCTTGTGGTCAGGGCACATCCAATCCAATTTTTTGTATCTTGTATCTCTGTGTATCCATTTCCAAACAGTGAGAATTGATATAAATGATGCTGTGAGGCTCTCAAAGACCATGGATCAAAAAGGAAAGATTACATTGCATTCAATGTGCTCATGGCAGCATCAAAGTAAATGGATGCATTTTTATGAGGACTTTCATTTGAGTCTTGTTTGAAATTAAAAAAGGACTTTCTTCTTAACCAGAGAATCCAAGTAATCAGTGCACCTATTTCCAAGAGGTCTGGCTTAGTTTGAATGGTAAAGGAAAACTTATCTTGGTCCTACGTGAGGGCAGACAAATCCATGACACTCATGGGAATCCTCATATACTGTTTCATAATGTATGAAAAAATAAAAATTGTCAGGGAATCCTGAGCCTATCAGATGTTTGGACCATATTAGGGCTGTTGGTGGAAACTTTGATAGAATTTGATTGGTTTCTGTATGGAGGGACTCTCCATCCCCCTGCCTTTATGTTTTCATGATGAATTCTTCTGCATAACAAACATCACATTCCTGGCCTTCTCTGATTGGAGAAAGAACTAAACCTACATTCAGATGTTTCTTTCTTGGAGCTCTCCTTCTGCAAGATACTGACACAGGTTGGAAACTTACAGAAGCAGCCACTGCCTGGGTGAGGAGGGTCCCACAGCAGTCAACTGAAGCCTATCTATGTCTGGTGCATAAGTCTGCCATTTTGAGAAGCAATATTACAAGTACCTTTGTGCCCAAACCTCAAGTCAATTTCTCAAAGCAGTTTTATCAGTAATAGTAGTAAAGCTGATGTTTTGATCTCTATTTGTCTGTCTCTTGCATCTTGTTTCTCAATAGATTCTTAACTTGAGAAGGGGAGAGAAGGATGCTATTTATTGATCCTTTTATACCTCAAATGATGTGAACAATAAAAGTGAATGTAAGCAATATTCATTAGCACCTTTCTTTACGTGTAACCAAGATGTGAACCAAGACCATCTTTAGGCAACCTATGAAAAAATGGCCTGATTGACTTTCCCCTCAAAAAGCCTACCCTTATTTCTTTCATCAGGGTCAAATGAATAATTCTAGAAACGCATGATGAAAAAGGAGCTACTGGCAGTACATAGGCAGAGGGAAAAGCTAGATTGAGCTGCTTGGAAAATGACTTTCAGGGGTAGGGTAGGAGGCTATTCTTTTAGAATAGGAGGCAGAGGAGTGTCACTGCCCTGGGGAAAAGGGAAAGTTTGAGTAGGATTAAGAGCTGAGGTCATGTAGAGGCACAGAAACTAAGATTGGAAATTTCTTAAAATTATTGTTTTGTACAATGCAATCTCTGGATACATTTTCAGTGTCTCCCTTAACAATTGTTTATCATCTTAATCCTTGCCAAGACAGCTAAAGAGTAGACTAGAGGGTGGAAAGAACGTAAAAGGTGGCCTGGATATGTGGAAGATGGAACATGAATGTGAAGAACCCAAGAAGTAGGACCGTGTTTATAGTTGATTCATGCATGATTCAAACAGATTGACCAGAAAAGAAGACCTAGGACGCATTAGGCAGGACCTTCCAGGAGTGTAAGGAAATGAGCAGAGGAGAAATTTGAGTTCTCAAGATGAAGAACCAAGGAGAACCTTGGTGAACCACAAAGTTAATGCCAGGCAAGCCCGAATATAGGAGTATTCTTTGGTATTTGGATGGGAGATTGGTTTCCTAGGGTCTGATAACAGAGTTGAAGCTAAATCCAAAATTCGTGAAATATTTATTGGTCAATTGTTATGTTTGTCACTGTGCTGGGCAGTAGTAAAAGATGGTGAGCTAATATAATGTAACTCTTGCTTTCATTAGGCTTACAATCTAGTGAGAGGTAAAGCCAATGAAAAAGGAAATGTTGCATGTGCTACATGGTACGGGGTGCCATGGCAACACAGAGGCTGTCCCTGACCCAGTAGTTGGGAGATAGATCAGGGAAATCTTTCTGGAGGAAGCTCTGTCTAAGCTGAGACCTGAAGGACAAGTCAGAGTTAAGCAAGCAAGGAAGAGTATTCCAGGTAAAGTGAGTAGGATGTGGCAAGGCCTAGGGGACAGACAAGAAGAAGCTTCAGGACTTGACATTCAGAAACCCGCAAGTGGGTCAGCTCTTCAGGTAGTCACTTTGCCTGAGGTTGGAGTGTGCAGGAAAAATAAAATGGGACTTGGCAAGGTCACCGGGTGGAAAATGTCCCTTGGTTTCTGTTCCTAGGTGCAAAGGATGAGCAATAAAAAGTGGTATTGAGAGGGGCTCCAGGCAGGTGGAGTGGGTGTTGTGAGAGTGTCTGGTTGCTGAGGCAATGGGCAGAGGGATAGCATGTTGCTAAGACCAGAAAAAGAACAATATGGTATGGGAAAGTGAACCTTGTGCATAGCTAGGAAAAAAAGGCAATTTAGTTTTACATGTTACATTTTAATAATAGCCATTTGTAACTGCCTAATGAAATCTGTGAACAAAAGTTCATTTCCAGGAGAATAATCTCTAACTGATATGCAATGCCTCAGTAGGATTTGGCCAGGTTTTAATTTTAGTTTGAATAAATAATGTAAGATACTAGGCTGGGTGAGATAAAAGAAAATCTCTGTACTTTCATCTCTCCATGATGGAAATAATAACTACTTTATTTCAAAACAAGTTTCCAATTAGTTTCTGTGAAATATTACTATCCCCTTTTTCTAGATACTGTAGCTCATTTTGAAACTTAATTTTGATAATATATAAACATTTTTGAAACTTACTGTACAGAGTGACAGTTATATTGGAAAGAGGAGTGCGCTTGGGCCATAACCATATTTTTGGGGACTGTTCTAAATAATAGTAATAATAATAAAAGAGAATCAGTCAAAGTGTGATGTCATTTCAGTGCTATTCCTGACGTGTCATGGACTTATCTTTATAGAGTATAAATTAAAGCCACTTCCTCCAAAGTTGTTCGGTGGACTTTATTTTTTCAAGACTAGTTATGCTTCACTTAAGGCTACATATTGTTTTGTCCCTATTTAAAGAGGCAATATTATTTAAGTAATTCATGTACTTAGACCATAAACACAATTGAGCACCAACTGTGTACTGGGCACTGGGCCAGGTGCTGGGGCTTGTGCAGTGAATCAGGCAGATGTGACCTTTGCCTTTGAGATGCTTGTAGTCTAGGAGCACTTGAGAAATTCTGAGGGCACTTTGGAGGAGAGGGCACCCTCGATCCTACAAAAATAAAGACCACACATGTTAATTTGTGTTTTAAGTCAGGACCTGACAGTTATCTGAGTCTTTGCAGATAGATAAACTGAGGTGCAGATTACTCAGGCTCAAACCCTTAAAAATAAAGTGGTGATTTCAGTTGAAAAGTTGGTCCCTTGATGAGTTCTTCACACCCCAGGTCCCATAAGCTCACTTTTCTATAATTGCGATGTACTACTCCCTCTGTTTTCCTTCCCTCAGTGCAGAAAGACAGACTGGTGATGCTATTTTTCAGATGAAGAAAAGAAGGCAGGGGGAGTTTACCCAAGGCCACTTATCACTTTTATGGAGGAGACAGAATCACAACTCCTACCATTTGAGTTTCCAGGCTGTTGCCTAGCTACCAAACCTCCCTGCCTCTTCCACTGCACAGCAGCAGAGCAGGCACTTAATAATCATAATTGATGGTGCTGGCTGAAAGGGAGAGCTCAGAGAGATTCTGGGGAGTTTGTTTTTACATACCAATGAATTTTATTCTTCCTGTGGTCAATAACCTATAGCCATTTGTTTTAGATAGCATTCTTGTCTTAGTCCACAATGAAGCTTTCTTATCTACATTGATGATTTCTCTTTTCTCTTTCTCAACTATTCTCTCTAGGGGAATTCAGTTGCTGTTTACAGGTATTACACATTAAAATATAATACAATGTCTTTCCTAGGGTTTCCCAGACAGGAGTCTCACTATAGCAATTTTAAGAAATAGAATGCAATTCAGTGAAAGTTAAATAAATCACACCAGGAAGTAACACTTCTGTTTCTTAAAGTATTAGCTCCATTAGTTAATTGATTAATTATGTTGAAAATATTTGAGCACCTATTTGTTCCACATAGCAGAAGGATTTATTGAGTGCCTGGAATGTGCCAAATACCATGCTAATTCTGGGGATTCTGTAGTTTTCTCATGTTGCTTATAGTCAAGGGGAGTCAGCCAATCTGAAGTAATTACACATGCAGACACGTGCAGCTTTTATTCTGTGCCTCAAAGGAGAAGCACAGTCAGGGAAGGCTTCTCAGGGAAGGCTTCCCAGAGAAAAAGATGCTTGAGTTGAATTCTGGTCAATAAGTAGAGGGAACTAGACAAAGACAGAAGGAAAGAACAGTCTAGACAGAGGAAAGAACATGCTCAAAGGCCCTGTGGTGGTCAGGAACGTGTAGAATCCAGGGGCTATAAGACTAGTGTGTTTTGAATGAAGTCAGAGGGTGAGAGGAAGTTGGAAGGTAGAGGCCAGACGCCTGTACTGCATCAATCTGATTCCAGTCAAAGCCGTGATGGATGGTGCCAGAGCAGCTTCTGCAGATTCTGTGCCGATGCTATTCCAGGTGTGCCTGGGCTTCTCTGGGTCTCAGGCCTGGAGCCCTTGCAGGAGACCACTGACCATCACATGTCAGCAGCTCAGAAGTGCTTGGAGGCAGCATCGACAGGACAGTTCTCAAGCATGGCAGATGAATGTCTATGGGTCTATGCTTCTCCCCTTTGTGTCAGGTCAACAATTCTGAGATGCCTTTCCCACAGTCCTTCAGGAGTCCACCACGGGATTGATGATAGTTGCCTGACAGACCATGGTGGTCGACTTCTCATTCATTTCCTGCTTCTCCGATTTCACTCACTTTTCCAAATCCAAAACGTCTGTCCCTGGGGCCACTTCCCAAATGAAACTGTATGCAGGCAAGCTTTTCTGTCCTACCGTTTGTGGGGAAGCCAGGAAGAGACACCATGTTAAGGAGTTTGGAGTTTTGTCTTTGTCTTAAAAGTAATGGAAAATGATTTTTTAAAACCAGATGGTGAAATTAGCATGTTAGCATGTCAAAGAGATGATTTGACTAGTGTGGAAGACAGACTGGAGGAAGACAGGGTAGGTGAGTGCAGAGCAGTTCACTGGCTGTAGTAGTCCAGGCACATATTTGGGATAGAGTGGGAATAATAATAATGGAGAGAAGTATTTAGGAATATTTGAGACATATTTAGGGCCTCTAATTGACGGGACTTGGTGGTAGATTGGATATGGCAGGAAAGGGAGAAGGAGATATTTGAAATGATTCTTAAGTATCTGACTTTATTAGCTGGATGAATGCTGCTGCTGCTCACCGAGTTGGGAGACTCTGGAAGGTCGGGTGTAGGGACGGAGAGTATCGGTGTTCTTTATGATCCAGATGATAGAAAACCCAATACAAGCTGGCCTAAACAAAAAGGAATTAGTTGACTACTACAAATGGGCTCCCCTCGCCCCCCGCCACACACACACACACACACACACACACACACACACATACACACAATATGTAGCTAAATTGGCATTAGGTATGAATTGTTTAGGGGCCAAAAATGTGCCAAGGATCAGTCTTTTAGTTTTGCTTTCCTCGGGCACACTTACCCACTTTGGGTAGCATGATGACCACATACTAATACCACCAAGTACAAGAAGAGGGCTTTTCTCTCCAGGAGCCCCGGATTGCATTACATGCCCACAGTCCAAGAGATGCCCTGCCTAGGGATATGGGATATATGGAGTGGTTTAGGTTAATCACCGCCTACCCCTAGAGTTGTAGATGAGGGTTGGAAATGACATTGACCAGGAGTGGGAGGAGTGAAGTCCTTAAAGAAAATTAGGATATTGCCACTGTGAGAAGGGGGAAATGGGTGCTGGAAAAGTAACTGAAATTTCTCATTACCAGGGAGAAAGTTCCTGAGTTTTGTTTTGAACATGTGTTTGAGGTGCCTTTAAGAACTTTAAGAGACAGTAGATGAATGAGTTTAATCTCAGAGGAGAGTTCTGGGCTGGATGTACCTTGGGAGTAATTTGCATAAAAGTAGCCACTGAAACTGAGGGAATAGATAAAATAAAGTAGAGAGAGGAATATACACTGAGAAGAGAAAAGGACCAAGTGTCAAGTATTCAGGGATTCCAATATGGAGATGAAATTCTAGGGAAAGGAGAATTAATCTAAAGGTAGAAGAAGGAATAGCCAGAGAGGTAGGAAGAAATCTTGGAGGACTCATTTAATAAACAATTAAATGTGGCACAATAGCTGTCTCCTTGGAATTCATAGTCTGGTAACCGGACTTGAGTTCAAAACTGATGGTTATGTAGATAACTCCAATCCCACGAGTTAAGTGTTGTATTAGAGGTATGAACCCCCAGCACATCCACATGTATATGGGGATATACAGAGGAGAATGGCTAACTGTTCTTGTGGGGAGAGGGATTATGTGAGAAGAGCCTTGAAAGATGAACAAGATTTTGCCAATTGGAGAAGAAAAAAGTTCTAGGTCCAAATTGAACTTGCATAAGAGATTCAGGGAGGAATCAGAACTAAGGGAGGGCAACCTGAACTATGAGAAGTCAGGAAATAGGCAAGGACTGAGTGAGGGTATGCTGGCTAAGGGGGGAAAGCTGGAGGTATCATATAGGTCACATCTGTGGATGGCTATTTATCTTAGGGCTTGGCTATACCACTCTATCACTTCAAAAATGGACTCGACTGGCTTTTATACTGGATTGGCCAGTTGGTTGACCTATTATCTGTTTTTTAGTTTTGTTTTTGACATTAGAAAGATGAACTCTAAATCTAAAAGGTTTTTATAAGGTGAATGTTGACTAGTTTCTTTCTGTTACTTCCAAAGAGAGGACAGGAAGAAATATGATTATATTTCAATAAAGGTAATTTAAATTGGGTGTTAGGAAGTGTTTTCTTATCAGCAACATTCATATGACTCATCTTCATCAGCCTTCCATTTTACAGGCTCAGTCTGACAATGATAACAGTTAAAGAAAGGAAGTCTGTACAATAAACAAATAAAAACCAGAAATACGTAAAATCAGTAGGTTTCCTGGGGATGGGAGAGTTGAGGAAGTTACGTCTGGAGCGATCACCATAACATGTCCAACAAGCTGTGGACGTGTTTCCAGGGCAGTTAGGATTTGGGGATCTGATTTGCCAGAAGGGTTTGTGGACAAGGCACACTTTCCAAGCATTCCCGACAGATGGTAGCTGTGATGGTCAGAATAATGGCCCCTCAAAGGTGTCTGCATCCTGCTTCTCAGAACTTGTGGGAGTGTTCTGGTACATGGCAAGGAAGAATTTAGGTTGAAGATGAAATTAAGTTTGTTAATCCACTGACTTTAACCTAAGGAGATTATTCTGGATTATCCTGATGGGCCTCATTTTAAATCATGAGGGTTTTTTAAAGTGGAAGAAGGTAGATTTGAAGGTACTATGCTGCTGGTTTTGAAGATGGAGGCAGAGACCACGAACCAAGGAATGCAGGCAGTCTCTCTGTATGGGAAAAGGCAAGGAAGACATTTCCCCTGGAGCCTCCAGAGAGGAAGGCTCCAGCTTCCCCGACACCTTGGTTAACCCAGGAAGGGTCATTTTGGGCTTCTGACCCTCAGAACTGTAAAATAATGAACTTGTATTGTTTAAGCCCCTAAATTTGTGGTAATATGTTGCAACAGCCACAGGAACCAAAACAGTGGCTGGGATGATCTAACGAATAATAGACACAGAGCTGGTTTGATTCTGGGACAGACAGAGCTAAGTGGATTAGGGGAGACCAAGGGCTCAAGGTGGTATCATTACCTCTCTCTTGTGAATTAAAGAAAAATCTTATTTTGGGATAATTTCTGAGTTTTAGAAAAGTTACAAAAATAGAGCAAAGAATTCCTGTGTACCCTTCACATAGGTCCCCTAAATGTTAACATTTTAATGCATTTGCTTTATATTTTCTCTCTGTGAATATATTTTATAAATGTAATATATAGTATTATAACATATAATAAATATTATAGCTCATATATTTCACTCTGCATGTATGTCTATAAATATATGTATATATATACACATGCAATATATGTATGTTTATATATTATGTATGTATATATAATTTTCTTTTTGAACTGTTTGAGAGTAAACTGCAGATATGATACCTCTTTTCCCACAAATACTCAATTGTATGATTCCTAAAAAAACGTAGCCATAGTACAATGATCAAAAATAGGAAATTAAAAATGACCCAATACCATTAGCCACTCTAAAGTCCTATAATAATATTGCCAATTGTCCCATTAATGTCGTTTACAGCAAAGAGAGTATTTTTTTCTGATGCAGGGTCTAACCAAGGATTACGTTGCATTTGGATCTCATATATCATTTGTCTCCTTTAATCTGGAGCAGTAATTCAGTCTGTCTCTGTCTTTCACAATCTCCCATTTTAAAAGAATACAGCTCATTTTATAGAATGTCACTCAGTTTGGGTTTGTGTAATGCTTCTCTGTGATTAAGATGCAGGTTATGCATTTTTGGTAGGAACACATAGAAATGGTACTGTGTCCTTCTCTGTGCATCATATCAGGAGGCACTTGTTTAAGATAACATTTACCAGGTTACTTCACTGTAAAGTTACAATCATTTCCTTTATAGTTAATAAATATCTTGTGGGGTGATATTTTGAGACAATACAAGTACCTTGTTTCTCATAATACTTTCACTCCCTTGTTTTAACATCCATGAATCTTTCCAGAAACAAGTAATTCTATGGTGGTTGCCATTTAGTGATTTTCTAATTATTTAAAATCTTCATTTATGTCTCTATGAGGTAGGGATTTTAAAAACATAACCCCAGTACATACCTTCATCTCCCTAAAAGCAAGAATGATTTTGTAATTGTCCAAATCATCTTACATTTTAAAATGCTTTTTGTCTTGAGATAATTTTAGGCTTACAGAAAAATTTCAAAAGCAGTGCAGAGGGTTACTGACAGAGGGTTATGTTAAATCCATAGATCATATTAGGAAGAACTGACATCTTAATAACACTGACACTTCCAATCCATGAACATGACTTTGGGTCTTCTTTGGTTTCTTTCTTCATTGTTTTATAGTTTTCACCATACACATTTTTCACATGTTCTGTTGTATATACAACATATATGAAACTAAATTTCAATTTTGGAGTGCTATTGTAAATGGCACTTAAATTTTTTTTGAATTCTAATTTGTTACTGTCATATGTAGAAAAATTGACTTTGTATCCTGAAAATTTGCCAAGCTCACATACTAGTTCTAAGAGGTGTTTCTGGCATATATTTTGGGATTTTCTATATAGACAATCATATCATCTGTGAATGGAGACTATTTTATTTCTTTCTCTCCGATCCATATGCCTTTGATTCCTTTTTCTTGTCTTGCTGCATTGGCTAAAATGTACCCACTATGATGCATCTAGAATGATGTTAAATAGGAGCAGTAAGAGAGGACATTCCTGGCTTGATCTTAATGGGAAAGCATTCAATCTTTTACCATTAAGTATGATTTTTTTTCTTCTTTTTTCTGTTAACATTGTGAATTACATTGATTGATTTTTAAATCAACCCCACTTGGTTATGAAGTATCATACTTTTTATATAAAGCTTGATTTGGTTTGTTAATATTAACTATTCTAGCAGAACTCTTCCTACAGGTGTTTATCCAATGGTCTCCATGCCAGGTAAGTGAATTGTCATACCTCTTCTCTCCCTACAGTGTCTGTCTCTCCATGTATTTTGGACCAGTTCGTTGCCCTGAGACCTCAGTTCTCAAATATGTTTGAAAAAAAGTCATGAGCTTTGCAGTTGCCGTTGTCTTTTCTTTTTTTTTTTTTTTGGTTGTTTTTAGGGTAACAGCAATGCTTTGTCCAGCTCTCTATATATCCCTGAGTGGAAACTGGAGGCTCCACAACTTTTCTCCCCACAATTATTTGTTTGAGTCAGAATCCAAAACAGATTTATACAACCTGAAGTTGAAGTTGATATATCCTTTAAGTCTCTTTTGTATATTTTCTTCCTCTTTTTCTGTCTTTCTGTTTTCCCTTGTTATTTTTTTCTGTTATTGTTGTCAAAGATGCTTGGTTGTCTACCACATAGAGTTTCTCACAGTCTGAATTTTGCTGATTGCATTCCTGTGGCATGGTTTAATGTGGTCCTCTGTCCCTCATGTTTCCTATAAATTGATAGTTAGATCTTGAAGCTTTATCAGAATCAGGTTTATTTTTCTTCGATAATTCATAATCTGGATATTTCTTTTTGTGTGTGATGTTATCAGTCATTGATGTTCACTGCCTAGCTCTATTAATTCACTAGGACTTTTTTTAACAGCCCCCTCTTTTTTTACTGTAATGAAGATTATAGTAAAATTCTGTAATGAAGATTCTGTAATGAAAATAAGCAAAATGAGGCTCAGAGAGGTTAAGTGACTTTTCTAAGACAACACAACCAGTTAGTAAAAGTTGTAGCCAGACCTGGAACCTGTGTTTTATAAAAGCAAGTCATATTTGCTTTCTGTAGCTTGTTGCCTTTCCAGACATTGCATTATTAATCAGCAGAAAAATAAGTGTACCATCCCTAGGCACATAAGACATATCATCTCTTTTAGGAAGATGGCTCTGTTTTGTTTAGAGGCATAGAGCCATACCAAATGATTATTCAAAAAAAAAATGTTCTGCCTCAAGTTCTGGGTTACATTCATTTTTAAGGGTAGAATTAAATTTTTTCATGCTAATTCTAGTGCCTAGAATGGTATCTAAACTCAACTCAGAATTCTGAGCACATTTGGGTTTCTGCTTGTGCCTCGAGTGCTACAGAAAAAAAGACAACAAAACAAGCCGATGTAGATTAAGTACTACAAAGCCATTTGTTTCTTTTTCATATTGCATTCAAGACTTACTACTAACACTTCTCTTCAGCTTGGAGAGAGAGGAAGGATATTGCAATTGGTTTTTATCTATCGCCTAAATTTTTTATGAGTTTGTATTTAAGGTGATATAGTATGTTTTTTGGGGACAAGCAATTCCTTGAATTATTGGTTACAGTTTTGTGGAGACAAATGAGGATAAAGACTTTTTAAACTCTATAACAAATAAATTTATCGTGTTCAAAATAACCAAGGACAGACATCTATCTTGACCTGAGCATTCACTTTTCAACATAAGTGGAGGTGCTTAGCTACCCATCTTATATCATCTGATGTAGGACTGTGATATTCCTGAGCTTATTTTCCAAAAGAAGCCATGAGCTTCCCACTGTGAAAGTATTTAATGAAACCTCTACAATTATAAGTTATTAAATCTATAACAATAAAGATTATTACTGAAGCAACTTCAATCTCTTTCAAATCTAATTTATGAAATAAGGAAGAATAAACTTGGCTTTACCTTTTAACCACAGGGCTCTGGAAATTCCCAAGCAGAAGAAGAGCTCTTCTTCCCCTACTCCCTCCCACACAGACACAGAGATTCTTCAGTAGGAGTGGATTTTTGGCCTGTATGGAAACTTTTGGTCTGGGTTGGGGCAAATGAAGGTACTGGGATCCTGTTGGATGTAGGAGAAAATGAGACAGAAACCCAAAGAAGCTACCCAACTTTGGAACCAGTGTCAACAGGGTGAACAGATATAATATAAGCAGAAATTACATTTAGGTCCCTCGAACCTTTAGAATATTAAAGTAGCATGGAGTTGTAGAGATTATCTGGTGATAATCTGGTGAGGTGACTTAACCAAAGTCGCAAAACTGCCACTGGCCAAGCAGATGTTAGAATCTTTTTCTCCTGAGCTGTTCTTTGAGTTTCTTTTCCCCTGGCGTCTGAATTCAGAAGACTTGGGCCTGGGTCTGGATCCATCATTAACCGCCTCTGTGACCTTGTGCAAATCACTGCTTGTCACTGAAACTCATTTCACCATCTGAAAAATGTGGATAGTAAGACCTTTAAGGGTTGTATTGGATTAAATGGGACAATATGTTTGGAAGCCCTTTATAAACTGTAAAGCACATGGAGAAGTTACTAGAGCTGTGAAATCAAACTGAGTATGGTTAGATCACAGACATTCCCTAGGAAATTTCATACTAGATGTAGGCTTGCCTTACTCTGGAAAAACTTGGCTATTAATCCAAAGCCTGATAATGTCTCATGCAATTAGAGGTGATGAAGTGGTTAGTCACCACCTCAGTCAGACCATCCTGAAGAGCCCATTTATAGTCTTGTAGGAACCTGACTCTTGGGAGTTGCTGGAAAGACCACATGGGCACCTCTCAACATTTTCTTTCTGCTATGAAAAAACACAGTTAATAGATTTCACTAATGTCTATAGGAGTGTTCACCAGAGATCTTCGGAAAGAGTAATCTTCACATTTAGAATTATTTTCTCATTTTGGATAATGGGATGATGAGGTGAAAAATGATCTTGGTTACTTATGATTCTGAAAAGCCTTCAGGCTGAGTAATGTACGATGAATTAGACATAATGGCAGCAAAGAAATAACTCATTTACTACAAGGTCTGCTTAGTTATTTAATCACTTTTACTGTCATACAAGTATGTATTCCCATGCAAAGTGATGAAAAGTTAGTAATGGCATAAAATGGCAATTGTATAATGATGGTCATCTCCTGTAAAGGGAGAGCGCCATTCCAGACAGCTCCATGATTGAACCAAGACTCCTTGTGGCATGTACCTTGTAGAGGAGCAGTGATTGGAACCCCTTTATTCTTAGATTATTACATGTTGAGGAACATGGAAGCATAAAATTGGCAAGCTAGACTGGGATCCTATTTGGGCTTAAATGAGATCATTAGAATGAAAATACTTTGGGAGAATACTGGTGGAATATGAAATTATTATTACTTTAAATTTTTAGATAATTTAGGACAAAGAATGCAATGGACACTATTAGCCACATATGCTGGAAATATTGCTAGATAAACCAGTTTTAGAGTTAGGATAGGCCTCACAATGCCTCATTTGGATTCTGGTTTCACCTGAAATAATTAGCAAAGAGCACAATTGCCCAACTGTGTTACAGATACCAAGTGCATAGGAATCCAGTGATATGGGGCAATCAGTGAGGAGTGGAGTAATTAGAGGGAGCTACATGAAGACCTTAAAGAATTGGAGGGATTTAAGTGGGAGGAATAGTAAGACAGATTCCACGTCTCACTGTGTTTTGAAAAACTAGTCAAAGATAGTGGCTGGAAATGTATTGTTCTAAAAGTTGGGCTGGTCTAAAAGTGCTGTATCCTTGCCCTTCCTCTGGGTCCCCAAGGAGTTTTCAACAATGAATCAATAGGGATCTTACCTAAAAATGAATACAATCATAGTGTTGACACAGGAAATGTCAGCAGTGGACAATGAAACTTTGCTCCCCTCTTAGTCTCATTAAACTGTAAGGCAAGTATTCTGCCTTTCAAAAGATCTGTAATAATTGCCAGCATCCTCTGGGCTCAGCTCTGCTTCTTGCAAGAACTCTGACAGAGAAAGTATCTGTTAGAGCAGTGCTATCCAATAATAACATGAGGTAAGCCATGTATGCAAGCCACAAATGCAACTTCAGCCACATTTAAAAATAAAAACAAATCTGATGAAATTATTTTAACATACATTTTGTTCAACCCAGTATATGTAATCAATATGAACACTATTAATGAGATTTTTACATTCTTCTTTTCATACCTGGTCTTCAAAATCTGAAGTATATTTTACCTTGGCAGTGCATCTCAATTCAGACTAGCTGCATTCTAAGATCAGCAGCCACATGTTTCTGGTTGTCACTGTAGTGGACACCACAGAATTTTCTTCCCCCTTTCAAAAGTGGCACTGCCTGAGTTCAATTCTGTATCTCAGGACATATTTCCAAAGTATATGGGGTGGGGTACCCATACAAAATCAACTACATATGATCTAAAAAATTAAAATATTTATCTGAAGAATTTGTACAAATGGTGGTGGTTTTCTTAATTTTGAAGAGAAAAGAAGTTACAAAGGAGAAGCTTGGTAGATTTGCTACTATTAAAATATAAGACTTTTAGATAATGAAAAAATAAAAATTATTAAAAATGGCATTCAATAGATTGAGGAAGATATTTAAATTTATTATGAGTCAGGCTTTAATGAATACCTATACTTTATTAAAAAAGTCTTCAAATATTAGGAATAAAGAGCTCATTTGATTTATGAGATATGTAACAATTTTTAGATGAAGGAGAGCCAATAACTATTTAAGAAAATGCTCAATCTATCTATTCATTAAAGAAATGAAAACTAAACCATCCTTAGAACAAGGTAACTTTTTATACTTATTAATGAAGAAAAATGATAGTGCCAGTGCTGATAAAATTATAGTTAAAAGAGTACATTAGTAAGATCCTTTTGAAATGCAATATGACACAATAGCACTTGAACTTTAAAACTATCCCTATCCTCTTACCTGTAAGCTCATTCCTGGGTATATATCCTATGGAAATAATCCATCAGAAGAAAAGAAAGTGTATGTTTGAAAATGTTCATTTCCACTTGTTTGTAATAGTGAAAAATTGGGGAGTAGTTAAGCAAATGATACCAGATCACCTTAATGTACAATTATGCAGCCATTAAAATGGCAATTATGGTGATTACATGGAAAAATGTTTAAGGCATATTAAGTGGAAAAGAAGAATGCAAATTTTTAAGTACATTTTGATTACAACAGTATGAAACTATATATGTGGACAAAGACCATAAGGGAGTTTATGAAAATAAAAATACTTATGTAAAAGTGGGGGGGGGGGTTGTAAATGATTTGGTGTCCTTATTTTATCAATTACCAGAGAATGGATCAAGATAGTAGGAAAGGAGGATATATACCTATTTCTCCCCCTGTTCAAAATCTCATGAAATATATATGAAAAAGAAGTTAAATTTATAATCATACTGGAAAACATGAGTGCAATCAGGGATACCTGACAAAAAAATGCAAATGCATTCATATTGATGGAGGAAAGTGTAACCAAAATGAACACAGGTCAAGGCTGCTGCAGAGGGGGTCAGCTCTGGAGATCATGCAACCCCAGAGTCAGAGTCAAAGCAGTTTTTCTTTTTTTTACACTAATGCTTCTCTGACACCAAATGTGTTAGTTTTCCACATCAAGCAATTATCAGTTTTCTGTGGACACCAACTGGGTGTCCTATAATTTATTTCAGTTCTGATACTAACTACTCAGAGTTAGCAAATACCCCATGGGATAAGGACTCAGTCCCACAAGATCTCCCCGTACTGCAAATCTGGGCTTCCTGTGCTTTTGACCAACTGGCTATAAATCGGGGTTTCCCATGCCCTCTCTTTAGGTCTGGTAATTTGTTAAAACAGCACACAAAACTCAAGGAAACATTTGCTTACCTTTACCAGTTTATTATAAAGGATATTACAAAGGATATAGATGAACAGCTGTATAAAGAGGTACAAAGGGCAAGATTACAGGGAAGGAGTGTGGACCTTCCATGACCTCTCTGGACACATGACCTTCCCAGCACCTCCATGTGCTCACCAACCTGGAAGCTATCCAAACCCCTTTGTTTAGGTTTTTATGGAGGTTCCATTATGTAAGATGGGAAGATAACAGTTTGTAAAGGTACTTATTTTCCTTTAAAAAATAAATCTGGGACAAGACTATCTTGCTTGAATTGAACAAAAGGACACTAAAGTTCATATAAAAAAATAAAATGAGTATGCCAAGAGAAAAATAGACAGGAAAGAAAGAAAGCCAAACTGAAATTATAATAGTATTGGAAGTATGGGTATTAATTTACAAGTAACAAAATTGAAGAATGAAATCAGCAAAGTTCAAAAACAGACAGTAAATATGAGAATTTAGTTTATGGTAAAGAAAGTATTTCAATCAATAGGAAAACAGAACATTTAATAAGTTAGAATCATAGGCTCTTCATTCAGAAAAAAAATCTAGACAGACTTTTAGATTATAGCATATTATGTGTTTTATACACAAAAATAAATTCCAAGTGTGTTAACAAACTACATGCAAAAACCACTTCCACCACTACCACAACCATGCATTCAAACAAAGCTATAAAGCCTATCATGATGGGGAATGAAAAATAATTATTTGGGAATAATTTTAGATTTGCATAAAAATTACAAAGATAGTACAGACAGCTATTGTGTTAATGCAAACATTTTACATGACCAAAAAACCCCAAAAACAAAAAACAAAAACCACAGAAATCTGGTGACCTAAAGTAAACCAGTTAAGCCCATCAAAGGCAAATTAATGAATTATTGAATTGTGTTGAAATGCAGATTTTGTTTTGAGTAGACAGACTAGGATAAAATACTTTCAACATACATAACAGGAAATTTATTAATTTCCAATAATAAGCTCCTACCAGTCAGTAACTATAAATGGCAAACACCTTAATAAAAACATGCAGAAAAAAAGATTAGGCAATTCACAAAAAGAAGAAAATAATAGCTAATATCTGAGACATTTATGAAAATAAACTCATTCAAATTAGGAAAATAAAAACAAGATAAAAATATTATGAAAATATAAAAAATAAAAAGTATGATAATACCAGGTATTGCAATGATGTAATGAGATTCATTGAGTGCTTCACCAAAACCCTCAAACATCTGTAAAAGATCTATGTACAAGGAAACTCATTTCAGCATTACTTATGATAGCAACAAATTGGAGACAGCATACATGTCAGTAACTACTAAATTATCACGCTTTTTCTATACAATAACATGCAGTCATTAAAAAGGAAGAGGTATTTCCACCTTAGGAAACTAGAAATAGAAGATCAAAGTAAGCAGAAGAAAAGAAATAATAAAAATTAGAGAAGAAATCAGTGAAATTGAAAACAGGAAATCAATAGAGAAAATGAAACCAAAATCTGTTTCTTTGAAAAGATCAATAAAAGCATTAAACCTCTAGGCAGGCTAACTAGGAAGGAAAGAGAAAGAACCAAAACGAAGGCGGAATATCATTCCAGATTCCATGGAAAGTAAAGACAATCAAGGCATATTATGAGCAACTCTATGCCTACAAATCTGTAACCTAGGTGAAATGGACCAATTTCTTGAAAAACCCAAACTGCCAAAACATATACAAGAAGAAATAGAATATCTGAAAAGGCCTGTATCTATTAAAATTTTTGAGTCAACAATGAATAACTTTCCAAAACAGAAAGCGCCAGGCCCAGATGGGCTCACTGGTATATTCTACCAAAGATTTGAGGATGAAATCATATTAATTCTCTACAGTCTCTTTCAAATGACAGATGCAGAGGGAACTCATTCTGTGAGCATTACCCTAAGAGCAAAGCCACACAAAGACTTTACAAGAAAAGAAAACTAAAGACTAATATCTCCATGAGTATAGAAGCATTCCTCAAGAATATATCAGTAAATTGAATCCAAAATAGTATAAAAAGAATTATGACCAAGTGGGATTTATACCAGGTGTGCAAACCTGGTTCAGCATTTGAAAATAAATTAATATAATCTATCACATCAACAGACAAAAAAGGAAAAGGTGCATGATCACATAGATTCAGAAAAAACAGTTGACAAAATCCAACACTGATTCATGATAAAAATTCTCAGTAAACTAGGGATAGAGAGGAACTTTCTTAACTTGGTAAAGAATATCTAAAAAGAACCTACGGATAACATCATATTTAGTGGTAAGAAACTTGAAGCTTCCTCATTAAGATCAGGTACAAGGCAAGGATGTCTTTCCTCAACACTCTTTTTCAATATTGTAATGGAAGTCTTTGCTAATGCAATAAGGCAAGAAAAGAAAATGAAATAAAAGGTATACAGATTGGGAAGGAAACATTAAACTGTATGTTTGAAGATAACATGATCAACTATGTAGAAAATCCAAAGAATTGAAAGAATCAACAAAAACACTCTTAAAACTAATAAGCAATTAAGGCAAGGTTGCAGCAGACAAGGTTAATTTACAAAAGTCAACTACTTTCCTATATATATATATACCAACAATGAACAAGTGGAATTGGAAATTAAAAACACAAAACCATTTATATTAACATTCCTCCAAAAATGAAATGCTTAGGTATAAATCTAACAAAATATGTAGAAGACCAATGAGGAAAACTACAAAACACTGGTGAATGAAATCAAAGAGCTAAATAAATGGAGAGATATTCTATGTTTATGTACAGGTAGATTCAATATTGTCAAGATGTCAGTTCTTCCCAAATTGATCTATAGATTCAATGCAATCTCAGCATGTTCTCAGTAAGTTATTTATGGATATTGACAAACTGATTCCAAAATTTATGTGGAGAGGCACAAGACCAGAATAGCCAACACAATATTAAAGAAAAAGAACAAAGCTGAGGGACTGATGTAACTCAACTTCAAGACTTAGCATGAATTTACAGTAATGAAGACAGTGCTGTAAGGTGAAGTAATGGGCAAATAGATCCATGGAACAGAATATAGAAGCAAGAAATAGACCCACATAAATATACATAACTGATCTTTGACAAAGGAGCAAAGTAAACTAAATGGAGCAAAGATATTCTCTTCAATAAATGGTCCTGGAACAACTGTATATCTGCATGCAAAAATAAAAAAATTTGTACACAGACCTTATCCTTCACAAAAATTAACTCAGATTGGAACATAGACTTAAATGTAAAAAGCAAAACTATAAAAGTCCTAGCAGATAACATAGGTGAAAACCTAGATGACCTTGGGTATGGTGATGACTTTTTAGAAAACACCAAGATATGATCCATGAAAGAAATAATTGATAAGCTGGATTTCATTAAAATTTAAATTTTCTGCTTTTTGAAAGTCAATAAATATCAAGAGAATTAGAGGATAAGCCACAGACTGGGAGGAAATGTTTTCAGAAGACCCATCTGACAATGGACTGTTCTAAAAAATATACACAAAACTCCTACAACTCAATGATACAAAGCAAATAACCCAATTAAAAAGTGGATCAAACACCTTAAGAGACATCTCACCAAAGATGTACAGATGGAAAGTAAGCATATGAAAAGACGTCCCACATCGTATACAATCAGGGAAATGCAAATTAAAATAACAATGAGATACCACTACGCATTCCTTAGAATGGCCAAAATTCTAAACACTGACACCAAATGCTGGTGAGGATGTGGAACAATAGGAACTCCCAGACATTGCTGGTGGGAATGCAGAATGACACAGCCATTTTAGAAGAGAGTTTGAAGGTTTCTTATAAAAGTAAACATACTTACAATCCAGCAGTCATGCTCCTTGGAGTTGAAAACTTTTGTCTAAACAGAAACTTGCACAAGGATTTTATATCAGCTTTATTCATAATTGCTTAAACTTGGAAGCAATCAAAATGCCCTTTATTAGGTGAATGGAAACAAACTATGGTACATCCAGACAATGGAAAACTATTCAGTGCTAAAAAGAAATGAGCTAGCAAGACATGAAAAGACATGGAGGAAACATAAATACATATTATTAAGTGAAAGAAGCCAATCTGACAGAACTACATACTGTTATGATTCCAAATATATGACATTCTGGAAAAGGCAAAGCTATGGGGACAGTGAAAAGGTCAGTAGTTGCAGAGTAGAGGGTGGGGGAGAGAGATAAATAGACAGAACACAAAGGATTTTCAGGGCAGTTAAAATATGCTGCATGATATTGTATAATTATGGATATATGTCATTACAGATTTGTTCAAACCCATAGAACGTAGACCAAGAATGAATCTTAAGGTAAACCATGGACTTTGGGTGATTATCATGTTCAATGTAGTTTCAGCCTTGGTAAAAAATGTAACATTCTGGTCAGTGATAATTGGTATTGGGAGAGGCTGTGCGTGTGTGGGAGGCAGGGGCTTACGGGAAATCTGCACCTCTCTCTAAATTTTGTTGTAAACCTGAAACTGCTCTAAAAAAAAAAGCAGTCTTAAAAAAAAGAAGAGGTAGAGTATATGTTTACACATGATATGATCGCTAGGATGTGCTGCTAAAGTGAAGAAAGCAAATCATAGGATGAGGAGTCTGATCCCCTTTGTGTTAAAAAGAAGTATTCATATATGTAAGAAAATCTTGCAGAAATGATATGAAGGGCATCCAGCAAGTAGTAGGGCAAGGGATTATTCATGTTTTAAATTATGTAATTTTGGATGTTTGAATCTTTTACAACATGAATATAGCCCCATACTAATTATGTAATACAAAGTGAAATGAGAAAACAAAAAGACAAAAATTTACTTGTTTTCTTTTTACTGTTCAGAATATAAAATAATACTTTTCTTTATAATGAAAAGTGGGGACTTAGAAAGAATGTGGGTGCCTGAACATGTACCCTCCACAAAAGGCACCCCTCAGTACAGGCTCACATTTCCAAATAGGTCAGGCTATCTTTTGGGAGCCCAGTTCTCTGCAGCAGTTTCTTATATCTGTCTGGGACTTTCTAACTGGCTCCTCAGCCGTGGGCTAGAGCTAAGAGGCCTTCAGGTTCCAGGTGGCAGCATTTGCTCAAAGGCAGGCTGACGTCCTAATCAGAGTGCTTCACCTGTAGTGCAGGCATTTCAGAAACACTGACAACTGAGGAGGAAGCAGCAGATAAGCACCATCTCACTGGTCAGAGTGGGCCTTCCTATCTCTCAGATTAAATTGAGACATAGGACCAAATGTGAATTTCAAACAGTGTCATCGGGATACTTGACAGCTTATCCAGGAATACAATATGTTTCTATTGAGGAGGCAGAAGCTATAATCCAGATCTCATAATTTCCCTTTATACATTGGTGAGTGTGAGGGATATGGGTATAGCTTCCATATACCTGGGATTGGCATGTGTGAGTCTGTGTGCACACTTTCACATGTATATATACACATGTGAATATGTATGTGACAGTCCCAGTGTAGAATGTTGTATGCTGTTTTCCTTGGCAACCATGAAAATATTCCCCAAGGATAAAATTTTGGTGTCTAAGCTACATTCCCAAGGAGGCATGGAGTGCATGGGAGAAGGTAGGTGTGCAAGAGATAGCATGGAAAGCAAATTCTGGTTGTGGTTGTGCTGTTTAATGACTTAGAATTCCCATTCTGTGTATCATCAATCCATCCACCCAACAAGTATATTTTATTTCTTATAAAATAGCCAGAAGGAAGAACAGTAGATTACTGACTGTAGAAAGCAACTTAAGTATTAATCTTTCATGGGACTCTTTTAGAAAATGGTTCAATTCTGAGAATCTTTTAATTTTAAAACAGTTTAAAAATTATTGATGTATTGATGGACATAATTTTGTGTTCTTGAAAGGAATAGCTTGGATCATTGAGATGTTGCCAGTTTCTACATCTTGTGCAAGATGTGTGGGGCTGAGGCAACTGTCAAAGTAGAAATATGTAGTCAGAGTAGTGTTATGTGTGTGTGTGTGTGTGTGTGTGTGTGTGTGTGTTTGGGGCTGTGTGTGTGAGTGGTGAGTGTGTGGCATGAGGATGGGAAAAGCCAGGATTAGACCATGAGCCAAGTGAGAGCCTCCTTTCTCTCTTCCTGCCCTTTCTCTCTCTTCACTACTTCTGCCTTCTCTTCCCCTTCCCCCTTTTATTCTATCTCCCTTTTTCACATACACTGCTCTTTTCCTTTTCCCTCCCATTGCTTTTGTATACACAGTTATAGGATTTTTTCCCATTGTTTTATTATGTTTTTAGAAAGCAGCTTTGGCAGAAGAGAAACTCAGGTGAATTACTACAGAGCTTCAAATCCCAGTTGTTCCGGGAATACATCCCAAGTAGCTCTATAGGGAACATTCTCGAGCAGTTAATATGGTCTGTCAATGGGAATTTTATGAGGAATAAACACAATTAGGTTTTTAAAAAAGAAAAAAATACTTGTAATTCTAAAAAAAAAAATCATGTTTTCATTGAAATTATCTTCATCTTCTTGAATACAAAGAAAACATTATAAGAAAACACAGCATTTAATAAAGTCTCAAAGCTCCCTGTTCAGTTTACTTTTTCCTCAAGGAATACCTGAATTCAATTGTGATACTAAATTCTCAAAGTTTACTTGTGTATTATTAGTGCCTTATTTGCAATTTTGTTGTTGGTTTAAAATAATAGACAGTATTCAGTGGGAACAGATTTGAATTGGCAACTAGAATGGCCTTTTGCCTAAGATTGAATAAGCAGATGTCAAACATTATAAGAATGTCCAAACTAATCAAAACAAAGATTTCATTATATCATTGTCTGCTCCTCTTTCTTTAGAGAGAATGATGCCTCAGTGGGTTTTGTTGGTTGTTTAGGGGAAATAAAAAAACAGTGAGTTCAAGTTTATTAAATTTTCTAACCTGTGTTTCTTCTGTGAAATGGGGATAGTAATAGTAGTATCTACTTTATAGATATTCTTACTATCATGAATGCAAAATAAAAAATGAGGTATGTGAAAAATATTATCTAAATATTAGTTATTATTTAGTGCTCAGAAGGGATGGATGTCAGGGTTCTCAAAGGTTTTGCTCTAAGTTGCAGGTTTATGTTTTCAGTCTACAGTTTGATTGCAGCAGCTATGGATATACATTGAATTAATGAAACACTGGTATGTTTATTGAAAATATCTGAGATAATAATATTTATTCATTAAAAAATTTAAATGTCACTATCCTTAAAGAGTCTCTGGGACTGTGTTGCTTGAGGAAAGGCCATGTATTATTATTCATCTTCATCATGCATTCCTGTCTGAGTACATGGTTCATGGTCTATGCTCAGAAATACTTATAACATGATTGGATCTATAACCTCATTTGTGGGAGGAGAGTGGTCCAGTCCATTATTTAACAGTTAGTATTTGGTATTTAAGCGTAAAGAGTCCAACAGAACATTCAAAATGATCCCTATCTTAGTTGAACAGAGGCCAGAGGCAGAAACAGGGTTTGGAGGGGCTCCTCTTCTGTCTTCAGCTTTTACAGACTTCCAAGCTCTCATGGCTTCTGGGTTCTTCAAACTTGGCTTTTGGGTGTATCCCACAAACCCAGCCTCAGGCCTCCTCTCCACCCTCTTTCTTTTCTTCCTCCCATCCCTAAGCTCTCCAATTCCCATTTTCTCCTCTCCCCAGAAAGCTGTTTCTTTTCCTTGGCCTCTACAGCACCTTATTAACCATTCAGTTCCATTTGACCATAGAATTAGTGTTGGTGGCAGTGGTAATGGTGGCAGCTTTTGATCCTAACAACTAGACATTTTATGTTGCTATTGTTGGTTATAGTAGGTAGGGTCTCTTTTCTTCCACATTGAATCATATTGCTAATTTCCTTCTGGTACCTGGGTTTAATTTTTACCATGCCCTAGAAGAGGATAAAGTTGGGATTGGGCTAGGGAGAAGAAAAAGAAAGACCATCCCATCACAAATGAGTGAACATATTCAATTAAGGCCTGAAATTTTGTTTCTTCTACACATACTACCAGAGCTTTGATTATTTTCAGTGGAAGCTGAAGTTACCAGCATCATTGAGGTTGGAAGAAGACTCTTTTCTGGCCACTGAAAGTAAAGAGAATGAGCCATAGCAACTAAGAGTGAGTTGTGTGTGAAAGCAAGCAAAGTCCCTTGCTCACCAGCCAGAAATCACGGGTCAGAGAGCACTGCCCAATGGAAGAAATGTGGGGGAGAGGCCAGTCTGTGGCGCTGATGGCCTTCAGGTGCATTCCCAAGATTTTTCTTCCTCTTGATCCTTTCCATGAGCAGCACAAATGGGGTGCTGGCTGTACCACCCCATGCTGTGGAATCTGAGGCAAGTCTCTTGAGCTCTCTGAATCTGAATTTCTTAGCCATATGATAAGGTAGCAGTAACTGATAATACCTGCTCTGCCTGTTTCATAAGATTGTTACCAAGTATAGAAAAGGCCAGAAATGACCCAAAAGAGTTAATCAAGTGCTTATCTTAGATGAGCAAACAGATCCCACATAGAAAAAAGAATTATGGGTCAAAAACCAGGCTTAACACTCATTTGTAGGTCCCTGCACCAAAACAAAGATTTTTTTTTCTTATATTGAAAATGGAGTCATTGTATTTAAAAGTAACATTCATTATAAGTCCCTTCAATGTGGAATTGAGCCAATATGTTTCATAATTAATAGAGACACAAAAGAAAAGTGGATCTTAAAAATCTTTAGATTGACTTTATCAACTTGATTTGTATTTGATTTAGGTCTCAGACTTGGCTTGTGTGAAGTATCCTTTTCAGATACTCAGTGTCATCTATGCCACTGCATCTAATAGTCTCTTAAAGGGGCAGCCAGGGGAAGCCCATATCTCAGGATGCCTGCCCTCTTCACCATGGGCCCTGGTCATTAATGACCAGGAGGCCTGGCTGTGATTCAGTCATGGTCCCCCCAGCCACTGCTGTCCTTGCCTATCAGCATCCTGACAGGGAGGGTTTGTCATTCTATGATCTGGCTCCTTGACTTTTACATTTAGCCACAGTGTCTTACACTAGATTCCAGACACCTAGAATCTAGTGTAATTAGTAAAATCATCCCATCCTCCTCCTGACTTCTCCCCAGGAGCTTTCCCCAAAAGCCAACTTTGGAGTGAGGTTAGTGTTGGATTCATAGGTTTCAAACCTGGCTTTTGATTATAGCCTCTTATTATGCATGAGTGGGGAGGCTTCAGCATTAAGGAGATGAAAACAAATCTGACTCTCAGGGAAGATGAGATCCAGAGTCTAGTGAGCAGAGAGACAGAGTCAGGTATGGGCAGGGGAGCTGTCAGGGGGAACTGGGCCGGAAGGGGAGGAGGTGCAGGTGGCAGTGGTTATGACAGGGTTTCAGTGGCAGGAGAAGCAGATAAATGCAATTATCTGTAGACTCATAAATGTGACTATTCACGCTGCAGGATTTGTGATCTACAAATGGAGGGGTGACCAAAAGACTGGACAGTCTCCTGGTTCCATCAGTAATTTCAGGTACGTGTGACTTGATAAGGTTCCTTGAAGGCACACTGAAATGGATTGATAATGAAATATAGTCTTATGAACAATAAAGCAACCTGGCCATTACTGACATGTATTCATAATGATCAGTTAAATGATCATTATGAATGATATGTACTTATGATGATGTACTTAATTCTGATGTTTGAGAGATGATATTTTGCCAGAGTATGAAAGAATGACTGTATAAATATGTCAGATTGCTTATTTTTCCTCTTTTAGTTTTGTGTGGAAAGGATGTTACATTCAAGTTAAAGAATACCACTGAACTCATGTTGTTGAAAAGAAGGGGCTGTTTCTTTGGTGTGGGATTGGATGGAGTCTCTGTTCTCAAGTATGAGGCTAAATAATAAAGTCAACCGCATAAAAATATACTGTCAATAACAGATAGATATAGATAAAATATAGTCAGCTTTCAACTGTCTGCGTGCAGCTCACATTTTTGCAAGTTAAACTATGGCTACTGAATTCAAATTTCTCATGGCTGATTGCACATATGCACAGAAATGAATGCAAAGTTGTTGCTAAGTTATACTAAGTCAACAAAAAGATGCAAAATCCATAATGAAAAAAATTGGTTACTAATAAAGCCATTCTTTATTCAACAAATATTAAGGAGCACCTATTATGTATCATGCACTGGAGGTACCAGGTAAACAAAACTACAAACTCCCTACTCTCATGGGATGGATTCTCAGGTGCAGTGTAGATGACTCTACAGAAGAGTGATTAAGAAAAATATCAGATAGTGAGACAGTGCCAATGATGGGTGGTCTCAAAGGGTGGTCCCAGAATTAGCAACGTCAGTGAAACCTAGGAGCTTGTTAGAAATTCAGGTTTTCAGATCCACACTGGATGCACTGAATAAGAAATTCAGGGGGAATGGTCATGGGAATTTGTGTTTTGACAAGTTCTCCAAGTAATTCTGATGTATGCTCAAGGATGACCACCACGGCACTATGTATGGAAGTAACACTGCATAATGTACTTGAGGGGGTGCAGGTAGTTTGTTTGGATTGGGAGCTGAGGGAAGGCCTCTCTGAAGAATTGACATTTAAGTCAGTATCTTAAGGTCAAGAAAATCCATCCATGATTGCAGACAGAGGGAACAGAGAGGATAGAGACCCTATGTTGGGAATGAGCATGGCATATTTGAGGAGCAGGAAGTTTGGTATGGCTGGAACATAATGGTCAAAGGGGAAGTGGTCCAAAGTATGTCTGAGGTGTAGGCAGGTCTCAGGTGGTGGGGGGAAGGACTTCTCAAATTTAGTGGGCTTTTGAATCACCTGGGGATCTTTAAAATGCAGATTCTGATTCAGTAGGTTTGGGGTGGGGACTGAGAATCTGCATTTTAGTAACATCTTCAGTAATGGTGCTGGTGCTGGTCCACGAACCACACCGGCAGCACCGAGAGAGTAGGGCTTTGTAATCACAACATGCAATCTAATACCAAAGCTCTGTGAGTATGTGTATAGGTAGGTTTGGGTTTATTTATTTTAAATTCTCTGTTCTTGGCTAATTGAACTTTGACTTGCATTGGGGTGTTGTTCAGTGAGGGAGCAGTCGATTGGGTAACCCCCAGTGAGGTTGTAACTGGGACAACTGGGAGGTTTTTGCAGTTAATTTAAAAGGGGAGGATCTAGTTTAGTACCGAGTGGTAGAATCTGGTGAGGTGTGGCTTGTCTGGGCCTCAGGCGGGACAAGGGAGAGGACTGGTCACTTCAAAACAGCTGTGTCATCTGCTCCCACTCAGGTCCGTGCTCTTGGGGTTCCTGAGCTGACCAGCAGGACTTTTCTCTTTATTGTTCATGGTTTCTCTCCCTGCTCAACTCCTGCCTCAGTGGCCTTTGGACCACCTCATCTTTATTTCTCTCCCCAGTCATAGCTTCCCATTAGTGATCCAAATTGCACAGATGTTTAGATTTGCTCCTCATCCATTAACTCTCCCCCAAGTACCAAGATCTCAATATCAGCGGAGGGACATCCCCTGCTGGGGCGAGGGCTGTGGACCTTCAAGAGGAAGCTCTGTTTCCCAAAACACAACCCACCCAAATTATTTTGGACCCTCTGTAGGAGTCTCTTACATTTCCTAGCCTCAGTATACATTCCTGACAGATTCTATGTCCTACCTGTGCATCCCATGGCATTTGGCAATGATGTGTTCCTGATTTTTGGTGTCACTGGTGTTGTCCCCCTGCCTGCTATATGGCCTGTCCCATTGGCAATCTAAGGAAAACTTTCTTCCTTGCAGTTAGTTTTTGCTCCTTAGCTCTCTGCTGTCCTCTGCTGGGCTCCAGGAGCAAGAGCCCTTCAACTTGCTCTACCATTGGAGCTCTTTTGCCTTCTGGGTACTAAGCAGCCACCAAAATATGCGTCTTCCCACATTCATTCTTTCCTTTTCCCACTCAGCAAACACTGATGATATTCTATGTTCTAGGAACTGTACAAGGCCTTGGGGACAAAGGTGAATAGGACCCCACTGTCTAGAGGGAAGACAGAAAGGTAAACAACAATTAGAATATGGCTGGAGAAGGACCAGATGAGAGAGTCAGAACAGGGATGGAACTGGGAGAAAAGAAATATTAGTACTGTAGGGGGCAGTAGGGAAGGCCTCACGGGGATTTCGGTATTTGAGTTGGGTTTTAAAGGATGGTCAGGTATGGAAAGGTTGCGGGGGTTTTAGATTTATAGAGTAGGAGGGATGGAGAGGATACCAGATATTACACTTTGGTTTTCTTAATAATGAGCCACCAGAGTGTTAGAGGACAATGTCATAGATAATCTTTGCCTTGAGGCTTAAACACTGGGGTCTTTTTATAGTCTTGCTGCCCTGTATTTAAGCATAAAACTTCCCAAGAAAAATAAGCACCAGAGTTTTTCTGTTTAAAATCAGGTCCCCCCCACTCCAAGAAAAAACAAAAAACCTTATAAAAAAAGGAACAGGGTCCTTGAATCTCTCTGTGTTTTTTTGAAACCTGAGAGACTGTATGCTCTGCTTTTCCTAAAAGCTGAGAAATTCGTTATTTTCACTCTGTATTATTTGGAATTTCTATGGTACATATAAAATAATAACAGTAAATGGATTATCCTTAGAAAGATGTTTTGTTCCAGTTGCTGGTGAAAAAAATTAGCTCACTAACACATCACCCCCCAATTATCCTGCTCATTCACTGGAGCGCTGCTCATCAAGATAACTGACAGTTTCAATTGTTATTTGTAAAAAGTTGACATCCAGACTGGGGCATCCTGCTTGGAGAATAGCACAGAGTGAGGATGAACAGTAAGTTAACAAGCCTACCTACCTTTCTTCCCCTTGCAGCCCCCCAGCAGGAGGTACAGTAAACAGCATCTGACTTAGTAATATCACTAGGGAGACATTGGAACTCTAGGGAAGATGAGCACGTGTCTCATTATAAAGCATGGCCCTAGTGTTATTTCTTTTTGCATCCCTTGTTCCTCTCACAGAATCTGGTCTGTGGTAGGTGCTTTCAAAATATAGTATAATTGAGTTGGGCAGAAGCATCATCTCTATGTCTTCCTAGTTGGTAGAGCTCCTAGAAAAGTGTGCACTCAACTGGATACTCCATGGCACATGAATAAACTTGTCAAAGGAACTAGAAGGGACCCTGTTTCTTTATACTCACTCTTTGTGTTCTTTTTTCTGAATCCTCAGGCTGTCCTGGGTTTTTGACACAATCTTTCTAGAATGATTCAGAAAACCTCTAAAAGCCGTTGCTAATCCTTCCTTAGGATTCATCTCTCCTGAAAAATTTCACTGGTAACTGAGATGTGACAGCAAAGATGAGGCAGAAGGAGATATCATGACATATTGTATATAACAGTCTATTTGTCCTGGAGTATGAACATCCAGTGAAAGAAGTATGACAAAAATAGAAGGGACAATTCCTATGGGAGCTGTATGTCCGAAGTAGAAGGATAAGGTAAGTAGGGCTGAGGGATTGAGCTTCCCACTCAAAAAGCTTCTTTTATTTAGTTAGTTATTTATTCATATTTTGGTATTGTTAATGTACAATCACTTGAACAACATTATGGTTACTAGACCCCCTATTATCAAGTCCGCCCCACATACCCCACTACAGTCACTGTCCATCAGCATAGTAAGATGCTGTAGAATCATTACTTGTCTTCTCGTCTTCTCTATAAATACTGCCTTTCCCCTGTACCCCACCGCTGCATTACATGTGCTAATCGTAATGCCCCCTTTCCCCCAAAATCCCTCCCTTCTCACCCATCCTCCCCAGTCCATTTCCCTTTGGTAACTGTTAGTCCATTCTTGGGTTCTATGAGTCTGCTGCTGTTTTGTTCCTTCAGTTTTTGCTTTGTTCTTATACTCGATAGATGAGTGAAATCATTTGATACTTGTTTTTCTCCTCCTGGCTTATTTCACTGAGCATAATACCCTCTAGCTCCATCCATGTTGTTGCAAATGGTAAGATTTGTTTTCTTCTTATGGCTGAATAATATTCCATTGTGTATATGTACCACATCTTCTTTATCCATTCATCTACTGATGGACACTTAGGTTGCTTCCATTTCTTGGCTATTGTAAATAGTGCTGTGATAAACATGGGGGTGCATATGTCTTTTTCAAACCGTGCTGCTGCATTCTTAGGGTAAATTCCTAGGAGTGGGATTCCTGGGTCAAATGGTATTTCTATTTTGAGTTTTTTGAGGAACCTCCATACTGCTTTCCACAGTGGTTGAACTAATTTGCATTCCCACCAGCAGTGTAGGAGGGTTCCCTTTTCTCCACATCCTCGCCAACATTTGTTGTTTGTGTTTTGGATGTTGGCCATCCTAACTGGTGTGAGATGATATCTCATTGTGGAGCATCTTTTCATATGCCTGTTGGCCATCTGAATTTCTTCTTTGGAGAAGTGTCTGTTCAGCTCCCCTGCCCATTTTTTAATTGGCTTATTTGCTTTTTGTTTGTTGAGGTGCATGGGCTCTTTATATATTTTGGATGTCAACCCCTTATCAGATATGTCATATATGAATATATTCTCTCATACTATAGGATATCTTTTTGTTCTACTGATGGTGTCCTTTGCGGTACAGAAATTTTTGAGTTTGATATAGTCCCACTTGTTCATTTTTGCTTTTGTTTCCCTGGCCAGGGGAGATATGTTCATGAAGAAGTTGCTCATGTTTATGTCCATGAGATTTTGCCTATATTTTTTCTAAGAGTTTTATGTTTTCATGACTTACATTCAGGTCTTTGATCTATTTTGAGTTTACTTTTGTGTATGGGGTTAGACAATAATCCAGTTTCATTCTCTTACATGTAGCTGTCCAGTTTTGCCAACCCCAGCTGTTGAAGAGTCTGCATTTCCCCATTGTATATCCATGGCTCCTTTATCGTATATTAATTGACCACATATGCTTGAGTTTATATCTGGGGTCTCTATTCTGTTCCACAGGTCTATGGGTCTGTTCTTGTGCCAGTACCAAATTGTCTTGATTACTGTGGCTTTGTAATTGAGCTTGGAATCAGGGAGCGTAATTCCCCCTGCTTTATTCTTCTTTCTCAGGATTGCTTTGGCTATTCAGGGTCTTTTGTCATTTCATATGAATTTTAGAAATATTTGCTCTAATTCATTGAAGAAGTCTGTTGGTATTTTGATAGGGATTGCATTGAATCTGTAAATTGCTTTAGGCAGGATGGCCATTTTGACAATATTAATTCTTCCTAGCCAAGAGCATGGGATGAATTTCCATTTATTAGTGTCCTCTTTAATTTCTCTCATGAGTGTCTTGTAGTTTTCAGAGTATAAGTCTTTCACTTCCTTGGCTAGGTTTATTCCTAGGTATTTTATTCTTTTTGATGCAATTGTGAATGGAATTGTTTTCCTGATTTCTCTTTCTGCTAGTTCACCATTAGTGTATAGGAATGCAACAGATTTCTGTGGATTAATTTTCTATCCCGCAGTTTGTTGAATTCAGATATTAAATCTAGTAGTTTTGGAGTGGATTCTTTAGGGTTTTTTATGTACACTATCATGTCATGTGCAAACAGGGACACTTTGACTTCTTCCTTACCAATCTGGATGCCTTTTATTTCTTTGTGTTGTCTGATTGCCGTGCCTAGGACCTCAAGAACTATGTTGAATAAAAGTGGGGAGAGAGCGGGCATCCTTGTCTTGTTCCCAATCTTAAAGGAAATGCTTTCAGCTTCTTGCTGTTAAGTATAATGTTGGCGGTGGGTTTGTCATATGTGCCCTTTATTATGTGGAGGGACTTGCCCTCTATACCCATTTTGTTGAGAGTTTTTATCATGAATCGATGTTGAATTTTGTCGAATGCTTTCTCAGCCTCCTGGAGATGATCATGTGGTTTTTGTCCTTCTTTTTGTTGATGTGGTGGATGATATTGATGGATTTTTGAATGTTATACCATCCTTGCATCGCTGTGATGAATCCCACTTGATCATGATGGATGATCTTTTTGATGTATTTTTGAATTTCGTTTGCTAATATTTTGTTGAGTATTTTTGCATCTATGTTCATCAGGGATATTGGTCTGTAATTTTCTTTTTTGTGGTGTCTTTACCTGGTTTTGGTATTAGAGTGATGTTGGCCTTGTAGAATGTGTTTGGGAGTATTCTCTCCTCTTCTACTTTTTGGAAATCTTTAAGGAGGATGGGTATTAGGTCTTCACTAAATGTTTGATAAAATTCAGCAGTGAACCCATCTGGTCAAGAGATTTTGTTCTTAGGTAGTTTTTTGATGAACAATTCTATTTCTTTGCTGGTGATTGGTCTATTCAGATTTTCTGTTTCTTCCTGGGTCAGCCTTGGAAGGTTGTATTTTTCTAGAAAGTTGTCCATTTCTTCTAGGTTATCCAATTTGTTAGCATATAATTTTCATAGTATTCTCTCATAGTTCTTTGTATTTCTGTGGTGTTCGTAGTGATTTTTCCTTTCTCATTTCTGAATCTGTTTATGTGTGTAGACTGTTTCTTCTTGGTAAGTCTAAGGGTTTATCTATTTTGTTTATTTTCTTGAAGAACCAGCTCCTGCTTTCATTGATTCTTTCTATTGTTTTATTCTTCTCAATTTTATTTATTTCTGCTTTAATCTTTATTATGTCCCTCCTTCTGCTGACTTTGGGCCTCATTTGTTCTTCCTTTTCTGGTTTCATTAATTGTGAGTTTAGACTGTTCATTTGGGATTGTTCTTCTTTCCTGAGGTAGGCAATATATTTCCCTCTTAGCATGGCCTTTACTGCGTCCCACAGATTTTGCGGTGTTGAACTGTTGCTGTCATTTGTCTCCATATATTGCTTAATCTCTGTTTTTATTTGGTCATTGATTCATTGATTATTTAGGAGCATGTTATTTTGCCTCCATGTGTTTGTGGGCTTTTTCGTTTTCTTTGTGTAATTTATTTCTAGTTTCATACGTTTGTGATCTGAGAAGCTGGTTGGTCCAATTTCAGTCTTTTTGAATTTACTGAGGTTCTTTTTGTGGCCTAGTATATGACCTATTCTTGAAAATGTTCCATGTGCACTTGAGAAGAATGTGTATCCTGTTGCTTTTGGATGGAGTTTTCTCTAGATGTCCATTAGGTCCATCTGTTCTAATATGTTGTTCAGTGCCTCTGTCTCTTTATTTATTTTCTGTCTGGTTGATCTGTCCTTTGAGTGAGTGAGGTGTTGAAGTCCCCTAAAATGAGTGCATTGCATTCTATTTTCCCCTTTAATTCTGTTAGTATTTGTTTCACATATGTAGGTGATCCTGTGTTGGGTGCATAGATGTTTATAATAGTTATATCCTCTTGTTGCACTGATCCTTTGATCATTATGTAATGTCCTTCTTTGTCTCTTGTGATTTTCTTTGTCATGAAGTCTATTTTGTCTGATACAGTACTGCAACCCCTGCTTTTTTCTCCCTATTAGTTGCATGAAATATCTTTGTCCATCCTTTTACTTTCAGCCTGTGTATGTCTTTGGGTTTAAAGTGAGTCTGTTGTAGGCAGCATATAGATGGGTCTTGTATTTTTATACATTCAGTAACTGTATGTCTTTTGATTGGTGCATTCAGACCATTTACATTTAGGGTGATTATTGATAGGCATGTACTTATTGCCATTGCAGGCTTTAGATTCGTGGTTACCAAAAGTTCAAGGGTAATTTCCTTACTATCTAACAGTCTAATTTAACTCACTTCATATGCAACTTCAAATTACAAACACAAACTAAAGCTTCTTTTTTTTCCCCTCCTTTTTCTTCCTCCTCCAATCTTTGTATGTTATGAATCATATTCTGTACTCTTTGTGTAGCCCTTGGGTGACATCTGTTTAGCCTTAGGATTACTTCCGTCTCTAGGAGTCCCTCCAAATGCCCTGTAGAGGTGGTTTGTGGGTGGTAAATTCTCTCAGCTTTTGCTTATCTGAAAATTGTTTAATCCCTCCTTCAAATTTAAATGATAACCTTGCCGGGTAGAGTATTCTTGGTTCGAGGCCCTACTGCTTCATTGCATTAAATATATCATGCCACTCCCTCTGGCCTGTAAGGTTTCTGTTGAGAAGTCTGATGATAGCCTGATGGGTTTTCCTTTGTATGTGATCTTTTTTCTCTCTCTAGCTGCTTTTAAAAGTCTGTCTTTATCCTTGATGTTTGCCATTTTAATTATTATATGTCTTGATGTTGTCTTCCTTGGGTCCCTTGTGTTGCGAGATCTGTGCACCTCCATGGCTTGAGTGACTATCTCCTTCCCCAGACTGGGGATGTTTCCAGCAATTACCTCCTCAATGACACTTTCTATCCCCTTTTCTCTCTGTTCTTCTTATGGTACCCCTATAATGCGACTATTATTCCATTTTGATTGGTCACACAGTTCTCTCAATATTCTTTAATTCTTAGATATTCTTTTTTCTCTCTGTGCTTCAGCTTCTTTGTATTCCTCTTCTCTAATTTCTATTCCATTTACTGTCTCTTCTACTACATCTAATCTGCGTTTAAATCCCTCCATTGTATGTTTTATTTCAGATATGGAATTTCTTAATGAATGAATCTCCATCTTAAATTTGTTCCCGAGTTCTTGAATATTTTTCTGTACCTCCATAAGCATGTTTATAATTTTTATTTTGAACTCTTTTTCAGGAAGATTGGTGAGTTCAGTTTCACTTGGCCCTTTTTCTGGGGTTTGTGAGATTTTGGTCTGAACCGTGTTTTGACATTTCATATTTCTGTGTGGTGCCCACTACTGCGCAGAAGCTCCAGTCTCTGGAGCTGCTCTTTTGGTGAGCTGAGGTTGGGGAAAGGCTTGGGTCCTGCCGGATTAAGGCTTTCGGACATTACCCTGTTTCGTGCAGTCTGCTCTGTTTGTGAGGTCTGTATGCAGTCTGGTTCAGCCTTGTTTCTTCCTACTGTTTTTTTTTTTTTCCTTTCCAAGAAATGTTGTTGCTATTGCATTTTATTTATTTATTTACAGTTTATTTTGGTATTGTTAACCTACAATTACATGTGCAATATTATGGTGGTTAAACTACCCCCTTCATCAGGTCCCCCCCCACCAACCCCATTACAGTCACTGTCCATCAGCGTATTGAGGTGCTATAGAATCACTACTTATCTTCTCTGAGTTGTACAGCCCTCCCCGTGCTCCCCCACCCCAACGTCTGCTAATCGTAATGCCCCTTTTACCCTCTTATCCCTCCCTTCCCACCCTTCTTCCCCAGTCCCTTTCCCTTTGGTAACTATTAGTCCGTTCTTGGGTTCTGTGAGTCTGCTGCTGTTTTGTTCCCTCAGTTTTTTTCTTTGTTCTTATACTCCACATATGAGTGAAATCATTTGATACTTGTCTTTTTCAGCTTGGCTTATTTCACTGAGCATAATACCCTCTAGCTCCGTCCATGTTGTTGCAAATGGTAGGATTTGTTTTCTTCTTATGGCTGAATAATATTCCATTGTGTATATGTACCACATCTTCTTAATCCATTCATCTACTGATGGACACTTAGGTTGCTTCTATTTCTTGGCTATTGTGAATAGTGCTGCAATAAACATAGGGGTGCTCTTCCTGCTGTTTTAGGGTTAGTTGCATTAATTAAGTATATTTTTGTACTATTTGTGGTTTTGGGAGGAATTCTCTGTGTCACCTCTCATGCCGCCATTTTAAATCCTCCTCAGCTTCTTAAACTTCTATAACCATAGAATGTGGGTCTGGAGAGTCTTTAAGAATCATGTATTCAAAATTTGTGTTTTTTATGTATGTTGTCACCATATTCATTCAGCCATGATAAATAGATATTCTGACTTACAATGGTTTGAAGACAATAGACTTATTTTCTTACACAAATACGCCTTGTAGTGTTGGTTTGGTGGCTTGAAAATGTCAGGACCCTTTGTCACTTGAATCCTCCTGGTTTTTCTCTGTTGTCTATTTCCTCAGAGTTGCAAGAAGGCTGCCATAACTTGAGACCTCATAGCCATATTCAAGGAAGGAAGTTGGGTGGAAATGGTTGTGGCTACATCTGTCCATTTTATAGAAAGCCAAAAATTTTCTGGAAGTTCTCTAAATGTCTTCCTCTTATATCCCTTCAGCCAGAATTGAATTGATAGGGTTAAGACATAAGGGGAGCAGATAAAGTAGGGACTCGATCCAATACTGCCATAGACAGCATTGAGGAGCTGTTCGCAAGAAAAAGATGGAGGATGGACAGTGCAGGCAGTGACAGTGTCTAGCACAGATGGAGAAGCATATCAGTACTCAACACTGGTGGAAACAATATTTTTAACAATAATTCAATGTTTATATGATATAAATAATCTAATGCTAGGTTATTATGCTAAGTATTATGCCCAATGCCTTGGCAGAATGTAAAACAGATATGGGTTACCTGGTTTTGACCACTCTGGATACCTACAGGTGGCTCTGTAGTCAGGTAGAGTCATCCCAATGAGATTATCTGCATTATGAGAGGCAACATGCATTTTTCCTGCTACAGTTCTAACACAGCTGTACAGTAGACTTTTGGCATTTATCCTGTGCTTTCAAGACCCCCCTGCCAAGATTTATTAAAAGCATTAGTGAGCAACAAACTAATATTAAAAATACAGGTACTGTTCATTCTCCCCCTAAATGACAATTTCCCTGCGTACCAGCTCACAGTGGGGATGATTTCAAATTAGTGCCTTAGCAAAATTATAAATTGCTACATGTCATAGTCCTCTAGGATCTCTCACAAATTGTCAAAACTATGAATGTTAAATTTGCAATGAAAAAAGGCCTACTGTACATTCTTCACAATGCATTCATGTCATCAGCAAAACACTGGAGCATAATAACAAAAGGGTTTTCAGTATTTAAGAAAATATTGAAATATCTACATTTTTACTATTCTTTTTATTAAGAAGAAGTGGTAAGGCCACTCTCCTCTTCTACCCATTGTCCTCAGATATAGTTTCACTTGAGAGACTGGGATAAAGTCTTCCAGGTTTGAACTTCTCCAGGTAGGGTAATTGGGAACCAGGGTCCTACTTAAAATAAATAACCCTATGACAGCTGGGTTCAGGCCTTAATAGGAGGGTTAGTGGCCTGGAGGTAAAAGGGATGAAAGGAAGTAGGGTGATCTAGTTCCGAAGAAAGAGAAATGGTTGAAATCAGGGAAAGGGCTGCGATCTGGACCTAGAGACTAGGGATGGTTACTGAAAACCGGTCCTTGTTACCAAAATCAAATCACAAAACACAATGACAAGGTTTTGAGGAGAGGAATAGTTTATTAGTTTGCCAGCAAATGAGGGAGTGGCAGGCTCATGCCTTAAACAACCACCGTCCTCCTGAAGCAGAAGCAGTTAGGGCTTTTAAAGGGAACATTATTGGGGAGAGACCACAGTGTTCGCAGACACATAAAGTAGCAACTTGCAAGGATCTAAGCAGACATTCCTGCACTGATTTAATTGCTTTCTGTTTCTCTTATCAGATCCTCCTCAGTACTCTGGGACAGGATGGCTTACGGTCTGCAAAATCAGCTTTCTGCATTATCTCTGATGCTGAGACTTAGAAAATAGGGAGAACAAAGAGAAACAGCCACCTATTAGTGGTTACAAAGTTTTTGGGGCTACTTGAGTTCATTTTCAGGTTAAAATTAGTGTTAAATTTTAAACTCAAGGATGTAATTCAGTTTTCCTCTGTTACAGGCCTAGGAATTGGGCCTAGGAATTTTCCCTACCACTTTTCTCTCTTCATTATCCCACTTTCCCTCAGAGACTTTCCTCTTTTTTGTTTTTTGAACACCCCTCTCATGGACCAAAGGAGTATGTTACCTGGGTACAAATACTACCATCCCTACCCCAACTCATAACCATATCCATACATATACCTATATCAACCTATCTGTATCTTTTGTAACAAAATGGCAAAGTGTATCTAAATATGAGAGACTGGTGTTATATCACAGAATTTATTGTCTAATGTGAGATATACAAATCCATGAGTGGACCATGCATTAATTTAGTTATTTCCCTGATTTTGTGCATCATGTTCTCTTGAAAACTTGTGCCAAGTCAAATGTATAAAAGTTGAATAAGAATTACTCTGGGTTCTGTTACCAGAGAGTTGAAAAACATTCTGACATTCCTAATTACACCTTGCCTTTTAGGCATGGTATTTGATGATTCTTACATTCCATACATGTTCCTCTATTGTTCTTTCCCTTCAGAACACAGCACAAGATTTACCAGCTTGAAGTCAATGAGCACCTGATTGAGGCTAATGACTTATCACTTTCCACAGGCTTAATGATTTCTATCTTTGTCTTAACTGTACTGAGTTAATGAGACCTCTGCTTATCATGGGTACCAGCACTTTCATTTTTCTTTTCTCTGCTCATTTTTGTAAACTAGCAAGGGAAAAAATGCAATAAAATATTCATATAATTGCACAAACATTGCTTTACCTTCACAAATGGGATGCATATGAGCAGCAGTATTGCTGTGAAATAGCCAGCCATGCACAGATGCAAAAAAGTTCTTATTTATGGAGTTAAATCAATAAGGTATCAAGGTATAGAGAACATGGAAGTTGAATACATGGAAATGAAACACAGCCTTAATCACAGTTTTATAGTTGGCCCTCAGTCATATACTATGTCCAAAGCTGGGACTGGGAACCAGTACTCCTAACTCCAAATTAGGGTTCATTAATTTATTCAGCACATATTTATTGAACATCTACTTTTATATGCAAATACTGTTAGGTGGTAACACTGTTTTATGTGATTCTGAACTAGAGTCTTTAGTGACAACCCTCTGATTCCAAGTTGAGTTTCATCTTTGTAACCTCTCTAGTTAGCTCTTTGGCTTTGTGTCCAGTGCTTCCTGCAGTGGTGCTGCTTTTGGAAGAGACTTTTTGCTTGTAACACCTGCCCACTCGGATATCTCCTTTGTCCAGAAGTAGAAGCCAGGCCATTTCAGAGTCCCAGCATCTGTATTAACGTGGCTGCATTACCTTGCAGCTTAGACAAGGAGCCTTGGAAGATTCTCTGTTGAGTAATAGCAAATGCCTACACACTTTGCAGGCCAAGCATTCAAATTTAGCTCTCTCACATGATAACCAAGTGACAAGAGGAATTCTTTCCTATTGTTCTACCTCTACTTCCAAGGTTTTTTACAAAGCTGATGGTCTGGTAGGAAAAAAATCCACCTTGTCTTTCATGAAGTGGCATGGAAGATGAGTTTGGTCTGTAAGGAGAGTCACGGGTTGTGTTTTGGAATTAGGCACTGAGGTAGAATTTAGTGTGCAGGATGTTTATTAGAATTGGACACCTATGGAAGAGAGGAGGAAGACACAGTGTTGGGCAGAGGGAAAAGCTGAAGTGTGATGCAGGCCTGGCAAAGCTTTGCCTGACTCCACGGGGAGTACTGAGCTTATGTTATTTATCATAGCTGACCCTGAGTGGGCTGAACTGGCTAGGTCTTTACACCACACCCCTATCAGTCCCTGAATGTGGGCCGTCCCAGGAAGAATGTGCCCTTGGGCAAGGTGGCTCTCTGCAGCTGAGGCACACCTCCATGGAGCTTTTAGCTGGGCAACAAATCCTCCCTTGAAGGGGCAACTGGTTATGCATCTCTGTAAGATAAAAATTTCAGTAAACTAGGAACAGAGGGGAACTTCCTCACCTTGCTAAAGAGTATTTACCAATACCTACATCATACTTAATAGTGAGAAACTGGATATTTTCCCCCTAAGTTTGGGAACAAGGCAGGGAAATCCAAGTAATTCATGTAGACAATGTGCCTTCAAGGAGGTGGGGTGTAACCCTCAATTCCCATAGCAGGGCTGTACATTTTACTTCTCAAGAATAAAGTATGAAAAAGATGGGGGAGGGAGAGGACAGTAACTTTGCAGTGAGAAATCTGACGAACACAAAATCAACAGGGAGAACTTATGTTGCATCTACCCTTGATATGATGTGCTGACAATAGCACTTTAACCCTGGGGTCTTCCTCCCCGAATCCCATAACCCTTGTCTACTCATGAGAGAAACATTAGGCAAATGGCAACTGTGAGACATTCTATAAAACACCTGACCAGCACTCCTCAAAATTATCTAAGTCATCACAAACTAGGAAATTCTGAGAAGCTGCCATCATAGCCAAGAAGAGCCCAAAGAGATGTGATGACTAAATGTCACGTGGAATCCTAGATGGCTCCTGGAACTGTGAGAGGACACTAGGTAACAGCTAAGGTAATCTGAATAAAGTATGGTTTTAGTTAATAATGTATGAATATTGGTTCATTAAGTGTGATAAATGTACCATACTAATGGAAGATGTTAATAACAGGGGAAACTGAAGTTTATGGCAATTCTTTATAATATCTTTGCAGTTTTTCTGTAAATCTGAAAGTGTTCTGAGAAATAAAGTTTATTGTCAATTTAAAAAAGGCACGACAGGCACTGTGCCAGGCACTGGTATGAGTAAGACATGGCCCTGTCCTTGTAAAGCTAAAGCTTCTGAGTCCACAGGCATGTGAACATATACGGTCTCTCGTGTTTGAGTCAGGTAACAAGGGGCACAGGCAGAAGACCTTGGAAACCCTCTAAATTAATTTTAGATTAATTGTTTGAAGGTGTGTATCCCACATCCTCTGAAAAAGGCAATGTCCTCCCTAAAGTTTCTGGGACTATGTGCCTAGGGCTGGTGGCTCTCTTATTTCTAGGTGTAGGTTCTGTCGCTGATGAGCTCATGACCTTTCATCTCCCTGCTATTCTCTTTGGTGCTATGGCGCTCAGACTCTTTGTTCTTTTTTTCTCACCCATATGTGTTGTCACACTTTATTAAACATTGAAGATATAGAAGATGTTTACATGTCTTAAATACAAAAGAATTTAAAAGTATAGATTGGACACCCTGTTCTTAAAACTTCCTTGGCCATCCACTCCAGGGAGCATTTCACTGGTGCTCTTATCTGCAGGATCCAGCTTCCTACCATGTCTGGTCCCCTCTCTTTCATCTCTGCCTACCTCCAATATTCGGGATAATTTCTTCTGTGGTAAAGTTTACCTCTCTCTTTCTTCTCTCTATAATAGATGTTTGGGATTTCACTTTCTCTACCTCAAAGCAAGTATGTTTCTTACTAAATATGAGTTCTTAAAAAGAGAAAATGAATAGACTAGGCTAGACTAGAATAGAATAAAAATATCTCAGGTGCCAACTGTTGAAATAATAACTTTCTTATACTGCTATACCAGGCCACAAAACAAATTGAGTGCTTCAAATAAGACAGGAAGGTTGTTAAGCAGGTAGAGGATAATATTATCTACCTCAATTGCATGATGGAAATTGAGGTGGTGGTAACTAGACACTGGGAAGAGGGGATCGGGAGCCCCTTCCTATCTTCCCTTTGTCTCTCTGTAAGGAAGTGCCCACTTCGTTCTTCTCTCCTCATAGTTCTTGGGCAGCTCATTTGCTTTCATTTGGTCCATTGCCACACCCCAAAGTGGTAGCCTGGTACCCCGGTGCTGCCTGATATGTCAGTTCAGCTCTTCCTTGCTATTTGGCTCAGTTTAGTCAAAGCATTGTCTACCTCTCATCAACTGGCTTTTACTATGAGGATGGGGTCACCTTCACCTGGCTGTAGCTAGAGCCTGTTAGGGAGGAAGAAATTTCCTCTACCCCTTGAGATTCTTCCAGCTGTTCTAGGAATCAAATTGACAAGAGACAGATTAACAGGAGGAAAAACCGAAGTTTAATTATGTATGTACGGGGGAATCCATAGACATAGATTCCAAGGACAGTCAGGGAGAATGAAGTATATATTTCCTCCTAAACCAAGGAGAAGAGGGTAGGGGTCTGAGACTTCAAAGGAAAAGGGTGAGAATTCACTGTAATATAAAGAGTAAGTGTGGTAAACAAATATTTGCTGGGCCACACAGACACAATGGGGCATGAGAGGAATTTTAACACATCTCTCCCAGTCTACCACACCTAGTTTACATGATAATAAAGTTATCTAAAGTGACAAGTCTCTTCCTAGAGCTGGTCCTCTATCTAAATTAGTTATAGGCAATAAAAGGGGAAGGTCAAAATTTCTTCCTAAGTCTTTTTGGCCTTGATAGTTTTCAGCTCTGAAAAAATCTGCATGTCCCAATGGTACATCTTGGGACAGCCTGCTTTTGGCCTCTACAAGCTCAAAAATATTAGTTAGCATTGCTGTTGGGGTTATTATTTTATCATTCAGAACGGCTTCCATCAGGATGCTCAGCACCGTGTGAGTCTGCGGCCTGGCATGTCCTTCTTCCTTCTGTCCTGACGCCTTTACCTGGAATGAGTAAGAGGGGCCGTGTTTCCTCAGGTGTCCATCTTAGTTGGAAAGAAAAGCAAGGTGGATACTAATTATTTCTCTAGTCTTTTTTGCAAGCTATAAAAACCCAAACTCAACTATCTTAAGCAAAAGACGGAAGAGACATTAGAGTAGTTCACAAGATCAAAGGAAGACCTAAAGGATTCAGTGCTCCTGGAAAGCAAGACTTATACATCTCCACATTTCTCATCATTTTTACTTTATTTGGCTTCCCTTTGCAAGCAAGTCCCTGCTTACAGTCCCAGATTCCCATCCTCCTTGTTCAGCCACCCCAGCAGGACAGAGCCTGTTTTTATGAAGTGTCTGTGAGTCAGTGTGAGGGAAGAGCTCTGGGCAGCCCACTTATGCTCTCTCTTTGGATGAGACACTGTTGCCAAAGGTGTGGGAGATTATGTTTGGCCTGGTCTGGGACTCTTGCCAACTGTTAGGGCAGCGGTTTAGGGGACCCTGAATGACAGCATCAAAATGACAGGAGGTGGGTATAGGGCAGACAAATCACCTGTGTCCACTACTGAAAGGAGGCTGTTTTTTCATGCTGGGTTCCTGAGTGTAGGTAGAATTTTGGAAAGACACTGGGAATAGAGAGTGAGAATGGTGGATCTTATAGGTAGAAGCCTTCTCTTCTCAGGACCACCTAGCCACTGCCTCTTTCTCAGAAGGAAGAGAAGGCAGCCCACCTAGGCACGATGGCCGTGATTTGGGGACCATGAGGTCTGGATAACCTGGCTTGGAAACATCTTCAGGGATCACCGGAGACTGTCACTAGGGCGTGGGGTCTTGGCTACAGCTGGAACTCCGGCAGGGATGAGTGTGGTATCTTCTGTGTGCTTCCACTCTTCTCCACCAAAGCCTCTGCACAAGAGGCGTCTCATTCAGAATGGTTCTGGGAACTTGCACCTCGTCATAACTGTTAGTATTCTTGCCCTGGGCTTCCACAACTCTGAAAAGAGTTTAAAAAGGTCTTTATTCCTCTCCTGTCTGAGAGGTTGGAGACCCCACCTCCTGGGGACCTGAATAATAATAAAGTGGCTAAAGTGGCACCATAGGAGATTCTTTTTTTTCTTCATTAATGGTTGCAGAGGATTATAGAATGAACACAGCAGGCATGGAAGGGCTTGCGTCCATTTCAAAAGCACCAGTACATTCACAGGCCAAAGGAAGTCTTTTGAGAGAGCCCTGTAAAGAGCGTTGTCAGTAGTTTTTGTCTCTGCAAGTCTTGGCAGGGATTCTTGAGCAAACTGACGCCATTTCATGTTTAGTTCCGATCAGAGTCGAGTAGAGTCCAGTCAGAGTCCAGCTGGGGTCTCTTTTTAGGTTTAGGAGAAATCGCCACAGGACTCATTCAAAACACATTTGTGGAAGGCTTTCCATGTGCAGGACTAGGGCCATGGCCTCCCAGGCAGCATATCCCTCCCCTCAGGTTCCCAGTCTAAATAGTGGAGATTCATTAATCACACACAACTGTAGCACAAGACTGAACAGGAACAGAACCGTGAGGGAGGTCAAAGCCAATGACTTGGCTTGGAGGAGAGAAACATTTTCTTTGACCAGGTAAGGATGAAGGGTGGGTGGTAGAATAGGGAGAAGAAAGAAGGAAGGATCATAATTTTGTCACTGGGGTATAACCTTGACCTCCTTGGAGTCCAAAGAGAAACATCAGAAAGAAATATCAGTAGTCTTGTTTGCCAAATCTTAGAATACTGTCATGATTTCATGATAAGTCTCAAGTAGACAGTGAAACATCTCAAGATTAGCTTAAAGCAGGGCATTTTGAAAGAGCTGTATAAAAAATAAAATACTTTTCTTCTTATTGTAGTACTTTACAATGCTCTCAAAATTCAGACCGCTTCCTCCCTTCTCCAAAAGTCCCATTCACTTAAGAAATATGAGAGGAGTGTAAAAGGGGTTGAACCTGCCAATAACATTTCTGTCTCCAGTTAGGAGAGAGTAGCTAGAGAACTATTCCAGCAGTCTTACCTTCTTGCGATATAGAGATCCCAATTCATGAGCACAGAAAAGTGTCCAGATAGAGCTAGGCTAGAGTTGCCAGATAAAATATAGGACACCCAGTTAAATTAGAATTTCAGATAAATGGATAAACAGATAAGTGGATAACTCAATAAAACAATGAGTTATTTTCTTGTACAAGTATGTCCTGGCAACCTTAATCCAGGCTTGCTTGGCATCTTGGCATTAAATGGATAGCTTGGTTTCTTCTCCGTATATAGCTTTATGAGATCAAAATATTATCATATTTACATATGACTGGAAAACAAGTCCTTACCACTCGAGTCCCTATCCTAGCTCCCCATAGTATAACAGAAGGGGGAATCAGTGCAGAGTTGGGGAAAGACACTGGCTAAGCAGATATTCTAACACAAAGTTAGTCTTGGGAATGTTTACCTTTTTAAACTCCATCCCAGATTCAGACCTCGGTCAGGGCCTCTTACCCTGTTCCCCTCCACCCCCCTCAGGATTCAAAGAATTGCCTCCACCCAGACCTGTGTAACTGGGGAGAGCCAAATGATTGAGTGGAACTCATGCTGGAGGCAGAGCTCATGGGAACCGGAATCCAGGGGAAAGTGAGTGAAGAGGTTGAAAGAATGAGTTAAAACGGGGCAGGGCACAAGCCATGAGTCTCCTTAGCTGGTCCTGAGTGGCTGGCCCTGAGGGGGGGTGTGCCCTGAAAGTATAGAATTAAGGTTGCACAAATACTGAGCAAACTGGGCTCTGTTGGCAAAAGCAGTGCTTCTTGAACTTTAATGTCCATACAGATTACCTAGGGATCTTGTTAAAATGGAGATTCTGATTCAGCACGTCTGAGGTGGGTCCTGAAGATTCTGAATTTGTAATAAGCTCCCACGTGGTACCGATGCTGCTGGAATACGGTCCACATTTTGAGTAGGTGTAAAAGAGAAATTGCACTGGACATTTGTTAAAAATGGCGAGGAAGACTTTATTCGAGACTATTGAAATGGGGGGGGGGAGACATTGAACTCTACTTTAAATCCGGCTGGAGTAGCTGGGGATTTATAGCCTTCTGGAAGAGTGAGGGAGAAGATGGAAAATTATTAAGTGGAACTTGATTATGTATCAAGGGTGGGTGGATGAGAAACTTGATTTGGTATCAAGGTGATTGCTTGAACTGGCTTAGTAGGAATCTTGCTAATACACCGTGTTTTTTACCTAACAACTGATTGTCAACTTGTGAGTATTCTCCTCTCCCTTGGCACCAGGATCATGCAGTGCTGACGTGTTATGAACATTGAGATAAAATTCAGTCTCAAAATCTTTCCAAAGAAAAGAGCCCAGTGCATGCAGTGTTTTCTCTCAACAGTAGGGAGATCAAGTCAAGATCATCTTATGTCAGGAGATTAGCTACAGCATTTCTTGAGGTTACGAAGGACAGAGGTTCTTTTCTTTTAGCCACTTTGATAACATTCTCCATTATTTTTCTCTTCATTCTGTCCCCTGTGGACAAACAGCAGCTGGAAATGCTCTTCTGATTCCCCGGGGAAACCCACAGGCTCTCTTGGGAAGAGAGATGTTCAATTATACGGGATAATGTGGGCAAAGGAACAGGTTCAGGGGATCTTTTTTCTTCTTGTATCAGATAATGAGGAGGCATCAGCAGAGAATGCAGAAGTAAGGAACGTCATCCGCCCAGGATCTGGGGTCATCCTCTTCCACTGCTGTCTCACCCCCTTTATCCCAGGTCACTATCAGAGTGTGGAGGGCCTCTGTGAGCCTCTCTTTTTCTGCATTTGCCCAACATTTGTTTCTTTCCCTTATTTAAAACATCACAGTTGTTTCATTGCTTTTAAAAATGAAAACTAGTGATTTTCTTCCTTGTGAGGCAGAGGGAGATGTGGAAAGAAAAGACCCCAGGATTTGGAGCCAGAACTAGGTCCCTTCTTCCACCACTGCTTTCCTTGAAGACAATGGATGTGAACAATGGTAAAAATCAGGCTCTTCTCAGAATAGTAGCTACTTTTGACCAGTTTCTTACTTTCTTCCAAAAATATTCGCTGCATATATAAGCATATGCATATATATATTTATATACACAAATTTGTATGTAAATATTTTTAAACAAATGCTAACCCGTTCTCTGTCTTTATTTTTGTTAACTGTATAGTTTAGTGATTATTTCATTCAGCACATTAGATTTTCCTCATTCTCTGTCACAGCTACACAGTATTCTATTGCATATGATCACAGACTATAATTTCTTTAACCTTTCTTCTGATTATGAGCATTTGGTTTATTTCCAGTGACTGGCTATTTCAAGTTATGCTGCAATGATATCCTGTGTATTTGTGTATCTGTGCAAGTAGATCTATGTCATGAAGTCTTAGAAGCAAGATGTCTGGGTCCAAGCATATAGGCACTTTACCTTTTAGTAGAAATTGTCAAACTGTCCTTTGGAAAAATGTCAACAATTTACATTTGCACTAAGAGAGTTTTCCTACCTATCTTCACCCATACTGTGAATCAATCTCTACTAATTTGAATTTATAATGCTATCTCATTGTTAGTTTAATTTTGTATTGCTGTAATTTTGAGTGAGCTTGACCATCTATCCTTCATATGCTTAAGAGCCATGCATCTGTGGAGAGCTTGCGTATGCTCCTTTTCTGTTTGGAAAAGCATATTTTAAGAGGGCTGGCCCAGATTGGCCTGGCCACTGTCCCTGGGGCTTATCTGGGGCTCTGTCCTAGCTCCCTTGGCTCCTGTCTCTCTGTTTTCTGTGTCTGGATGCTGTCTGACAGTCACGGAAGCTCTAGCCTGTGTGTCTGTGCCACTGTGCCCATCTATTTGCCCCTGATAAGTGAAAACCAATTGCACAATTCTGTATTTTTTTAATGCTTTTTCTTCCAGCTAAAAGAAATATTTTATTCCTCTTCACCAAATTCCTGGCAGCTGGTGTGAAGCAAGTGTCTTCTCAACTTTATAGTACAGAAAATGTGAAGGCATAAAATTTGGTGTCTGAACATCTAGAGAGACAACTACTGAGTCTATGTGTATATGATGTTTAGGCATGTAACTGGTGGAGCACTGTACTAGGAGCTTGGAGATAGGTGCATTCTGTTTCCAGCTCTAGCCTGGATTTGCTGAGAGAGACTGGGCCAGTGTACTCCATTTCTCAGGCCTAGTTTTGTCAACTAAAGGCCTTCAGAGCACAGAGAGGTTCTGATACCTGTGGAAGGAGAGGTGGAAGGGAGGAGGATTGGGTAAGAAGAGCTTCAGTAAATAGAGTCAATCTGAGAAACTCTGAGCTCTGTGGATGTGGAGCTTCTGAGCAGAGATTACTCATTATAGGATCAACTCATATAGAAACTGTTGGACCCTAGTACCCCTGCTGTGTGCATTCATTGACTATTTGCTTCTCAGGCAGACACTGGCCTTGGCTTGAGCACTGGGGTGCATCCTAAGGCTCTGCAGTTGGAGGCTTTCAGCTCCTGCACTCCTCATGTCAGTCCTGTGAAGGGAGCTCTGGGTGGTGGACCTCCATGGTTGCTGCAGCCCAATGCATGTAGTTTTAGTAAGAATTGGGGTTATTTTGGGCTCCTTCAAAAGTGTTGCAGATCTGGAGATAAAACTACCCAAGGATGAAGCAATATTATAGCTTCTCTCCCTTCAGTATTTCTTCATTTATTAAATTATTAAAATTGCTTGCTGGAGGTAATCTGTTCTTCCAAAGTGTGAAATATTAAAAATATATTTCTCCTCTTGTACATATAGAATTTGTATACTTCAGTACTCATCTGGACACAAGGGAGGGGCTGAGTACCAAAACAATGAGAAAATCTCATATTCTTGGGTGTTTATGGGAAGAGCGGCACAGTAAACCCAGATATCACAGAAGGAAATGGGCACATGGAATTTTCAGTGGCAACCCTCCTTCTCTGAGTTTTCCCAGGACCTCAAAGATCCACATAGCTGGCATTTTTGGTGCCCCACTTCTCTTACCACCCTTGGTTTCAGCCACAGCTGTGGAGGACAATTCTGTGCTATCAGCTTTACCTGGTGGCATTGTACCTGAAGCACAGAGGTACAGAGTTCCCTTCTGCTTTCCACCTTCAAGCCTTTTCTGAGTCTGTCAAATTCTGCTTGGCTCCAGGAAAGCCTCTCTGGAAATGTCAGAGAGTTGATGTGCCTGAGGTCAACTTAACTACAGCGTTAACTACAGCGATTAACTACAGCGTTTGGTGTCTGAATGAATGTCCCAGCCCCTTGTCCTTCAAGTGGACAGTTCTGGAAAGCAGACTGTCCTCACCCCTGGAGGTCCCAGGAAATCGAGAGCTTTGGCCAACAGCTGGAACACCAGTTATGTACCCTTATTGATCTTCCTCCCCCTGGTTTCTCACTTCCTTCAATCCCCTGGGATTGCCTCCAAAATAAACTACCTGCACCTAGGCTATCTCAGGCTCTGCTTTCAGGAGAACCCAGACAGGCCACAAAACCCTGAAAAGTGGGTCCTTATAACTTAGGCAGCTATTAAGACCTTTCCATGAGCCATGAGTGAAGAGGTGGGAATCTTCTCTCCTTTCTGCTGATGCTTTCCCTGTACTTCTGTTAAATGATATAGTTAGTGGGTTATGGTACTTTGTTGAGAGTGGCCTTAAGTTGCCAGTCTTAAGGTGGTTGGTGCCAAAAGGCAAAGGGAGATTTGGGCAAGAGCCCCTGATTCTTAGGTGACCACCATATGAGGTGGTCTAGATAGTTCCCTGCCTCTAAACTAAAATTCTCTTCACTTGGCTTTTCTTTAGCAAGGCCCACTAGGGACCATTTCCTCCTCAGTAGCTTCCACATAAATTTCAGAGTCTGAACCATGGAGCTACTGTAGGCATTGAGGGCTGCGTAAGTAATTGCAGGGTACCCTCAGATCTCTTGCTTCTGACTCTGTGCTTATACTGTGGTCATTCTTAATTTTTATTTTTATGTATGTTTCCCTGCTTCTGTCTTCAATGAGTCCACATATGACATGATCACTAGTGCTTACTTCAAAATCTTTTTGAATTAAAAAAATTGTGGTAAAATATGCATGTAACATCAAATTTACCATTTTAGCCACTACTTTTAAAACTTTTTCATTTTAACCATTTTTAATTGTACAGTTCACTGGCATTAAGTACATTTACTTTGTTGTGCTACCGTTACCACCATCAATTCACAGAACTCTTCATCTCGTAAAACTGAAACTCCACACCCACTGAACACATCTCCCCCTTTCCCTCTTCCCCAGATCCTGACAACCACCATTTCTACTTATATGAGGTACCTCATGTAAGTGAAATTAAATAGTATTTGTCTTTTTTGTACCTGGCTTATTTAATTTGGCATAATGCCCTCATGGTTCATCCATGTTATAGCAGGTGTCAGAATTTCTTTCTTTTTTACAGCTGAATAATATTCTACTGTAAGTTTATGCTATATTTAGTTTATCCATTCATCTTTATTGACAATTGGGTTACTTCCATCTTTTGGCTGTTGTGAATAAAGTTGTTATAAACACAGGTGTATAAGGATCACTTTTGATGCCTCTTCCTCTAGGAAGTCTTCCCTTGTGCTTACTCTGTCTTTGCTAGATAGTGAGGGCTGATGTGGCTGTGTCTCATTCATCTTTATATCCCATTGATGGGCAGAGGACCTATTGAATATTGTGCACCCAAATCACTACTTGTTGAATTGCTTGATTCCGCATCTGTTATTTGCCCCAAAGCTGAAGAGATTCTGAATCCCCATACCAGTTTACCTGCAGTGTTCCATTCTATTTTATGTAGTAGAGAGGTGTAATAGTTTCTGTTCAACCCTTAACCCCTTCAGTTGAGAGATGTTCAGTAAATGTTTGCCAAGTAAATGGATGTTTGTCCCCATCCTGCATCCTGGCCACATGATAGCTCCAGCATGCTACCTGGTTCTCACCTTGCTCCAACATCTGTATCTGTCCTGAGCATCTGGTGAGTCAACAAGTGCTCCTGAACTCAGTGTCTCTCACTTCCCTCTGCAAACAATGTTTGCCCCAAATCCTGATCTTGACATGGAAATTGTGACGTAGACTTGCTATTAGCCTCTCATAGGGGGTCATCCTCTTCTATGGACAATAAGGGACAGGACTGTGAAGGGATTGAGTGAAACGATGTGTATAAAGCACGCAGCAGAGGGCCTGTTCATGCAAGTGCACGGTAAATGGTAACTATTATTATTAAGCATAGTATTATTTTTTATATACAATTATATATTATATACATATACATGTATGTGTATATACAAGTATATATAGAATAATCTTTTTACTCCTTATACTCTTCTTACTTCAAAAAGTCATTTAACTTGTATGACATTGAAAGGTATATATATACATATATATAAAATAATTATTGAAATAAGAACAAATATTAAGAGTGATGTTCTGGAGACAGGAAAGCTTCCCTGGACAGTCAGGGAGTTGATGTGGATTGTAATGTTAGAATCGTAGGCTGTGGATAGCTGTGGAGCATAAGCATCAAATTTAACTCAAGCCAAAAGAAAAAAAAGAAGCAAGAAACATCTCTATTATGTCTTCCGTTCATGTTTCAGGGAGCAGGGGAAGATAGCTACCTTCATGTCTGAGTGATGAGGCGCTGTGCTGGACTCAATCATTTCTCTCAAGTTTGCTGAAGAGAAGAAGTGAGAGCAAGGGACAAAGGGATTGCAGAGGGAATCTTTGCTTCTTTGTTTTATACTTGTTGGAAAGGAGAAATTAAGATGGACTAAGAGAAACCCCTTTTTGGGTCAGAGTATATCCATTCCCTTTGCAGAGGTCGTAGGGCTTTAAGACCAGTGTTACTTGTCTGGATGAAAAAGTTATGCACTTGATAGAAATGATGTATGCAGGAGCAGATAATGCTGTGTTGGGTAAAGCCTTAGACCTGATTTAGGTTTCTCAGTTTAACTGGCTAGATTATTCTCCTTGGTCAGTAATATCAATAATTCATTCAGGCATTCATCTTCCCAGTATGGTTTCTTTCGAAATGTTGCTTAGGTTTTGAAGTTGTGTCAGGTATGATTAGATTGAGCGGTTTGTATCAATGAGGGTGTCAGAATACTTCTCTTCTCCCGGCCCAATAAATATCACTTAAAGCACTCCTTGGGGCCCTTCCCCATTGCTATGGACTGAATTGTGTCCCCCAAGTTCATCTGTTGAAGCCATAACCCACAGTGTGACTATATTTGGAGACACTGCCAAAAGGAGGTAATTAAGATCAAATGAGACCATAAGGTGGGACCTTGGTCTGATAGGATCAGTGTCCTTGCAGGCACAGACCCCACAGTGTGCTCTCTCACTCTCTCATGGTCTCTCTGTCTTCGTCTTTCTCTTGCTCTCTCTCTTCATCATGTGAGGACACAGCAAGCAGGTGGCTGTCTGCAAGCCAGAAGAGAGCTCTTAGCAGAGACCAAATCAGCCTTCACCTTGACCTTGGTCTTCCCAGCCTCTAGGACTGTGAGAAATGGATTTGTTTAAGACATCCAACCTACAGTATTTTTTTATGGTAGCCTGAGCAGACTAATATACTCACTAGGTAGCCGACTCGGGGACCAGGACAATTACACCATCACTGCCACCACCTGCCAGATCACCTGTGTGATCTGTCTTACATGTTCTGTTTCTCTTGTGATCATCCTTGCCCAGCCTCGTCCAGTCAGGGCCACAGCTCTTTTCTGGGATGTGAGGGCTCCAACCAGAAAAGGACCAGCACAAGGAGTGAGTGAGGTGAGGCCTCTGAGCCAGGCCCTTCTCCTGCATGGCCATCACTAGGGCTCAGAGGGGGGACACCTGGGCCCTTGGTGCTGTTCACACTGTCTCCTCCATGTATCATGGCTTCTGAGACATGATTTTGAAATCTGCTGTTAACTAACTTTTCTATAGGAGTTTCTAAGGACAGAAGAGAGGAAAGAAGTACCCGGCATTCTAAGGGTGTAGCTAAAGTGTCTCTTGTAAACATGAAATTCTTTGGGAGGTTGTTCTTAAAAATATTCTTGGTAATTTGCCTTCTACTCCATCATATTTTTTGTGTTGATTTTAATGTATCATGTTCCTCCAACCAAATGTGTGTGTGTGTGTGTATGTGGTATAAAATTTACATACATTGGATTCACATACCTTGGCACACCTCAAGAGGCCCTTAGGGGCATGTGTGCCTCAGTTTGAGAAACACAGTTTCATATAATTGTCAGAAAAGGGATTGCGTTCTTGTTGGCTTGACTGAATAAGGTGACATCACCTTATATGGGTTATTGTTGCCATTAATGCCTATAGTGCACAGGGCATTGTACTCTTTGATTAATAATGTGGCCATGTGTTGGGGCAGAATGGATTCCCACCCAAAATTTTGTTCAGATGTCAAGACTAGTGACACCACACAAACCAAAAGGTTTATTATGAAAAAGTTTATTATATATATAATGAGAAATTTTGGGGTGAGCAGGGCAGTCTTCCCAAGCTGATCTGAAAATGGCTTGAGGGAACCCAGAAAGGAGATTGGTTTGGGGTTTTTATTGTGGGTGGGGAGTTGGTCCAGGGAGGGGTGCCAAAGGAGGGAGTGTATGGGCTTTCTAGCAGCTTGCTTAGTTAGATCTGGGGGAGAAGGGGAGGAAGACCTGTCAGCGTAAAAGCTGTCAACAGTGGAACACTGAAAAATGGAACCTGACTTTTGTTAGTTTGACCCCTGTTATCTCACTGAATTCTTATCACAGTACCATGAGGGAGGTTCCACGGTGGTTCCCATTTTACAGAGGAGGAATCAAGGGTCAGAAGTATTAAGCCACTTGCAAAGGCCACAAAGCTGGGAGACAGTGCCTTAATTCAAACATAAGTCATTAGATCCAGGTTTATGCTGTTAGCTACCATATACCCAGCAGTCACCCCTAACATAACTTGCTTCTCACTTCAAGTTCTTTGAAATGTGTGTTGTGTTCTTCTCCCATCCGACAGTGAGCTGCAGAAGGGCAGGAGTCAAATCTCTTTCATCTTTGTGATTCTTTCAGCCTCAAATGGGACCCCCATGCTCCATAGCAGTAGCCCAGTGGAACATGTTAAATTGAATAGAGTTCAAATTATGACATCATTCCTGAAAAAAAAAATCCCACTAAAAGAAATCATCACAATGGTGACCTTTTAATAAGCACTAACCATGTGCCAGGCCTATATATGCCAGGGGTTCACACGGTGCCTCCAACATCATGCAAAATTAGTGGATTGATGCTGACTTAGAGGGAGAGCAAAGTTTCACAGGGATCAATGTAAAAATTTGCATTTTGGTTTATGCATCAGTTGTCTAAGTAAAGCTTGGGATGGACAAGCTGAAGAGCAGTTTCTATTAAAAAGAACTTTAAAACATTGTTGATTTGTGTACTCACTAAGTCAAACCAGCCATGCAGTGTGACTAGCTCCTTAGAGAATCATTCTCAAGCTGAATTAATGGAAATTCAGTTTTTGGAGCAAGTGGGATAATAGTCCACTGAATTTTGTACTCACTCTTCAGGATATTATATGCAGTTATGGGCTCCAAGTTTTGAGAGGGATATTGATAACCTGAACTATTTGCAGAGAGGAACCCAAACCGTGGAGGTCCTGGGATCCATGTCACATGAGGCCTGGCTGAAGAAACTGGGACTACATTTGGCCCAAACAAGAGGAGGCTCAGTGGGATGAGGCATGACCTGGTAACATCTGGAAGGTTATAACTGATCCCCCAGGGCTGGGAACTGTTCAGTTCGCTAATATATCCCCACTGCTCAAAAGATACCTTGTACGGCAATACAAATTTGATATTAAATGAATTAAAGGCTTAATTGTGTAATGGGTATTCTGGTTGATTCTTTGGTTACAAGAAATGAGAAACTCTCACATTGCACTTACATTGTTCAAAGTAAGTGAGCTTTACTGTAAAGATACAGGACAGGGCTGTGCAATAGAACTTTCTGGGCTGACGGAAAGGTTCTTCTGCACTGTCCAATGTGGTGGCTGCTAGCCACACATGACTGTCAAACACTTGAAATGTGGCAGTGCAACTCTGAATTTTTAATTTTTACTAACTTAAATTTATATTTAAATAGCTAATGGATACTATATGGACAGAGCATACAGGAGATTTCAAGGACAGCATCTGAAGTGTGGTTCTGGATTTTGGGTGTCTCTAAGTGACACCCAATCTGTCCTCTCAGATTTGCATTCTCTGCCTTGTTTCTCCATCTCTATTTCTCACTGTACCTGTACTTGATTCCCTTCTCTCAAGAGTTTTGAGTCCATAACTTGAGCTTGCCTTGGCCATCTGGCTGATCCTCTTTACACCATGAATGTTCTTTGCGTACTTTGTACCGCCAATTGGCAACTTCCTTCTGTGTGTCCTATTTCCAGTTCCTGAAACCGAGGGAATCTGACGGATCCAGCTCCTCTTTATAGAGCATCTGGATTGGACATTTTTGGGTCAGTTGCTCCAGCCTTGTTGAATCAGTTATGTTTATCTTTAGAGGCTGGCCCTGCAGTCAGCGAGGGAGTCTGTGGGCAGAGCAAGCAGTGATTGGCATTGCTCGTAGAGACAACTTTTATGGGTCTCCAGAGGGCCGTGGAGATTATAATGTGGTAGATTGCAATTCATTTATTCATTTAACCATTATCTTATTGAACATCCACTATGGGCCAGGCAGAGTGCTAGACCCTTGGGAATCTCCTGATGATTGGAGTACCCCCCTTGTTATTGTATTAGTCAGAGGGCTCCAGTGAAACAGAACCACTAGGGTATGTATAGATATATGTATTACAGGAATTGACTCACATGATTGTGAAGATTAGGAAGACCCATAATCTGCTGTCTATGAACTGGAAAGCCAGAGGTTTAAATCAGTCTCAGTCTGAAGTCCTGAGAATCAGGAGACTAATTGCATAAGTCCTGAGCCGATATTGGGAAGCAGGAGAAGGTGGATATCCCAGCTCAACAGAGAGCGACTTCACTCTTCTGCTCCAATTTTGTTCTCTTGGGGCCCTCAGTGGGTTGCATCATGCTGCCCACACTGGGTAGGGTCATTCGCTTTGCTTAGTTCACCAGTTAAAATGCCAATCTCTTCTGGAACCCCCCTCATATAAACACCCAGAAATAATGTTTTACCAGCTATTTGGGCACCTCCTAGTCCTGTCAAGTTGACACATAAAATTAATAACAATTTCACTACAATTACCTACCTGGATCATGGATTATAAAGTAGGTGAAAACAGTAGAGCATGTTGGATGTCATGATAGTGGAGCAGAGGGTGTCTAGGGAACATAAAGCCAGAGACCCTAAGTCAGTTTGGAGAGTCCAGGGAAGACGTTTGGGAGAAATGGCACAAGAGTTTGGCAGGTAATAAGGAAGGAAGGGAAGTTGGCAAAGGCCTAGAAGGAGAGAATATACATCTGTAACTACTAGAATGAGTTCTGTGAGACCACACTGTATGTTAGGAGAGTGTGGTTCCAGATCCTCTAATTTAGAGAACATTGCAATCTACTGTACTCTCCACTAGACTCTCAGTGCACATTAGCACAGTAGAGGCTCTGAGAAGTCCTCAGTAAAAATCCCATAATTCTGTTTTATTAAAACATTCACAAAATTTATCTAGCATGGAATGCTCTCCTCTCTACCCTATCTCCTCTTAGCACCAGGCAGCACCAATGTTCTTTGGAACACCTGTTGAGAAACCATGATCTAGATATTTCAGTTGTGTTTTCTGGTAGAAAGACACTGTATTTGAGGCAGATCTTGCAGTCTGATCAAATTTGTTCTAGACCTGAAAATAAATGTGAATCGTTCTGCTCAAATGTTTCTTGGCACAGCCAGAGCCAGATTCATCAGCCCATGTGGTGGGCAAAGCCAACTTAATTTACACTTGGAAAGTCTCCCATGAGGGTTCACACACATCCCTAATGGACTTCATTTTTTCTGCTGCTGTTTGTCCAGTTCCCAGAGATACAGGAACTCAGTTCTCCTTTCCAACATCCAGGTATCTGGGAATTCTCTTCCCTCCCAAGTCTTTTAAAATCTTCTCTGCAGAAGCACTTTTCCTTTAGGGAGCTGTGATGATATGGACTGTCCCGGCCATTCTCTTGGTCCTTAGATTATGCTCCTCATCTTTTCATATGAGTGCGTCTTGTCTATCCAGCTGAGCATTGGGCTTTGGGGTCAGGCTTGGCTTCTACCATTGACCAGTTAGTGATGGTGAACAAGCAACTTAACTTCTCTTTGCCTCAGTTTCTTCATCTGTGAAATAGAAACTGTATTATCTACTGCATAGGGTCCTGGAGGCTTAAGTGATATAAATGATATTGTATCATTTTGCTAAGTGTTCCAGAGCATTTAGAACAGTGCTGCCATGTAGTAAACATCTCACCTTTTTAGAAAATGGGAACTCTAGTTGTCCTGAATTTGAATCAAAGTTTTCTCCTACAACTGCTTTGTGGTGTTGATACAGGCTTTGAATCTCTTCCAGGATAACATCTTTCTCTATGATACATTAGTTCCTGATCTTTTTGAGGTTGTGATCCCTTCCTCTGTGGTTTCTTTCCTCCCTCTCTCTCTTCCTTTCTTTCTTTGTAACAATTTTATTGACATATAAGTCACACACTATATAATCTACTAATTTAAAGTATACAATTCAGTGGCTCTTAGTATATTCACAGGGCTGTTCATCCATCACCACAGTTGATTTTAGAACATTTCTATATCACACCAAAAATAAGCCCTGAACCCATTAGCAATCACTCCCCATGTTATGAACTGAATGTTTGTGTCCCCTGCTGCCCCCAAAGAGTTCATAGGTTGAAGCCTTATACCCCGCAGTGTGATGGATACTTGGAGATGGGGCCTTTGGGAAGTGGTTGGGTTTAGAGGAGATCATGGAAGTGGAACCTCCATGATGGGATTAGTGTCATTATAAGAAGAGAAAGAGACTAAAACTTGCACTCTCTCTGCTTTCAATCACCAAGGGAGGTCCTGTGAGGACATAAGCAGCAGAGGGCCCTCACCAAGAACCGGACCATGCTGGCACCCTGAGCTTGGACTTCCAGTCTCCAGAACTCTGAGAAACAAATGACTGTTTTATTTTTCTTTTGGTATCATTTATATACAATTACATGAGGTTACTAGATTCCCTCCATTACCAAGTCCCCCTAGCTCCATCCATGTTTTTGCAAGTGGTAGGACTTGTTTTTTTCTTATGGCTGAATGATATTTTAAACCAACTAGTTCATGGTATTTTTGTTATAGCAGTCCAAACTGACTGACATCTCATTTCCCTTCAGCCACTCCTTATCCCCAGGGCACAGCATCCATTATTCTACTTTCTGATCCTGGATTTGCCTATCTGGACATCTTACATAGATGGAATCTACACTATGTGGACTTTGTGATTGGTTTCTTTCACTTAGTATGATATTTCGAGTGTCATCCACGTTGTAGCATGTATCAATACTGCATTCCTCCTTATTGCTGAATATTATTACATTTATGTGTATATCACATGTTGTTTATCCATTGATCAGTTAATGGGCATTTGGGTTGTTTCTACCATTTGGCTATTGTGAATAATGCTGCTGTGAATATTTGTGTACAAGTATTTGTTTAAACATCTGTTTCCAATTCTTTTGGGTATATACCTAGGAGCGGAGTGCCTGGATCATATGGTGACTCTATCTGTAACATTTTGAGGAACTGCCAGGCTTTTCCAGAGTGATTGTACCCTTTCACATTCCCGCCAACAGTGTCCCCCTTGTTCCTTTCATTCACCATGATCTCTACCTGCCAGCTGACTTGTAAACAGGGGCCTCATGGTCTGTTATGGACACATTTTTATTTTGAAAATCAAGTAAAACCCAATTTCCTTTGAAAAATTCGTGGCACATACATACTGAGACAATTGTACTTTTAAAACAAAAAACCAAAACCAAAAAGATCTGGTTGGGAAGCAGCCAGTGTCAGTGAGTATTATTAGGCTCACCTAGACTATAAACACCTAGCAGTCAAGGATGAAGCCTTAGTTCCTTCATGTGGTTTAGCAAGAGGTCGGGGTAAATGCACACTTATCATTCTTCCTTTTGCTCATTTAATACTTCATGTAGGGTTGTGGTGTATGTCCTTAGAGTGGCGTGCAATGAAACAAGAGAAAAATCACTTAAATGCTAGAGTTGGTCCACCATTTCACTCAATGAAGGTGGGCCCACAGGTAATAGATGCGTCAAGCCTGAAGTAGTCAATGCAGGCTTGAAACCCATGGAAATTATTTCTGAATATAGGCTGTCACCCTTTGACGAAGTCTAGAGATGCGTGATTCAGGTGGCCAGCTAAGTGGGTGGTGATGGCTTGTGTCAACTAGGAAATGGAGGAATTAGTTGAGGGCCAAGAGAAGCTTTGAGCAGGGGAGTATGAGAGGAGCTGATAGGCTTGTCCTCAGCAGACATTTGTGAGAAATTTAAGGATTTTCAAGAGCAAGTTTGATTCTTTGTCATTTTGCCCTTACCCTGCTAACAGCTGTGTGTTCCCTTCAAGAAGATGCTAGAACCTAGCAGAAGGTCACAGAAGACAAAATCCCTACCATCTAGTGGCTTAGGGTCTAGTGTGGAAGGCAGCAAAGTCACACGGTAAATGCAAAACCACATGAAAAAGGCAAAGATAGGCATGTGCACAGGGTAGGGGGAGGGGAAGTGCAGAGCCTGGAGCACCTGAAGGGGAGGTTGGCTGTATGAGTTTCCTGGGGCTGCTGTGACCAACTACCGCAAACTGGGGGGTTTACAACAATAGAAACTTATCCTCCCATAATTCTAGAGTCTAGAAGTCTGAAATCAAGGTGTCGGCAGGGTCATGCTCCCCCCTGAAAGCTCTAGGGGAGAATCCTTCCTTGCCTTTTCCCCCTTCTGCTGGCTCTCGGCCTTCCTTGGCTTGTGGCTATATCAATCCAATCTCTACTTCTGTCTTCACGGACTCTTTCCTCTCTTCACCATGTGTTCGTGTGTCAGGGTACTGTGTGTGTCGGGTACTTGTTACTGGGTTTAGGGCCCACCCAGATAATCCAGATAGTATCACCTCGAGAATTGTAACTTAATTACATCTGCAGAGACTCTTTCCAAATAAGGTCCCATTCATAGGTTCTGGGGGTTAGGATTTGAATGTATCTTTTGAGTGTCCACCATTCAAACTACTACATCAGGGAAATGCCTCTGGATGCAGTAAAACAGTTGAGATAGTTCTTAAGCAAATTAGGTAGGTGAAAGGGCAGAGAAAGTGTTCCAGGGGGAAGAGGGGTCAGCATGTGCAAAGGTCCTGTTGGAAGAGACTCTACAGTCTCATGAGTACCATGATACTTCTGGAGTGTAGTGTGTGCGTGTGTGTGTGTGTGTGTGTGTGCGTGTGTGCTGTGTAGTACAGTGTGGAGTGAGGACAACAGAGCAGTTTTGGGTTAGAGAAGTAGGCAAGGCCCAGGTGCCAGAGGGTCTGGGATGATAAGGAGAAAAATGGAGAAACTACCAAGAAATTTTAAACAGGGAGGTGATGTGAGCTGATTGGCATTTTGGAAAGACCACTCTGGGTGTTCTGTGGAGGGCAGGATGCAGGAAGGCTGATTAGAGAAACTAGCTAGTGAAACTTTTGCTCAGTACATGTGCATTGACTTGAGTCTGCCCTCTCCTTACTTTTAATTTCCTACATTAGCTTGTGATTTTTGCTGGTTTTCTGGGTGCATTTTAATGTGGTAAGCCAGTCTATTTACTTCTAATGCTCATCACTAACAGGAAACAAGATATTGGCCTCACAAGGGAAGCTGGCCCTGCTTAGTTGACAGAGTCTCGTGCATTGATGATGAAAGATTGTAAATGGATTGAACATGTTGATGGTGTCATTTCCAATTTGTTGAGTCACCAAATCATGTTGTCAACAATTAGCATCTACAAAATATATACACATATACATCACCCTTTCGGTACAAGAATGAGGAACTCTGGCTATCACTCTGGATTTGACACAACTTTCTCCCTTACCACTGCTTTGTAGTTGCTGCTTAAATTAAAGTGTGAATGATTTAGAAATACTTTCTGAGCCCCTTCTAGGTGTCAGGCACTGTGTGAACTGTCCAGAATTTAGCAGGGAACCAAATAAACAGCCCAGGCTTTCAGAGAGCCCACAGTCTAGAGAGGAACAGACAAGCAGATAGCGATAAGGCAATGGGGGTGGTGGTAAATTCCATGCTAGGGGAAAGTGGGGAGCGCTACAGATCACCTAAGTACCCCACAGCAGGGGCACAAAAAGGAGGGTACGGAGGTCCTGTCTGCTTCCGCTCCATGCTGCAGTGCCTGAGTCTGACTTGAAGTTGTCCTGTTCAGTGGTGGGACTGCGCCAGTTTTTAGTGACATCCTTGGATACAGAGCTCCCTTCCAAGTGATTCTGTAGGTGTTCTTGCTACGCTCCATTTCCTCATCCTCTCCTTACTGCCCACTCCCTTCAATAGGATTAGCCCCCTCCCCAACCCAGGAGCAGAACAGCATTTCTTAAGGTCTATTTATTCATTGTTCATTTAGCAAAAGCATGCTGACTGCTGACTGCTGACTGCTTGCAATGTCCTGTGCCAGTTAGTGGGGTTGCTACAGACGCAAATTAGATGGGTCTTGCCTGTAAGGAGCTTACATTCGTGTTAAAGCAAGGGTATTCTTTGGAGGGATAGTGACAAGGCAGAGGACATTTCCCTGGCAAGAGGCATCGCTATCACTTGGAAGGAGTTGGTGTGGGTGTGTCTGTGCTGGGAAAAGCAAGACAGGAGGAGAAAACACTGAAGCTGGGCTTTGAAGGGTTTGACTAGGTGAAGATCCGTGGTGCTCACCTCACCCTGATCTCTGGTCTGGAATCACACCGGGTTCAGACCTCAGCCCCAACCCATGCTAATGTGAGATCTGGAGCAAAGGCCCTCCTTCACCTGACTAAGCCCCAGTTTCCTCATCTATGGGATGGGATATGAATAGCTCTGCCTGCCTGGTGCTGCGGACATTAATCCATCTGCATGTACTGCTCTGGGCATGGTGCCCAGCACAGAGTAAACACTCAACCAATACCAGCAGGTATTGCCATTAGCCAACCCTTGTGATAGAAGAGCCTTTCCTGACACTGTTTGGTTTGAAAGGGCACCTGGGACTATAGGTTAAAGAAACTGGGATTGAGGGCTTGGTTGAATATTTCTCTAAGTTGTAAACTTGCACTGTAATAAGAAAGGGGAACAGGTGAGCCAATCCCATATTCAACGCTCTGTTTAAATTTCTTTATTCTTTTTTTCTTGTATTTATTTATTTATTTAGGTATTATTAATGTATGATTACATAAGCAACATTATGGTTACTAGACTCCCCCTATTATCAAGTCCCCACCACATACACCATTACAGTAACTGTCCATAAGCATAGTATGATGCTATAGAATCACTACTTGTATTCTCTGTGTTATACTGCCTTCCCCGTGCCCCCCTCCCGCTACATTATGTGTGCTAATTGCAATGCTCCTTTTTCCCAATATCTCTCCCTTCCCACCCCTCTTCCCCAGTCCATTTCCCTTTGGTAACTGTTAGTCTGTTCTTGGGTTCTGTGAGTCTGCTGCTGTTTTGTTCCTTCAGTTTTTGCTTTGTTCTTATACTCCACAGATGAGTGAAATCATTTGATATTTGTCTTTCCCTGCCTGGCTTATTTCACTGAACATAATACCCTCTAGCTCCATCCATGTTGTTGCAAATGGTAGGATTTGTTTTCTTCTTATGGCTGAATAGTATTCCATTGTGTAAATGTACCACATCTTCTTTATCCATTCATCTACTGATGGACACTTAGGTTGCTTCCATTTCTTGGCTATTGTAAATAGTGCTGCAATAAACATAGGGGTGCATATGTCTTTTTCAAACTGGGCTCCTGCATTCCTAGGGTAAATTCCTAGGAGTGGAATTCTTGGGTCAAATGGTATTTCTATTTTGAGTTTTTTGAGGAACCTCCATACTACTTTCCACAATGGTTGAACTAATTTGCATTCCCACCAGCAGTGTAGGAGGGTTCCCCTTTCTCCACATCCTCACCAACATTTGTTGTTGTTTGTGTTTTGGATGTTGGCCATCCTAACTGGTGTGAGGTGATATCTCGTTGTGGTTTTAATTTGTATTTCTCTGATGATTAGCGATGTGGAGCATCTTTTCATGTGCCTGTTGGCCATCTGAGTTTCTTATTTGGAGAAGTGTCTGTTCAGCTCCTCTGCCCATTTTTTAATTGGTTTATTTGCTTTTTATTTGTTGAGGTGTGTGAACTCTTTATATATTTTGGATGTCAACCCCTTATCAGATATGTCATTTATGAATATATTCTCCCATACTGTAGGATGTCTTTTTGTTCTACTGATGGTGTCCTTTGCTGTACAGAAACTTTTTAGTTTGATATAGTCCCACTTGTTCATTTTTGCTTTTGTTTCTCTTGCCTGGGGAGATATGTTCATGAAGAAGTTGCTCATATTTATGTCCAAGAGATTTTTGCCTATGTTTTTTTCTAAGAGTTTTATGGTTTCATAACTTACATTCAGGTCTTTGATCCATTTTAAGTTTACTTTTGTGTATGGGGTTAGACAATAATCCAGTTTCATTCTCTTACATGTAGCTGTCCAGTTTGGCCAACCCCAGCTGTTGAAGAGTCTGCATTTCCCCACTGTAGATCCATGGCTCCTTTATCGTATATTAATTGACCATATATGCTTGGTTTTATATCTGAGGTCTCTGTTCCACTGGTCTATGGGTTTGTTCTTGTGCCAGTACCAAATTGACTTGATTACTGTAGGTTTGTAGTAGAGCTTGAAGTCAGGGAGTGTAAGTCCCCCTGCTTTATTCTTCCTTCTCAGGATTGCTTTGGCTATTCGGGGTCTTCTGTGATTCCATATGAATCTTAGAACTATTTTCTCTAGTTCATTGAAGAATGCTGTAGGTATTTTGATAGGGATTGCATTGAATCTGTAGATAGCTTTAGGCAGGAAGGCCATTTTGACAATATTAATTCTTCCTAGCCAAGAGCATGGGATGAATTTCCATTTATTAGTGTCCTCTTTAATTTCTCTCATGAGTGTCTTGTAGTTTTCAGAGTATAAGTCTTTCACTTCCTTGGTTAGGTTTATTCCTAGGTATTTTATTCATTTGGATGCAATTGTGAATGGAATTGTTTTCCTGATTTCTCTTTCTGCTAGTTCACCGTTAGTGTATAGGAATGCAACAGATTTCTGTGGATTAATTTTCTATCCCGCAGCTTTGTTGAATTCAGGTATTAGATCTAGTAGTTTTGGAGTGGATTCTTTAGGGTTTTTTATGTACACTATCATGTCATGTGCAAACAGGGACACTTTGACTTCTTCCTTACCAATCTGGATGCCTTTTATTTCTTTGTGTTGTCTTATTGCCGTGCCTAGGACCTCAAGAACTATGTTGAATAAAAGTGGGGAGAGTGGGCATCCTTGTCTTGTTCTCAATCTTAAAGGAAATGCTTTCAGCTTCTTGCTGTTAAGTATAATGTTGGCTGTGGGTTTGTCATATATGCCCTTTATTATGTGGAGGTACTTGCCCTCTATACCCATTTTGTTGAGAGTTTTTATCATGAATCGATGTTGAATTTTGTCGAATGCTTTTTCAGCCTCCTAGAGATGATTATGTGGTTTTTGTCCTTTTTGTTGATGTAGTGGATGATGTTGATGGATTTTCGAATGTTGTACCATCCTTGCATCGCTGGGATGAATCCCACTTGATCATGATGGGTGATCTTTTTGATGTATTTTTGAATTTCATTTGCTAATATTTTGTTGAGTATTTTTGTATCTATGTTCATTAGGGATATTGGTCTGTAATTTTCTTTTTTTGTATTGTCTTTGCCTGGTTTTGGTATTACAGTGATGTTGGCTTTGTAGAATGAGTTTGGGAGTATTCCCTCGCCTTCTACTTCTTGGAAAACTTTAAGGAGGATGGGTATTAGGTCTTCACTAAATGTTTGATAAAATTCAGCAGTGAAACCGTGTGGTCCAGGGGTTTTGTTCTTAGGTAGTTTTTTGATTACCAATTCAATTTCTTTGCTGGTAATTAGTCTATTCAGATTTTCTGTTTCTTCCTGGGTCAGCCTTGGAAGGTTGTATTTTTCTAGAAAGTTGTCCATTTCTTCTAGGTTATCCAGTTTGTTAGCATATAATTTTTCATAGTATTCTCTCATAGTTCTTTGTGTTTCTGTGGTGTTCGTAGTGATTTTTCCTTTCTCATTTCTGATTCTGTTTATGTGTGTAGACTCTCTTTTTCTCTTGATATGTTTGGCTAGGGGTTTATCTATTTTGTTTATTTTCTTGAAGAACCAGCTTCTGCTTTCATTGATTCTTTCTATTATTTATTCTTCTCAATTTTATTTATTTCTGCTTTAATCTTTATTATGTCCCTCCTACTGACTTTGGGCCTCATTTGTTCTTCCTTTTATAGTTTCATTAATTGTGAGTTTAGACTGTTCATTTGGGATTGTTCTTCTTTCTGGAGGTAGGCTTGTATTACAATATAATTCCCTCTTATCATGGCCTTTGCTGCATCCCACAGATTTTGCAGTGTTAAATTATTGTTGTCATTTGTGTCCATATATTGCTTGATCTCTGTTTTTACTTGGTCATTGAGCCATTGATTATTCAGGGTCATGTTATTAAGCCTCCATGTGTTTGTGGGCTTTTTCATTTTCTTTGAGGATTTATTTCTAGTTTCATACCTTTGTGATCTGAGAAGCTGGTTGGTACAATTTGAATCTTTTTGAATTTACTGAGGTTCTTTTTGTGGCCTAGTATATGATCTATTCTTGAAAATATTCCATGTGCACTTGAGAAGAATGTGTATCCTGTTGCCTTTGGATGGAGTTTCTGTAGATGTCCATTAGGTCCATCTGTTCTAATACGTTGTTCAGTGCCTCTGTCTCTTTATTTATTTTCTGTCTGGTTGATTTGTCCTTTGGAGTGAGTGGTGTGTTGAAGTCTCCCAAAATGAATGCATTGCATTCTACTTCCCCCTTTAATTCTGTTAGTATTTGTTTCACATGTGTAGATGGTCCTATGTTGGGTGCATAGATGTTTATAATAGTTATATCCTCTTGTTGGACTGATCCCTTTATCATTATGTAATGTCCTTCTTTGTCTCTTGTGACTTTCTACGTTTTGAAGTCTGTTTTGTCTGATACAAGTACTGCAACTCCTGATTTTTTCTCCCTATTGGTTGCATGAAATATCTTTTTCCATCCCTTTACTTTCAGTCTGTGTATGTCATTGGGTTTGAAGTGAGTCTGTTGTAGGCAGCATATAGATAGGTCTTGTTTTTTTATCCATTCAATGACTCTACATCTTTTGATTGCTGCATTCAGACCATTTACATTTAGGGTGATTATCAATAGGTATGTACTTATTGCCATTGCAGGCTTTAGATTTGTGGTTACCAAAGGTTCAAGGGTAATTCCCTTACTATCTAACAGTTTAATTTAACTCACTTAATATGCAACTTCAAATTACAAACACAAACTAAAGCTTCTTCTTTTTCCCCTCCTTTTTCTTCCTCCTCCATTCTTTGTATGTTATGAATCATATTCTGTACTCTTTGTCTATCCCTTGGGTGACATCTATTTAGTCTTAGGAATACTTCCATCTATAGGAGTCCCTCCAAAATGCCCTGTAGAGGTGGTTTATGGGAGGTAAATTCTCTCAGCTTTTGCTTCTCTGAAAATTGTTTAATCCCTCCTTCTAATTTAAATGATAACCTTGCTGGGAAGAGTATTCTTGGTTCAAGGCCCTTCTGCTTCACTGCATTAAATATATCATGCCACTCCCTTCTGGCCTGTAAGGTTTCTGTTGAGAAGTCTGATGACACCCTGATGGGTTTCCTTTGTATGTCATCTTTTTTCTCTCTCTAGCTGCTTTTAAAAGTCTGTCTTTATCCTTGATGTTTGCCATTTTAATTATTATATGTCTTGATGTTGTCTTCCTTGGGTCCCTTGTGTTGGGAGATCTGTGCACCTCCATGGCTTGAGAGATTATCTCCTTCCCCAGATTGGGGAAGTTTTCAGCAATTACCTCCTCAGTGACGCTTTCTATCCCTTTTTCTCTCTTCTTCTTCTGGTACCCCTATTATGCGACTATTGTTCCATTTGGATTGGTCACACAGTTCTCTCAATATTCTTTAATTCTTAGAGATTCTTTTTTCTCTCTGTGCCTCAGCTTCTTTGTATTCCTCTTCTAATTTCTATTCCATTTACTGTCTGTTCTACTACATCTAATCTGCTTTTAAATCCCTCCATTGTATGTTTCATTTTAGATATGGAATTTCTTAATGATTGAATCTCCATCTTAAATTCGTTCCTGAGTTCTTGAGTATTTTTATGTACCTCCATAAGCATGTTTATGATTTTTATTTTGAACTCTCAGGAAGATTGGTGAGTTCAGTTTCATTTGGCTGTTTTTCTGGGGTTTGTGAGATTTGGGTCTGAAGCATGTTCTTTTGACATTTCATATTTCTGTGTGGTGCCCTCTAGTGCCCAGAAGCTCCAGTCTCTGGAGCTGCTCAGCCCCTAGAGTGAGGTTGGGAGCCATAGGGGAGTGGAACTGGTGCCTTGTTTTGTGAGGTCTATTCTGTTCGTGAGGTCTGTATGCAGTGTGGTGCAGTCTTCTTTCCTGTTGGTATTTTAGTGTTAGTTGTATTCACTATATTTTTTCACTATCTGTGGTTTTGGGAGTTCTCTGTCTTACCTCTCACACCGCAATCTTAAATTTCTTTATTCTTTCCTAGCTCTGGGGCTGGGTTTTCTACTTGTTAGCATGAAAACATGGTCTGGAATATCTCTAGCCAAGTGGTCCAGAGCCCATTGGAACTGTCAAAATTGGAATTGGAACATAAATACGAAACGACAGGCAGCTTCATGTACTGTTATTAAACTTCACAGCTAGAATTTTTAAAAGCAAGTTATCATGTAAAAATATTCTTGTTATGTTAAACTGGAAATAAAAATGACTTATTTATTTACTTAGATCCAATTGTTGGAAGCAAAGTTAGGCTGTATTTTTTTCCCCTGCCAAATGCTTTGATGTGTTCCTTTAACCAAAGTGTTTAAATATGAATATTAGTTAAGATGCATCAACCACAGTGGGGTTGTTAGCTTCATAAGTATTGTATCCTTTCAAATGGGTCAATGAATAGAAATTTAAAAAGGGAGTCAAAGGTTTTAATGGTTTTGGCATCCAACCAAGAGAAAAACTGGATTACAGGTAGTGTAGCTGAGCTGTAGGTTATTCCTAAGTATAGGAATTTATGTACCTCCTTTAGTTGCAGGGGTCTTCAAGAGCCTGAGGAGGTGTTACCTGGGCCTGGAATTCACCATAATAGCCACCAGATGTCACTGTTGAGTCACAGAATCACAGCCTTTTGGGGCAGAGATTCCTTACAGGGGTGAGGACTTTTAGGAAAACTTCACCTGGCCAAACAGCTCATTCTTTATTTTAAATAATCTGCCAAGCTCAGGAGCCCAGGGCAAGCTTAATTGAAGTCAGGAGAGTACTTCGGAGTATGGAAGAAAATTGTGGCAGTGGGAAAAAAATTGCAATATTTGCTCTTTCTGTGTTCTGGAATTCTCCTTGTCATTCAATCACTTCTGTATGTCTGGTCTCCCCCATTCCCAGCCCAGAACTAGGCATTAAATGCATGAACTGGCTAGACTTGCAAAGTCACAGAGTGTCAGAACAGAAAAGCCTCATAGGGGTCATCTAGCACAATGCTTCCACTCCAGGGCAGGGGCACCAAGAGGGGAATGGCTTGACTAAGGTCATGTTTAACTCTAGGTTGAGAATTTCTCATAAGGCTATTATATGAAAGTATATAGGACAGTGATTCTTGACGTGTGGTCCCTGGACCAGCAGTATTACTATCAGAATAGTCAGAAAAGCAAATACTTGGGTTCCATTTCAGATCTATCAAATCAGAAAGCCTTGGTTGAAGCTTAGCACTGTGTTTTTTTAAACAAGTCCTCCAGAGAATTCTTGTTTGACTGAAGTATAACATCTGCTGTTAATCGGACCAGGAGGACTTTAGCTTCTACTTCCTTGTGTTGTGAGCATCTCTCCAGGTTCTGGGCTCCGAGGAGTGCAGCCAGTTCTCAGTTTCTCTTTGTAGCTTGACCTCATCTACACATTCCCTGACAATTAAATGTATTAACATGAAAACATTAATCTGAGTAACAACAACCAATAGAGGATTTTAAAATTCTCAATCCCTAAGGAAATTTTTGCCAAAGCATTCAAAGCTCAGGAGTAAATATGTATGATTTGTTTTATAAAGTTACCTGGCTCTTAGCATTTCCCTTTGTTTCTCACTTTTCTTTCTCAGCTACAGGAGAGAGAACATAGTGTCACTGAGCATCTCCTATGTGCCAGGTGCTTCCATGTGTTCCTGGAGAAGAGAGCTTGACCGTCACCATGTGTTTTTATGGGCAAGAATTGCCCAAGGTCATACTGGTGAGGAAGTATGCACACACAGAAGATTTCAGCGGGCCTGCGGCAAGCTTTATTTCCCTCCCAGGCTCTCTTTGCATTTTAAATGGGCTTCCAAGCCCTGAGAGGGACCGAGTGAAAATTGCAGATTCCCTTATTTGGATCCAAGGACAGGTTTCTAGGGGGTAGGAGACATAAAAGAAGGGATGTCTTACTATTTCCCACAAGGTGCCCTCCCCAGAGAGAGCCTATCTTCTGTGCTTAGAGAATGGTTATATCCTGGTTGGGTCTTTCCAGGAAAGAAATACTCTTTAGCTTCAGCCATCAATTTATGGTGTCATTTCCCAGGTATGTTGGGGACGGATTGCTCTTCTTCACCACGTGTTCTTCTAGGGTTTGACCTCAAGTTGGGTTGATCAAAGATCTCCTCCGCCAGATGAGGCTAGATTAGCTTCTTTACAATTGCTAGCATTCTCCTATTTTCCCCCTGTTTGTGTAGAAGGAAGAAATAACTATTTGTCTTATTTTGCTACTGTAGTTCTCAGGAAAATCCTGATGGAAACAATGATTTGAGGCAGTAGGAAACTACTGCTTAACACTTTTCTTGCCTTTTCAAGGTCTACTTTTTATTTTCTTACAGTAAATGATACAGAAGGATTGCGATAGGGACTGCGATGAAGTTATGAAGATAAAAGTAAGTACACACAAATGACTTCCAGCATCTTCTGTCATTAGCGTCTCCTCCCTAGCAGACTTTAGAGTTTTAGAACATTTATGTTATTTTATGCTCCATCTCATTTTTAGGCTTTCCTCCTTCTTTCTGGGCTATTTCTTTGTGATATGAGACTTAGTTCTGTTTTTTAATTTCTGAGCAAGAGTTTCATTTCCCTGTATATATTTAAGCATCCAGTCAGCCTAACTTATCAGCGTGGCTTATTTTGCTGGGAGGATTGAGCGTTCATGAGAACACTGTTTTCCTTTCCTTTTTCTCATTAATCATTCTCTGGGTGCGGGCTCTGGAGTCGGGCATGCCTGGGTCCAGATCCTCGTTTTCCTCTTCCTGGGTTGCACGAACCTGAGTGAGTAACTCCACCTCCTTGAGTCTCATCAGAACTGGGCCAGGCTCAAGAGTACAGTTCAGGCTGCTGGACCACCAGGTCCTGGTGATGCCTCAGAGTCACTGCTGGGTGTTGCGGTAGGCGACACAGGAGGGTGGGCTCAGGTCTTTCCCAGGAAGCTGGCATCTGAGGCACTGAGGGCAGTTTTCCTGGGCTGTGTCAGAAGGGGTGGCGACCTAGGGCAGAGCTGGTGCCTCCCCAGGGTGGGATTCTTCCTGGGTCCAGCCACTTTCTTCCTCTAGTTCTGCAGCTTGGGTTCTGTTAAGTCCCTCCTCCCCAATACATTCCTCCCTATCCATCTCTTTCCCCAGCAGTTCCTTGGACTTGGGACCCCAGTGAGTGGGGAAAGCAACTGGTTAGACTTGCGACAACTCCCAGGTTGGGTTGCGCTCAGGGAAAGCCCTTGCTCTTTTTAATTGCCTTCAAGGGGAATCATGACAAAATCAACCTAAACACATGTAAAGAATACCTGTTCACTCCTCTTTCCATTGGAAAATACTGCCATCTAAAAACACCTTGTTTTGGGTGTTTTTCTCAGGAGCCTGTGTATTTGAAAGGAAGTAGCTACCTTAGTGTATTTGTCTCACTATTCCCTCATGTGAGCAGGGTGGTAGGTGCTTAAGAAATACCGATGGAATGGCTGATTAATGAAAAGACTGGATTCTGGGATGGCTTATGTTATCTTGGACAAATCACTTACTTCTTTGAGTCCATTTTGTGGAAGGTTGAAAATTATCCCTGAATTTTACGTCAGATTCTTCCGGAGTAGCCCCTGTCATGTGCATTCAGGTTCCCCCCAGTGGCTAAGATGTGCTCCCCGCGGGGAGGGAGTGGGGGAGCAGTAGGGGAAGGGGAGGCAGCAGAGCAGGGCTGTGAGCACAGGCCAAGTCCTGCAGAGGGAAGCTCTGGACTGATCCTGCAGGAGAATGCTGGAGTGCGGGTTAAGCCTCCTAGCAAGGGGGCTGGGCCTGTCACACTCCTGCACCTTGGTCACTGGCTAAGCGCTGGGGTGGGAAGGAGGAATATAAATTCCCCAGACACTTCTAGCTCTCCACCCAAATGGGCAAAGTGGTCTCCAGGGAACTGAGGATGTCCTCTCAAACAGAGCCGCAAAATCTGTGTAAGAGCAGAAGGGTGGGGGACTGATGTCATGGCTACATCCTATCTTATCTGCATTTCTGATACACTGGTATCAGATGAGAAAATATGTGGAAGTGCTTGAAAACTGTAATGTTTCATTCCAAAGCAAATGGTGGTTTTTATATTCAATAAATTTGTTAAGGAAATAAAGAGTCTTGTGCATCTAGAAGGACCCAGGAAAAAAAAAATGATGGCATTAATCACACATTCTGGTTCATCAAGCATGGCCCTTAGATAAAATTTCATGTCCTTTGAGGACTGGTAATCCAATACCAGTTTTCAAAGAATTGTAATTTAAATTAACGTTACAACTACAGGCAAGACAATTTAATCTCTGTTTTATGCTTCAGAAGGCATTTCCCAATCTTGTAAGGCCTCAGGGTCATGACTATCATTGCATAGTGGACATGTACAACTGTGATTAGCAGGCTGGGTTAGGGGAGTGGGAAAGATGACATTTCCTCTCTGTTTTGTCATGGGAGAGGTGCTGGCCATGGCTGTATTTACAAATAGCTAAACACTGTAGTGCTGACAATTCTGGGGGCCCAAAGCTTTGATTTTCCTTGAAGTATTTGGTTGAGATGGGCCAAGATGGAGACTCTCACCTGACTTAATTAGATAATCTCAACTATAAAGACACAGACTCTGTGACAATGGTAAACAGAAGTTTGCTTAGCAGTTTCTCACAAGAGTCTCAGGGTAGCCAGGCCCTAACACACACATTACCTCCTATATCACACAGTGGTTATGTTTGAATGGTCATGTTAGTTGTTATTTTACATCAAATAGGGAACAGTACATTCTCCCCAGACTAGGGTGGCCATGGTAGAGTTTTCCTTAATGGATTCTTCTATGAACCTATCCATTGCCAGCTTAGACCGTAGTTGTTCAAAATACCCATCCCTTCCCACTACTGCCCAGTTTGAAATCACATTGCTGATACATTTTTGAGATCCTGCCTCATCTCCTCTATTGCAATTGGCATGTATGGGTATGCAAGAAAACCATACGGCCCTAAAGCTGGGGAAACTATGAAGAAGAAAAGAGAAGAAATCTTATCTAGCATCGTTCAAGGATGGGAGGCAGAGAAGGGACAAGAAGAGGGCCCGTTTATGTTTCACGAAGACCAGGGACACTCCCGCGGAATATTCTAAAATTTCTTGAGCTTCTGTAATTGCCCCTTGTTTGTTGTTCTCATTATTTTCTTTCCCTCTCCTTTCCATGTCATGAATGCCTGGCAGTAAAACTAATCCATTCGTTGAATTATTCATGAGGCATTTTGTCATACACTTTCTGTGGGCCAGGTACTATGCTAGGCTCTGAGGCTGTGATGGTAACTGAGATCCAGTTCTGTTTTCAAGGCCTTGAAGGAGTCAGAGCTGAGAGGGGGCATGGATGCATCACCAGCCAAGGACAATAAGCCTTACCCATCAGAGGGAAAAGCCAGGGGCCATGAAAGCACAGAGAGGGACAGAATGAAGAGAGAGACGACTGTCTTATACAGCAACCCTAGTGGGCACAGACCTAGCCCAGGAAAGCAGGGAACAACTGGGAGGAAGAGCAGAGCCAGCTGACTCTTAAAGGTACCTGGAAATGTCCCATGGGCAGAAACACCGATCTGGCTGTTGCCTTGGAGAGCACCAGTATGCTTCCATGTAGAAAACCCTGTTTGGATCATGGGACTTAAAGAGGCAGCGCCATTCTAGTGAAAGACTGAATATGCAAAAGGACAATGATAATGGCCAGATCACATTTAACAATATAAAATATAAAAATAGAACCTCACCTCTTGATCAATGACTGCCAGCTTCCCAAATTTTGCCCATTTCCAACTTAGGACCAAACAGAGAAAGTCAAATCTGCTCCTCTAACCAATCACAAAGGACGCCCTGCTTCTTTAGCTCACCCACAGCTTCCTGAGGCCGACAGTTTCCAATCAGAGCATAGCTGAAGTCTTACCACTTTTCACTATCAAGTTTTTCCTGCCTTTGAGCCTTGCCAAATGCAAGTGATGGTGGCTGCCTGCCCTGCTATAGTAATCCCTGCTTTGTTCTCATCTGAGTGTTCTTCATTTATTTCTACAGTTTTGGATAAGAGGTATATTGAAGCATGAGCACACGTGCCAACACTCACTAGCCTAACCAGTAAATGTCCTTTCCTTATGGAGCACCCTGTACGTTTCCAGCAACATGCCTGGAGCGCACCGTCTTCTCTTTCAGGTTGCCAACCACCCCAGCCGAAGGCGGAACGGACCTTTATAAGATCAATTTCATTCATGCTGGGAAGTGACATCTGCAACCCTGAGGGGCCTGGAGACTTGGATTGGGTAGTGACAGGGGCAGGCCCACACTCCAGGCCCAAGCACAGCAGCCCAAAGACACACCTGCAAAAGGTGCTCAGAGAAGACCAAGGAGGGGAAAAGAATGCCATGTAAAGGCAGAAATCTGGTTACAAGTCAACGGTGTTTCCACTCCTTCCAAATGTGCTTCCTGATAATAACATTCCCCACAAGTGGTGTACAAATGGCACTTCTGTAAATCGGGCCCTACTTCCCCCATGATTTACACTTTCATTTAAGTGCTGATTTATCATCATTTCTTCCCCTGGCAACCATCCTTACGACTTGCCTCTTAGTTCTAGCCTCCCTGGCAGATAATTAATGAGCTCTTAATACGGCTTATGGGCACTGGAGGGAACGCACTATTTAAAGATGCCTTTCAGGGGATTTTTTTTTTTTTTTTTTTTTTTTGGTAAAGTGAAGAATCTCTTTGTCAAGCAAAAAAAAAAAAAAAATCACATGCGTTTGGCAAATGTTGCCCTTTTGAACTTGTGGACTGTTCAAAGGCAGATCAAAAAGTTTGAATCCAGACATGTCTGCCTGGAGGTTTTGCTACCCAGCAGTCCCTGAAAGTATTCAGGGTGGGAAAGATGTTCTTATTAAAACTATTTTTTAGTTAATTGATATTCTTTCATTTGCTCACTTGTTCCACAAAAATTTATTGAACACTTACTATGTGCTAGGCCCCATGCTAGGTTCTGGGGTGAGCAAGACACACATGGCCATTGTGCTTGTGGCACTGCTCAGAGCCTGCTGTGGGAGACAGAGAATGAACATGTAATCAGGCAGTAATTAGTTCACTACACTTCTGAAAAATGCTACCAAGGGACAAAGGAGGGAGGCTTATGAGGCCTGAACTAGTTTTAGGGAGGAAGAGGGACCAGGGAATTGATAGTTAAGCTGAGTTCCAAGGATGAGTCAGAATTAATGAGGGAATCGGCTCTCCAGGCCAGCACAGAATGTGCAAAGGCCCTGAGAAGGAGCCTAGCCCTTTTGAGGGACTGAGAGAAAGACTCCGGGGAGAGCAGAGTGATGAAAGCAGAGAGTGGGAGAAGATAAGACAGGGAGATAAACGTGGGCACTGCTGTGACAGTTCTTATGGACTAAGTGTTTTGAATTGTGTCCTGATAGCAATGAATAAATTGACACTTGCAGGCAGGGAAGTGAGTTGCTCAGATGTACCTTTTAGAGAATTTTGTCTGCACTGTGGGGAATGGATTGGAAGGGGCTAGTAAGGGATCGGGAGGACTTGTCAAGAGCCCCTATCTTTGTCCAGGAGAAACAAGATGGTGTTCAGTGATGACTGTCCTCAGGAGCAGCCTGCAAGAGAGTTGGGGAGTGAGTGTGGGGATTCGACTCGGTCCATTTCACAGAACGTCCAGGAGTCTAAGGAGAGTTAGCAGAATGGCTCCTCCCAGTGGCAGGAGGCCCCTCCCTAGGGCAGCACCTTCATGCCAGTGCTGGGCTACCCCCAGGGCAGTCCTGGCTTCCCTGAGGTGGGCACAGATGCAGGTACCATCTGATAGCCTGCTCTGAAGTGCCCCCAGCAGGCTTTGGAGGGAGGGCTTTGCTCAAGAGCCATGACTGGGAACTGGACTTGGTAAGGAGAATCTACCTGAGGCAGTCCCCCCAGAGCTGGTCGCCATGGCCTTTTTATCAGATGTCAGTGAGGAGTTCTCAGATATCAGTGGGCAAAAGAGTCCTTGGAGAAGAAGCATCCTCAAAGGCAAGTTCTTGAATCCTATTCTTAGGGCTTCTATTTCAATCTGTTTGGTTTGCACCTGGGAGTCTGCGTTTCTTAACAGGCATACATGTGCCTTTCCCCTTGTGTCTCATGCTGATGGTTTTTAAATCACTGGAAAATTCTGGGAACTCTTGTCTTAACAACCTAGACCTCCAGGATGCTGGCTTGCCTGAGCTCAGTAAAGCATGGCCTCTCATTCTAGGCAGTTACTAATGCTTAGGCAGTTTAAGAGACTGAACCTTCCTGTCCCACCAAATTGCCTAATTCTGAGACTCACCCACAGGGTTTATAAACATGCCTGTTATGCTCCAGAGATTCTGATCCAGTATGGCCAGAGCATGAGAGAGCTTATGGCTTTACTAGGTGCCTCATGTGTTCCTTGTGGTCAGGCAGGTTGGGGACCTCTGTTCTGGAGGCTTCATGGGCAGCTCTGGGCCTCAGGGCCCACAGGGAGCCCTGGGTGTTCTCAGGTTTTTTGGTTCTGAAAACTCTGCTGGACTCTGGGTAGGGTCTCATGCGGCTGCCTGGTTTTTCAGCCAAGCCAAGGGAAGAACCTGTGAAGCCACTGTCTCAGACTCAGGATACTGGCTGAAAGGCATCACCCACTGCCGAGGGCTGTCCCCACACTAGCTTCTGCCAACCGAGCAAGTGCATTGTTTCAAAGTTTCGGTAAGTCTGGAGGGCTGCATCCATTCAGTGTGTGGTGGAACCACCCAAACTAAGGGCAGCTTTGATGGTCTTCTTGGGGACAAGGGAGAAAACCCTTCTGTGCCTGAGTTCCTGGGAAGCAAAGGCGAGGGATCTCTGAATCAGATCTGCTCTAGAGATGTATCAATTTTCTCTCCATTTTGACCTTTGATGGTCGAAGAGGGTGCCTAGAGCAGTATAGGGAAGGTTTGGGGGAACTAGGAAGTTTCTGGAGTCCAAATAAATTGGAGTTTGTTCATGAAGCTTGAGTTAAACTCTGAGGCAGTGCTGCATTAAAAAAATAGTAAAAGGAGTTAAAAATAATGTCTGCAGTCTCCACCCCAAGCTAATGGAGTCAGACTCTGTGTGTGGGGGAATGGGAAGCTGACATATTTTTAAGAGCTCCCCTGGTGACTTTACTGCTGCAGGCTCTTGGGGGTCCCTGAGCTGGAGGGACAGAGGCCATCTTGGATGCCTGGGTGTTTGGGGCTCAGAGGAGGCAGGTGCGGTCCTTGGGGGCTCAGGGAAGGGGAAAGAAGCTTAAGTAGGGCCAGCTGGGATCTGATGATTTTGCCAAAGGCCAGGACTGACACTTGTCACTCAGTCCATCTGCTGTGCCAGTCACACAGCTGCAGAGCCATTGCCACCAGCAGCTCAGAGAAGAGGACTGTGGCCATGCCGTGGCATGGATGCCTGGCAGGTTCCTGCATGCCAAGGACTTTGTTTAGGGAAAGCCTCTGCCTTCAGCTCCTCTCACCAACTTTCTCTAGCCTGTGATCGGGCTGACTCATGGCACCTATGAAGCCATCCAGGTTCAGGCCTGCGGTGGACAGTCTGCAGTCCATGAGACTCTGGGCTGAAAAGATGTAGCTCCCAGTGCTGCTGAGTTTCTTGGCAGCCTCAAGCTGGGGAGGGCACCGTTAACCACTTGAGGGTCCTGTCCATAAGGCAGGTGGAGAGTTACTGGGTGGCTCTAGGAGGAAGTGACAAATGCCTGCCGGTCCAAGAGATGTCCTCTGAGCTCATTTAGGCATGAGTCTGGGGTAATGCGTAGGCTGGCAAAGACAGGGCAAGGCTGTAGCTATGGAGGGCAACAGAGGGGTGGAAGGCAGACATGGGCAGCCCTTGGGATGCTGTGGGTGGTGATGAAGTGACTGATCTTTGTGATCACTGCAATAGTGGAAAGTGGATGTTGACAGGCGGTTTGATACTCTGCTTTGCTGCAGAGCCCAGCTGAGCTTTGGGCTTAGACCATGTATCACCTGAACAGAGGTTTACAACTGGGTTGGAGATTGAAGAATCTCAAATTTCTTAGGATCTGGAGTTAGGTTAGTTCAATAAAATATCTTTATTCATTAAACAAATACTGATTGTACCAGGTACCTAACACTGTTCTTGGTCCTAGAGATTCATCAGTGAACAAGCTGACAAGAATCTTCTCTCATGGGAAACAGACAGTGATCATAAATGAATCAAGTAACAAGTGCTGTGAAGAGATAGAACAGGGTGATGGGATAGAATGTGCCTGGGGCAGGGGCATGTGAATCCTGAGATGAGAAAGGTCTAGCCTTGGGAGGATCTGAGGGAACTGCATCTCAAGTGGGGGCAGTAGTTGGTGTGAAGGTCCTAAGGCAAGAATGGGCTTGAAGCATTTGAGGAACGGAGAGTGGAGGTGTTACTGGGGTGAATGGAGCTGGGGGAGTAAGAATGCAATGAGTAGAGTGGGAAGGTTACACAGGGCCTGGTGGGCCCAGTAAAGGGTTTGAATTTTACTTGAGTGCAATATGATGCCACTGGAAAGTTTTGCATAGGAAAATGACATGACTTAATTTCAATGTTTAAAACGTGACTTTGATACAGTATTAGTTTCCTAGAGTTGCTATAACAAAAAAACAAAAAAACAAAACAAAACAAAATTTAAGCCACACAGACTGGCTGGCTTAAAAACAACAGAAATGTATTCTGTCATGATTGAACAAATCAGAAGTTCAAAATCAAAGTGTCAGCCGTGTTGGTTCCTCCTGGAGAGTCTGAGGGAGAATTTACTCTCTGCCTGTCCAGTTCCTGGTGGTTGCCGAAATCCTTGGCATTCCTTGGCTTCTAGCTGCGTCACCCCGCTCTCCTGCATCGTCATGTGGCCCTCCTCTCTGTGTATCTTCTCCCACTCTCTTATAAGCACAATTGTCATTTGACTTAGGGCCTACCCTAATCAAGTATGATCTCATCTCAAGGTCCTTGAAACATTTCTTTCAAATTAGATCATGTTCACTGGTTCTGGGTGACCTATCTTTTAGGAAGCCACTGTTCAGCCCACTACAGGTACTATGTAAAAATGGATTTAGGATAAGATGGGGAGCAAGGACATAGACCTAGAAGCCTAAGCGAAAGAGCACAGAGGCAGGGTAGGATGTTGCTGGAGCACTTTGCTTAGTCAGGCTCCACAAAGGCTCTGGTTTCAGTAACTCCTTGGAGAAGTAGGAATAGTAGTAGTTCCCATCATATAGGGTGCTATGAGGATTAAATGAGATAATGCATAAAGAGAGCCTGGGCCATACTGGCTCAGTAAAATGTTATTGGCGTTTGATGTTGATACTAGTAGTAACAGGTTAGTCAGCCTGGTCAGTTTGCCTTGTGACCAGGGACTAGTTGGTTTTGCCATGAATTGGAGGAGCAGTTATTTCAGGTTTGGGCCATTTTAGATCTGCTGCACGGCCAGTGGTGGTGGCCAGGGTGTCTGGGGCAGGAAGGGCAGGTCAGCCAGGGTTCTGTGAGAGAAAAGAACCAGGAAGGGATATATGCAGTGGGCCCTGGCAAGTCTGAGATCTGTAGGCAGGCTGTCAAACTGTATACTCTTGGGCAGGAGCAGATGCAGCAGTGGATTTCTTTTTCCTCTGGGAAACCTCAATTTTGCTCTTAAGGCCTTTCAACTGATTGGATAAGGCCCATCCAGATCATTGAGGATAATCTCTTTTACTGAAAGTCAGAATAATAGCAGATGTTAAGCATATATGCAAAATACCTTCACAGCAACATCTAGACTAGTGTTTAATTGAATAACTGGGTAGTATACCCTGGCCAAGTGGACATATAAAACCAACCAACACAAGGGAGCTGGCAATGAGACCCACACCAGGGCTCTGGGAGAGGGTGGACCAGGATGGAATGAAAGTAAAACATGTGGGTGGAGTGCCAGAGGCAGAGCCTGGGCAGATTCAGGTGGTCTAGAAAGAGGTGGAGCTTCCTCTTGGTGGCTGGCAGCCCAGGTCGGCTGCTGGCTGGCAGGGAAGCAGGCAAGCATTGACAACTGTAGTCTAGTAAACTGGATCCTGCGTTGTCATTCCTGATTCCAAAGCTAGGTTGTTGTTGTTGTGGCTTCCTATTGCCCAGGGATGGAAGGTCCATTGATCGACATCCCGCCTCAGGGATGGACATAGAGTGATTCTGATAAAGAGTAAAAGGAGGAATATTGACAGGGAATCTTGCATTTGCTTGTAGAGCTCTCTGAAAAGCCCAGATATCAAAAGGTCATATAAACAGACTAAGGATTAAAAGAAACCAAACACTTATTCCCCAACTCAAAAGAATGGCCCTGATCTTAAAGAATCATGCTGGCTGCTGGGTATGGGGTGTCTGCTGTGTACCAGGAACTCAGCTAAACAGTTTGGTAACATTTTCTCATTTAACATTCACAACAACTCTCTAACATAGATATGATTATTTCTCCCACTTAGAGACAGGGAAATTGAAGTTTTGAGAGGTCAAAAACTTCCCCAAGGTCATGCAGTTATGACAGGGCAGGCCTGGGATACAGTTCCCTGTCAGTTGACTCTAGAGCCTGTGCTCCTAATGCTCTCATTTCATCTCAAACCCAGAAAAGCCGAGGCTTGAGAAACATTCTAAAGACAAGTAAAAAGAGTTTTTCACTTCCACTGGGGGGGGAAAAAATGGATGAACAAGGAAAGGACTGCTTGGGGGAGGTTTTAACAGATGAGGGAGAAAGCAGAGCTACTCGACTGCTGTTTGAATTCTGACTTGTCTACCAGGGAGAATGATCTTGCTATTGGAAAAGAAGTAGAATAAAGGGGAGGGATCCAGGGCTCCGTGTAGGTGTGAAGGCAGGAAGCCAGCGCGGTACATAGACGTGAGCTCAGTCCTCCAGGCTTAGAAGAAATTCATCTTGTGGATCTGTTGAAACTTTCAAGCATGAAATCTGTGGTGCTGGTTGCTATGCAGGATACAGGGATGCTAGTGTTATGCCTCCCCCTTCCTCTTTGTCTGGTATCTGCTCTTCCTTAAGATGTCTATGATGCTCAGATGGGCAGATTTTTTTTCCCTTTCCACATCTATTCCTTGGCAGCCCTTTGGCATAGGCAGCATGTATCAAACATGAAGAGTATATACTACCTATGTGGTATGTTTCTTAATAAGCTAAGGGTTAAAATGTCTTTCCCCACTGTCTCTTTGTCCTTATTTTTGAGCGCTACTGCTAAAAGATGAGGGTGTAACAAAAATAATGCTTTGCCACAATGAAAAATAAGCTTTTATTGTTCATGTGTCTCAAGCCAGATTGGGGCAGTCTGGGTGGCTCTGCTGATATGGGGCCACTGGTGTAGTCTGGCTTAAGCAGGGGAAACAAAGGCATTATGGCTCTTCTCATCTTGTTGCTAGTCCAGGCATATGCTCATGGTCATGGCAGAGGCCAAAGAGTATAAGCAGAAACGATATCTGAGGGCCAGTACTTTCAGATACCTTTTGGTAGATGGACCTAGCACACATACTGCGTTCTGTTGGCTAAACAAGTTACAAGTTCATCTGACTCAAGAGGTGGGAAGATAGACTCTGCCTCTTTAATAAGAGGAACTGGCAAGTCATGTGGCAAAGGGGCCATGAATGGAGTTGATTCCCCACAAGTACCTGCTTTGTGCCAAGCATTGCTTTGGGAGCATGAGGGTAACCAGGTAATGTCCCTTAACCTGGGGTCTAGCCTAGTGAGGCCAGTACTGTCAATATGGGGCCGTTCCCTGGGCTGGAAGGTGAAGTTTTGGCTAATGCATGAATTTCTGGATCTTATTTCTTGATCGATGCTGGACATCATTTTTACTGTGTGCTGCTGATTTATATCCCCACGGCTGACTATAGCAAATAGTCCTCTAAATGGAGAGCAAAACCCCCAGTAAACATTCCTATTCAATGGTTGCTGTCCATTGTCTCATTATTTTTCTTAGACCTGCCAGAGAAGAGGGAGAAATTCCTTGGTGTGTATGAGTGGTCCAGGGGAGGTGAGGGTGAGACAGGGAAGATGTAGGAAAAGACACCAGGAAGATGAAGCCAAAGGCAGTAACTCAGATCTCCTATTCCTCCCTGAGTCAGACCCAGGGAATCACCACTGATTCTCCCATGTTGTTTCCTTGATTGAAACCCAATTCGTTCTAGCTCCACAAGAATAGTAACCCTGTCTGTTTACTTCCCTCTACATGTGAAATGCTTTACATAGAACCACATGGTAGACAGTCTTTAAATATTTGTTTGTTGAGTAGGAAAAAGAGGGGTGACTGAAGACTGATTACAGACAGCTTTTGAAGTTTTCAGAAGAGGAAGAATGTTGTTTTAGACTCTACCAGCCAATGAATTTGACACTAGTGAATGGTGCCCAGACTAAATTATTAAACAGATGGCTTGTGAGGTGGTGGAAAAGGAAGCTGGGATTGCTGAGAGCCAGAGTGGGTTCACCAAGAACTGGTCATGTTGAACCAACTCTAATTCCTTTCATGATCCTGTTATTGTACTGTTGTAACTGCCTGGAGGCATGAAGTGCATGATACCCAGCAAGACAGCTGGCAAAATATTTTATTAAGTTTCCTAGTCAACAGGGTGAAACATGGATTAGATGAGTTAACAGGTTGATTTACAACTGAACATTTAACTTTATATGAAGATATTCTACTAATGTCAGTTCTTTGGGAGCGGGGAAGAGGAGTTTTTCCACCAACACATTGCACGACTCTTAATATCTTATTTGTATTTATCAATAGCTGAGATATAAAATTGTTAAATTTCCAAATGATTCAAAGCTGGAAGGAAGGAGCTTTATGTTGGATGATGGGGTCAGGATTCCACATCATGTTGATAGAGCAGTATGATGGGATGAAACTAAAAGATGAATTTGAATAGGAATAATTTATAGCTGAGAATGGACCTTGAAGAGTAATTTACAGAGTTATGGGAAAGCAGAGCCCCAGCTTAGCATCACACAGTCAGTTAGAGCCAATTCTGTGACATGGTGGATAAAAAGCTCTATGCCTAAGCTGAATTAACAGAAACAGAGTGTTAAGATCAAGGGAGATTATAGTCTCCGTCTCCTCAATTTGTCAGACCACAACCATTCAATAAAACATTTATTAAGTACCTCTCTATGTCAAAGCCTTAGCTAGGCATTTTACTTGTTAAATAAATTGGTGTGAGTTACAGGAATTCCTATTCCCTGGTGCTACACGAAAGGTATCTGAAAGCTCTTAGCTTAGAGTTGGGCACTTAGCAGGTGCTATACATCTGCCAGGATTCACAGTGGTGCCCAAGCCTATATTTATAGCCTGTGTGGTCAACTTGCCTTTTATTCTTTCACCATTTCTTATCTCATACTTCTTATTACAAGTAAATGGACTTATTTGTTTCGATTTTTTCCTTTTATTAATCAGCATTCCTTTAATGGCTCATTTGATAGCATCAGGGTGCTGTGCCTATTCCTGTTTTTATCCATTTATTTCTTTTCTCTTTGAATGTTGGTGTCGTTCACTCCTACTGCAGAGCGCTTCTTCCATATTTCTGTGGGAAGTGGTCAGAAGGAGCTCATAGTTATATTATTTTTGTAGCTTTATAGTCTTAGAGCAAGAGGGAGACCTCCTGGTATTTATATATCAGAGGAAACTCTGATTGGCCTGACTTAGGTCATTTGGTAACTCTTTGACTGGACACTCCTTAGTAACGGTGTTCACTCTTATTGTGGCGGTAAGGTATGTGTGTGAGTGTGTGCTGGGGGCAGTCTGTGGATAGCAAGTTTGGCCCCATGTAAAACACATGAGATTTCCCACAAGAAAGAACAGGGGTTCTATGCCCAAAGAAATGGAGGAAGTTTGCTAGGGAGACAAATATACCTATATACTCTTTTCTCGAAGAAATGACTAGAGGAAGAAGAAAGATAGTCTAGGGGGTCCCTTCATCTAGAAAGGATGTGTTGACCATCTCCTGAATTAAAGGAGGAACTTCTAAAAAGCTGCAATTCCTTCTACTCAAGCATTATCTTAAGACAAAAGCAGAGGACAGTTCTGGATGCAGGCTGAGATTTGCCCGCTGCCTTTTCCCCACTTGAATTTGGGGTTTGTGTCTGTTCTTTTTTATCCTCATATCTCTTTTCTCTTTCTATCCCTCTTTTTATTTTGTTTGGACATGTGAGGAAACATCCTGAGGAAACCTGAAGTCCTCAGGTGAAAAATCTTTCAAAGGAATACAGTAATGGTGCCCCGGTAATTTACCAGGAAGACCGGGATCTGTTCTGCACAAGGTCCAGAGAGAAGTAGGAAAAACACATTCATTTTCAGCTCAGTTCCATTTCTGTCTCTGCTGTCCATGGCTGATTGTTTGGAAGGCTCCCACAGAATGGGGAAACGGGGACCTGCAGCTTCACCTCTCCTTGGCTGATGGAGTAGCTGAATGACCTGTTGTGGGGGTTGTATACTCCCTGTGAGTGGATGGGGAGCATGGATTTCTGCTCTAGAGAATCTGATGCTCAGACTAATTTGCACACCAGGATCTCCAAGGCCCTTCGAAACCATCACATCCTCCACCTCCTGATTACCTGGGCTGGCAAGGGAATGCTGCATGGGCACCCAACAAAGTCGTTAATCTTGATGTCACCTGTTTTGGCCGTGGACTTTACCCTAGGGCTCAAGAGTCGTTTTGTAGAAAATATTCAATCCTAATGATGTTTATTGTGACTGATATTAGAATGGGTGAGCTTTGTGAATGCCATCAAGACAGCTGGGCTGTGGTTGGAAGTTATTTGGTATAAGAAAATTGGCCTTCAGTGAAAAGGTCACTGTAGATTATACTCAAAATAAGTAGGCCACGGGAGGTTTGGAGTGATTATTTGTACTCAAGCTTAGGTGCAGAAATGCCATATTTTTACTTACTTTTCTTGACTCCTTGAAAAGCTGTACATCATTTGCCTTTCTATTCATCTGTGAGATGAAGTGGGAATCTGCGGCAATTTATCTACTCTAAATTCTAAGAACCCATCATGCCTCATTGCCCCCAACCCTGAGAAGAAAGGTAAAGGGTCAGATGCTTCATATTTTTTACTTTAATATAGATTTTATATGTTGATATATAATATTCATAGATTCATATAAGTGTATAACATGTATTCAGTGGATATTAATATATATGCATTAAAATATATTTCATATACACAATATGTATTTTAAATATATGGCATATACTTTATCTTTTTGCAACTGTGTGATATAGATATCATCATCCTCACTTTTACAGATGAAGAAACACAAGAAATTAGGTAACTTTCCCAAGATTACTGGGTCAGTCAGGGATCTCAGATGCAAATAATAGAAACCAACCCTGATTAATTTCAGCAGCCAATACATTTATCAAAATGGTATTGGACAGTTCACAGCCTATCCAGGACGGCTGGGTCTACAGGCCTAGAGACTATGCAGTGAGGAATAACACTGCCAAAGCCCCTCCTGCTGCCCCAGGTCCAAACCTGGAGATGTGTCCTGCTCTCAGCATGACACAGAGTGCGAGCCTCGGTCACCACAGCCTGGGGAACACAGATGAAGCCGAGGCTGTGACCTGTGTTAGAACGTCTGCCTCAGGCTTTGCTTCTTTGGCAGCCCTGCTTCCATTTCCAAGTTTGGGCACGTGAGCCTGATGGGAAGCTTTTGTTTTGAAAGAAAAATATATTTATAAATGAAGAAAATTGGTCTCCAACACTAATTCTGAAATTTGGGGGAATTTCAAGGTTGTACTGTAGTGACTTGTTCGAGAGTCACTGTAGTATAATCAGCAAAAAAGGGCAAATAATGTTGGTTGCGGGGAACGATGAGAGTTTTGGGCTTATGACAAAGGGGACATCACAGGACACCCTTGCTGAAAAGAGATCTGCAAAGTAACCACATAAATGCTTTTTAGTTTTTCAACCACACAGGTAAGGCAGGAACACTTTTTAAAAAGATTAAATGGTATACATAGGTCTCCAGTAACCTTAACCCTCACCGTCAATCCCTATGACTTCTTCCATATGAGAAACCACCATACTTACTAGTATGGATCCTTTTAAGCCTTTTTGAATGTGTTTTCACCCATAGATTTGTATCATAACAAATGGGTAGTATTATTTAGTGTGTATGTTTGTGTGTGTGTGTGTTTCCTTTAGGACAATGTCTTAAAGACTTTTCTGTATTGGGACATACAGACTTACCTCCCTAGTTTATATATTGCATAGTATTTCATTATATGACCACATATGGCAGCCTGCTCTGACAGTGCACTATTGATACACATCTAGGGCATTTGCAGTGTTTTGTTACTACTAACAATGTTCTAATGAACATCCTTGAACATATATCTTTGTGGACTCTGAGTGTTTTTCTCCTGGGGGGCTGTGAGCAGTGGAATTGTGAGTCACAGGGGATGCGCATGTAAATGTTAATAGGTACTGGCAAATTGCCCTCGGAAGTGCTTGTACCAAATTATGCTCCTACTTGCAGTTTTGAGAGTAACCATTTCCTCATGTCAATGACATTGCAAGTTTCTTAAGTTTTGCCAGTGTGAAGTGCTTTTAAATTTACATGTCCCTGAACACTGGTAATGATTAACATGTTTTTGTGTGTGTATTTGTTGGCTATCTATATTTTCTCTTTGGTGTATACCCTATTCCAATTCTTTCTCATCAATAACCTACTGTATTTCATTTCTAGACTCCTGAGAATAGGGATGGTCTGTCTTGTCCCTTGCTGTCTCTCCCATGCTCCCACACAGTGTACATCATGACGTAAACTGTCCAAATACTCTTGAAATGATCCAAGTCCTCATAACCTTTAACCTAAGCATGACTTTGCCCTGGTTTTCAAAGGCACAGTCTGGAGTGAGTTATAAGGCAAAGTCATAAGTTTTAGAACTTTTATAGAAAAATCAGACTCCAATCACTTCTGCTAACAGACAGTTGTCCTAGAACATGAGGTTAAAGACCTCCAGGCACCTTAGAATTCATTTAATCTTGTGTTCTAGTAACCTTGAGCTAAGATGGCCCTGCAGAGTGGGAAAACATCACTCATATGTTCAACAAACACATCCCCCTACTACAAGCTTCTTTTGAGAGGTAGTCACTAACATTTGAAAACCAAAATATTTCAAATACATGTCTGGATTTCTGGCTTTCCTTGAAAAACAGTAGACTCTGTGACCCTGGGCCTTTTAGAAGAAGGGCGGCCTCTCCAATTTACCACAATTCCTGATTCTTCGAATGTACTCTCCCTGGTTTATAATATAGTTGGAGATAAAAAGCAAACCTATTAAAAAAGAGAAAGAAAACCAGAAATACAAAGCTGCATGGGATCAGTCCTAAGGGGTAATGTCATATGGCCTGTCAGATGATTTCTGGGGGAGGGAAGACAGGGGTAGTCACAACAGATATGATGTGAATTAGATGGGCCTTGAAGGATAGGGAGCATTGCTGGGTGAAGAGATGGTAAGAGTGGAGAAGGCCAGAGGCAGCAATGTATTTGGAGGCTTAGTTAATACTGAGGAGGCTGTTTAGAGAGTGTGTGCATTTCCTTGACCTGAAATTCACAAAGACTGGGAGCATTCCTACTGCTCAGGATGGCCTTGAAGCCAGCAAAAACAAAGTGAAAAATTTTGTTAGCATTTTTTTCCCTGCTGAAGATAGGATCCAGTGCTTCCAGAAGATTCTTAAAATAATTCGTGACCCCCAAATGGTGAGAACGACTGATACAGGGAGATATGGAGAGACAGTGTTAGAGATGTGATCTGGGGACATGCTGTAGAGGACCTTGGCTTCCTCATGAAGAGTCTTGATCCTGTAGGTGACAGGGAATCTCATAATGCTGAGAACTCAGGAGGTGATTTAAGTTGCACAAAGGATGTCATAACAGCTACCATTTATTGCATATATTTTATGTTCCTCACACTATGCTGAGCATTTTAAATTTAAATTGAGGTGAAATTCATGTAATATAAAATTAACCATTTTTAAGTGTACAATTCTGTGGCATTTAGTACATTCACAATGTTGTGCAACCACTACCTCTATCTGGTTCCAAGATGTTTTCATCACCCCCAAAAGGAAATCCCATAACCATTTAGCAGTTACTCCCTATTCCCTTCTCCCCAAGCCCCACTAGCCCATTTTCTGTCTTTATAGATTTATCATTCTGGATATTTTGTACAAATGGAATCATACAATATGTAGCCTTTTATGCCTGGCTTCTTTTACTCAGCATAATGTTTCTGAATATTGTAGCATGCATCAGTTCTTTATTTCTTTTTTTATGGCTGAATAATATTCTATTATATGGATTTGCCACATTTTGTTTATCCACTCATCTACTGATGGCCATTTGAGCTGTTTCTACCTTTGGTTATTGTGAATAGTGCTGCTATGAACATTTGTGTGTGAATATCTGAGTATTTGTTTTCAAATCTTTTGTGTAGGGGTAGAATTACTGGCTCATAAAGCAATTATATGTTAAAAATTTTGAGGTTTTGCTAAGCTGTATCTATTTTCTTCCTTAATTTTCACACCAGCTTAGTGTGAAATAGCTGTATGCACCTCTTACAGATAAGAAATTAGAGGTAAGAAAACTGAGGCCCAGAGAAGTTCAGTGGCTCCCCTAAGGTAACATAGCTAATAAATGGTTGAATTGCAATTTATGGCCAGGACTGGCTGATTCCAGAACACGAATCCTTAACCATTATGCTACCCTGCCTCTCCTGTAGTGCTTAAAGAGGCTGATACCTTTCTATGCATAAATAAATGAATTACTTTCCTAACTAATAGCTCAGAGAACTGTTCACTTAAGAAAAAATTCTTGCTGCAGGAATGTTACCTAATGGCAAAGCTACAAAGCTACCCCGTTATCTGTTTAACTGAATTAGAATTTTATTATCAAAGGGAAGGTGAACACAGTCTCTGTGGGCACTTTTCTGCTAACCCATGCAGAAGACATTAATGCCACCTGGAGGGAGCAGGGACGCTTATTCTTCCACCCTTTCCCCTTTCCATACCCTTGTAGCCTTCAGTCTCTAACCACCTTTAAGTCCTTTGCACCTAGACTGGTGATTTCAGCTGTGGAATTCCCAAGCATTGTATCTGAGTGGGAAGTTGCGGAAACATCTGAGTCTTCATTTCATGTGGGACTTTCCTACCACTTGTCAGGGAGAATCCAGAGTAAGTGGTGTTCATTAGGATTAATATCCATTGACTGTGGAATGTGAAATAAGACCCTGGGTGACTGAGAAGTAAGGTGGGAGCAAAGTCTCTGCTGAGTTCATCACAGCTGAGTCTTGGTAGTTAGAGGAAAGTGAAATTGATCCTATGAGACATGTGATTGCTAGAAAGTGCCAGCATCACTGTGGGGGCAGTCAGGCAGCAAAATCTCTGTTGTATCTGCTACTCCAGAGAGGTACCGAAGAGCATAACTATATCCCAAATGCTCCCATCTTGTTCTAAAGTGACATCTTTATCAGCCTACTAGAGGATGAGGGCTGCTCCAGATACATGAGGGTGCTAATAGCTGGCTGCCTACTAAGGTGTGTGCTATTGAAGCACACAATTATGTTTCTAAACAGGTTTTAAAAATATTGAAATCTGTTGTCTACTTCATATAAAGGAAAGCTTTTAGAATGTACCTTGATTTATACTTCTTTCTTGATTTGCACTCAGCCATTAAGCTTGACATCTTTCATTTGCTCCTCAGGAACTCTGGTGAGTTCTCTTGTCCTCCAGTTTCTCACTGGGTTTGGCCAATGGGAGGCACTAGCAGGAGACTGGAGGGAAGGAAGGTTTAAGTGGATTTGTGCACATTTGAATTCCTGATTAATTTCCTGATGACATACAGGTTAGCAGTGGTTGTGCTTCCCGGTGGTGGGCCACAGTCCCTGTTAGTGGCCCCCTGCCACAGCTACAGGTCTTGGTGAGTTCCCGTGACACTTCCTCCGTGTGTCTCTTCAGTCTCGTGGGTGGTATCAGCTTACCACAATTGTTAGCTCTGGGAGGCTTTGTTTCTTCTGGGTTTCCCCACATCTTTATGGAGAGTGCTCATAAACCTTCTTTCACGCCCTTCAGCATGCCTCGTGTTTTCTGCAGTGACCCTAACCAGGACAGCCACCCCACACCTCCTTTCTCAACTATGTGCTGACAGGTTGGTGTAAAAACCCTGGAACAGAACGTAGGTCAACTAAACATCAAACTTTGGCACCATCGCCTTGGGTCTAATGAGACTGGACCAGAGAACAGGGGATCTGAAAACAGGAGAACTGAGGGCTGAGGAACTCGGTCAGGAAATGGGGGCAGCAGAGGAAACTGGAAGAGAAGGTGCCTAGGAGGGGTCACCCAGAACAGAGGAGAGAAGGATTCTAACCAGAGTCATTGTCCCATAGCAACTTGGGGGCAATCGGAGAGACAATGTGGGTTTCAGCTCTACAGACGCAGGCCATTTTCAGATCTGCCCTTCTTGCTAGGGTAACTTTTCCCTTTCCTTAGTATACCTTGAGGGGGGAACCTTCCATGTTTACCTGATTGGGCCATCTCCCCACCTTTTCACTGTAGGATCTGAGCTCCTTGTAGGTTCCTGGAATGATCCAAGCCATTTCTTACTTCTGTCCTTTCTCACTGAAATGGTCCCCTTTGACACCCTTTTCACCATGATAATTCTTAATTTTTCTTTAAGACTTGGTTAACTATGATAACTGTTAGTCTTTCCTTAAGATCAGTTGAGAAGCTCAGGAAGCTTTATCTCTCCTGGTCTGATGGAGATGCCCTTTTGGGCTCACATGTATTATCCTAGACTTCTCTCCCGTTCCCCTACAGCTAGAACATGAAACCTGGCCAATAGGATTTTGGTCCCACTTACCTGTGCAAGAGGTACTTTAGAAATTGTGGTAAGGGGTAAAAACATTAGAATTCAAACATTTTGAAGATCTTTGGGGGCAGTGGGATAAAAAGATCTTTGGGGGCAGTGGGATAAATAAAGTCTGTACCCACATTTTGAGAATGGGTAAGGAGCTCCCAGAAGAAGTTCTGAAAAATTCTATCTTATAAGGTGAAGACTTATACCTGTAAGTGTGAAAACAAAACTCTCTATACATTAAATAAAATGGAACACACCAACAATGGGTTCAAAGGGAGCAAAATCCCCTAGGATAGAGGAAAAAAGAATAACTCTTAGGGTAAGAGGGTATTTTCTTCATGATCCACTAAGCTTCTCCCCATCAGGAAGGCCCAGATAAATATGTTTGAAGAAAACTACATATATGTTTGTTATAGTGAGTGTTGGAGGTCCTCAAGACCAGTCCCTGGTTTGGTGATTTGCTTGGAGGATTCATGAACTCAGAGTGTAGGTACTGATGGTGATGGTTTATTACAGCAAAAGGATATAAAGCAAAGTCAGCACAGGGGAAAGGTGCACTGCACAAAGACCGGAGGAACCCAGGCACCAGCTTCCAGAAGCCCTCTTCCAGTGGGGTCACACAGGGTAGACTCACTGTCCCCAGTAATGAGTTGTGACAACATGTGAAATGTGGTCCACCAGGGAAGTTCATTAGAGACTCAGTGCCCAAGGTTTTTATTGGGAGATGTCACACAGGCACCCTTTGACTGGCACTTGCCCAAATTCCAGACTCCTTGAAGGAAAAGAGGTGTTCCTCATCAACCATATTGTTTTCACAGTTTAGGCATAGTGAGCCCTCTTCTCAATGCTGGGGTGGTGGGAGCCCTCCCCAAATCCATCTTTCTTTAGATGCCAGCCAAGGACCAATCTGCAAGCAGGCCTTTCTAAGGATAGCATTTCTCAATCCTGCCATGTTTGCTCTTTTTCTCACATGGTGTGACATTGATTACTCCTGGTTAAAGGAGGCAGGCAGCTGTGCAACTTCCCAGCAAGTAGTTTCCTTCGATCCCATGAAGAATTGGAACTTCCTGGAATACCAGCTCAGACTTCTTTTTCCAGATACCTTAGCAATGATTTCCAAACCTCAAAGGTACTGCTAAAAGTTGGCTTCAACTAAATTGTTACCCACAGTCCTTTCTCCTTTGCATTCCATCCTGAGGAACTTATGTCCAAATACCCAAGAACTATTCCTGCAGCATACAAGATTCATCTCTCAGGGCTTTGCTAGGAATTAAATCTTATGTCATAGGAGAGCTCCCCATTAAACAAACTATCTTTTATCCACCAAGCTTTATATGCTGCCCTTGTTGACCAAGTACCTTAGGGATTCACTGCTAGTCATGCTCTTGGGGTTCTTGCCCAGCCATGTTAGCCAGGGTCCTGTGGCTACTATGGCATACACCCCTTTTTCCCTAGCAGGTCCAACACATGCTTACCAGGTCAGGCTTAGAGTCAACCCTTGGTGTTGGTCTGGTAGCCAGCAGAGGAGGTGGGAGCATTGTTTTGTTAGGCACCTCCCCTGTTTGAAACTTTGCTTATTCTTCAAGGGAAGGAAGGGGCCTGTCTTCTAAAAAGAGGGAGGAAGACACTTTGGCAGGCCCACAGGGTGCAGGGGGATCTTTAGGGTGAAGGTAATCAAGGGCATCTTCCCAGGTATCCCCACCCCCAGTCTCAGAATCTCACTCCTTCCCATCAGGGTCTTGACTTTGGTATGGAACATGTGCCTAGACTGGGAATCCAGCGTTCTCTGAAGTTAAGTCCTCTGTCACTCTTACAGTTAAGTCCTAAGTGTTTTCTTCATCTCTGTGTTCACGCTGAAGAAGATCAGGTTTTTAAAAATATTGCCAAGCAAGCTCTCTGACACAATTTGTTCTAAATTGTTGAGTGAGTGCCCTGAGGCTGTCATTTTTGTCTCTTTAATACATTACTGGCATTCAGCAACGGCCACCCAAATGCACAGTCATGATAGTTGTTCTCTCATCACTATCCAACCCCAGAGATGTTGCACCAGCCAGTGCATCCCCTTCAATTTGTCCCCTGTTCCAGTTACCTACCCACCGTGTCCACATGACAGGGGTGGATGATGCTCCATCTCCCACTAGTATGGGCTTCTCTTTACCTTGCAGCTAATCAGTGTCCCTGCTCCAGAATTCCCTCCCTTTGAGTCTGGTTCTTCAGATTGCTTCTCATGCCAGTTCTCTTAGGTCAGCGTGGGAATTGGGATATGGCCCCAAAGATATTCACTCTCTAGTCCCTGGAACCAGTGAGTATGTAATCTGACATGGTAAAGGGAACTCAGTAGATGTGATTAAGTGAAGGATCTTGATATGGGGAGATTAGCTTAGGTTATCCAGGTGAGCCCAATATATTTACAAATATCATTATAGGGAGGCTGCAGGAGGGGTCAGAGTCAGAGAAGATGGTGCAACAATGGAAGAAAAGTTTGCAGTGAGGCAGAGCCATGAGCCAAGGAAGGCAGATGACTTCTAGATATTGGAAGAGGTAAGGAATGGATCATTCCCTAGAGCCTGCAGAAGGAACACAGCCCTGCTGACACCTTGATTTAGCCCAGTGAAACCCGGGTTAGATCTCTGACCTCCAGAGCTGTAAGGTAATCAACTTACATTGTTTAAGCTGTGACGTTTGTGGTACTATGTTACAGCAGTGATGGGAAACTAATACAGTTGGTTTCCCTAAAGGCTGAGCCTGAGACAGGGATTTGGGTACACATTTTTTATGGAAAGAATGCTCTCAGTAAACCTCTGTGAGAAAGTGAGGAAGACAACATGGAAGGGAATTAATCGCTAGCAAAGGCTGTGGTCCTGGTTAAAATCTAGCTTTGGCCTGATTCATGGAAGGTGGTGCTCTGTACATAAGTCACACTGCAGACTTTTTCTCTCTTGAGGCAAGGAGGCTGCACTTTGATTCTGGTTTCAGGCAGTCATTGGCAGCCCCTGAGTTGGTGGTGGTGGTGGAGATGGGGGGCAGCATGTACCCTCCTAGATGACATGACTCCTGTCCACAGAGCTATTCTCTGAGAAGGGAGGTAACTGTAACCTGTTAGCAGCTAACACTCATGGCAGCTGGGGATGAGTGCCGAGCCTCAGTAAATGGGACCCTTGTACAGAGCAGAACTTGTACACTCCAGTGAGACCATGTGATATACCAGACCAGAAAAATAAAGAAATATGTAAGCAATGGTGACTTGCCTAGCCTGATTGCTTCGGCCTCCAAATGCAGACTCAATCTGACTTGCATAAAAGTAATTAGGTGAATTCAGCTGCCTGGTAACCAGTTATTTGGTGGTTCTGCAGAATTCAGCTGCTTTATCAAATTCTTCCAGCTCCTGTTTTAGTTTATTCAAGCAGCCTCGGCTTGCCCTCGTTGATTGGTGGTCTTGCAGTTAGCATCAGACCACAGGTGCAGTCGCATTTGAGTGAGAAGCCCCTTGGACTCACTGCCTGGGGAATTTTGGCTGGTCTGGGACTTCCAAGGAGGCAGTGCTGGTCCTTGCATACTAACTGTTGGTCTGTTGTCTGACTTGATCAACATAGGAAGTGGACACTGGTAGACAGTCTCCAGTGGAGATAAGATTTCAGCCTTAATTATTTTACCCCTTGACGGCACAACGAACACATCCAAAACGATGGAAAATGGGATTCTTCACTGAGCCGCATCGTGCCCCAGATCCGTAATTTGATACAAAAGCTTCACACAAATTGAAATTAAAATGCATTTTAGATGCTTCCTCCCATCAAAGCAGTTTGCACCAGCAGGCTTCTCCCTTTCATGAGTTTGCTATAGAAATAGGGAGAACTGGGAAGCTTTGCTGTTGGCGGCCGTGGAAGTAACACAATCTCCCTGCTTGTCAACTGCAGGCAAGAAAATGAAATAAAATGAAAACCAATCGGAGGTCTAATTATCCTTTCCAAAACGACTTCATCCCATGGAGTGGCCCACTGAATACATAAAAGGCACCTTTCTTTTTCCTTTCTTCTTTTCCCCTTGGGTGTGGGACGACACTAACGGGATTCAGGAGATGGGGTGCTTGGTGTTTTGAGTCCAATTTACTTGCTTAAAGGCACTTGTGGGGGAGTGGCTATCTGCCAAGCATTGTTTGAAGCCCTCTTTAGATAGTAACACAGTAATTTTTCATAATGGCTTTATGAGGTAAATGGTGATATTATTGCTATTTTAGGGAAACTAAGGAACAGAGACGTGAAGTGACTTTCCCAAGTGACACAGCTAATAAGCAGCACCAGAGTGGGAATTTGAACCTGGACAGTCTGGCTCCAAGTTAAGGATCTTAACTCACTGTGTTCTTTCTTGCTGTGATGAATCTGGGCAGAATTTAGCTTTCACAAGTAAACAAAATACATTTCTCATCTCTCCAGACTCCAATCCTAACCCTGGTGGCCTCATTGTAGGGCAGGCCTTTGGTCAGAAGGGTAGATCCAGGTGTGTTCACACTACATCCCAAGAGTCAGTCATCCTTGAATGTGGAGCCTTCCATATTCTCCTTCACAAAAGGGTCATATTATGCACGCTGTTCTGCTCTAGCTTTCTTTTTAATAGGACACCTTGGCACATTCTCTTGCCAGCAGGACAGAGTTACCTCATTCTTGTTTATATCTGCCTACTGTTTACCATGTACATTATCCATAATTTAACCAGTCCACTACTCCCAGACAGTAGATTGTTCCCAATCATCTATCATCAAGAGCAGTGATATAATGACTATCCTTACATAACCAGGTATGTTTTTGTGAGTTTATTCCAAGGGCAGATTCCTAGCTGTGGGATTGCCAGGTCAAAGGGCATATATACATATCTAATTGTCATAGCGCTTGCCTCATTGCTCTCCAGACAGGTTGCTCCAATTCATATTGTCCCCAAAAGTGGATGAAGAACACCTGTTTCTTCACATCCTTGCTAGTACTGCGTGTCAGAAAACTAAAAAATTTCCTATATGATGAGTGAAAAATGGCACTAAAAAAAAATTAGTGTCCCCCCGTTACAGCTTTAATTATGAGGGCAGGGAAGCATCTCTTCGTTGCTTATTGGCTAGTTCTACTTATTTTTCTGTGAACTGCCTACTTGAATCCTTTGCCCACTTTTTTCCCCCAGTCTAGTTAATCTTTTTCTTACTGATTTGTGGGTGCTTCCTTCATTTTTGAAAGCCTTAGAAGGCTCTGAATCTTTAGTTTATGGCTGGCCTTGTACTCTGACCTGGAAAGACTTTGGTCGAAGTAACTTTCCTTCTTCTTATCCTTTGTTTTTCTCCCCTTTAATCTTTATTTCCAAGTACAATGCTGTGTACCCTGTGGACACAATAAACACGTGCTGATTGACTGTTTTATTTATCTGATTTTTATGGCTTCTTTCCTCTGAAGAGCTCCACAGACCTTATAGTCATTAACTCAATAACCCTCAAAGCACTCTAGTGTGGCAGCTGTAATTACTGCCGGGGTTTTTGAGACGGTGAGAAAGAGGAGTTGAGATTCTTCAGAATTATTCTTTGAGGGTCTTAGGAGGGGTCCTGGGGGGAAGTTCAGCCTCTTCACAAGCTCTGGACCAAAAGAGTGTAAAAGGATCCTAACCAGAATGACTGCAGGTTGATGTGTCTATAAAGATTTCTCCAAGTCCCCCTCTTTAATTGCTTTTAGAGTGAAGTAAGAGTGAATAGCAGTTACATGTACCTGGTTCAAATCCTAGTCCTTCCCCTTGACAATTGTGTGATGATGAGCAGTAACAGTTTCTGATGTTTATTGAGCTCTTACTCTATGCTGGACCACGCGCCAAACGGTTCTCATGTACTGCCTCGCTTGGCCCTTACAGCAATCCCGTGATATGCTGAAAAGTTAAGTGACTGGCTCAGAATATGGAACTAACTATTGGTGTTTGTAGTGGGCTGAATGGTGGCCCAGGAAAAGTATGTCCTCCTTCCCAGAACCTGTGAATGTGACCTTATTGGGAAAAAGAGTTTACAGATGTAATTAAGTTAAGGATCTTGAGATGAGGTTATCCTGGAATAGCTGCCCTAAATTCAATCACAAGTGTCCTTGTAAGAAACACACAGGGGAGAGACAGGCACAGAAGAGGAGAAGGCCTGTGAAGACAGAGACAGAGATTGGAGTGATGTGGCTGCAAGCCAGGGAATGCCTGGAAAAGATAAGCAAGGATCCTCCCCTAGAGTCTGCAGACTGAGCACAACCCTGATGACACCTTGACTGTGGACTTCTGGCCTCCAGAATTGTGAGAGGATAAATTTCTGTTGTTTTGAGCCACCCAGTCTGTGACAAATTGTTATGGCAGCCCCAGGACACTTGTACAGTATTGAGATGGAAACCACGGAAGGCTGATTCCAAGTTCTTAAGGTCAACTGTGATGCTCTGTGGTGGGAGCGTGGCTAACCCTCTTTGTGTCTGTTTCCTCACCTGTAGTTGGGGATAGTGACTGTGCCCAGCCCAGAGAGTTGTTGTGAGGATTAAATGAGGTGATGTGCATAGAAGGTGGAGAGCAATGCTCACGATGTCGGGTCCTATTGTTCCTTGCATTATTACTGTTTTCATCAAGTCACCTGGGAACAGCTGCTTGTATGCAAACCTTAGTCAAGGATGAACTCAGTGCCTGTGGCCAGTGCTGGGCTCCTGGAGGGCACTTTTGGGAATCTTAGGCTAGATAAGTTTCCATTCTTGGAGGCTGCTAGTTGAATAAGTATCTTTGGGACATAAGTCAGTCTCCTGGTGTTTTTGTTTTGTGATTATCTATGAATGAGGTGTTTTCATTTCTGTGCATCTCCTTTTGTTTTATTTTTAATACTAACAATACTTATTGTTCACTTATCTTTTTATACTTATTGTTAATTTAGAGTAAGCCATACTTTTAAGTCCCCAAGACTACCCCCAGGTTTAGTGACTCATATGGAGTGCTCACAGGACTCAGGATATAGGTGGACTCATGGGTAGGACTTACAAAGTGAAAGGATACAGAGGAACATCAGCAAAGAGAAAAAGTGCATGGGGCAAAGCCTGAAGGAAAATAGGCACCCCCTTCCAAGAGCCCTTTCCCAGTGGAGTCACACAGGCTGTGCTTAATTTCCCCACCAGTGAGTTGTGGCAACATATGTGAAGTGTTCTCCACCACAGGAGATTGTTAGAGACCCAGCACCCACGGGTCTTACTGGGGGGCTGGTCACATAGGCACCTTCTGCCTAGCGTGGACCAAAATTCCAGACTCCCAGAAGAAAAGCAGATGTTCAGCACAAACCATGTTGTTTGTACAAATGTAGGAATAGTAGATACCTTTATCAGTTTTGGAATGGTAGAAATCCTGAAATCCAAATTCCCAGGTGCCAACCAAGGGACCACCTTGCACACAGACTTTTCCACGGAGAGCTGTCTCAAGCCTGCTATGTTGACTATCTTCTGCAGATCATGCAATGAAAGTTAATAGTTTTTAGACATTGTAAAGAATAGACAAAAATGTTATTGTCACTTTAGTTTTATTATTATTTTATCTAGACAAAATACAAATAAATAATTTTATTTAAAATAAACAAATAACTTTAATTATTGCAAGAACCTTAGGGGTGTATAGTATTATTATTCATGACTTAGAGATGGAGAGACTGAGGTTTGGGGAGGTTATCTCACCCAAAATCACCACTGGTAGATCAGTGCACAAACAGTTGGATGGTAACCACTATGCAATAAGCCATTTCCATTACAGAGAGGAGCATGAAGGAAGAGAGAAGTTGTTCAAAATAGCTCTAACAGACAGCATATAGGCTGAGTTATGCTGTAGCAATCACCGTATCTCAATGACTTACAACAACTCATTTGATTTTCCACTCAAGCTCCATGTCTTTGCAGGTCAGCTGGGGTGCTGCTCTGTGTCATCCTCGGTCTGGGACCCCAGTTATGGGAACAACAATTGCTGCTAGTTCCTGGGGCAGGAGGAAAGCATGTGTGTAAATTATGCATCAGCTCCTACAGCTTCCCAATGAAGTGTAATGTGCCTCACTCCTATTGGCCAAACCAAGCCCCATGACCTTACCTAGCTTCTGGAGAGGGGGGAAGTTCAATCCTACTAGGAATATTCATTGAATAGCACCAATGACTGCACAGTAGCCAGGCAGCATGGGCTTCTGGTTATTTCACCTTCCCTCTGAACCCTCCGTGGGCACCCATGCCCTTTCCTGATGTAGGTACCATTGGGAATGTGATCCCAGTGGCCTAGAGGGCATCCGTGGAGCCCAGAGGTAATGTCATCTGTCTGCTTACTTTGCCTATAGACTGCAGACCCCACATGGGTATCTTTGGGCCCCCTTCTTTACTGAGCCTCTGCCTTGCCCTTTTCCTCTACTAGCAAGCCAAAGTCACATGAACAATGAAGCTGGAGAGAAACCTCCTGGCTCCATCAGGCTTTTTGAATATCTGGCAAATGTTGCCTAGACATCTAAAACTCTGGGTTCTTAAAAAAGAATTCCAGGGGTATATTTATTAGCAAGCATGAATTTCGACAGATTTTCATGTTCCTCTCTTTTGGCAGGGTGTGCAGGGATCTCCTGCCAGTTTCTGACAGCCTTGTCGCTAGGTGTTAAGTGAAAAACATCATCAGCCCGGTCTATTGATAGGTTCAAGTGACAGTGCATGTTGCCAATCTCAGCCAAGAATCACTTCTGACAATTTTCCTCTCCATCGCTGTACTTGGTGGGAACATCCCTCCACCCCATTCCTCAGGAGTTTAAGATGCTGTAACCATATTAAGGCTGCATATGTCTGCATGGCCGCAAGTAGTAGGTTTGTGGAGGAATTAAACAGGGCATATGGCTTCTCGTAGGCTGCCTGGATTACAGCAGTGTCACCCAGCTCTGTGCCAAGGGGGGTTGTTGAAGCCTCTTGCCCGGTGCTCCCAGAAAGAGAGGTTTCAGCCAGACTTGTTGATTCGTGCTCTCTGAGGCTGCCAAAATGCCCTGCCTGCTTGGCGAGGATGACCCGTCCATGGGCGGTCCTCAACCTGCCCTCTCACGCTGCTCAGGGAACAGTAGCTATTGCTTGTCCTCTAGTTTTAAGCCTGTAGTCCAGGTGGTCACCCTCTAACCCCTCTAACTCCAGCTCCTCCTGATTGCTCCAATTTGTTCTCCATCAGGAAGTCAGAATGATCTTTTCAGAATACAAAGCTGATTGTGCCCCACGCCCCCAAATGATACAAATTTAAAAGAAGTCTTCACTAGATTCTCATTGATGTTAACATAAAATAATAATAAAAAAAGACTTCTTTAACTTGACCTTCATGGACCTGGCTGGCCCCTGCCTTCCTTTCCCTCCTCACCCATAATCCATCTCCCTCTTGCTCTCCGTGCTCAAGCCACACAAGCCTCTATTGGGTTCTGCTATGTCTCTACATGTTTGTGTCCTTCATGGGGCCCAGCTTATGCTTCAGCCCCTGTCTCTGCCGGTTCATTAGTGTCTCCTGCCATGGCTGTAGATTAGAACTGTCTATGGTACAGCAGGAGGGATCCTAAAGATACCAATTCCTGGGCCTACCACTGGTCTGGATAGAGGCCTGGAAATCTGCATTTTAAGGGCTCCTCAAGTGACTCCAACATATCTCCTGGGCTGAGAAACCATGACCTGGTTAATTCCTGTGTAGCCTTTGGATTTCAGCTCTTTTCTTTCTTCAAAGAACTCTTCCCTGATGTCCCTGATTAGGTCAGAGTATTCCTATTTTACACTGTTGAAAATTCACTTACCCCACCCTACCTCTTAGTACTTAAAAGCCTAAATTTTACACTTAACTGTGGGATAATTGGATTAATATCTCCCTTCTTTGGTAGACGTTAAGTTTCATGCAGGCCATGATTATATATCATTCTGCTTACTACTGTAAATCCAGTGCTGTCATAGTGACTAGTGCCTAATAGGAAGTCAATAAATAATGGGAAAATGAATGAATTTTTCATCCCCTCCTTCACATTCTTCAAGGTGGTCTAACTAATCCTATTTAGACTTTAGGATTATCAAATAGGTTTAAAATTGTTCTGACCAATGGCTTCTCCTTCTCTGGTTAGTCACAAGAATTCCAACCAGTCCCTTTAGTGACCAAGAGCAGTATCAGAGGTGGGATGGATCAAGAATTGTGAAGTGTTATGGAGTAGAAGTGGCTGGGCTGGTATGAGTAGTGGTCAGATCCTATGGGATAGATGTAGAGGTGAAGCAAGTACACATGGAAGGAATGTTCTAGGTGTAAAGACAAGTCCTTCCATGAAAGCCCATGAATCAGGTGGCCACTAAATTCAATACTCTGACTTATAATAGTGTGCTTCTGTTGTCTCTTGAAAGGAAATGGGTATTCAATCTGGACAGATAAGAATGAATGTGGTTCTGCTGTTGTTTTGTTCCTTCAGTTTTTTTTTTGTTTTTGTTTTGTTCTTTGTTCTTATACTCCACATATGAGTGAGATCATTTGGTACTTGTCTTTTTCGGCCTGGCTTATTTCACTGAGCATAATACCCTCCAGCTCCATCCATGTTGTTGCAAATGGTAGGATTTGTTTTTTTCTTATGGCTGCGTAATATTCCATTGTGTATATGTACCACATCTTCTTAATCCATTCATCTCACAGAACCCAAGAACGGACTAATAGTTACCAAAGGGAAAGGGACTGGGGAAGAAGGGCGGGAAGGGAGGGATAAGAGGGTAAAAGGGGCATTATGATTGGCAGACATAGGGTGGGGGG
>JAQQAC010015468.1:5548366-5678787 GCA_029783875.1 Phataginus tricuspis | reverse complement strand
TTTTTTTTTTTTTGGTTTCCAAGTATACTGAGGAGAGATTAGACACCATCACCATCATCACCATCACCACCACCACCAGCACCAGCACCAGCACCAGCACCACCACCATGACCACCACCACTACAGCACCACCACCACCATTACTATCACCATCACCACTAACGCCACATCACCACCACCACCACCATCACCACCACCACCACCAGCACCACCACCAGCACCACCAGCACCACCACCACCACCACCATGACCACCACCACCACCATCACTATCACCATCACCACTAACGCCACATCACCACCACCACCACCACTGTCACCACCTCCATCACAACCATCACCACCACCTCCATCACAACCACCACCATGATCATCACTATGACCATCACCACCACCACCACCACCACCATCACCATCAACTCTACCAGCAACTGGATGCATAATTCACTGTTTCTGTGATGAGACTTTGAGCTTTTTAAGGGAAAGGATTCTCCAATTACTTATCTTCCTATCTCTGGGGCCTAGCACTCTATTTAGGATAGAGGAGAACACTAGCAAGGTGATTCCTTCATTGTTAAGTGGTTTGCATTTTATCAGTGTTCCTCAAAGTATAATCTATGCGCCACTTGCAACAGAATTGCCTGGGAAATCTAGAACTTATTTCAAACATGTTTCAAGCCTTCGTGCATACCACCAGAGTCAGTCTCTGGGAGTGGGTTTAGGTAATCTATTTTAAACACATTCATTTGTAATTTTTATGTTCTCGAGTTTGAAACCTACTGTGACCTCTTCCAGGGCTGAGATTCTGCGATGTTGATCTCGCATTTTGTCCACATAGGACAGTAAAAGACGTCATGGAAACAATGGTTCTGGGAATATATTTCTAATAGCATTTGATTTCCAGATTCTATATTCAGCTGTATTGTTTTTGTTGTAAATTTTCTCAAATCCTCTGTGGAATGAGCCAAGATATATAAATCAATATGAATTAATAAAATTAAGCCACACCATTTCCCTAAATCATCAGACAATGGAAGCTTCAATAACACAGCTGCCCTCATAGCTACTGAGACTGTGACCCAGCGTTAACCAGAAGGCATTTCTGCCAGAGGCAAGATGGCACTGCAGGGCTGAGAGTGTTCTTAAGTCCCAGAGGGGGTCAAGCCCTGTTAACAAGTTGTTTCCCCACTTTGTGTTCTCTTCCTGGAATATTCAGATATGAGCTGGCCTAATGGACAAAGGCCTTACCCTGAAGTCAGCAGACCTAGGCTTACCTCCTGTCACCACTTTTTGGGCAAGTTGGTTACCTGTTCTGAGCTTGCCTCCATATCAGGGCAATAGTTGACGAAGACCTCTGGGATTTATAAGGACTGGAACAGTGTATAAGAAGGCCTTGTCCAATGCTTGGTATGCAGTTGGGGTTTGTATAATAGATGTCACTCTCCCCCCTCTTTTTATTATTGTTTAAAAATTATGATTATCATTATTCTAATTGTTTTTACTCTTCCCCTCTAGGAGGAAGCAGATAATTGAGTCCCTTTTGGAGACTGACAGGCAGCATGATGATGAATTAAGACTTTGTTAGCTCCCAGAGTTGATAGTCCATCTTGAAATGTTCCTCAAGAAACCTCCAACAATGCATTGCCTGAATGATGTATAATCTGTATTTTTAGCCATAGTTTCAAAACACGCTTGTAAGGCAGATTGCAGAAATGGCCATAGTACCTCCCTTGTGATGTGACTTTGCAACTCCTCCCATCAAAAAGTGGCATCCATTTTCCCACCCCTGGGAATTCTGGGAATCTGGGTTTGCCCATGACTTGCTTTGGCCCATACAGTGTAGTGGAAATGATGGTGCACCAGTTGCATTCCTGGAAACTTGTCTTGGCTGTGAGGCAAGAGGGAGGGCTGGGGTGGCCAGCTGGATAAGAGATCTGTGACCCAGGCATCTCTGGAATTCTCTCAATGGCTAGCCAACCTTTGGATATGTGAGTGAGGCCATCCTAGGTCAACTGGCCACCAGCCAACCTTCCAGTTGCCCACAGACACATGAGCCACTCCTGTTGAGCTGAGATAAGCCTGGCCTAGGTCATCAGAATCACCCAGCTGGCCTGGGACTCATGAGCAATGATAAATGCTTATGGATTTAGACCACTAAGATTGTGAGCAGTTAGTGATGCACAATAGCTAAGTGATATTGTTTCAAATTTGGCAGCCATTCACCCAGTCACTTGGCTTCACATAGTAGACCATTAATCACCAGATACAGTTGAGTGCCTACTAGTGCCAGACTCTGGGAATAGAATGGTAAAGAAGGAGTATGCCCAACCCTCAGAGAGCTTAGATTTGAGAACTGAGAAACAGAATCAATAGAAATAGAAACACAAGGGCATAAAGATCTGTGAGTCTACTTGAGTATTACCAGAACTGGAAGGCATGGGAATCAGTTCCCTTGATCATCATTTTGTGAAGTTTAACTTTTATGATGTAAGCATTTCATGTAGCCCTGAGAATGTATTTAAAGGCACATTCCTCTCTGAAAGGATGGCCTCCCAGGGTCCACAGTAAGCCTGGACGTCCTTCTGTACCCTTGAACCAGGACATCCCTGAAGGCTACAGGTTGAGTGAGCTTGCAGTATCTTTCCCTGGCTCATTCCCTGGGCTGAGAACACAGGTCAGAACAGTTGGTGAGTAGTTGTCCTCTCTTACAGTGAGAAGCCTGTTAACCCATTTTCTGAAAATAGTTCGATGAAAGCTGTGTTATCAGTCACTGCAGCGTGTTCCAGAGGGTCCTGGATTTCAAACTCAAATACCAAGTCCTTCTCTCCATTCATTAAGAAAAAGTATCTTCAAGGGACTGGGGAGGGTTCCTGGAGATGGCCCCCGGTCACAGGAGATAGGCACATCCCCAACCTGATGATTCTCTTTCTACCTTTTTCTCTTGAGGCTGAGAGACTTCTCTAGCCAAGCGACAGAGATTCTGAAATTGACCCTGTTATTTTGTTAGCAGTTGTCCAGCCGAGCTGCTTATAAGTAATCCATATTCATTCACTTCTTTCAGTGTTTCAGAGAACCTATCTGTGCCAGGGAGATGCAGAGATGAACATCCACAGGTCTCCCCTTCCTGGCTTACAGATAGTTACACAATTTCAATACCATTAGTAAATGCTACAGTGTGTATACGTATGTGGTGAATTGGAGAAAGTGGGAAGGGGTTAGAAAACCCAGATTAAGCTTCATAGCAATGTAATCTGATGGTGGAGAGTTTAGAGTCAGCCTGGGCTTAAACCCTGGTTGTGCTGCTTCCAAGCTGTGTGACCCTGGCTAACTCACCTTACCTCTCTGAGCCTTGATTTCCTCATCTGGGAAATGGGGGCATAACGACGGTACTTATTTCATAGAGTGGTGAGAATTAACTGGGTTAATATATGTAAAGTAAGGACTGGATGAAAGTAAAAAGCAGAATAAAACTTCATTTTGATGCATAAAGAGGAAAACATGAATGATGTTCTGGACAGAGGAGAGATAGAAATGGAGCAACTGTTGAAGGGCTTTGAATGTGATTGTGAAATACATACAATTCCCTAGGCAGTGATTGTCAGACTATAGCTGTGTCAAACCCCCCTGAGTGTGTGTAAAAAGAGATTGCTGGGCCTCACACCCAGAATTTCTAATTCAGCCGGTCTTGGGCAGGGCCTGAGAATTTGCATTTCTAGCAGGTTTCAGATGGTGCTGATGCAGCTGATCTAAGACCCAGTCTCCTGTCTTCAGGGCTTCTGTGGTCTCTTAAAGGACCCAACTTCCCACCCCATTTGCTGAACTGCGTTCTTAGTACTTGTGTTCAGGTCTCTGCTCAAACAGCACTTCCCCCAGGAAGCCATCTTTGTGGGAACCCCCCACTTCGAGTTGGGTTAGGTGCTGCTCTTGGACAGCCTCTTTTGAAAAAATGTTTACGTAGGCCTCCCCTCTGGCAGTCCCCACTCTCCAGTACAAATGTGCATTTTTCCTAGAAGAGGAAAGAATTTTCTAACTCTTCTCCAGGCATTATCTCTGACCTGAGGGCTGGATGAGTAGGGTGAGATCAGAGGGAAACCACCACACAGGTTCTAGCTGGACTTTGGACAGCCCAGACTGTAGACCATAGGTCGAGGCTGATTCCTGTCACCCTGTCCTCTTCCCTGCCTGTCCACACTGAGCACCACTTCAAAGCCTGCCTCTGCCACCCGCCTTGCCCAGTCAGGGCCAGTGTAGACCGTGCAGACGTTGCACAAGATCCTGGATGGGGTCTCCTTTTGGAGTGATGAAAATGTAGAACTAGATAGAGGTGATGGTTGCACAACATTGTAAATGTACTAAATGACCCTGAGTTGTTCACTTTAAAGTGGTTATTTTTGTGCTGTTTGAATTTCACCCCAATAAAAAAAAAATCACATGAAACCTACTGCATACATTGCAGAATATTAAAATGTTTTTTTCATAAGCCCCTCCCTGCCCCAAACTAATGAACGTTTTAAAGACAAGTTTTTGTCTTCTTTACACTCCCAGCAGGTTTCTTTGTTAATGGCAGAGCTGGGATGAAGACTTGGTCAAAGACTTGGGTCCATCTGGAAGCTTCTCTGTGCCCCATGCCCACCCCGACCTTGTTAGGGCAGAGTCTCATTACTGCGCCATGGTGCTTGCTATTAGTTTTCTCTGCCTAAATCATTCAGTTATCCAGTGACATTTTACCCTTCAAAGAGGCTGATTTTTCACCAGTTTCTCTCACATCAGGCCATTTTAGTGTGTTATTACTATCAGAATTGATCTTATTTGCTGTCTACTTGATTTTTGTCTGTTTTGCTCAGTCTCACTGGAGTGCAAGCTCTATAGCAAGAAGAATCTTGCCTGATCATGTTCACCCCTGCATCCCCAGTGCCTGGAATGGAGCCTGACCTATAGTAGGTATTAGGAAGTGCAAAAAATGACTATTTCAGATTAGGGAAGAAAGGCCAAAGCAGGAGATGTCCATTGGGTTGTGTGCAGGGCCATCCTCTTGGTGTATACAGGCATCATGCTCAGCTGGATGTTTGCAGGTCCATGCTGCATGATGGATACTCTTCACAGGTCTGGTTACTGATGGCTTGCATGGGCCAGGCTGCTGTCCTCTCATCTCAGCATCAGGGCATGGCCATAGTTTCTTTTCCTCTAGGGTCTTTCTCGCTGGGATTGTGTGCAGTAAAGGATTAACCTTGCCAAGAGAAAGGTTTGGCCCTTGCTCAGCTCCTGGGAGGCAACCTCTGAGTTCTTGGAATGCCCTTCCTGATAAGCATGTCTTTGGTCACCTGGGGGCCTTGAGCCATGTGAGATGATTTATGCTTCAGTGTAATTTATGGTGGTGGTCCGGGTCACATGGTATCACTTTGACATCTGGAAAGGGTAGAGACTAAGATCAGCCATGTCTGTGTCACTGACATCCAATAAGTACCTGCACACCAAAGTTCCAGTTAGCTTTCCTGGTTGACAGTACTCTCTATGTATCGCCACACATCATTGCTGGGAGGAATAGGTGCTGTTTGCATGACTCACTGGAAGAGGACAACTGGAGGCTCCGTGCACGGCCTTTTCTGGACCCTTCCCCATGTGCCTCTTCCTAGTGCTGATTTTAATCTGTATTCTTTTGCTGAAATAAACCAAAGCTGGGAGGACAACAGTCTTTCTGGATTTAGTGAATCATTAAATGTGAGGGTGATTTTGAGGACCCCCAAACTACAGTGGTTGGTATACAATTGGTATCCAATAAATGTTGACTGCGTGCTGAGGAAACACTTTTTGTGATCTTGCCCATGAGCCTTTGAAGAACGATTTGCTCAGCTGTAGCCCTGCTGTCGTCACGTACACAGGGAACAATTTCCCCAAAGGCATCAACACTCTTGGAGGGTTTACACACAGTCTCTTACTGCCCTGTGAGGTTCCAATCTAGGTGATCATAAGACTTAAGAAAAATTCCTCAGAGCTCCTTGGATTTTCTCAAATACAGACTTCTTTCTGCATCCTTTATTCCAGGACACCCCTGGAAGCTGTTTGTTGCACAGAGATATTCCAAAGTCACCATATTGGTCTTTGAAGGGTGGTCGGTGGGCTGGGATGCCAGCCTTAAAATCCTTGAAACATGTCCTTTAACTTTGCAGGACATGGGATGGATTTGCACTGATTTACTGTATCAGTCCAGGTGTCTGGCTGTAAGAAACAGAAACCCATTCAAGGTAGCTCAAAGCAAAGAAGGCTTGCTATAAGAATATGTGCTTACTCACAACAACAAAAATAAATTCAGACCTAATGAATAAATAGGATTAAAAAGTTTGGAACTGAAGGATCGCTCCCCACCTCTCAGGATCCACAGGTTTTTATCTTCATTGTGCTTTTAAAAATCTTGTATGTGTTGCAGTAAAGCTCCCAGACCTGATTCTACATCAGAGGTCAGCAAACATTTTGTGTATAAGGTCAGATAGTAAATATTTTTGACTTTGTGGGTCATATAGTCTTTGTTCCAACTACTCAGCTCAGCAGTTGTAGTCTGAAAGTGGCCATAGACATATGAAAACAAGTAGATAGATAGTGTCTTCCAGTAAAATTTTATTCATAAAACCAGGCGGCAGGCCAGATTTGGCCCATGGGCTGCAGTTTGCCAACCCCTGCTCTGTGTCATGACCTCAAGTACCTTCTGCCAATTGATGACAGACTCTGTGCCTCCTTGATCAGGTTCTCAAGAGAACTTTGTGGCTAAAATCAGTGTATGAAGGGCTATTCTTGGATCAGGTGGCACTTCCAACCCCTGTAGCTGTGGTCAGAGAGAGATGGGATCTTATGCTATAAACAGGGTCAGTTAATCCTGGAGCCAGGAAATGGCGATATATTATAACATATGCTTATGTTTCCCACGAACAATTTTATTCAGTTCTCTTCTTTGACTTGTTGAGGCTATATGGGAATCATGGTTAACCCCTCAATCTCACCATTTTTCAATCACCTACTGATAATGCCGGTGCTCAGATGCTGGGAATGTAAGAGCTTGAGGACTCCAGGTCCTGTCTCAGAAGGCGTGACCTAATGGCATTCATTCATTCATTCATTCCTTATTCACTGTGTAAGCTCCTATTATGTATAAATTAGTATACTGGGTGCTGTGTTGCCCTTAAAATTATGTTCCCTCTGTGGGTGGCTAAATTGGATTCTGTTTATTTGCTTTTGCAAAATGATCCTCTTACTTCATGAGGTATTAGGGCAAAGTGTCACTTAGTCCCAGGCAGGCCCCTAATTTACCTGGATTATGATACAAACTCTGGGAAAAAATACCCTGAAAAATGTTAGAAAAGGGAGGTACCAGCTCATATTCTCATCATCTTCCTCCAGAAAGAGGCTTCTGGAGTTCCGGGAATATGGCGTCTTGAACGGACTAGCAGAAAAATTCCTCCCAACATTATATTTATTCACGAAAATACAGCAAATACAACTATCCCTAAAAGAGAGACCAGAATACACAGGAAAGTGCTCAGCGTACAGCTACACCTGTGAGAACTTGGCAGCCGGTGAGGCGGACGGGCGGCGATCCGGTGGGACCGAGCGCTCCCCCCCCCAGAGCTCCAGCGGCCAGACACGCCGCACCCGGCTAGGCGGGACGGAAACACGATCCAGCGAGACGAGAGCGCCCCTGCACCCCAGCACTCCGGCGGGAGTCTCGGCAAGGCGGGTAAGGTACGGAGCCGCGAGCAGACCGAGCGCTCCTCTCCCCCAGCGCTCCGGCGGGAGGAGAGAATTCAGAGCCGGGAGCCAGGGGAAGTCTGGGCCCGGAGCGCCCCTCCACCCCAGCACTCCGGCGGGAGTTCCGGCAAGGCGGGTAAGGTACGGAGCCGCGAGCGGACCGAGCGCCCCTCTCCCCCAGCGCTCCGGTGGTGGAGATCTGCGGTGTAGCGGAGATTGGAGGGACAGAGGGCACAGGGTCCCAGCCGGGAACGTGCAAGTTGCCCGCGGCAGGCTCCGGGAAGGAAAAAGAAAGGAGAAAAAGGGGAAGAAAAGCGCGCGCTCTACCCCAGCGGTCTTAAAGAGACAGGAGCTCAGTAGAGGGGCCGGATAGCCCCGCGAACTGAGCCCAGCAAGCTGGGAGTCCTGGGGAGCTTTGGACCCCGTAGCTGGCGACTGGGAAAGAGTGCCCGCCATTGAGACCCTCACGGAGATCAACAGCTTCCCATTGTTTCCAACCCAGCTAGAACTATAGTGGCGCTGGAATAGTGGAGCAACAGCGCCACCTACAGCACTCGCGCAGAACCCACGCCCGGTGGCTTTTTTTGTTTTTTTTTTTTTTGTTTTTTTTTTTTTTTTTTTTTTTTTTCTCCCCTTTCTTTTCCTTTTTTTCTTTCCCTCTCTTTCAACAGCCTCCCATCCATTCTCACCCGGCCACAGATTTAAAGGGCCGTGTGGAGCGACGTGGCCGCGGCTCTGGAATAGCGGAGCAATAGCGCCACCTACAGCATTCGCACAGAAACCACCCCGGTGGGCTTTTTGGTGTTTTTTTTTTTTTTGTTTTGTTTTGTTTTGTCTTGTTTTGTTTTGTTTTGTTGTTGTTCTTGCTGTTTTCTTTTAGGTGTTGCTGCTTTTTCTTTTTCTTTCTTTTCTTTTCCCTTCTCTCTCTCTCCTTATACTTTTATATTATTAGTAGAAATCTCTTTTTTTTTCTTGTCTCTCCTTTCTTATCTCTCCTTGCTACCAACAACCAATTCTACAGTCATGAGAAGACAGAAGAATATGATACAGACAAAGCTTCAGACAAACACCACGCCAGAGAAAGAATCTGGAGAAATGGACATTCACAGTCTTCCAGAAAAAGAATTCAGAATAAAAGTCATAGCCATGCTGACAGATCTACAGAAAAATGTGCAAGAGCTGAGGGAGGAAGTGAGGGAAGTAAGGAAAGATAATGCAGAAATGAAACAAGCCATCGAAGGGCTCAACAGCAGATTGAATCAGGTTCAAGACACGATTAAGGAATTACAAGACAGGGACCAGGAATACAAAGAAGCTGAGGCAGAGAGAGATAAAAGGATCTCTAAGAATGAAAGAATATTAAGAGAACTCTGTGACCAATCGAAGCGTAGCAATATTCGCATTATAGGAGTACCAGAGGAAGAAGAGAGAGAAAAAGGGATAGAAAGTGTCTTTGAAGAAATAATTGCCGAAAACTTCCCCACGCTGGGGAAGGAAATAGTCTCACAGAAAGAGGCTTCTGAGAGTGTTTGTCTTACTCAACCTGTTAGAGAGGAAATTTTCAGGCAGATTAAAGCCAGCCTGCTAAGCTTTCTGAATCTCAGACCCAGTACAAAGCATCTCTTCAGTCATTCAACTCTGATCCAGTTCCAGGGCCATATGTAGTGGGTCACATGTCTCACGAGCAACCACATGGTGAAGCCACCACCCTGTCATAAGCTGTCCACAGCAGATGGGATCACAACCGAGAAAGGAGTATGTTCAGTTCACGAAGCTTTTGTGGTATCTATCTTTCCTGCATGTGTGCTTGGCAATAGTCAAGCCAAAACAACTTGGACTGACTAGCAGGTGAATAATGGGGTGGATGCTGCTGGGAGCTTAGGTGCTATTTTTACTGCACTGTAAATCAGGAGGCAGAGGAAGACGACAGTGACTTGTGCTGTATTCCTTTAGCTTATTGGAGGATTTAAGCACCTCTGGGAGCATCAGGCCTTGGTGAAGTTTGAGTCAGCCTGACTGCCAATGGGCAGGGCAGGAGGATTGCCCAGTGTGGCAGGTTAAATAAGCACACCTGTATTTTAGACTGCTCTCTCGGAGGCAACATCTGTGTGCAGAACTGATCCTTTTAAAATCCATTCCACAAAGACCCCACCCACACTATCATACTCTCTTGACAGGATGGTCGCAAAAGCTTTTTAACAGGTCTCTGATTCTATTCTATTCTTATTAAAGGCCCTGTACTACCTTCGATCTACTTTCCACACAGCTGCTAGAGAGCCTTAAGTCAGAAAAGTCACCTCTTGCTTAATCCTCCAATGTCTTTTCTTAGAATAAATATAAACTCCTCATTGCTTATGAGACCCTACATGACCTGGCTCCTACTTTTCCCTTCAGCCCCATTTTATCAGTTTCCCTTCAGCCACTGTGTTGTGCACACATGGTATTCTTGTTGGTCTTTCAACCCACCAGGTGCAGGGCCTTTGCACTTGCTCTGCTCTCTGGGATAATCTGTCCCTCCACTTTTAGCACAGCATGTCTCCATGAATGAATGGCACGTCATTCAGGTCTTGAGCAATGTATGTGTCTTCTTTTCAGAGACCCCCTTCCTGACCACTCTATCCAAAATAGCTCCTCTCTTCCCACCATCGTCCTCGTGTCAACCTTTTTCTCCCATAATACTCACCAGTACTTGAAAGGCTATTACATTATTTTTTTGTTTCCTTGTGCATTGCCTATCTTCCCCACTCAAACATATACTCTTTGAAAGCAGGGGCATCACCTACCTTGGCTGCTACTGCAGCTTTAGCATCTTGAATAGGGCCAGCTTCATAGCAGGCCCTCAGGTCGTTATTGAATGATGAGTGAATAAATGCCAACAGCACTATAGAGCTATATAGAGATAGGTTCAATTCACTCACAGGGTGTTGGGAGAACTTATTGGGTAGAGATCAAACCTATGTTGAATCTGAAAAGGAAATTCATTTGTTCATTCATTCATTCATTCACTGATTTAAAAACTATGTATTGAGCCCCTTCCATGTGCTGGGCACTGAGGATACACACTCATGATAGATAAGTCCCTGTGTTGTTGAAGGACTTGTCTTAGCTACTATGCGCCATGGACTCTGCTATGTGCTTTCCATACAATAGCATGAGGCATGTGTTGGCATAGGTGGGGTAGCTGGAAGGGCTTGGGTGTATTAGTTTCCCAGAGCCACCACAACAAATCACCACACACACACACACACACACACACACAGTGGTTTAAAGCAATAGAAATGTATTCTCTCACAGTTCTGGAGTCCGTAAGTCCACAGTTTGGTGTCGGCAGGGCCATGCTTCTTCCTGGGACTTCAGGGGAGAATTCTTCCAACAACTTCTAACTTCTGGTGGATCTTGGTTTTCCTTGGCTTGTGGCAATGTCATTACAACCTCTGTCTCTGTCTTCACATGACCTTTTCCCCTATGTCTGGGTATCTCAAATTTCCCTCTCCTTTCTTTAATGTGGACACTAGTCATTGTATTAGGGCCCACCTTAAATTAAGCATGATCTCATCTAGAGATCCTTAACTAATTTGCAAAGATCCTATTTCCAAACAAGATCACATTCACAGATACTCTAATTCACAGGTATTAGGACTTGACCATATATTTCGGGGGGGATACTATTCACCCCACTACAGTGAGTAAAGACCCTGCATCTAGAAAGAACACCCTGGAGCACATGGGGGTACTGAATGCAGGAATCAGGGATAACAGAGTGTTTGCTGGATTGACTGGAGCTTCCTGGAGAAACTCATCAACTCACAGGCAAGCGGTCACATAGCCTTCAAATGGGTTTTGCACTGGTGTTAGTGCTCTGCTGTCCCTATCTTGAAGCTCTAGGTAATTTTGTCCCTGAACTTGTTTTGTTACTGCATCAGCAAGTCCCATGGAGTGCATGTGGACAGGGGAGATATGCAATATGTGTGTGTACGCCACTCCTTTGCCTCCCTGTGTGCATATGGCATTTTCACTGCCCATGAGCGCAGAATTCATGGACCCGCAATGTGTGATAGTTCGGCAAGACTCAAAGCAAGTACAAGGTAAATGGCTTACATCTACGACCAAGTAAGGGAGGGAGCCAACAGCGGCAGGAGGCCACGCTTTCCAGCCAAACCAGAACCGGCCCTGAGCACCGAAGGAGAGCGATGGCGGTTTAGGCTCTAGGAAGCACGAGTGACCCAGGATCCCTACATAGCCTCTCTCTCTTGTGTTACTTCCCTGTATTAGGCAACCACTGAAGCTGAAAAGGATGACATAGGAGGAGGAGGAAAGATTGAGACCCACTGTTCCTTTTCCCTTCAGTCCTTCTGTGCTCATCAGTGAACCAGAGGCAGAGAATGTTCATAGAATGTGTGTGTTTCAAGGAGTGAAATAAAAGCAGTTGTGTTTGTTTCTGCAGTGTTTCCACTGTTATGGCAAGAATGAGATTCATCTGCATGTAGCTATGGAATATGAATTGTGTGATTTTTGTGATTCTGCATATGAGTCAAATGCTCCTATATTTGCACTTTAAACTGGCACCTAACTAAAAAGATGAATGTTAAAATTCATGCTAAAAATTGAAGTTTTAATTTTTCTTTACTTAGAATGATGTTAAATAGTATGTAAAAAACACTATGGCAAGTTGAGAGAAAGACTATGTTAGAAAGGAAAGAACTTTATATTTTAGTGCTGTTAACAGCATGGTTTTCTGTTTTTTGAGCGAAGAGCCCATATCATGTCATTTTGCACTGGGTCCCGCGAGTCACCTGGCTGGCCCTGCAAAGACAGCTGTTGTGCAGAACCCAGCAAGTCCTGAGGTGTGTCTCTTTTGGAGCCCCTGCCCTTCTAGGCTGTGACGACTTCTCCATCTCCAGCTTCACTTCTGTGTTAAGTGGTGTTGCTCTGTGTGTCTTTCCCACCCAGGTCACTTTTTCTGATGATTTTGAAGAATATTCTGCTTTTTCCCAACATCTGTCACAGCTTGCACCCCACCCACCTGGTTTTCCCAACACTTCTGGCATTTCAGGGATGCAAAAAAACTCATCAAGAACCTGCCATCTCTGGCTGACCTCTGATGGTCCTGCTGTGAGAACCACAATTGTAGAACCACAGGCCAGGGCTGCCACCTCTTAGCAGGATGCATTTTCTGCTAGGTTTGAGGGGAAGTGGCCACATCAGGTATCTGTCTCAGGAACACCTTCCTTTGTAGGTCGGCAGAGGGTGCCTCCTGGCTGGCAAACTCTCCTTGGCTTTCTGAAAAGAGGACTGTTTCTTCAGCCAAGCAAACTGTTTGATGAGAATGCCATGCACGGACCACCAGAATGTTGGATGGGAACCTATTTTGGTAGCTCGCACTCCTAACTCTGCTAGACATGCTCTTCCCTTCCAGGCTCTTCAAATGTAAGAGGCACTGGGCAGAAATTTCAGTGTGATTGAGGAATGGTGAAGAGGAGGTTGCTCTCTTTTGACTGAAGATGATAGGAAGGGAGCCACGTATAGAAACATGTGTAGAGAGCAGCTTTCTCATACTGGGGTGTTTCTGTTTAGCAGAATGAGGGGACACCATCACTATGCTTACTGTCTCCCAGGCCTCCACCTTGATAGAGATATGTGAAGACTTGAAACACTGCTCAGGATTTGGTGAAACTGGCATCTGTCTGGGCTTTTATCCTTGTTACCATTGGCTGCCGGTTTAGGTCCTTGCCAAACCCTGGCTGGGAACCAAGCTTCAATGCTGTTGCATCAGCACGCATGGCTTTTACTAACTAAATAGCGAGCGGAAGGGAAGGCTAATATTTGTGGGACACAACTTTATCCCAACTGCAAGGCCTGTACAGGCACTTGCAGAAATGTTGAACCTCTGAATGCTGACTGAACTTACCCTACCTGCCGATCTGTTTCAGACCCCACATAGTTTACCTCATTTAATTTTCAAGCTGCCATGTGATATGGGGATCATAGTCTCCTGTTTTATAGTAGAAAACTGAGGCTTACCAAGTGAAGACAAGTCACTCAAAATTGTATAATAATAGAAGGCAGAACTGAAATTTCCATCTAAGTCTTTTTCCTGTCAAAACATGATTTCTTTCTACTACGTTCCACTGTCGGATTCCAAGTGGCAAATTCTGTTTTCCTTCTTTTCTTTTTTCTCTCTCTCTGCCTCCTTTCTTTCCTCCAGACACCCTTCCTGCCCTCTTCTCTCTTCCTTACCCTTCATCTTTTTAGCACTTCTTCTGGTAGCACCTCTGAACAGGCATCCACCACTCCCTCCTTCACCATGTGCTTTTCTGGAAAAGAAGGTAAAGTACTAATTTCTCATTCTAGAATTTAGAGGCCTTCAGAATCTAGTCCTGGTAAGAATTACCCCTTGCTTCAAAATCTCTGTAAATATCCAGACTGATTTTCTTACTGTTTCCTGAATATAATGCCTGCATTCCTGCTTTTACCTCCTTCTCTCCATCCTATCTTTTCTTAGCCATCACCACACCAATCTCCTGCCATTCTAGCCTAGAGGGATCTAGCCTCCCTGTCACAAATCACAGCTAATTTATAGAATACTTACTTTGTGCCCATTACTGTTACAAGCGCATTACCCATCTTCACTCAAACTGCTCTTAGTCCAGTGAGGCGTGTGAAGCTATCACACATGTGTTACTGAAGGAGGAACTGTATGTCTGGGGTACTGGTGGTGGGCTGGGGGAGTAACTTGCCCAAGGCTCATGGGTGGTGATGCAGTTGTATTATTTCTAACTGATTATTTCATTAGTTACTGTATTTCTTGAGATAGCGCTTTGGGATAGCCAACCATTCCACATAGATGTGTCTTATTTCCCCAAGAGGATGATCGATCTGCAATTTGAAGATAGACATTGTGTCTTGCATTTCTTTGATGTGTTTCCCAGAGTGTAAAGTTTACTTACTGAGGTCACAGTACCCTCTAACATGACATCAGACCCCCAGAAGTGCACATGTCTCATCAAGCTATGACAAGATGCTATTGGGACATTTAGATAGCAAATGAAAAGTTTTTAAATGTTAAGAATGTGGCACTAGGAGAGAGATTTTGAAAAATAAATAAATAAATAAGAAAAGCAGCCCAGATGTATCAGTTGAGGTTAAACAAGCTTCTCTAACATACAACTTCAAACTGCATAGTGCCAAATATGGGGCTCCCCGGTCATTTTATCTTGTGGCTCCCCTGTCTTCCACATGAGGCCTCTTTAGGATCACAGTGTTTGTCTGTATCAGTCCACAGAGGGCAGCAAGGAGCATGGAAGCGCCCACCTGGGGCTGTGCACAGGCCAGCCCGGGACGTGGCGCCCCGCGCTCCTGCACACATTCCATCAGCTGGGACTCTGACACAGCATGGCTCTCTCAAAGGATAGGAAGTGTAGAATGTGTGTCCATGAAGCCGAGGGAGTAGGTTTGGCACTCTAGCAACAATTTCCACGTCAGGGATAGTTCTTAGGTTTCCTCTGTCAACTCTGACGGGTTAGGAACAGCTGTCTGGAGTGAAGTATGGAGAAGGATTGAGACTGAGTCCAAGCTTAGAAAGAAAACATATGAGGGTTCATTTGTGTGTCAGGGTTGAGGGAGGCGGATGTCATAACACATGCCACTACTTGCTGTCTCTGATTCTAGTTTGAGGTATGTATTTTACATGTATTAATGTATTTATCCTACGTATATGGGACAATGGCAGGTGATGGAGACACAGAGATGGGTAAGTCATAGGGCCTACTTGCATGGAGACCGGTGGTTCAGGAGAGAGAATTTATGACCAAATATGGTCCCTGTGGCAAAGGGACAAGGACAGAGTCTCGTGGGAAGGCACAGGAAGGAGTCATAAAGGAGAAGACAGGCTAGGAGTCACTGACCTGCCCAAGGTCACACTGACCTTGAGCAGGTTCAGGAGAGGAAGGCCAGGGAGTCCTTATCTACAAATGGAAGCTGTAAGCTGCCTCCTAGCATTGGTTGGGGTACCGAACACAAAGGTCACTACCGTGTCTCTCACAGTCACACATGTACTAAAAGTACATATGTGCTGCTGTTCCTGTGCTGTTCACAAGATTTGGTCTGTCTACACCCAGTAATGTGACTTGTTCATCAAGGGTCTGCTATGTGCTTTATTCATTTATTCAACAGATACTTATCAAGAGGAGCTATTGTGTGCCAGGTACTGTTCTGGGTACTGGGAGTAAATCAGTCCACAAAACAGACACATATCCTACCTTCATTGAACTTACACTCTGGTGTAGGGAAGCAGATCATAAACTTAACACCAAAGTGAATCAGAGAGTCTGTGAGCAGGTGATGAACGCTATGCTGGTGTGAAAGATCAGCCATGCCTCGAATGAGAGACTGTTGGCAATTAAAAAGGGGGAATGGTCAGAGAAGGCTTCACTGTGCAGGAGGCATTTGAGCCAAGACCTGAGCAAGACTTGATTATGTCCTCAGAAATTCCCAAGATGGACAGAATTATCCCCGTTTTGCAGATGAGGACAGTGAGACTCGTGGAGGCAAAGCATCCTGGCAAAGCTTGCCTGAGGGCTGGGATCTGAACCAAGCATCTTGACCCCAAGTCCAGTTGGGGCTGAGAAAGAAGCAGGTGGGATGGGGCATGAGTCTGCTAGCTGGCCTGCTCTAGGGTGTAGGGCTGGATCAGGCTGGGGATTCCAATGGTGTCTTCCTCCTACTCTGTCCTCAATCACACTCTGTTCCCATGTGGTTTCCTTACTTTTGCATGCTACTTCTCTAGATGAAATGAATAATATTTGGAGCTGCAAACCATAGAGCATTTAGTAGTCATGAAGGCTTGATAAAATGTATACATGGCTTTAAATATTCTCTTGTAATGCATGGTAAGACTCAGTTAAAAATGAGAGCACGTAAAACCCTGCTGGAATTGATTGATGATGTGCCATCAGTATTGATGGCCGTGAGCACATTGGGAAGTTGAGATGCTGTATTTCTGCTCTGTCCTGTTAGCATCCAAGTCTGAAGGGATGATATATCGTGTAAAAGCATGGGTATCACACAGCCGTTACACTGACATTAAGTAATGATAATGGGTCTCAGCCTTAGTTTGAAGTAAAATCAGTGTTGAGTGAAACATGGGCTCACAGAGCCTGTGCTGGGGTGGGGGTGTTCCCAGGGTGGTTTGCTCTGGGGCCGTCTATCTATGACCATGACAGTGCACACTACCTGCCCCTGCATTTGTGGTTCCTGAGATATAGGAGACCCAGGGAAACACCTGCTCCACCTATCACTCCAAGCGGTGACGGAGGCAGAGATTGGAGTGATGCGTCTGAAAGCCAGGTGATGCCATGGACGGCTGACAACACCAGAAGCTGGAAGAGATGGTAAAGCATCCTCCCCTAGCATCCTCAGAGGGATGTGGCCCTGTCAGTTACTCGATTTTGAACTTCTCACTTCCAGAATTGGAAGAGGAGAATTTCTGTTGTTTTTAATCACGAGTTTGTGGCAATTTGTTACAGTAGCCTAGGAAACTAATGAAAAATACTTTAAAGCTGTGTGACCTTGGACAAGTTACTTAACTTGTCTATGCCTGTTCCTTAATCTGCAAAATGCAATGGCAATAGTTCTGATTTGCAGGGCAATTATGAAGATTAAATGAGGAATCCACATAGAGAATATAGAAGTGTGCCTGCCATATAGTAAGTGCTTAATAAATTTTGTTATGGTTTCTGCCATTTTCATTCCCATCCTCATCCTCATTATTTAGTGGTTCCAACTCTGTGTTAAGCTCATTACACATGCCTGTTTCATTTCTTTTTCTAAAGTGCCCTCAGAGAGCAAGATTTACCCCAATTCCAGCCTTACTTTTCCCTTGGTAGCAAGATGGTCAAAGTACCACATCCAAATATGAGTGTCCAGCAGAAGAGAGGCCTACCCTCCCTCCCTTTCTCCTGCCTTCTCTTTTTCTTCCTTCCTTTTTTCTCCTCCCTTCCTCTCATCTTTCCTTCTTAAGAAAAAGAAAACCTTTCCCAGTTATTTCCCTAAGCCTTCCAGTCAAGTCTCTTTGGCCAGCCTTCTGTCACAGTCTAACCACTCACTGGCAGAGAGAATGGAGCACCCTGATTGGCTTAGACCAGGCACAATTTACCTCCTGGGAGGAGAATTGAGGTCTGCCTCCCTTGAGGCACGTGGCTGTGTAAGGATGGAGTAGCTACCTGAGCAAAATTAGCGCTTTTTGGGGAAGGGTAAGTGGATGCTGAGTAGGCAGCCTGCAGTGTGCCTCATGCAACTCTTAGCATGTGCTTGGATTTCCCTCTATGCCCAGGAAGTTCTGCCTAACTTCAAATTCAGAGGAGAGCTTAGTGCTCATCATAAATGCTAACTTGAGTTGACTGGTGGTGACTACCTCTAATAAGGTGTTAAGGATTCTGGCCAAATCTGGACTCAGCAAGAATGACAGTCATGATTGATTAACAATGTCTGCCAGGGGTGTGTCTGTGAGTGTGGAGCTATAGCAGGGAAATTTTCTTCCTTTAAAAAAAAAAATTTTTTTAAGCTCTAGGCTTTTTCTTCCTAGACTGTTCCACTTCCCAAGGGCTGCTTGTGATCCTAGTTTTTAGAAACCATATTTACATATTTCACGGGCAAATGTGTTGGAGAAAATTGATGGGTCTTTTATGAATGGCTCCTTGTGTCTCTGACACCTGTCAGCCTCCATCATAGCCCCTGAGAAAAGGCCACAAGCCTTCCTCTTGGTTGAGTTCAGGCAGTATTTAGCAGCAAACTGAAAATCCAGGGAGGCTGCCCTCCATGTTCCTGCCATCAACACAAGACTGCTGGTCCAGAGGTGGGAGATGCAGCAGGCACGGCTCAGGTAGAGTTTTTGTTCAACTTCAAAAGAGGCATCTGAAACCCATCTTTTCTGCCCAGAGACTTCTTTCCCACTAAAGGAAAATTTCCATGCACTTGTAATTCTGCAATTCTGGGTCAGCCAAATGAGCGGCATTTTAATTTTAAAATCTTAGCCAATTATCAGGAGGGTGGCTTTCTTCTGGGTATCAGCGGCACCATCTCTGTAACAGCCTTTTCTTCCCTCTTCCCCTCTTATCTTTGGAGACTAGCCGAGCTCAGCTGCTGCATAGATGCAATCTCCCTGGGCATACTAATAATGGGGATTTTTTTTTCTAGAGCAACTTTTCATTATTTTGGGTTTTTGTCTGTTCATCACATGTCCAACTAATTTCTCTTTGTTTTTGAAACAAAAAATGGTTCTAGGAAAATGGAATCGCAGTGATAACATTTGTTTCCGAATTCTTTCCTCCTCCCTTTCTCTCCTTACAGTAAATGAAAAGCAGTTTTTTTCAGGTTTTGTTTGGCAAATCTCTGGACACAGTCCGATAATTTTGCATTTCTAGACTCAGTGAACCACATGACAAAAGTTAATTAAACTGGCTGGGATAGGAGTATCTGCTGGTATATCAGGCAAACTGTCATATTTCTCGGAATAATCACACCAACATAGACACCCCCATGCTCCTTGTTGTTAATAAATATACCATTTGATACTTAGAGATACTCATAAGCCACTGTTGGCTTAAATTGTCATTAAAGGTATTGAATTATTCTATATACTCAGCAACTCAATGCTGTCTCTCTCTGCCCCAAACCTCAGCCTAGTGTACCCCAGTCCATACATTTATGGTGATGCTGTCTCACTATCTAAAGAGATAGATGGTGTCTTACTAACTGCTTTGCTTTGGGATGGGTCCAGGTATTGCTATTTTAAAACTGCCATAGTGATTCTGCTGTGTAGCCAGGTTAAGAATCCCTCATAGAAGAGTCATGCTCTGTGGCAATCTGGATAGGCTACATTCTGCTGCAGTAACAGTTACTTAAGCCTCATGGACTTAACCTAATTAAGGGTGATTTCTTGCTCTTGTTCCGTGCCCACAGGGAGTTCACTTGGGGGTCTGCTGTACATATCCTGCCTCTAGCACCCATTCTGATGGGGTTCACTGTCTGGAGCATCACCACCTGGGGCTCTGGCATGGGGGAAGAAGCAAATCCCATCCACGCTCCCAAAGCTTTCTTCTGCAAGTGGCACCCTTCAGCTCCAATCATGTTATTAGCCCAAGCTAATGCTGCATCTGTTGGTGGTAGGAATATGGAGACACTCAGGTGAACGCAGTTTGGCACATGTTTGAAGGTTCCTATCCTGGAAAACAAGGTCAAGGCCAGGTGGCAGGACATGTTTCATGCTGCCATCCAGCCCAACACATGATGCAGGGAGTTCTAATGTTTTCTGTTGTCACACAAAGCTCAGGCCACAGCCCTTTGGGACAGTGCAGTTGTGACGGTGACACTCATCATGAGGCAGGAAGATTTTACTTGAGCTGAGGCACGGTGTCAGGGAGCTAAGAGCCCTTATTGAGAGCCCGGAATGGAGCTGAAGGTTTCCTCCACTTTTGCTTGCAAAGTGTACAGCAGTGGCTGTGGAAAAAGCTGGAAGATGTAGAAATACAGAGATACCCTTAATACTTCTTGATACCCATTATAAAAGTCCATGAGCTGAATGGATAAAAAATGGCCAAATTTCACATTCTCTCCTGGGTGGGCACATGACAATCTGAATCTTGAGTGAGAATAAGAGATTAGTCACCCTTTCTGGACATACAGCTCAGAAAAGAATGTGATCAAGTTGCATAGCAACTCAGCAGCAGCATTGAAGGAGAACCTGGACAGTCCATGCCAAAGCCACGTGCAGGAGAAATGGTTGAAGGGGTGAAGAGGTACTTTCCCATGTTCTTTGAGGACAGTGGGAAGAGCTATTTTAAGTGGTTTTGTTCTGTTTATCCACAGATGCTTAAAAGAATAGGCTCAACTTCTAGCAAATGGGAAGCTGGGTAGACAGAATCATGTCCCAGTTAAGTGTATGGCCCTGGAGCCAGGTACCTGAGATTCAGTCGTGGCTTTGCCATGACTAGTAGGCTAACCCTGGAGAGGTCACATAACCTCTCTGTGCCTGTTTGTAAGATTGGAATAATGATAGCTCCTACTTCATTTTTTTTTCCTTAGGTAGTTTTTCTTTTTTTTTCTTTATTTTCTTTATTTTATTAAGGTATTACTGATATACACTCTTATTAAGGTTTCACATAAAAACACAATGTGGTTACTACATTTAGCCATATTATCAAGTCCCCACTCATACCCCAATGCAGTCACTGTCCATCAGTGTAGTAAGATGACACAGATTCACTGTTTGCCTTCTCTGTGCTGCACTGTTTCCCTATGATCCACCACACCATGTGTAATAAACATAATACCCCACAATCCCCTTCTCCCACCCTCCCCACCCGCCCTCCCACACCCCTCCCCTTTGGTAACCACTAGTCCCTTCTGGGAGTCTCTGAGTCTGCTACTATTTTGTTCCTTCAGTTTTGCATCTTTGTTATACTCCAAAAATGAGGGAAATCTTTTGGCACTTGTCTTTCTCTGCCTGGCTTATTTCACTGAGCATAGTATCCTCCAGTTCCATCCATGTTGTTGCAAATAGCAGGATTTGTTTCCTTCTTATGGCTGAATAGTATTCCATTGTGTATATGTACCCCATCTTCTTTATCCGTTCATCTACTGATGGACACTTAGGTTGCTTCCATATCTTGGCTATTGTAAAAAGTGCTGCAATAAACATAGGGGTGCATATGTCTTTTTGAATCTGAGAAGTTGTATTCTTTGGGTAAATTCCAAGGAGTGGGATTCCCAGGTCAAATGGTATTTCTATTTTTAGGTTTTTGAGGAACCTCCATATTGCTTTCCACAATGGTTGAACTAGCTTACATTCCCACCAGCAGTGTAGGAGGGTTCCTCTTTCTCCACATCCTCACCAGCATTTGTTGTTCTTAGTCTTTTGGATGGTGGCCATCCTTACTGGTGTGAGGTGATATCTCATTGTGGTTTTAATTTGCATTTCCTTGATGATTAGTGATGTGGAGCATCTTTTCATGTGTCTGTTGGCCATCTGAATTTCTTCTTTGGAGAACTGTCTCTTCATATCCTCTGCCCATTTTTTAATTGGGTTATTTGCTTTTTGGGTGTAGAGGTGTGTAAGTTCTTTATATATTTTGGATGTTAACCCCTTGTCAGATATGTCACTTACAAATATATTCTCCCATACTGTAGGATGCCTTTTTGTTCTGTTGATGGTGTCCTTTGCCGTACAGAAACTTTTTAGTTTGATGTAGTCCCATGAGTTCATTTTTGCTTTTGTTTCCCTTGCTCCAGGAGATGCGTTCAGGAAGAAGTTGCTCATGCTTATATTCAGGAGATTTTTGCCTATGTTGTCTTCTAAGAGTTTTATGGTTTCATGACTTACATTCAGGTCCTTGATCCATTTTGAGTTTACTTTTGTGTATGGGAATAATCCAGTTTCATTCTCTTGCATGTAGCTGTCCAGTTTTGCCAACACCAGCTGTTGAAGAGGCTGTCATTTCCCCATTGTATATCCATGGCTCCTTTATCATATATTAATTGACCATATATGGTTGGGTTTATATCAGGGCTCTCTAGTCTGTTCCATTTGTCTATGGGTCTGTTCTTGTGCCAGTACCAAATTATCTTGAGTATTGTGGCTTTGTAGTAAAGCTTGAAGTTGGGGAGCATAATCCCCCCAGCTTTATTCTTCCTTCTCAGGATTACTTTGGCTATTCGGGGTCTTTTGTGGTTCCATATGAATTTTAGGCTCCTACTTTATTTTTTGTGAAAGTTAAATGAACTAACACATAAAACATACTTAGGAAAGTATCTAGCACATAGCTACTATTTATTGAATACTTATTGTTATTAATATTATTGTTGTTATTCTAATAACTTCTCCAATCTTTGCATGATTCCAGGGTACCATAAGGGAAGGGGGGTTTCACAATCTTTTTCTGCAAACTTTAAAAATTAGACCCATCTTTGTTGATTATATTATCTTCTTTGGATAAAGGGTCTTAGTCTAACTGGACTTTAGAAGTTTTTTTACCCCATTAATTCACTTAGAAAAAAATCTAAACCCCAAGGCAGCAGTGAAACTGCCTGACAGGAAGAAAATCTCAAGCTCTTCTGGCATTACACATCAACCCCAGCTGACTTCCCTGATAGGTATGTCAGTGATAGAGGTACAGAGGTTAAGCCAAATTGGACCCTTGGAACAAGCTCTCTGTTCATCTGCATCTTTGTCAGCCCCCAGGGGAGATGTGTGTTCAGGAAGCTGCAGCTGCCGCGCTGAGTTTGTGCTCACAGCCTAGTGCTATATGGTGTTTATAAATAGAGAGGCAGCACCCAGGGTCAATTTGTGGAAGAGAAGTGCATATTCAGGTGTTGGCCTGAAAAGGTGGCTGTCCTTTTTCAGAGCTACTGCATTCAGTTCAGCGATACATTTGTGACTGTGCTCCCCTGAGGGTTTGCAGCTCCTCGCATGTGTCAGCACACCCCGTGTACTAAATGGTCCCAGCTTTTGCATGCCGCTGAGCTGTTTCCCTGATAGTGGAGCTGAGATGTATTTTGGCCCAGACAAGCAGAAAAACCTCGGTATAAGGGAGACAATTATCTCATAAAGAAGTAAATCAATTCTAACAGTTAAACAGGACTCCAAGGGAGACTCTTCAGGATCCTACTAAGGAAACTTTTTACAAAGAGCAAGTCTAAGGTGCTGATGGAGAATGCCAGTTTGTGGAGCTGCCTAGCCTGAAACTAGGCCTGTCCCTCACTCTTAGCTCTGATTTGGGCTGTGCTGAAGGATGAGGTGAGCAGTACAGACCATGCAGGGTCCAAGGCCTGTGACTTGGGGACAATGAGCATGATAATGACATGCAACTACTTGCTCTCTAGATACATATTTTACATATATTAGTTCATTTGATCCTCATCTTAGGCAGATACTGTTAATGTCCTAATTTTCCAAATAGGGCAATGAAGCACAGAGGAGCTAGCCACTTGCCCATGACATTCTCGTAACCACAAAGTGGCAGAGGATGCACTTAGGAAGTCTGACTTGAACACACAGGCTCTTTGACACTACACGGCTAAGTAATGATGTGCACAAATGCAGACAGGCACTGAAATGAGTAATAAGGGGCACATGGGTAGTTGCAGTCAAGGCCTTGGTTATAAGAGCAGAAACTCCAACTGGAAAAGGGAGGAAAGAGAGACTAGGAGAGAGGCAAATCTCACACAGATCTAAGGCAGGGTGTTTGGCTGAACCATGGAGCAACTGGCTGGAATGGGTCTTTCTCAGGCCCTTTGGGATCATAGATTGGAGCTCATGCAGCTGATTTCTGCTTCCCTCACTGTGTCTGCTGGATTCTCTCTGCAGACCAGCTCTCTCAGCCTATTCATTTCTGTCTGGCTTTCAGTGGAACTTATAGCAGCCCTGATTCTACAGCTTTCTTAGCCCCAGAATCTTCCTGCACAGACAGCTGGCTGTCTCTTAAATGAAGAGGAACAGCCTGATTGGCTCAACCTAGCCAACTGACTGACTTCCTTTGGGACAGGTAGCCATCATCCAACTTCTGTGACCATCCAGAGGAGAACAGGGGTTCCTAAACTTTTTTTTTTTAATGCAAGGAACCCTTTTAGCAGTCTGGTGAAGCCTGTGAATCTCCTCTCAGGATAATGTCTTCAAATGAGTAAAAATATATGTTGGATTCCAAAGTCAGCCAATTCTATTAAATTACAACTATCAGTATACTAAATAAAATTTGTGATGTGCTTTTTTTTTTTTTTAAGAAAACACACTGATGAGGCATAGCAGCGAGTCTCATAACAATTATAATTTGGGAGAACTGGTGAATATAAAAGATATTTTGAGATATCTGTAAAACTTGTGTGATGTAAGGATATCTGTGACTTGTATTGGTGACAGAGTCACAGACATTTCTAGTATAACTATGGTCTGATGCCTACATTCATCATTTAAGGAAACTCTAAATTTCTATTAGAAGATACTAAGATGAGAATGTAAAACCTATTTCCTATCCAAGTTCATAGACCCCTGAATTCTATCTGTGGACTCCATTACTTTCCCTGTTGTAATATTTCTCAAGGCACTGGGCCACTTGCAACAGAGTAAATGGGAGGTGACAGACAGGGAAGAGGGTGTCAGTGAAGGTTCCTTTTTGAAAATGTAGATTTAAAAAAAATTGAATGACAAATTAATTTTTGTTGCTCTCCTGATATGTATCTTACATACAGTAAATTTTGAGAGCCACTAATGTAAATAATTAAAAACCTCTTAGCATTATTCTTTTAACCATACAGTGGGGTTGGGGTATGAGCCGACTCAGTCAGATAAAAGTAAAATATATTTCAAATGCAAGCACAACTTTTGAAATGTTTGGAAATAACCTAGTGATGCTAAATGTGATCAATTTCACATGCTTTCTTCAATGATGTCATTTGGTTCATTTGAGAGGAGAGCTTCAGAGTTCTCTGCAGTGGATGGAGACTAATTGAATTATGTCATGCTGAAGAGCAAATTATTTTTTGAGAAAATCCTGAAGCCTACTGCCCACTGGAGTGAGCACCTGGCTGGTTTGCATGTCTGACTAGGGGCCAAAGCAAAGTGTGATGTGTCATACAGAGTGACAGGGGCATAGAAGGACACAGTTCTAGTCCCAGCACATCAGAAAGAAGAGGGTGAGCATTGTTACTAATCTGTGGGATGCAGGGCCTTGCAGCTGAGATGGGAGGCAGAGTGCAGGTCAAGAGCAGTCAGCCTCTGGGTAGACAGAATGAGCTCCGGACTGTTGGGTTGAAGACACTAGAAGCCTGCTGAGATGAACTGGTAGTAAGAAGGGGAGAGTGGAGAGGCAGGATGAAGCTGGAGTATCAGTCAAGAACAGGGGCAGCTGAGGTACCCAGAACAGGGAGAGCACACTAGAATTCTTGCAAAAGGAGAATGGTTTCCTTACTCCTGTGGCTTTGTGTCTGGGATTATTATGGAACTTCCTGCTTGGGACTTGGGCTGTTTCAGTGATGTGTAGGATGTAGGGCCTCTCTTTTGGCCATAGGAGATTTCACACCTGACAAGGAGGGGAGCATTTTGGGGTAAGCAGAGGTTCAATAGGTATGCAAATTACCCAACTGTCTGTTTTTCTCTCTATATGCTAGTAGCAGTATAGTACAGTGGGTGACAATATGGGCTCCAGCGCCAACATCAAGAAGAGTTCCAGTTTTGCCACTTATCAGCTAGGTAACCTTGGAGGTACTAATCTTTCTGTACCTCCATTTGCTCATTTGTAAAATGGACATAATAATAGCATCTCTTCTTAGACTGTTGTGACGTTTGAGCCACTTAACACATGCAAAGTGCTCAGGATTGATGCCTGGTATATAGTAACCAATATATACGATATATTCTTTTGTTAAATAATGTTGGCATTATCTCAACAATCTCATTAATTCATTTGATGAACTATTCATTTGGTAGTACACTCAACTGTCAGATGGATCTAGATTTTGAGGTCCCCACTCTGCCTATGCTATTAACTGTGTTTGACCAGGCTTTACTGCTAATGAGTTCTTAGGCAGGCCAACGGAACTCTCCCAGCTCGTTCATGGGAAAGTTAGAAGGAACACATGTGAGGTCATTTGGCCCAACAATGGCCCTGCTGGTCTAAAGGAAATTGGATTCCTCTCAAGGAATTAGACCTTGGCTACAAATGCACCTTCTAATTCACTCATTGAGGCCTGAAGGGGGAAAAAATTTCTCTATGGAATGGTGTAGAGTTTGGGTTAGTTTCCAAGTGATTTTTAACATATTAATGTCTGTCAAAACTTTATTTGGAGAGACAAACATTGATGAACTGAGAAATGGAAAGATTGTGAGTAAACAGAAGAGTAAAATGATACAGGGATATACATTTGTATTTTTAAAAAACGGATTTCCGAAACTCAAGTCCCATGATAATCATAGTAACAATAGTAGCTTCTATTCTATTTTCCTTATCATATGATGAATTTGGATATCTTTTCATGTATTTATAGGCCATTTGAATGCCCTTTTTTGTGAATTACTTGTTCATATCTTTTGCTCATTTTTCTATTGGACTGCTTGCCTTTTTCTTATTCATTCAAGAGAAAATTTTAAATATGTATATTTAGATAATAATCCTTTGTTATGTGTGTGGTAAATATTTTCTCCATGCCTATCTCTTGCCCTTAACTTGCTTATCAGGAATTTCTTTTTAGTGGTGTTTTTATTACCGTGGTTTCTTCATCTGTCTCTTCCTATGACTGCTCACAGATGTTTGATATGTCCACGTGTGTGTTTATCAAACATGTGCTGTTTCTTTGGACTGTGTCGTTTTAAGCCACAAAGTTTGTGGTAATTTGTTAGAGTGGCAAAAGGAAACGAATACAGTAACCAAGTAGAGAAGCACATTAGGAAGAGAGAACAAGTGTGTAAGCTTTCTGGCAAGAGAGTAGGATCTGCTCTCTAAGACACATCGGAGTAAAGTGGAGGGGTAAAGCGAAGAGAACCGAGGCCAGAGAAGTACGGGAGGACCAGGTCATACAGGACCTGGGAGGCATGCTGAGAAGGTTGATTGTATACTGAAGACAATAGAGAGCCAGAGGTTTTTGAGCAGGGGATAAGCAGGTTTTAGTATTGAGGAAGTCACCATTAGACCCTCTTCCTTGGTCTTGGAAAAGAAGAAACAGAATTTTGTTGCCTAGATGACAATGCTTAGTTTTCTTACCTTTTAACTCTTATTACATTACACATTTTCCCCTCCTATCCAATGCTCTCTATCCTAAAAAGAGCTGAGCTCTCCTCAGACAAAACTGGGTAACTCCATCTTCAAGACTGTAGGCATGTCATTTCTTCTTGGGCTTCTGGGATGGCTGTTTGAATTATGGAAGAGAAGGGAGCTACTTGGGCTGTGGCCCAGAGTGGGCTAGAAAGAGTAAATGGAGTTGAAAGTGCTTTACTTCATCTAGTTCAGACCAAGGATGTCCTGGGGCCAGCTGCTGATGAGGACAAGAGGGCAGAGAGGCGAGTCCCTGTTCCCAAGGCCTGGAGAGTGGCAGTCTATCACTGGTGCTCAGGTCCCTTTTCAGGGCTGAGATCATGAATAGAAAAAGCACTTCAGGTATCCTTGTTCTGTAAGGATTGCAGTTTTTCCCCTAGCAACTTTCTAAATCTCTATGATTAAAGCAGACAGTCACCAAACCACTCAGTAGGGGAGAAAATAAAGATAGCCCTCAGAGTTAGGTAAAGGAACAAATATACACCTGAGCAGACTCCTGTCAAGGAGATAGGAGGTTTTTCTCCTGATAACATTGGCTGTTGACTGGCAGAGACTGGGCTGCAGAAGACGGGAGGGCGTCTACTACTGGGGCTGATCTCTTGAAAGGAGAGTCAAAATGAGCGAGCAGGGCTGTTACTGGGATGAAGGGGTCAGCAGCCTTCCCATGCACTGGAACTATTCCATCCCATTTTGCCTTGGACCACCATGTCCTACATAAAAAGTCATCAAGACCAGTGCTGAATAAACATCAGCATGCTAGCTCCACTCCAAAGGACAATCGCCAACTAGAGGTGATTGCTGTTTATTATTATTGTGGTGGACAGAGATTGATTCTGCCCCTTCAGGATCACTTCCCCATTTCCTCTGGTAATAGCGCAGATTTTTCTTGGGGAGCCACCCCTTCCCCACTCTCAGTGCATGTGGTTTGGGTGGTTGGCCTCACCACCTCTAGATCTTGTTGTGGGCTTGAAACTGAAGCCAGGCCCATTAGATACACTGTTACTGAGGCTTAGAGATTTGTTCAAGGACTGGCAAGTGATCCAAATAAAACCATCCTGAATTTTTGCTGAAACTACTGGAGAAGCTTGCCTCTTCTCTGGAGTTACTGAAAAGATGGGACGTGAACTGGAGCAGCTGGTGGCCATCCTGCTGAACAAGGAGAGAGACTGACTGAGAATCAAAACAAGATCCAAGAAAGGCAAACTAAGAAGATTGAAATTCTAGATGAATTCATCTGAGTACCTGGGTCTAGCGGTGCCCAAAGATTGATACTCCCCCAAATTCCTATTTTATTTAAACCAGGTTCAGTTGAGTTTCATTTCCTGAATTGAGACTAATTTCACATTATTTTCATATTATTTTAATTAATAGCTTTCATTTATTGAGCAGTTACTATGTTGCAGCCTATACTAAGCACTTTTGTTTAAAAAATGATAAATTAGGGAATATCATGATTTGGAGGGACCTTAGGACCATTTAGCCCAGGAGTTCTTACCTCGGACCTGTGGACCCCTGCAGAGTCGCTGCATATTTCAGAGAGCTTTTTAGTCTCTGGCTTTTATGCAAAATCTTGAGTCCTGGATTTTTTTCCTGGCAAGAGCATCTGTAACTTTTACCTGATCCTCAGATGGTTTGTGGCTCTAGATCATCTTCCTTGTACCACACAGAATCTTTCCTCCTGTCCTGGGAGGATTAGATTCCAGTTCTGGCTTTTCCACTGAATGAGCTTGGAGTATGTACTTGCTACTTCTTAAAATGCAGCACAATAGAGAGCCATACAGAACTGAGTATATGGATCTCAGGAAGCTTTTTCAAATGTAAAAGAAAGTGCTTCAAATCAATTTTCCCTTTGTGGTTATTGTTCTGGGCTTTGTCTCTGATACCAGTTCGCATCCCGACTCTTTTCAGCCTCCAGTCTCCCCCACCACCCATCCTTTATAGGGTGGTTATGGAGATGAGCCGAGGGCAGGACGGTGAAAATGCTCTTGAATGTTCAGTGATCTCCTGGGCCCACCTCTGCCTGCTCTCCTCCTTGCAGGGTGTTTGCTGCTTCTGGGCTGGCTCATGAGTCTGGAATGCCTGCTTGCTTTCCATATTCCCAGCAGCATCATTGACATCTTGACTGGCTTATGTACACAAGAGCCTGTTCATTAAGTTGGCGTATATAGTTCTTAACAAACACATTAAGGAAATGTTCCGAATGTCGCTTGCAGAGCAAACGAACAAAAATAGATGGGCCATCTGATACAGAGAGAGATCTCTTAGCTGGCAGATTTTATTTCCCCTAACACAAGGCTAAGGCCTCCAGAATGAGTTTGTTCATTAATGCATTTACTCACTTACTCATTTGAGTGAATATCGAGGAGCTACTGTGTGCTCAGCACTGTGCTGAGAGGACCGGGTCTGCAAGAGACAAAAAGTTCCAGACTTTTAACCTCAATTAGTTCATATTCCAGTGATAGGGCAAAGACAACCAGACAAATAACTGCAGCCCAATGCACTGGGTGATAATGCAGGTGTCAGAAAAGTGTGGCAGTAGACAAAAGAGGAAAGCAACTAAGTTCTGGGGTGATATCTGGGAAGGCTTCTGTAACTTTGGGGAGAAAATATTTTCCCAGCCCGGGGCAAATTACCTTTGAAAACCAAAATTAGTCAAAGGGAGAAATAAAGTGGGAGAAACCCATTTATTGCTTATAAGCAGTCGTTTACTTCTGCTCACCTGTGTCTTTTCATGACCCGGCTGCAAAAAGGGACCTCACCCAACCTCTCTGGTCCAGATATGCCCTCACTCCCCATTGTAATCACCTATTGATATAGAGATGGATCCCTTATCTCCACCCCTTGGAAATGCCTACTGATACGGAGATGCACTAAGGCCAGGCGAGAGATTCTGAAACTATTGTAATTTTACCCGCAGGAGGGCTCAGAGCCCTCCCCCATCAACCCCACAGGCTACCCAAGTGTCTCCTTAAAGTTCAGAGTTTTCCAGATGTAGGTTAGAAACCACAAGTCATTTCAGCCTTTCACAGGGCTAAAATCCCCTCTTCCAGATTTCCAGCATGCTCCCAACTCTGGTCCTTTGTGGCGATTCCCTGACACACATCTGTAAGTCTGTCCCTGCCTAGCAAGTGCTGCTTGGCTTGTAATGGCTGTTGCCAACCCAGTCTTGAGACTCTGCTCTCCATCCAGGTTTCCATTGCCTTACCACTCCGCTGTAAGGAGTAGGTCCTCCAATCTTGTGCAACCTGACCCTCTGGCCTTTGATGCCCAAGAAGTCTCCCTTGACCTGCACACTGACCAGCTCCTCCCCAGGGTGACTAATTTCCCTGAGCTCTCATACCTAACTGCCTTCTTGGTATTGTGGCATTATGGTTAAGAGCATGAGCTCTCAAGTCAGGCTGCCTGCGTTCAAATTCTGACTCTTCCCCTTTCTAGCTACGTGACGTCTGGTAAGTTAACAGCTCTGTGAATCAGTGTCCCTATCTGCAAGATAAGGATAGCAATCCATCCAACTTCATAGGGCTGTTGGGAGGATGAATGGGTCAATATATCACAGCTCTTTGTATGGCCTGGCACATGGTAAGTGCCAAATAATTGTTATTATAGTGCAGTCACCCTATTCCCATCCCAGACTTGGCACCCACAGCCCAGCAGGAGCTGGGACACTAGGCAGTTCTCTGCCTCCCTGCTCCTATGTACACACTTCAAACCACACTGCCACCTGCTGGTGGCTTGCACACACTCCGCAGGCACCCAACCAAGGTAAAACTGTAACTCATACATTCATTTTATAAAAATCCATTAAATAAACATTTATTGAGCACTCATGTAATGCTAGGAACTATTCTGTGTGATAAGAAAAAAGGAGACAATATTTTTACTACTGTGAAGCTTACATCACTTTTCATACATTTACCCCCAAGGAACCCAGAGGCAAAGACTAAACATGAGGACTGACAAGATTCAAGAATATGCTTAGCCCTGTGCTGCATAACTGCTCAGAGGAAGCCCTAACATTAAGAACAGAATAGCAGAAGCATCACCATAAAGCAACACACATTCCAGTGTTTGCTTTTACTCTTGGGCGCAGAGCCTTTCTTGTGGTTATGGATAGCCACAGGACTGAGTCTGGCCCATAGAACATGGGCAGAAATGATGGGAGTGGTTTCCAAGCCTGACCCATAAAAACTTCCTGCATGACATGCTGTATGCTTTGTCCCTCACTCGCAGTCTTGAATAGAGAGGCCCCGCCATGGCAAACTTGAGAATGACTCTTTGAAGACAGCAGAATCACAGGACAGAAAGAGTCAGAGCCCCTGAATCACAACTTGGAAGAAAGTTGTTCAGCCAGAAAATCTGCACTGGAGTTTAACAGGAATAAGAAATAAACTTTGAAACTTGGAGGTTGTGTTTTATGATAGCTGATACAATATTAATCTATAGAAGTGGTAAGGGATTGTGGGGAGCAATAGAAAAGCTAAATGAAAAAATTAGATGGGTGATGAATAAGATGAGATTTCAATCATATTCTGTTGCTCCTGTAAGTTTCTGTTCCTTAACATTAAGAAGTAAATGTGGTTTATTTTTCCATTGAGCTCAGTAATAAAATATGAGCCATGAAAGGGGATTACTTGCCCATTGTTTTAGAAAAAGAAAAACACAACTTTGGTTTAACATGATTTCTTTCACAGAGGAGAAGAGAAAATAGAAAGAAAAATACAAAGGAACTCCTCAAGCTGGTTGGAGAATTTAGAGGCAGAGTCTCAGGCACAGAAAGCTCAAGAAACTCAGAGGACATATGACCAGGTTCAAAAGCTAAGAAACATGACCCAGGGAGAGGTCTGATGAAATCACCTAAATCACAGGTGAGTTAACAGAAGGCAAAACTTGCATCTTCTCCATGTGTGATCAGGGTTTAAGGAAGAATCCAAGCTAGCCTAAACATGTTACACAGAGTGATAGGATATACTAGAAGAGATTCTCCTCTAAAATAACACTAAACAGGGTTCTTCAACAGATCTCTTCACACCATCAGCTTCAGAATGACTGGGAATGCTAGTGAAATGCAGTTCTATTTATTCATAGTAGACAAAAATTGGAAACAATCCAAATGCCCATTAACTGGTGAATGGATAAACTAAGTATGGGATATCCATATGATGGGCTATTGTCCAGCAATGAAAAAGATGAGCTGCCAGTAAATGCAGTATGTATGAATCTCAAAAACATTATGGTAAGCCAAATAAGACAGACATAAAAGTATATACTACATAACATACATGTTTCCATTTATGAGAAACTATATGTAAGACAAATTTAGTCTACACGGACAGAAAGAACATCAGTTGTCTGGGGCAGGGGGAGGAGGAGTGGAGAGTGAAAGGGAATGGGAAGTGGCACAAGAATGTGAGAATGTTCTCAACCTTGAGTGCAGTGGTGACAAATTATAAATTTGCCCAACTCATCAAAATGTACACTTAAAGTGAGTGCATCTTATTGGATGCCATTCTCCATCACACAGGGCACAGATGAGCAACGTGACTTACCGTGGTTCGCATTTGATCATGTGGATGAGCTCACGTTTGTCAGGTGTCCCTTTTCCAGGTCACTCTTTCACTCCTTTTTTCGGTACTTTACTCTTTAGAAAGAAGCCACGCTGCACAGTCCATACTAAAAGAGGGAGGAGTTATGTTCCACCTCCTCGAGGGCACAGTGTCTACATGCATGATTTGGAACTCTTCTTTATGAGAGGTTTGTCTATTCTTATTCATTTATTGACACATAGCTATTTATATTGTACCTTTGGGATATATCCAGTAACACTTTATTTGTTTTTTTGCTCAAATTGTTTCAGCTTTGGCCATTGGTTGACCGTGTCTGCTTGACATAACTCCATCATTGTGGGTTTACAAAATAACCTCTTATTGTATACCTTAATAAAGTTGATTCAAACATTAACATTTATGAAATGCATGTATATTAGAAGCCACAAACACGCCAGAAGCAATAAGCACCCCTAAAACTCAGATACTGGTTTCTAATACCATTCTCCAATACCATCCTAATACTGTTCTCCAGTACTCTTTGGAGAAATGGCTGATTCTAGGACATAGGCAGATGTATATAGAGGAGTCCTACATTTCTTGTAGTACCAGAAAGTGAAGAAGTACTCAAAAAGAGAAAAAAAAAAACCTCACAATGATGGAGTTACGTCAAACAGACACAGTCAACCAATGGCCAAAGCTGAAACAATCTGAGCAAAAAACCAGTGTTACTGGTTATAAACCCAAAGATACAGTATAAATAGCTATGTGTCAATAAATGAATAAGAATAGACAAACCTCTCATAAAGAAGAGTTCCAAATCATGCATGTAGACACTGTGCCCTCAAGGAGGTGGAACATAACTCCTCCCTCTTTTAGTATGGACTGTGCAGAGTGGCTTCTTTCTAAAGAGTAAAGTATCGAAAAAAGGGGTGAAAGAGTGACCTGGAAAAGGGACACCTGACAAACGTGAGCTCATCCACATGATCAAACGTGAACCACGGTAAGTCACATTGGTCATCTGTGCCCTGTGTGATGGAGAATGGCACCTTATCTCTGTAGTTTCCCCAAAAAACTCATAACCCAGTCTAATCATGAGAAAGACACCAGACAAATATCAATTGTGGGACATTCTATAAAATCCCTTACCATTACTCTTAAGAACTGTGAAGGGCATCAAAAAGAAAGAAAGAAAGAAAGAAAGTCTGAGAAGCCCTGGCAGCCAAGGAGACGTAATGACTAAATGTAATGTGGGATCCTGGGACAGAAAAAGGACATTAGCTCAAAACTAAGGTAGTATGAATAAAGTATGGACTTTAGTTAATAAAATGTATCCATGTTGGTTCACTGAGACAAATGTAAAACATTATTAATAGGGGAAACTGGGTATGGGGTATAGGGTGTAAGAAAAATCTTTGTACTATCTTCACAATGTTTCTATAAATCTAAAACTGTTCTAAAGTTAAAAGTTTATTTTTAAAGGCAGTAAGCCTATTCAATCAGAATCTCTGGCCTGTGGCACCTGTGATCTGTAGTCCACATACTTGGGTACATCCAAGAAGTGCTAAATCAATGTTCTCAACCTTGGGCTGCTCGTCAGAATCACTTAGGAAACTTCAAAAAACAGTAACATAAAAAGATACCTGGACCTCCCCGCCAACCAAAAAACTGATTCAGTCAGCAAAAGAGGGGTCACCAGGGGTCTTCTTGAAAGATCCACGGTGATTCTATTGTGCAGCCCAAGTTGAATGAGATTCACTACTTTAGGACATGCTGGATTCTTCCTTCATTCTATTTTACCTCTACATCTAGTATTTCCTCCTTCATTTCCCTTAAAACATTTAATCATATCACTTCCCTGTTTGAAAAAAAATTGTCAAAGGCCTGCAGAATGAAGGAAACACTCCTAAGTGGGCGTAGTACAGCCACCAGTGCCCAGCTATCTCCCAACTGTACCTTTGTCTACCCCTGGAAAGTGCAGGCACCCACCCCAGAAAGACTCTGCTACCTTCACAGCACCACAGTCCATGGGTAATCTTCCTCTTTCCTGGTTTGAGCCTCTTCTGCTTGGCAAACTCTTCCTCATCCTTCAAAACCTGGGTCAAATATCATTTCTTCTCTGAAGCTGTGGGTAAAATTGCAATATTTCCAGAATCTCTCGCCTGGCCTTAATGCATCTCCATATCAGTAGGCGTTTCCAAGGGGTGGAGAGAAGTAGTCCATCTCCATATCAATAGGTGATTACAAGGGGGAGCAAGGGCGAATCTGGACCAGAGAGGTTGGGTGGGGTCCCTTTTTGGGGCCGGGTGGTGAGAGCAGAAGTGGATGACTGCTTGTAAGCAATAAACGGGTTTCTCTAACTTTATTTGTCCCTTTGACTGATTTCAGCTTCAAAGGTAATTTGCCCAGGCTGGGAATTTATTCCCCGCCCCCCACCCCCCAGAGTTACACCACCTCTCAACATCAGCTGGTGCAATGATACACTGATCTCTTTTATATATTGGTATTCTATGTAGGAGTTTGTTTGTTTGTTTAGAAAAAGTCTCTGCTTTAGAAACTGTTTAGTTATATGACTTCCAGAGTCCTTCCTTTGATGTCTAAAGTGGAAATGATATCAGAAGCCATGCTGACATGAAGTTGGACTGCGCTCCGTGGGCTGACCAGAAACTCCACTTACATTAGTTAGGACGAAGCTTCTGCATCTGCTCTTTACATCCTCGCCATCCTGCCCTGTCCCACACACCTCTTCATCTGTCATGCAGAAGAGAAATTGTTATGTGGGTCCAGCCAGAGGGACATCTGCACAGTGACTTGGAAACCCTATGGTTTGGACCATGCCATCTTGTTTCTATCCCAGCCTGGGCCCCACACAGGCCTAGCTTGAGAACACGCCTGGCTCATTATCTGAAAGAAATGGCCTGAGTGGTGGCCTGCTGAGAATGAGAAGGAAAAGGAAAAATAGTAACATTGATTTATTTAGGACAGAAAGATCCACAAATACAGGAAATAGGGAGAGAGCCATCATAAAGCTGGCTGAGTTTTGCAACCTGCCAGGGGCAGAGACAATTACAATGCATGGTAGAGAAGGCAGATGAGGCGGACATGGGGAGACCAGTCCCTTTCTCCCCATCACAGAGCAATAAAGCTGGAAGTCAAGGATGAAACAAGGTGGGCTTGGAGCCCCCCAGGATCTCAGCTAATGGCAGGCCTGGTATCTGCCTTCTGAAATGCTGCCTGCATTTGTATGGATGTACTACTTTCTGCAGCTGCTCTATAGGAGCTGTTTGATAATAGAGGCTTGGGATGGGAGTCACGCTTGTCCTTCCATGTCGCTCCCACATTCAGCTGTCACCTCAGCCACTGCCAAGAGGCTTACCTTGGTCTGTTTCTCCTGTGGGGCTACTTGGGCCTCAAGGAGTAGAACTCACCAGCTGGGCAACTCATGGGTGGCTTCTTGTCTCTGAGATCGAGGTTTTCTTAGGACAGCTCTGGGACACTGTAGTCCTAGAAGGTGGGGTATGAGAGGTCAGATGCAGGAGGCCCCTCCTAACGAGGTACATTTGGGGACTTAGGGACCCCATAGCCTATTCCACTGCACACCAATTTTGCAAATTGCTACAAATCTGAGCAGGGAGTGACACTTTATTTATTTAAGGGTTTGAGAGATTTTTACTGTATAAATTGAAGCATTTCCCCAGGTGGTACTTTCTCTGAGGCTGAAGGACAAACAGGGATTGCATGAAATTTGCTTCCTTGACAGTTCAGAGGTGCAGTAGGCTTATAGGTGTCAGAAAAGCAGCACCCATTTGAACAGTCTAAAATATTTTCCACTGAAAACCTTGTGCCTGAAGATTTATGTTTCAGCCATGTTGGTGACCTGGCCGAACAGTCGATACCCAAACCTGTCTGCTTTTGTCTCATGAGATTGGGGCCCTGGAAGCAATATGGCTAAAATATCTAGGTGTGGATGCATGTGGGAGTACAGGGTTATATCATCCTGTCTTGGTTCTAGATTCCCGTTATGTGCTAGAGGATAATTGTTTTCCTTAGTCCTGGAGCCCTGGAAAGTCCTGGAAATCCTTCCCAGGTGTTTATTGATCATTTTCTACCCTGATTGGGGTTGGGGGAACACTTGCAGCTGGAGGTGGTGGTTAAGAGCCACAAGAACACCTGCATCCCTAGCCTGGCTCTGGTCTTCTAGCTGTATACCCTTGGACATCTTCTTAACTGCTTCAGACCTCAGCTTCCTTATCTGTTGGGAGGGAATGATAATATAATAATCATATATAATATAATAATATAATATGATATAATACATATGCTGGATATTTTCCATTTGTCCCCCTAGATTCATTCTCCACCCTTCTTTGTACCCAAGAGGTTGACTTGTACTGGGTTGCATCAATGGACTTCTTGTCCTGTGGTGTCCAAATGAGTTTATCCAATGGGAGTTGTCAGCAGGAAACTGGAGAAGGGAAAGAGGGCAAGGTTGGGGAATGTATTTCTCTGGTTCCCTCTTTCTGAGTCACTGTGAGACGGTTTCATTCCCTTTCCTAGTACACTTACTACCTTCAGGTACTGGTACCCATCCCTTCCGTTACAAGTGTTTTCAGACCCAAGGGAATGACAGCTCTTCGCTGCTGCTGGCCTTGGGGTATACCATACCAGTGCTTGCTAGTTCTAGGGATACTGCCTACACCTCTGTAAAGGGTCCTTTATTAAGGTCTCCTCAATTACCTCATTTGAATGTGCCATCTGCATCCTGCATATAGAAGTCTCTTGCAATGACGCCACTTCATAGAGTGGCTGTGATGACTATGAATTCATGCATATAAAATGCTTAAAATAGTGCCTGGCACATAGGATGGCTTGTTAAGTGTTATTTTACCATATGCTGTCTTAGTAATGGAAGCATGTTGGACGATTTAGCCTCTTGATTTCATGGCTACTGGCTGTTCTGTCATGTTTCTGACAGTGACACCTTCTTTCCTCTCTGAAGTTTGGATTGTGGGTGGGTCAGCATGTGTCACTCCTGAACCCACCAATCTCTTACTCACACCATGCTTAACTCTAGCCTAGCCTCTTTACATGGTTCTATTTAGGCCTATGTCACAGCTCAACCTACTCCTGAGGGCCAAACACAGAGATGAGGAGCATAACCTCAATGATATTTATTCAGAGACACAAAGCGGAAGAGTGTGATTGTGCAAACGTTGCTATGCTCTAGTTTTAGAATATTTCTGTCACCCAAAAAGATTCCTCATGCTTTCATGTTTGAAGTCATTCACTATACCTCCCAACTCCCCAGCCCCTGGCAACCACTGATCAACTTTCTGTAACTGTAGATTTTCCTTTCCTGGACAATCATATAATATGTGGCCAGTTGTGTCTGTTTTCTTATACTTGGCATAATGTTTTCAAGGTTCATCCATAATGTAACACGTTATCAATACTTCATTCCTTTTTGTTACTGAATCATATCCCATGATGTGGATATACCACTATTATTTTTTATTTTTTTATTTTTTTATTTTTTGGTATCATTAATACACACTTACATGAACAACATTGTGGTTACTATATTCCCCTCATTATCAAGTCCCCACCACATACCCCATTACAGTCACTGTCCATCAGCGTAGTAAGATGCTATAGATTCACTACCTGTCTTTTCTGTAGCTATACTGCCTTCCCCGTGCCCCCCCCCCGCCACTACATTATGTGTGTAATCATAATGCTCCTTTTTCCCCTTATCCCTCCCTTCCCACCCATCCTCCCCGGTCCCTTTCCCTTTGGTAACTGTTAGTCCATTCTTGGGTTCTGTGAGTCTGCTGCTGTTTTGTTCCTTCAGTTTCTTCTTTGTTCTTATACTCCACAGATGAGTGAAATCATTTGACACTTGTCTTTCCCTGCCCGGCTTATTTCGCTGAGCATAATACCCTCTAGCACCATCCATGTTGTTGAAAATGGTAGGATTTATTTTCTTCTTATGGCTGAATAATATTCCATTGTGTATATGTACCACATCTTCTTTATCCATTCATCTACTGATGGACACTTAGGTTGCTCCTTTTCTTGGCTATTGTAAATAGTGCTGTGATAAACATAGGGGTGCATATGTCTTTTTCAAAGTGGGATGCTGCATTCTTAGGGTAAATTCCAAGGAATGAAATTCCTGGGTCAAATGGTATATCTATTTTGAGTTTTTTTTGAGGAACCTCCATACTGCTTTCCACAATGGCTGAACTAATTTACATTCCCACCAGCAGTGTAGGAGGGTCCCCCTTTCTCCACATCCTCACCAACATTTGTTGTTGTTTGTCTTTTGGATGTTGGCCATCCTAACTGATGCGAAGTGATATCTCATTGTGGTTTTAATTTTCATTTCTCTGATAATTAGCGTTGTGGAGCATCTTTTCATGTACCTGTTGGCCATCTGAGTTTCTTATTTGGAGAAGTGTCTGTTCAGCTCCTCTGCCCATTTTTTAATTGGGTTATTTTCTTTTTGTTTGTTGAGGTGTGTGAGCTCTTTGTATATTTTGGATGTCAGCCCCTTATTGGATATGTCATTTATGAAAATATTCTCCTATACCACAATTATTTATACAACTTTAGTGGATGAACATTTGGATTGCTTGCTTTTCTTGTTTATAATGAATAATGCTGCTATGAACATTTGCATATATCACATAGGTTACTGATTGATTGATTGACTTGCTGCATTAGAATTTAAGCTCCATGAAAGGAAAGTTTGTTATGTATCATAGATACATATAATATATGTGTATATATATCTCTTTACATATATATATATATACACATACACATACAATTAGCATACATATATACATTATATATATATAGGTATATATGTAAAACTAATTGTGTTTGGCATTTGGTAGGTACTTGAGTATTTTTTAAATGAAAGAATAAATTAATAGTGAAAATACTAAGAAATCAGGGTGGCTAGCAATCTTCCAGTTGGCCTAGCTTAGAAATCAGATTGGTAGAAGATACTTCTCGAGGGTGTCCAAGAGCCCCTCCTTCAGCATCTCTCAGGGGGTGGGGCCAGAGGATATGCAGTTTCACAAGATTGCCAGGGAATTCTGAACACCTTGACATTGGAGAAGCCTTGAGCCTTCTGCCTCTTGGAGAAGCCTGCCTGTGGGTGGTGAAATGAGGTAAAGTCATGCATTTGTCCCTGCCCAAACATTTCATGTTTACAACTTTGTTTATGAGAGTAACAGAGTCGAGTTTTTTCCCCAGTGAGGTCCCACGTGAGGCATCTCTGTCTGGGTCACGTTGAGGCTGAAGCATTTTCTAAAAAGTAATTTCAGTTTTCTTCTTTTGCCCTGTGTGCCAACTCTCTCACAACTCATCTATGAGGTACAGGTTTCCTTTGTTATGGGGGATGCTGGACAGTTGAAGAAGCAAATAAAGCAACTTGCACTCACCTCAACAAAAGGGAACTGCAGAGCCATAGATGTGCCCAGAGGGAGCCACAGAGCCTTAGGGAGGAAGCAGCAGGATAGGGGTGCAAAGATCAGCAGTCTGGATTAGCAGGAGATGGCTAACAGGTATGTTGTAGAGGCATTGTAAAGTGGCACTTCCATATCTCAGCATCCAAGCAGGCTCGTAACTCTCCCTTCTCTCAAACCAGACATACCGTTAGCTTGCTTTTTCAACTGTGCAGGGATGTACATGACAGTCTTTTCTCGAAGAAGTTGCTGCCAGCTCTTAGAGGAAAGTTTCTCTCTTTACTTTGATCCGACTTCTAAAAGAATAAGGCATATTATTTTTTATAGCAAAGGAGACTTCTAAGAAGTTTAAATATTTAAATCTGAAGTCTCCTCGCAGCATGTGAAAGCAATATTAGTGTCAGGTGTGACGGATGAATAGTTAATGTAACAAGAGACCAAAAATGTGAAAAAAAATCCATATCTAAACAAAAATGCATGTTTGAGCTAAACTACTGCATTTTTGCTGCTTAGTTTTTATTTGAAAATGAGCATTAACTACATATGGGCACTGAAAGATGCTGGGTTAAACAAGACATATATCTACCCGATAATGCATGTAAATTCAGCATAGTGCTTCGCCCTTTCCTTTCCTTCAGGGTCTGAAATAGAAATGCACCTGAATGTGTATTATACCAAGTAGAATAAGCTGCTTTCCCCCAACCTCATATCCATTATTGTGAATTCACCTCTATTAGCACTTATGTCACATTGTAATGATTTACTTACTTCAAATTTGTATACTATTTATTGGGTATTTTACTCTGTGCCAGGCATTGTGTTAAGCCCTTCATATAAAATGTTTCATGTGACCCTCCCCACAGTCTTATGAAGAAGGAACTATCATTAGCTGCATTTTACAGATGAGGCTCGGAGAGAAGATGTCACCTGGCCAAGGGCATGCATTTAGCCTGTGGCAGACCTTCAGCTAGAGTCACCTATACCTGACTCCAGAGCTGACCTTTGTAACTGCTCAATTCCAGCAGTTCTCAAAGTGTGATCCACAGAGCGATGGGAGATTGCCTGAGACCTTTTAAGAGGCGTCCATGAAGTCATGATATTTTTCACAGTAACATCAATTCATGGTTTATCTTTGTTGATATTTGTGCTGGTGGAGTAAAAGCAGTGGTGACTAAAACTGCAGGCACCTCAGCACAAATCAAAGCAATGTTACTAAATGGCACTATGACTCACTGAATTCTTCCATGTCGTGGACAGTAAAATCTTGATTGCTTAATATTTGGTATTATATAATGAAATATCTCAACATTAGGAACAGCTGCATAACTCATTGATCCAATACTTTCCAAATAGCCAATGAATGATGTAAAAAAATCATGCATGGGTGAAAATAGGCTCAGCTTTTATTGCTGTGCTTTTTTAAAAGAATTCATAAACATTAAAAAATTTTCTCAGTTTTAACTTCTAAAATGGCCAATATTGACAGCTATAACAAAAACAATGTGGTTACTGCATTCACCCATATTATCAAGTCCCCACTCATACCCCAATTCAGTCACTGTCCCTCAGTGTAGTAAGATGACACAGATTCACTATTTGCCTTCTCTGTGCTACACTGTTTTCCCCGGGATTTTCCACACCATGTGTACTAAACATAATACCCCACAATCCCCTTCTCCCACCCTCCCCACCTGCCCTTCCACACCCCTCCCCTTTGGTAACCACTAGTTCCTTCTTGGAGTTTCTGAGTCTGCTACTATTTTGTTCCTTCAATTTTGCTTCTTTGTTATACTCCACAAATGAGGGAAATCATTTGGCACTTGTCTTTCTCTGCCTGGCTTATTTCACTGAGCATAATACCCTCTAGCTCCATCCATGTTGTTGCAAATAGCAGGATTTGTTTCCTTCTTATGGCTGAATAGTATTCCATGTGTATATGTACCACCTCTTCTTTATCCATTCATCTACTGATGGACACTTAGGTTGCTTCCATATCTTGGCTATTGTAAAAGTGCTGCAATAAACATAGGGGGTGCATATGTCTTTTTGAATCTGAGAAGTTGTATTCTTTGGGTAAATTCCAAGGGGTGGGATTCCCGGGTCAAATGGTATTTCTATTTTTAGGTTTTTGAGGAACCTCCATATTGCTTTCCACAATGGTTGAACTAGCTTACATTCCCACCAGCAGTGTAGGAGGGTTCCTCTTTCTCCACATCCTCACCAGCATTTGTTGTTCTTAGTCTTTTGGATGCTGGCCATCCTTACTGGTGTGAGGTGATATCTCATTGTGGTTTTAATTTGCATTTCCCTGATGATTAGTGATGTGGAGCATCTTTTCATGTGTCTGTTGGCCATCTGAATTTCTTCTTTGGAGAACCGTCTCTTCATATCCTCTGCTCGTTTTTTAATCGGGTTATTTGCTTTTTGGGTGTAGAGGTGTGTAAGTTCTTTATATATTTTGGATGTTAACCCATTGTCAGATATGTCATTTACAAATATATTCTCCCATACTATATGATCCCTTTTGTTCTGTTGATGGTGTCCTTTGCTGTACAGAAACTTTTTAGTTTGATGTAGTCCCATGAGTTCATTTTTGCTTTTGTTTCCCTTGCTCGAGGAGATGCGTTCAGGAAGAAGTTGCTCATGCTTATATTCAGGAGATTTTTGTCTATGTTGTCTTCTAAGAGTTTTATGGTTTCATGACTTACATTCGGGTCCTTGATCCATTTTGAGTTTACTTTTGTGTATGGGGTTAAACAATAATCCAGTTTCATTCTCTTGCATGTAACTGTCCAGTTTTGCCAACACCAGCTGTTGAAGAGGCTGTCATTTCCCCATTGTATATCCATGGTTCCTTTATCATATATTAATTGACCATATATGGTTGGGTTTATATCAGGGCTCTCTAGTCTGTTCCATTTGTCTATGGGTCTGTTCTTGTGCCGGTACCAAATTGTCTTGAGTATTGTGGCTTTGTAGTAAAGCTTGAAGTTGGGGAGCATAATCCCCCCAGCTTTATTCTTCCTTCTCAGGATTACTTTGGCTATTCGGGGTCTTTTGTAGTTCCATATGAATTTTAGAATGATTTACTGTAGTTCGTTGAAAAATGCTGTTGGTATTTTGATAGGATTTGCATTGAATCTGCAGATTGCTTTAGGCAGGATGGCCATTTTGACAATATTAATTCTTCCTATCCATGAGCACAGGATGTGTTTCCATTTATTGGTATCTTCTTTAATTTCTCTTCTGAGTGTCTTGTAGTTTTCACAATATAGGTCTTTCACTTCTTTGGTTAGGTTTATTCCTAGGTACTTCATTCTTTTTGATGCAACTTTGAATGGAACTGTTTTCCTGATTTCTCTCTCTGCTAAGTCATTGTTAGTGTATAGGAATGCCACAGATTTCTGTGTTGATAGATATAACTCTTATAAAGAAAAGCTCTTTGGGGTCTTCAGTATTTTTTAGGACTGCAAAGGAGCCCAGAGATCAAAATGTTTGAGATGCACTGCCATAGGCAGCTGGGAGACATGGGATGTTTTTGAGCAGGAGAGTTATATCGGTTGTACTCTTAGAGTAGCTCAGTTCTGCGCCCTTTATCATCATGGAAAACGTCTCTGAAAATCTCCACCATGGACATGGTCATTGGTGTATGTTAAGTCAATGAACCAGGTCAGATGAGTCCAGCTGAGTTGACCCAGACCGGAAGCTCTGAGTCTGTGAGAGTGGCCATATGAGTAGCACTTGGAAACCAGTAGTCCACTCTGTACTTGGTATTACTTGTTTGCCCAAGAGCTGCAGGGTCTGAATAGCTGGTCCTCAGATATCAGGTAAAGCTCTTCCCTCTGAGGGGGCTTTATTCTCTGGGTGTGTGCAGTCTACATCTAATCAGCAAATGAAGGATGATAGTCACATAGATGGGCTCAGGCTGGACAGGTTAATTGTGGACAGGATGACCTCACGGAAGGGAAAGGGCTATGTAGATCAGATATTCTGGTGACATAGGAAAAGGAAATTCTCCCACCAAACTCCTGGATGATGTAAGAAAACTTTGAGGGGTTGGACTTGCCAAGAGTCCATCTATCTAAGGCTAGCTTCTGTTATTGAGTGCATATTCTGTGTCAGATGCAGTACTAAGCTGCCTTCAGGTGTTATCTCACTTAACCTTCTCAGTAATCCTGTCAGGTATTTTTACTACCTCCATTTTATAAATGAGGAAACTGAGACCCAAAGAGGTAAGTGGCTGAGACAGGCTTTGACTTCGGTATTGGTTGCACTTCTCCCTTCAAGTGAAATGAGTTGGCTAGATGGCAGCCTGAAAGCATTCTAAATATAAAATAGATTGGGCAAAAGGCACAGGGAAGAAATGGGGACACCGTGGAAGTAACCAGGCATGGAGTGGGAGGGGGACAGGGCGCAGAGCAGGAGTGGGGAGGGAGCAGTGGAGTTGCTGCTGCGAATGTGTATCGAATGCCATATGCTGTATAGGGAGGTATAACCCGAGGCTGTCCTGTTCCTTGGCTGCTCTTCAAGATGGAAGATCAGAGCACTCGTGGAAACCAGGTGAAATCAACACACTGATGTTCATGGAGCCAGAAGTTTGGAGACCAGGCATTGGGCTGGCATACTCTAGGCACAGTGCTGAGAAGGGCGTCGGGCAGCACAGTGCAGCCGGGAAACATCAGTGGGAGTTCACGGGCTACGGTGGAAGCGGAAGGTGATGTGAGTCCTAGCTCCACCCCACTGGGTCAGCTCTGTTTCTGCCCCAGAGTCCTCATGTCTAAAGTGGAGGTGGTAATGCCACCTTCAGGGACTGCCATGAGAGTTAAAGGCGAGAATGCTCAGGAAGTCACACTGCGTACTGACCAAAGCACACCATGTACTCAAACCCTTCTGGTGTCCTTCCCTGATGTGGAGTCAGGTGAGCTAATGCTGTCTAAACCCTAGTCTTCTCCATCCCTGCTTTCTCCAGATAAAATATATGCATATTTTTTGCTAGTCTTTTAAAGACACCACCTGTGGAGTGTTTGAGCTATTGTATGGGAATCAGATTGCCTGGCCTCACCTAGCACTTATTAGCTACATGGTTTTGGGCAAAACACTCAACTCTCCTTGCCTTATTTGCCTCAGCTGTAAAGCAACAGAAAAATGGCATCTACCTCTGGGGTTGCTGTGATAATTAAATGGCATGAAACATGTAGCAGGTAGAGCACAAGGCTTGACACATATGAGTTCAATACTTATTCCTTATCATTACTGTGGCTTTTATTTGATAAGCACTGCCCTAGTTACTTTCTAAGTGCCATGTTGTTGTGTCTTCATAGCTGTTTGGTGGGATAGGCACCAGGATGCTTACTTCACAGATGAGAAAACTAGGCTGAGGAAATAGGTGATGCAGATGTAGACCCATGGAGCTTTCTCTTCTCTCTTCACCACACCATACTGTGGGCCACTTCTTTTGTTACATCCAGTGCTGTCTGTGATTTAATGATTGGCTGTGGCCTGACTGAGTGACCTGACAGTCAGAGTAAGGTTGGTTGAATTTTCCCATTCGTAAATCCCCACAGCACTGAAGACCCAACAAGATCCTGCATGTGAAAGGACTATGTGGAACTTGGAAACAATCCACCAAATATTTGTTTTTTATTTATGTAGGTCCCCTTCATTTTCTAGAAAGGGATTTGAAGTAGCCTATTAGTTGTTATTAGAGTGATAATGATTAATGATTATAACAACAAGACAGGCGTAATTGCTTCAAATTGTGTCTTTTGAAATGGCCTCCACAGAGGCCAAGGGGTGGGGAGGATGGCAGCCTTTGCCTCAGGGAACTGAAAAGATGGGCCTAATTGGTTAAAAGCAGCTTTGCTAATTGCTTTGGCAAGGGTCTGAGAGAAAGCTTTGGTATGACTATCCATGAACTGGGGTCCCTTGAAGCCCTGTGATTTCCAAGCTAGATCTGTTCTTCAAAACAAGCAAGAAAGAGAACAGATGTTCAGCCACTTGACAGAGATTTAATAAGACACTTAGAAAAATTGCCATGTTCCCTTTGCCCCTCCTGACCTCTGTGCTGGAAGCTGGAGGAAGGCCTCTTTCAAGCGCTGATGTTCTGAGCTGAAACTGAAAGGGGCTCATGCTAGATTCCCCTGCAGCCCTCCTCCCCAAGGCTTTGGTGGCAGGAGGAGGAAAGGCAGCAGGAGAAGGAAGAGGCTTGATTATGAGTAACATACATGCTTTAAGTTCTGGTTGAGGGTCCGTAGGCTGTGATCGGGTTATTGAAATATTCTGTTGGGAGAGTGAAGGAGAAATGTCAAGGCAGCTCACAGCTCAGGGTGGTAAATCTCCACGGCATGAGCTGGAGCACTGAGGAGGGAGAGAAGCCCAAAGATAAAAAGAATTCCCTCCTTGTAAATGGTGTTAATGACAGCACAGAAACTGGCAACTGGAGTGTACTGGGGGACTCTGCTCTAGTCAGGGGGAGGACCAGGAAGGCTTGCCAATGGCCAAGGGTGGCTGTAGGGGGGTCAGAGAGTGACCATCTGGTTTCAAAGCTGACTCAACAATTCATCGGTTATGTGCTCACGCAAGTCATGTAACTACCCTGAGCTTTAATTTCCTCATTTGTAAAATCAAACCTCATAGGGTTCCTGTGAGAATTAAATGACACAAAGCACACACATCTATTTCCTGGGACTGCTGTAACAAACCACCACAAGCTGGAGGGCTTAAAACCACAGAAATGTAGCCATTCAAGTTCTGGAGGTAAGACTGAACTCTAGGTGTCAGCAGGGCAGACCTCCCCTCTGAGGTTCTACGGGGAACTCACTCGTCTATTTTCCTAGCTTGCAGTGGCTCCTTGCAAACCTCGGTGTCCTTGGCCTGTGGCTGCATCACTCCAATCTTTGTCTCAGTCTTCACAGGTCTTATTTGATTTGTGACTCTGTGTCTTCTTTTCTTATAATATTATTTCATTTCATGATACTTAATTATATCTGCAAAGACCCTATTTCCAAATTAGGTCACATTCTAAGGTTCTGGGTGGTATTGAATATTTAGGAAACATCATTTAACCCACTGCTGTAAGTAAGGAGATTAGAATGCCTCTTGTCACATAGAAAGCTCTAGAAAAATGTTGCTACAACTACTACTGCTATTGTTATGGCAACAGAGATAGTAGGTCTTCCTTGCACAGGCCCACCAGAAAGATAATTATTTATTTTTTTTCCTCTATGCATCTGTATGTTATAGCATGCTTTGGGTTAATAAGGATGGGGTAGGATGCAGGGGTATTTATATTAAATTTATAAGCATAGCCTATCACAACTATGAAACTTGTAGAACACTGCTGTTGTGTATTTAAGCTTCTTTGATGTCAGGGTTTGTTTCTTACTCTTCTTCCCCAGAAGAAAGGCAACTGGCATTGGAAATCAGAGAGCCACAAATTTCAACACTGAATCCACCCAAACTTCTGGGAGCTCCTGTTGCCTTACCTGTAAAACCGAGCTGACAATTGATTTCTCCCTTCCTCACAGGGTTCCTGTGGAAGTGGAGAAGATGGGGAGCAATGGCAGAGCCCAAGGCTTAGGGATAGAAAGTTAGAGACGGTCTGAGATTAGGCACAAAACCAATGAAAGAGTCAAAGACACAGGCAGAGTCTGCAAGGAATCTAAGGTCAAGGAGGGCAGGGGAACTTGTGTGTTTCCAACAAATGCAGGGATGGTGTCCAGTGGTTTATGGGGCTCTGGGCTAATGCATGCAAATCCATACAGATCTGTGTGCCTCCTGTGGGCCAAGTACTAGGCTAAGTGTGGAGAGTTGATGGTGGAGACCCAAAAGTGCAGCCTTTACTCTCCTGGAGATTACAGTGTAGAGGGGGGAGACAGATGTTCTTCAAAAAAAATCAACCGAAGATATAAAAACAAATTGTGTTAATTGTTGGAAAAGAACAGCACAGGGAGTAGCTGAGAGACTAGCTCTAATAGGGTCTAGCCTGGAGGGGAGGGAAGCCAAGGATCGGTTGCCTTGAAGAAGGGACATTTGAATTGAGAGGTTGAGGAGAAAGAATTGACCAGAGGTGACATGGTGTGAAATGCAGGGATGGGCAGGAGCAGGTGGGCCGAGAGAGAAGCATGCCAGCATCTTTGAGGACGATCCTGTTGTTCCTACATCTTCATGGTGCGGGGCTTCCTTCTCCCCAGCCCCCATGAGGATAGATAGTCTCTCTTCACCAGTTCTCCAGTTTGGCAGCATGGAGCCATAGACATATGTAGGTTGGTTCACAGTGTTTGATTTTTTTTTTGGAAGAGTTGCCACCATTTAATCCTTGGAAAAGTCACATACAATTTTGGACTTGCAAAATCAGAAGCTCTGGCAATACTGACCTTCTTCTCCTCAAGACAACCCCCAAGGGGAGCTCTGTAGCAGCTTTCAGTTGCAAAACAGAGAGACCCCACAGGCTCCTTCTCTCTGTACACTTCCTGTCTGGTCCTGGCCCTATCAGGCACATGAGTTTGAGACCCCTGATCTCAGCCCTCCTGAGGATGGTCAGATGGGAGAGAGCAGACCTCCTTGGTTCTTTGGAGGAGCTTGTCTCAAATTAAAGTCCTGCGAACCTCAGGGAGGATATGTACATCTCTCCAGAGAATGATCCTCTTCAAATGGGGCAGACCTCAATGGCCCTTGAGTAGGTCTCCTTTATTTTTCCTTCCAATATTAAAAAAAAAAGTAATGAAACCCTTTTGGCAAGGAGTATCTTATGCAAAAACCAGTGTAAAATACAAATCAAAGCGAGTTTGCTCAGATTGAGTCTGGTGTGTCCACCCTGGAACGGCTGCTTAACTTTCTCTTGTTCTGCTCCCCAAGGTAGCTCTGGGGCATTTCTAAGGGAATCCAGGGCCCCACAGAATACAGTTGAGAACCCCTGCCTGGGATGTTGAGGAAGAGGCTTTTACCAGTTGAAGAAAGAGAGTTTAGAGCTAAAAATATATATATAAAACTGTTGGTTCTTCAGTCTGTAATTTGGACCAGCCTGAAATTGAACAACACACAAAAAGGCAAATTTAGAACTCTACCTTCCTGTCTCCCCATCCCTGGACTCCTGTGACAGACAGTGCCAGACAACTCAAGTAGTGGCTGTCAAGCATTAGAGTTGCCCTTGCAAGCATTCACTGTCATTGTTACTTGGAGGAGACCTGGAGTTTGTACCCTACTCGGGAGTCTGTGACTTCCTGTGGCATGCAGCATGGGAACACAGTCACAGTCTTGCTGTAGCTTTGAAGTGGAGGCTGGCTCTCTGGTACACAGAACTCTGGAGCTGGGGCTTTCACCATGCTTTGCAGGAAATGCCCAGACTGTTCCCAGCAATGGGAGGGAGGTTTCTGAGCATTTTCAACTTAACCTGGCAGCTGTACTGTCACGTTATTACAGATGCTTGTCATTGAAACATCACTGTCTGCAACCTTGACATGCACCGTTTCAGATTCATTTTTCAAAATTGCTTTGAGAGCCCAGGGCCCGTCCTATCCATGAGTGGAACTCCTCTGTGACAGGTGCTGGGGGTGATGGAGGTGGCAGAGAACTCCCCATGCTCTGCTGATTCACGGGAGACATGTTTGAAAAGACACAGGCTGGCTGGGGCAAAGACTCATGGAGGTTTGCAAGCAGTTTCCTCCTCAGAGGGGCCATTCCGCTTCCACAGGGCTGCATGACCCTACCTGCCAAAACAGCTTCACGGCAAGAAGCCTGTACAGCCCATCAGAGCCATTCTCTTCAGATATGATAGCTTCACCTGTCCAACCTGTATCCTCTGTAGGCAAGCTTCTAAGACTCCTGAGGTTTCTGTTTCCTCGTCTCTATAAAGAAATAATAATATCTACCTCCCAACCTCATCTGTATAATAGAAATCTTGTTACCAACCTCATAGTCCCATCAGTTTAAGAGAAACCAAAATACCCACCTCTCAATATCAGCTGTGTAATAGAAATAATAATATCCACCTTGCAACTTTGTTGTGAGAATTAGAAGCAATACACCTAAAATATTGAGCAGTGCATTTAATACTTTTAGTACATAATAGGCCCAGGAACTCAGCTTTCTAGAGGCCCAGGCTAATTCACCATTGCTGAGCCTCTAGGTATGTTTTAAAAAAAAAAGAAACCCCAGATTGTTATAAAAATTGCTACATTTTAAATGTTTACTTTGGCCAGATGAACGCTTTTAACAAACATAAGAGAAGGACTGTGTAAATAGCCTCATTCAGGGGTGACCTCAAAAGTCTAAATCCATGCTCTTGAAGAGATGCAGTCTGGGCCAAATGCACCACCCACGATGCCTCATTATGGGCCCTAAATAAGCCCTTAATAAATGGTAGTCATCATAACATGATATAATACGATTATATCTCTCCCTTGAGATTATAAACAGTGTTTCCTTTCCTGTCTCCATCTGCCTATAAATCAACTGGTTTTCTCAGCATGAAAACACTTTGTGATGGGCGAGTAAGCCGTGGTGAGGGAAGCTGGGACAGGGCTGGTTCTAGCTGCTGTCAGCTGCTACGAGCTGCTGTGGCCCACGTGGGACCTCCATGTGTGGCTGTGGAACTTTCTGCACTGAATGGTACAGGTAGACCCACAGACCAGATTCAGTCTGTGCTCTGAAGGATGGGATGATTCAGGTAAGTCAATCCTTGCTGGCTGCAAAATGCCCTGGGCTGGATGGGGTCAGAGTCAGAGCCTTTCAGCTGTTGTCATGGCAACAAGGCAGCTCCCTCAGAGACATCCGGCAAGACTTCAGGTGAACCTCCTCAAAACAGCTTTCTCCTTACTCAGAACAATAATCCCACACTTTGGCCGGCAGTGATTACGTGCCTGCCTGCCTTACTGGGGAGAGGGGACTTAACCGTTCTTGGATTTTGCTGAGATGGAATATCCAGGTCTCCAAGTGCTAACTCCAGGGAGGAATCAATAACTTATCACAGACCTAGGAGAGCATAAAATCACCAACTTATGTAATGACATGAACCTGTCCTGAACCTGGCTGGAGAGGACAAAGTTTCCAAAGGCAACTGGTCCACCTTAAGTTTCAAGTTCTTAAACCTCCTAAAGCTTGAGTATTAACCCACATTGTCAGAGTCCAGTGATCATACTTCTGAACTAAAAGTAGGAATCAGAGTTTGGCCAATACTTGAATATCCATGAGGACAACAGGGATAGGGTATTTTTAAATGGGGATCTTCAGAGAACATCCAGGACCCTTGACCACAACATGCAGAAATAGTGCTCAGGGCCTCTCAATTTGAGGCCTGTGCTTGCCAGCATAAAGTATGCTTTTTAGGAGTTAATTTTGGGACCACTTAAGACTTTGTAATCACTCCTTAGAAGTATCTAGTGTTTACTGTTACAATCAAATGGAACTTACTGCAGAGTTAATTTGAGATTATATTTGGTGAAATGTTTTATCTCTGTTGAAGGGAGAGGTAATTAGGAATAAAATGGAAATAATTCCTATAAAAGATGGTGATTAACAACCCAAGTTTTTCTACTGGCACCTTGTTGCTTTTTCCTTCTAATTACTATTACTTTTGCCACCTCCCATGCAGTGAAACACAGATCCTAGTTATAATTCCAGGCCCAGGCTCCTTGCCCTGTTCTTCCCCATTGGTGGCTCTGGGTTGAGGATCGGAACACTGCTTTTGGTGCCCATCTGAGACCCCTCCTTCTAGAATCCTTGAATTTATCCCTTCCACCCCTTGCCTGCCCTGGATGCCAGGTAGAGCAGGGAAGGCTGCCTGGGGGAGGCATCTAGTGACCCCAGTGTTGTCAGGAGGAGTCCTGAGACCAAGGCTGGGGAAGGAGAACATAGATTAAGGGAGGAAGAGCAGCAGTCATCAGCTGGGGGCTTTTTGCAGAAAACATTGGGAATGCTGTCTCTTTGACATGCCATCCAGTGTCTAGACTTAGTCAGGGATACAGCATCAGCTAAGAGGCAAAAAGAACAGCCCGAACTCTCTGTCTGCAAACCTCTCCACTTTTTCTTTCTCGCCACCTAGAATTGTTAACTGAAGACAGACATTTTATTGAACACTAAGGGGGCTGAGGCTTAAACAGTAAAGACTGAAGTTGTCCATATACTGATGAAAAGAGTTTCAGGCTCCAGGCTAATTGCCACATCAGATCCTTATACTTTTGGGTCAAAGTAGGGGCTAGAGAGCAGAGGAATGCTGAGTGTCTGAGGGAAATGACCCAGAAGGGAAAGGCCTGGAGGTAACAAGGACGGAATGCTGAAATCTGCAGAATCTATCATGGAGAGGTTTGCAAATGATCCTCCACCTTAAAGGGAGAAAGCTACTCTTACTGGAACATGGTTCCACTCTACCCCTTAAGTCTATCTTCCACTTGAGCTCTGAAAATGCAGATAAAATTGTACCATCATGAGCTAAGAACCATCTGATAGTTTCCCAGTGCTATTAGATTCAAATCTAGGTTCCTGACTTCAAAGCCCTATCAGATCTGGTCCTTGCTTCTCTTTTGATGTCATCTTCCATCACTCACTTCATTCATCTGTCCACCTGTCCTCCCTTCCTTCCTCCCATCCATCCATGCCCCCATCTGCTCTCAGACCCAATTACCTTTCTTGCTATTCCTTAGTGCATTTAGCTCATTAGTTCTCTGCTCTTGCTGTTTGTTCTGCCCAGAATACACTTTCTCTCAATACCCACATAACTTACTTGTTCTCTTTCTTTACTTGGGTTTCTGTTGTAATGTCACTTTCTCCATGAGAGCTTTTGCTCAAAACCCATGACTGTGACCAGAAGGGGTCTTTGGGGGCTTCTGAAGTAAGGTCTTTTGTTTCTTGATCTGGGTGCTCATTTTAGTATTCAGTGTGTTAACATTTAGGAAGCCATAAACTTTGACTTGTGCACTTCTCTGTATGTATGCTATACTTCAACAGATACTTGAAAATAAATACCGTCATCCCCATCTCACTGTATTTCTTACTTTGTTTTATTTTTCCACATGACCTTTCTCACTACCTGACATTGTCTTATAACCTTGTTTACACTGTCTGTCATCTCCACACCACATGTAAATTTCATGAGACCAGGGACTCAGTCTAGTTTCCTGCACTTATACCTAGTGCTTAGCCAAGTGCCTGGCATGTAGGAGGAGACATATCATTGCTGAATGAATACATGAGTAACTGGTTGGATACCTTAAACAACTAGAAGGTGTAACATGGAAACTGGGGAGCAGGCCATCTAATTCATCTGGTGCTTTAAGTTGTAAGGGTCTCAGATGGGCCTCAGCTTCCATGATATCTCTTCTTTCTTCCCAGAACCTGCTGTCCCTATCTGACTTGCCCCTTTACTGTCTGGGACTCAGAGCTTGGTACCTCTTCTTTCAGTTGTCTCACCACACACAGGTCTCATACTTGAACCTCATCACCAAATATCCAGCTTAGAGCATCCATGAGGTGTCTAATCAGTTGCCAAATAACAAAATGTCCTAGAAAAAACTTGGGCCAATGAGTCATTCCTCCAACACTCTCCTTCATACACAATGATGGCAGTGGGTAACAACACCAGCTTTGAGGTTCAGAAACCTGGGTTTGAATCTCATCTCTACCTTGTTCTAATCCTTGTGATTTTAGCAATTTACTTAGCTAACTGAGCCCCAGTGCCTCATACAGATAACGGGACTGGTTATCATACATGCTCTCTAGGGTCTGAGAATTAAGTGTGATATTGTACGTTAAGCTCTTGGCACAATTTTTTACATTCCAGTCTCTTTTATTTTATTTTATTTTTTTTTATTTTGCTACCATTAATGTACAATTACTTGAACAACATTATGGTTACTAAACTCCCCATTTCATCAAGTCCCCCCACATACCCCATTACAGTCACTGTCCATCAGCATAGTAAGATGCTATAGAATCACTACTTGTCTTCTCTGTAAATACTGCCTTTCCCATGCCCCTCCCCCCACTGCTACATTATGTGTGCTAATTGTAATGCCCTCTTTTCTTCCTTATCCCTCCCTTCCCACCCATCGTCCCCAGTCTGCTGCTGTTTTGTTCCTTCAGTTTCATCTTTGTTCTTACACTCCACGATGAGTAAAATCATTTGACACTTGTCTTTCCCTGCCTGGCTTATTTCACTGAGCATAATACCCTCTAGCTCCATCCATGTTGTTGCAAATGTCTGGATTTGTTTTCTTATGGCTGAATAATATTCCATTGTGTATATGTACCACATCTTCTTTATCCATTCATCTACTGATGGACACTTAGGTTGCTTCCATTTCTTGGCTGTTGTAAATAGTGCTGCAATAAACATAGGGGTGCATATGTCTTTTTCAAACTGGGATGCTGCATTCTTAGGGTAAATTCCGAGAAGTGAAATTTCTGGGTCAAATGGTATTTCTATTTTTAGTTTTTTGAGGAACCTCTATACTGCTTTTCACAATGGTTGAACTAGTTTACATTCCACCAGCAGTGTAGGAGGGTTCCCCTTTCTCCACATCCTCACCAACATTTGTTGTTGTTTGTCTTTTGGACCTTGGCCATCTTAACTGGTGTGAGGTGATATCTCATTATGGTTTTAATTTGCATTTCTCTAATAATTAGTGATGTGGAGAATCTTTTCATGTGCCTGTTGGCCATCTGAATTTCTTCTTTGGAGAAGTGTCTGTTCAGCTCCTCTGCCCATTTTTTAATTGGCTTATTTGCTTTTTGTTTGTTGAAGTGCGTGAGCTCTTTATATAATTTGGATGTCAACCCCTTATTGGATATGTCATTTATGAATATATTCTCCCATACTGTAGGATGTCTTTTTGTTCTACTGATGGTATCCTTTGCTGTACAGAAACTTTTTAGTTTGATATAGTCCCACTTGTTCATTTTTGCTTTTGTTTCCCTTGCCCGGGGAGGTATGTTCATGAAGAAGTTGCTCATGTTTATGTCCAAGAGATTTTTGCCTATGTTTTTTTCTAAGAGTTTTATGGTTTCATGGCTTACATTCAGGTCTTTGATCCATTTTGAGTTTATTTTTGTGTTTGGGGATAGACAGTAATCCAGTTTCATTCTCTCACATGTAGCTGTCCAATTTTGCTAACACCAGTTGAAGAGGCTATCATTTCCCCAGTGTATATCCATGGCTCCTTTATCATATATTAATTGACCATATATGCTTGGGTTTATATCTGGGGTCTCTATTCTGTTCCACTGGTCTGTGCCACTACCAAATTGTCTTGATTACTATGGCTTTGTAGTAGAGCTTGAAGTCAGGGAGCATAATTCCCCCTGCTTTCTTCTTCCTTCTCAGGATTGCTTTGGCTATTCGGGGTCTTTTGTGGTTCCATATGAATTTTAGAACTAATTTTCTCTAGTTCATTGAAAAATGTTGTAGGTATTTTGATAGGGATTGTATTGAATCTGTAGATTGCTTTAGGCAGGATGGCCATTTTGACAATATTAATTCTTCCTAGTCAAGAGCATGGGATGAATTTCCATTTATTAGTGTCCTCTTTAATTTCTCTTAGTAGTGTCTTGTAGTTTTCAGGGTATAGGTCTTTCACTTCCTTGGTTAGGTTTATTCCTAGGTATTTTATTCTTTTTGATGCGATTGTGAATGGAATTGTTTTCCTGATTTCTCTTTGTGCTAGTTCATCATTGGTGTATAGGAATGCAACAGATTTCTGTGTATTAATTTTGTATCCCGCAACTTTCCTGAATTCAGATATTAGATCTAGTGGTTGTGGAGTGGATTCTTTAGGGTTTTTTATGTACACTATCATGTCATCTGCAAACAGGGACAGTTTGACTTCATCCTTACCAATCTGGATGCCTTTTATTTCTTTGTGTTGTTTGATTGCCGTGGCTAGGACCTCCAGAACTATGTTGAATAAAAGTGGGGAGAGTGGGCATCTTGTCTTGTTCCCAATCTTAAAGAAAAAGCTTTCAGCTTCTTGCTTTTAAGTATAATGTTGGCTGTGGGTTTGTCATATATGGCCTTTATTATGTTGAGGTACTTGCCCTCTCTACCCATTTTGTTGAGAGTTTTTATCATGAATGGATGTTGAATTTTGTTTAATGCTTTTTCAGCATCTATGGAGATGATCATGTGGTTTTGTCCATTTTTGTTGATGTAGTGGATGATGTTGATGGATTTTCGAATGTTGTACCATCCTTGCATCCCTGTTATGCATCCCACTTGATCATGATGGATGATCTTTTTGACGTATTTTTGAATTTGGTTTGCTAATATTTTGTTGAGTATTTTTGCATCAATGTTCCATCAGGGATATTGATCTGTAATTTTCTTTTTTTGTGGTGTCTTTTCCTGGTTTTGGTATTAGAGTGATATTGGCCTCATAGAATGAGTTAGGGAGTATTCCCTCCTCTTCTAGTTTTTGGAAAACTTTAAGGAGGATAGGTATTAGGTCTTCATTAAATGTCAGATAAAATTCAGCAGTGAAACCATATGGTCAAGGGGTTTGGTTCTTAGGTAGTTTTTTGAATACCAATAGAATTTCTTTTCTTGTTATTGGTCTATTCAGATTTTGTTTCTTCCTGGGTCAGCCTTGGAAGGTTGTATTTTTCTGGAAAGTTGTCCATTTCTTCGAGGTTATCCAGTTTGTTAGCATATAATTTTTCATAGTACTCTCTCATAATTCTTTGTATTTCTGTGGTGCCCGTAGCGATTTTTCCTTTCTCATTTCTGATTCTGTTTATGTTTGTAGACTCTCTTTTCTTCTTGATAAGTTTGGGTAGGTGTTTATCTATTTTGTTTATTATCTCAAAGAACCTGCACCTGCTTTCATTGATTCTTGATATTGTTTTATTCTTCTCAATTTTATTTATTTATGCTCTAATCTTTATTATGTCCCTCCTTCTACTGACTTTGGGCCTCATTTATTTTTCCTTTTCTAGTTTCATTAATTGTGAGTTTAGACTGTTCATTTGGGATTGTTCTTCTTTTCTGAGGTAGGCCTGTATTGCAATGTTTCCCTCTTCGCACAGCCTTCGCTGCATCCCACAGATTCTGCGATGTTGAATTATTGTTGTCATTTGTCTCCATATGTTGCTTGATTTCTGTTTTTATTTGGTCATTGATCCATTGATTATTTAGGAGCATGTTATTAAGCCTCCATGTGTTTGTGGGCTTTTTCATTTTCTTTGTGTAATTTATTTCTAATTTCATACCTTTGTGATCTGAGAAGGTGGTTGGTACAATTTCAATCTTTTTGAATTTACTGGGCTCTTTTTGTGGGCTAGTATATGATCTATTCTTGAAAATGTTCCATGTGCACTTGAGAAGAATGTGTATCCTATTGCTTTTGGATGGAGTGTTCTGTAGATGTCCGTTAGGTCCATTTGTTCTAATACGTTGTTCAGTGCCTCTGTCTCTTTATTTATTTTCTGTCTGGTTGATCTGTCCTTTGGAGTGAGTGGTGTGTTGAAGTCTCCCAAAATGAATGCATTGCATTCTATTTCCTCCTTTAATTCTGCTAGTATCTGTTTCACATATGTAGGTGATCCTGTGTTGGGTGCATAGATATTTACAATAGTTATATCCTCTTGTTGGAGTGACTCTTTTATCATTATGTAATGTCCTTCTTTGTCTCTTGTGACTTTGTTATGAAGTCTATTTTGCCTGATACAAGTACTGCAACTCCTGCTTTTTTCTCCCTATTAGTTGCATGAAATATCTTTTTCCATCTCTTTACTTTGTCTGTGTATGTCTTCAAGTTTGAAGTGAATCTCTTGCAGGCAGCATAAAGATGGTTTTGTTTTTTTATCCATTCACTGACTCTATGTCTTTTGATTGGTGCATTCAGACCATTTACATTTAGGGTGATTATCAATAGGTATGTACTTACTGCCATTGCAAGCTTTAGATACGTGGTTACCAAAGGTTCAAGGGTAATTCCCTTACTATCTAACAGTCTAATTTAACTCACTTCGTATGCTATTACAAAGACAATCTAAATGTTCTTTTTTTTTCCCCTCCTTTTTCTTCCTCATCCATTCTTTGTATGTTATGAATCATATTCTGTACTCTTTGTCTATCCCTTTGGTGACATCCATTTAGCCTTAGGAATACTTGAATCTATAGCAGTCCCTCCAAAATGCACTGTAGAGGTGGTTTGTGGGAGGTAAATTCTCTTAGCTTTGCTTATCTGAAAATTGTTTAATCTGCCCTTCAAATTTAAATGATAACCTTGCTGGGTAGAGTGCTCTTGGTTCAAGGCCCTTCTGCTTCATTGCACTAAATATATCATGCCACACTCCCTTCTGGCCTGTAAGGTTTCTGTTGAGAAGTCTGATGATAGCCTGATGGGTTTTCCTTTGTATGTGATCTTTTTTCTCTCTCTAGCTGCTTTTAAAAGTCTGTCTTTATCCTTGATCTTTGCCATTTTAATTATTATATGTCTTGATGTTGTCTTCCTTGGGTCCCTTGTATTGGTAGATCTGTGCACCTCCATGGCTTGAGAGACTATCTCCTTCCCTAGATTGGGGAAGTTTTCAGCAATTACCTCCTCAATGACATTTTCTATCCCTTTTTCTCTCTCTTCTTCTTCTGGTACCCCTATAATGCAAATATTGTTCTGTTTGGATTGGTCTCACTGTTCTCTCAATATTCTTTCATTCTTAGAGATTCTTTTTTCTCTCTGTGCCTCAGCTTCTTTGTATTCCTCTTCTCTAATTTCTATTCCATTTACCATCTCTTCTACTACATCTAATCTGCTTTTGAATCCCTCCATTGTATGTTTTATTTCAGATATGGTATTTCTTAATGATTGAATCTCTGACTTAAATTTGTTTCTGAGTTCTTGAATATTTTTCTGTACGTCCATAAGCATGTTTATAATTTTTATTTTGAACTCTCTTTCAGGAAGACTGGTGAGTTCAGTTTCATTTGGCCCTTTTTATGAGGTTTGTGAGATTTTGGTCTGAACCATGTTCTTTTGATGTTTCATATTTCTGCGTGTTGCTCACTATTCCAGAGAAGCTCCAGTCTCTGGAGCTGCTCAGCCCCTAGAGTGAGTTTGCGGGTCGTAGGGGAGCCGAGCTGGTGCCTGGGGAGGAAAGATCTGATTCCTGTTTCCTGTCTGTAGTGCCTGTCTCCAGCATCAGAGCCAGTGGGCCAAGCACACAGGTGTAAGCCTCTGTGCTTTGCATCTCTAGCTGTTGTAGGGAGGGCTTCCCTCTGGCTGGCCTGATGCCGGTACAGTGACTGCCAGTTAGCAAACTGGTGCTGGCAGGCTAAGAGGAAGGTGTAGCAGGCTGCATGTCACAGTGAGGGCCCTTGGAGCTGAGTAGGCACCAAGGGGGATGGAGCACCTGAAGCCCCTCAAAGTTCCCAGCCAGCTGTGCAAAGCCTGCCTAGACAACCTTGTCCAGTTCTCCCTTCTCCCGTGTAGCAAGGTCCGTGAAAACCCCACCCCTAAGCAGCGCTCTCACTACTAGGAAGCCTCTTAGACTGCCTGCCTTTCCTCTGACACAGAGCTGCCAGATGTGGATCCCGTCCTTCACAAATGGCCGAAATGTCAATTTCTCAAGCACTCCACCTGTCCGAGCTCCCCAATGTCCAGAGCACCACACAGTAAAGGTTTCTGCTCACAAAGCAGATCTCCAGAGTTAGGTGTTCAGCAGTCCCAAGCATCCACCCCTTCCCTGCTCCGTTTCTCTTCTTCCTGCCGGTGAGCTGGGGTGGGGGAAGGGCTTGGGTCCTGCTGGATTAAGGCTTTCATACGTTACCCTGTTTCATGAGGTCTGCTGTGTTTGTGAGGTCTGTATTCAGTCTGGTTTAGCCTTCTTTCTTGTTGCTGTTTTATGGTTAGTTGTATTAATTAACCATATTTTTGTACTATTTGTGGTTTTGAGAGGAGTTCTCTGTCTCACCTCTCATGCCACCATCTTCCACATTCCAGTCTCTGTAAGAATGCTTGACATTCTTAAGCATTCAGTCACTGTTAGCTCTCACAGTGTTAGTATTGATTGTTACTGGTATCCATGTCCCAACTATGACTTTAGGATGCAATGCCACATCTCTTTCTACTTTGTACCTTTAGATCTCACCATTGGGTACCTCACCACGAATCTGTCTTCATATGAAGTATGAAATTTCAAGAAATGAACTTCTGACTTATTTTCTTGTGTCTTAAACAACACAGTGTGTTTGAAGTTACTTGGTGTCTTGCCTGAGGTGGATTGCCCCTGGGCAAGTTCACTCTGGATTCAGTGAGACTGAATAACAACAACGGAACATTAGGGGTAAAAGGGTTTTACCAAGCTTTATTCTCATGGTGTTAGGTCGAGTGCTGGAATCACGCCTGCCTCTGCAGGGTTCATAGCCCATCTCCACCTCTGGCTTTGGGCAGAGCCCTGGGTGGATCTCTTTATAAAATAACACTGACAATAATGGCTCATTGCCAATAGGTTTGTAAGCATTAGCAATTATATCATCAAGTAGTTTAGGGTCAGGTGAGGATCCTGGCCATAGGAACTTTCATTTTCCCTACACTTGGAAAACTATTAAGTGCTTTGTATATGTACTTGTGGACTGAATGACTTCTGTTTGCACATTAGCTTCTTTTGGAGACAGTGTGATAGAGCAGAACTCCTGTGGACATAGGCTGGAGTGACAATGAACAATCATTTAACTTACTAAAGGCTCAATTTCCTCATTTGTGGAATGGGGATAATAACAGGGCCCACTTACAGAATGATTCTGAGTGTTCTTGAAGGTGGTAGATATGGAATCACTTGCTAGGAATATGGAAGAAGTTCAAATGTCCCTCTCCTTCACTCCCATCTCATTTGTGATTTAATTATATATCAAGACAACTTTCTTTCTTTCATATTCAAACTTTTTCCAAGTTCTTTTTACTAGCCATAGAGAAATTTCTTTAGTTTTTCTCTCTTACACACTGGCTCTCTTATAAGCCTTTATCCTGAGAACACTGAGAAGGCCTGATGGGATGGTCAATTCCCTGCAAAGATTCTTCTCTGTAATGTGAGCTGCACTGAAGATATGTTCTGTTGTTTGATGGTGTCCTGATTCCCTTCAGCTGTAGTTTTTCCACACACATCACACTGGGTCATTATAATCATAGCAGCTGATTGATTTTAAACCATGGGTTGCCCATTGCTCAGAAAACATCCAGTAAGTGCTAGTTGACTGATTGCCCAGTTAGAAAAATCCATGTGTCTGGAAAGCAAGAGTAAATTGCATGCTGTGTTTTTGGTTTTGATTTTATATCTTTAGTTGTCTAGGGAAAAGGATTTTTTTTACTTCTTCAAATATCTTGACGGAGCTGACTCTCTTCTTTTCTATTCAGTGGACATCTGCAAACCTTGTGGTCAAACTGTGGTCCCAGACTGGCAGGATTAGCAGCAGCCGAGAGCTTGTTAGAAATGCATAATCTTAGGTCCCAGTGCAGGCCTACTGAATCAGGAACCAGAACGTGCATTACCAGCCCCACCCCATGATTGCTGTACATTGGAAAGATGGAGGAGAAACGGTACAACTCTGTGGAAGACAACCCACTGAGAGGTCAGATGGACCACATGTATGGACCCTCCAGCTGTTTGCTTGGTGCCAGATGCCTTTGGCCTGGCCTCATTTCCACTCTCTGTAGGTCTATGGTCCTGGCAGATACTAATCACCATAGCTGCAATCATTGTTATCTCTTCCAATGCCCCTAAGAGCTTGCTGACTGATTCAGTTAGAGAAATCCAAGTATTGAGAAAGGAAGCACAAATTAGTTTGTTTTTGCCTTGCTTATCTGTCTCTTTCAAATGTCTGATAAATGGACTTGATTATCCTCTGCAAGCAAACACATGGTTGAGAGGCAGGAGCTGTGAGTTGTTGGAGTCTGCTGGTTGCCTGCAAATCCTTCTCTGCAAGTTCTGTTCTCTATTCCAATGACGGAAAATTTTCTGAGACATGAAACCTCCAAGTTTATGTTTGAGAAGCCCTACTGCAAGTTCCTCTTCTCTGCTCCCCATGAAGAGGTGGCCTTTGTAGATACTGGAGTGTCTGAGAAGGTTGATACTAACTGAGCCTGGGGACCAGCTGAGCTATCCTTTGTTGTTATTTCGTTACTAACAGGGCTGTTGGGCTGTCATCTTGATTTTTCCTATTCATTCAACATTTACTCATTCAACAGATAGATTATTACTTGCAGTATAGTGGTTCCTGGTATGTTCTTTGGGGTCATCCTTCCTGAATTTGTATCCTGCTTACCATTTAACATTTGTGAGGCCTCTGACAAGTTATTTAACCTCCCCATGCCTCAGTTTCCTCCATTTATAAAATGGAGACAATAAAAAGATCCATCTTTGTGCATAAAATGAGGGATTCTTACCTGGCTCTGGTTGGCTAGCTCACTACACATATGTGAGCAATGTGTTGTCATTGACTCTGTATAAAGAGCCCTGCCCAGTGCTCTGGGCAACATGGTGGCACAGCTGTAAGGCTGCAGGAGAGCAGAGGCTGGAGTGGTGGCAGCGCCAAGGACAGACTGGGCTGGCCGTGAGGGCAGAGAGGCCCAGAGGCAGAGACCGGCTTGCTGCATGCAGACTCACTCTGAGTGAATGGGATTCTAGTGATTGACCTGCCACTGTGGAAATAAAGTTGGGTATAAACTCTTTTACCCCAAGAACATTTTAGTGTCATTTCTTTGGTCACATTGAATCCTTAGTGAACTTGCCCAGGGCTGAAAACCATTGGCAAGAGAATTGACGATAGTCGGGAGGGTTCATTGTTGACCAAGGAAAAGAAAAGGCTGCCCTTATGGGAGGAGTGTTTCAGTGGGCTGCACCTATGGACGGGGAGACTTTCAAGTGTCCTCCTGTGGACATGTGGTACTGGGAAGGGGTGGAGGACTGGGGTCCACCCCAAGAGAAAGAAAATTTGTTGCTGACTGAAATGGCATCACTACGAAGTGCTGTGGAAATAGTAAAGGATGTCGTGGCAGCCCGAGAGGAAGCAGCATGGGAAGGAGTGGCATGAGAAGCAGCAGTAGGGTGTGCAGGCTGCCAGGTGCCGGGGGCAGGTGAAGGAAGGGGCCCGAGAAGGAGGGGCGGCACGAGAAGCAGCAGCACACAGACTACCAGGTGCCGCGGGGCGAGAGAAAGATGTAGGGGAGCCGTCTGCCCCAGAAACGGAGGAGCAGACGTTTGATGAAAAGGTTGGGGTGGAGGCCCTGCCGGAGCCGGAGGCCTCGGCCCTTCCTCAGTTGAGACCCCACCTGGCTGAAAGCTGGGGGAGAGCCAGAGGGACTTGGCAACCGCGGGTTCCTCCAGGAGGAGTGCAGCCCCCTCCCCAGGGCGCGGAGCACTCCATGCTCTGCTTCTCTCCTCAGGCTCAAGCACAAAACGAATATGGTCTGTTCTTGAAGAAAGAATTTAAGGCCCCAGGACCCAGATGTGGGTTGGTCTGAAAAGACAGGAGCAGACAGAAAAAACTGGATGACTGGAGCTGTGGTAACAACTGAGACCGAAGCAGTGGTTCCGGCGGCTAAAGACGAAGCAGAGGCAGAGATAAAGAAAAGATGAGCCTGTGTGTCTGTCTGCAAGACTACCTGCTGGAGAGGCTGGAGAAGGTGGGTATTGGAAGGCCCACCCAAGGTCCTTTTGGTTACCTGATTTACTAGTTTGAACACAGCCAGGATGACCACTTGGTGGCAATGGATCTCTTCAGGCTTGAGGGTTATTATAATTTGTTGTAATTTTTGTTATTTGTATATTGTCGTAGATTATGAAATTTGGTTACAGTGCTCCAACTTCCTTGCACAGGGACCATTGCAGAGGATTGGGGGCACATGGATTGAGAGGCAAGACTCCTGGAGGGGTGGAGTGTGGATAAAGTAAAGGTTCCTGTGACCAGGATTCTCACCTGGCCCTGGTTGGCTAGCTCACTACACAGGTGTGCACAATGCATTGTTATTGACTCTATATGAAGAGCCCTGCCCAGTGATCTGGGTGACACGGTGGCATGGCTGCAAGGCTGCAGGAGAGCAGAGCAGAGGCTGAAGTGGTGGCAGCGCTGAGGACAGAGACTGGGATGGCTCTGTGGGTAGAGAGGTCCAGAGGCAGAGACTGGCTTGCTGTGCTGAGTGAACGGGATTTTAGTGATTGACCTGCCACCGTGCAAATAAAGTTGGGTATAAACCCTTTTACCCCAAGAACATTTTAGTGTCATTTCTTTGGTCACATTGAATCCATAGTGAACTTGCCCTGGGCTGAAACCCATTGACAAGACAATTTCCTAGGTTGTTTTTTTTGAGGTTTAAGTGAATTAATATTTCCATATAGTAAACTGAGAGTCATTCCTGGCACCTACTGGGCACAGTTTAAGTATTTGCTGTTGTATTAATAATGTAGGTCAGGCATGTTGTTACATAGCAAACATGGAATGGCAGGAAAGGGGACTGGCAAGGGCTGACGGAGTGCACCTCCCCTGGGGACATGGGCAGTATACCATCTCTTATCAGTCCAATATTTAATTATTTCAAGAAGATGTGTGGGGTGAAATTCAGGGTTCAGTGAGAGTGAAATCCGGTGCATCTGGCCCAGTCAGGGCATTCTGGGCTGCAGGTAGGCTGGGGGACAGCCCTGAGAGGGTGGAAGTGAGACACTGTGGCTGGGGTGCAGACAGCAGGGGTGTGGAAGGCACATTGCTGAGAAGTCAATATGTCATCAGGCAGAAATTCTTCCTTAAGGATTCCTAACCTTTAATGGACTTCATAGTTGCATGGAGGAGCTGCATAAAAATGCAGTTTCCTGGAACCACTTCCAGAGATGCTGATTCATGTATCTGCAATGGAAGTCTTCAATTTATTATTTTTTTAAATTTTGCTATCATTAATGTACAATTATATGAACATTATGGTTACTAGACTCCCCCATTATCAAGTCCCCACCACATACTCCATTACAGTCACTGTCCATCAGTGTAGTAAGATGCTATAGAATCACTACTTATCTTCTCTGTGTTATACTGCCTTCCCCGTACCACACCCCACATTATGGGTGCTAATAGTAATGCCCATTTCCCCCCCTTATCCCTCTCTTCCCACCCATCCTCCCCAATCCCTTTCCCTTTGGTAACTGTTAGTCCATTCTTGGGTTCTGTGAGTCTGCTGCTGTTTTGTTCCTTCAGTTTCTTCTTTGTTCTTATACTCCACAGATGAGTGAAATCATCTGATACTTGTCTTTCTCCACCTGGCTTATTTCACTGAGCATAATACCCTCTAGCTCCATCCATGTTGTTGCAAATGGTAGAATTTGTTTTCTTCTTATGGTTGAATAATATTCCATTGTGTATATGTACCACATCTTCTTAATCCATTCATCTACTGATGGACACTTAGGTTGCTTCCATTTCTTGGCTATTGTAAACAGTGCTGCAATAAACATAGGGGTGCATATGTCTTTTTCAAAGTGGGATGCTGCATTCTTAGGGTAAATTCCGAGGAGTGGAATTCCTGGGTCAAATGGTATTTCTATTTTGAGTTTTTTGAGGAACCTCCATACTGCTTTCCACAATGGTTGCACCAATTTACATTCCCACCAGCAGTGTAGGAGGGTTCCCCTTTCTCCCCATCCTCACCAACATTTGTTGTTGTTTGTCTTTTGGACGTTGGCCATCCTTACTGGTGTGAGGTGATATCTCATTGTGGTTTTAATTTGCATTTCTCTGATGATTAGGGAAGTGAAGCATCTTTTCATGTGCCTGTTGGCCATCTGAATTTCTTCTTTGGAGAAGTGTCTGTTCAACTCCTCTGCCCATTTTTTAATTGGTTTATTTGCTTTTTGTTTGTTGAGGTGTGTGAGCTCTTTATATAATTTGGATGTCAACCCCTTATTGGATATGTCATTTATGAATATATTCTCCCATACTGTAGGATGTCTTTTGTTCTACTGATAGTGTTCTTTGCTTTACAGGAGCTTTTTAGTTTGATATAGTTCCACTTGTTCATTTTTGCTTTTGTTTCCCTTGCCCAGGGATATATGTTCATGAAGAAGTTGCTTATGTTTATGTCCCAGAGATTTTTGCCTATGTTTTCTTCTAAGAGTTTTATGGTTTCATGACTTACATTGAGGTCTTTGATCCATTTTGAGTTTGCTTTTGTGTATGTGGTTAGACAATAATCCAGGTTCATTCTCTTACATGTAGCTGTCCAGTTTTGCCAACACCAGCTGTTGAAGAGGCTGTCATTTCCCCAGTGTATATCCATGGCTCCTTTTTCATATATTAATTGACCATATATGCTTGGGTTTATATCTGGGCTCTCTAGTCTGTTCCATTGGTCTATGGGTCTGTTCTTGTGCCACTACCAAATTGTCTTGATTACTGTGGCTTTGTAGTAGCACTTGAAGTCAGGGATCATAATTCCCGCCACTTTATTCTTCCATCTCAGAATTGCTTTGGCTATTTGGGGTCTTTTGTGGTTCCATATGAATTTTAGAACTATTTGCTCTAGTTCATTGAAGAATGCTGTTGGTATTATGATAGGGATTGCATTGAATCTGTAGATTGCTTTAGGCAGGATGGCCATTTTGACAATATTAATTCTTCCTATCCGTAAGCACGGGATGTGTTTCCATTTATTGGTATATTCTTTAATTTCTCTCATGAGTGTCTTGTAGTTTTCAGAGTATAAGTCTTTGACTTCCTTGGTTAGGTTTATTCCTAGGTATTTTATTCTTTGGTTTACAATTGTGAATGGAATTGTTTTCCTGATTTCTCTTTCTGCTAGTTCACCATTAGTGTATAGGAATGCAACTGATTTCTGTGTATTAATTTTGTATCCCACAACTTTGCTGAATTCAGATATTAAATCTAGTAGTTTTGGAGTGGATTCTTTAGGTTTTTTTTTTTATATATCATTTGCAAACAGGGACAGTTTGACTCTTCCTTACCAATCTGGATGCCTTTTATTTCTTTGTGTTGTCTGATTGCTGTGGCTAGTACCTCAAGTACTATGTTGAATAAAAGTGGGAGAGTGGGCATCCTTGTTTTGTTCCCAATCTTAAAGGAAAAGCTTTTAGCTTCTTTTTGTTAAGTATAATGTTGGCTGTGGGTTTGTCATATATGGCTGTTATTATGTTGAGGTACTTGCCCTCTATACCCATTTTGTTGAGAGTTTTTATCATGAATGGATGTTGAATTTTGTCGAATGCGTTTTCAGCATCTCTGGAGATAATCATGTGGTTTTTGTCCTTCCTTTCATTGATGTGGTGGATGATATTGATGGATTTTCGAATGTTGTACCATCCTTGCATCCCTGTTATGAATCCCACTTGATCATGATGGATGATCTTTTTGATGTAGTTTTGAATTCAGTTTGCTAATATTTTGTTGAGTATTTTTGCATCTATGTTCCTCAGGGATATTGGTCTATAATTTTCTTTTTTTGTGGTGTCTTTGCCTGGTTTTGATATTAGAGTCATGTTGGCCTCAGAATGAGTTTGGGAGTATTCCCTCCTCTTCTACTTTTTGGAAAACTTTAAGGAGGATGGGTATTAGGTCTTCACTAAATGTTTGATAAAATTCAGCAGTTTAATCATCTGGTCCAGAGATTTTTTCTTAGGTCGTTTTTTTGTTAACAGTTCTATTTCCTTGCTGGTAATTGGTCTATTCAGATTTTCTGTTTCTTCCTGTGTCAGCCTTGGAAGGTTGTATTTTTCTATAAAGTTGTCCATTTCTTCTAGGTTATCCAGTTTGTTAACATATAATTTTTCATAGTATTCTCTCATAATTCTTTGTATTTCTGTGGTGTCGGTAGTGATTTTTCCTTTCTCATTTCTGATTCTGCTTATGTGTATAGACTCTCTTTTTTTCTTGATATGTTTGGCTAAGGGTTTATTTATTTTGTTTATTTTCTTGAAGAACCAGCTCCTGCTTTCATTGATTCCTTCTATTGTTTTATTCTTCTAAATTTTATTTATTTATGGTCTAAATTTTATTATGTCCTTCCTCCCACTGACTTTGGGACTCATTTGTTCTTCCTTTTCTAGTTTCATTAATTGTGAGTTTAGTCTGTTCATATGGGATTGTTCTTCTTTCCTTAGGTAGGCCTGTACTGCAATATACTTCCTTCTAGCATGGTCTTCGCTGCGTTCCACAGATTTTGCGGTGTTGAATTATTGTTGTCATTTGTCTCCATATATGGCTTGATCTCTGTTTTTATTTGGTCATTGATCCATTGATTATTTAGGAGCATGTTATTAAGCCTCTATGTATTTGTGGGTTTTTTCATTTTCTTTGTGTAATTTATGTCTAGTTTCATACCTTTGTGATGTGAGAAGCTGGTGCAGTTTCAATCTTTAATTTACTGAGGCTCTTTTTGTGGCCTAGTATGTGATCTATTCTTGAAAATGTTCCATGCGCACTTGAGAAGAATGTGTATCCTATTGCTTTTGGATGGAGTGTTCTGTAGATGTCCGTTAGGTCCATCTGTTCTAATATGTTGTTCAGTGCCTCTGTCTCTTTATTTATTTTCTGTCTGGTTGATCTGTCCTTTGGAGTGAGTGGTGTGTTGAACTCTCCTAAAATGAATGCATTGCATTCTATTTTCCCCTTTAATTCTGTTAGTATTTGTTTCACATATGTAGGTGATCCTTTGTTGGGTGCATAGATGTTTATAATAGTTATATCCTCTTGTTGGACTGACCCTTTTATCATTATGTAATGTCCTTCTTTGTCTCTTGTGACTTTGTTATGAAGTCTATTTTGCCTGATACAAGTACTGCAACTCCTGCTTTTTTCTCCCTATTAGTTGCATGAAATATCTTTTTCTATCCCTTTACTTTCAGTTTGTGTATGTCTTTGGGTTTGAAGTGAGTTTCTTGTTGGCAGCATATAGATGGGTTTTGTTTTTTTATCCATTTAGTGACTCTATGTCTTAATTGGTGCATTCAAACTATTTACATTGAGGGTGATTATTGATAGGTATGTACTTATTGTCATTGCAGGCTTTAGATTCCTGATTACCAAAGGTTCAAAGGTAATGCCCTTACTATTTAACAGTCTAATTTAACTGACTTCATATGCTATTACAAACACAACCTGAAGGTTCTTTTTCTTTCTTCCTTTTTCCTCCTTGTCCATTTTTTATATGTTAGGTATCATATTCTGTAATCTTTGTCTGTCCCTTGATTGACTTTGGGGGTAGTTGATTTGATTTTGTATCTGCTTAGTAATTAATTGTTCTACTTTGCTGTGGTTTTATTTTCCCTGGTGACATCTATTTAGCCTTAGGAATACTTGCATCTACAGTAGTCCCTCCAAAATATACTGTAGAGGTGGTCTGTGGGAGGTAAATTCTCTCAGCTTTTGCTTATCTAAATATTGTTTAATCCCTCCTTCAAATTTAAATGATAACCTTTCCGGGTAGAGTACTCTTGGTTTGAGGCCCTTCTGCTTCATTGCATTAAATAAATTCATGCCATTCCCTTCTGTCCTGTAAGGTTTATGTTGAGAAATATGATGATAGCCTGATGGGTTTTCCTTTGTATGTGATCTTTTTTCTCTCTCTAGCTGCTTTTAAAAGTCTCTCTTTATCCTTGATCTTTGCCATTTTAATTATTATATGTCTTGATACTGTCTTCCTTGGGTGCCTTGTGTTGAGAGATCTGTGCATCTCGTTGGCTTGAGAGACTATCTCCTTCCCCAGACTGGGGAAGTTTTCAGCAATTACCTTCTCAGTAACACTTTCTATCCCTTTTTCTCTCTCTTCTTCTTCTGGTATGCTATAATGCGATTATTGTTCTGTTTCAATTGGGCACACATTTCTCTCAATATTCTTTCATTCCCAGAGAATCATTTTTTCTTTCTGTGCCTCATCTTCTTTGTATTCCTATTTTCTAATTTCTATTCCATTTACCGTCTCTTCTACTACATGCAATCTGCTTTTAAATCCCTCCATTGTATGTTTCATTTCACATGTGGAATTTCTTAATGATTGAATGTCAGTCTTAAATTCATCCTTGAGTTCTTGAATATTTTTCTGTACCTCCATGAGCATGTTTGTGATTTTTTTTTAAACTCTCTTTCAGGAAGATTGGTGAGTTCAGTTTCATTTGGCCCTCTTTCTGGGGTTTGGGAGATTTTGGTCTGAACCAGATTCCTTTGATGTTTCATAATTCTATGTGGTGCCCTCTAGTACCCAGAAGCTCTAGTCTCTGGAGGTGCTCAGTCTCTAGAGTGAGGTTGGGGGTCGTAGGCGTGTGGCTCTGGTGCCTGGGGGGAGGAAAGAGCTGTTCCCTGATTCCCGGCTGCAGTGCCTGTCTCCAGTGCCAGAACCAGTGGGCCGAGCACACACGTTTAAGCGTCTGTGCTTGGTGTCTCTAGCTGTTGTAGGCCCGGCCTCCCTCTGGCTGGCCAGGCACCAGCCCTGTAACTTCCAGTTTGCAAACAGGTGCCGGCAGGCCAGGAGGAAAGCGCAGCAGGCTGTGTGTCACAGTGGGATGCCTCGGAGCTGAGTAAGCAGCCAGGTGGATAGAGTGCCTGAAGCTCCTCAAAGTTCCCAACCTGCTGGGCAGAGTGCGCCCAGACAACCTTGTCTACCTATCCCTTCTCCCCCATAGCAAGCTCCATTCAAACCCTGCCCCTTCAGCAGCTCTCTCACTGCTAGTAAGCCTCTCAGACCTCCTGCCTTTCCTTTGTCCCAGAGTGGCTGGATGTGGATCCCTGTCCTCCACAAATGGCCAGAATCTCAGTCTCTCAAGCACTCCACCTGTCCCAGCTCCTGAACCCCACCAACCTCCAGGGCATCACACAATGTAGGTTTGTGCTCCAAAGTAGACCTCCAGACCTGGGTGTTCAGCAGTCTTAGGCTTCTACCCACTCCCCACTCCATTTCTCTTCCTCCTGCCTTTTAGCTGGGGTAGGGGAAGGACCTGGGTCTCACCAGATCAAGGCTTTCATATGTTACCCTGTTTCATGAGGTCTGCTCTGTTCGTGAGGTCTGTATGCAGTCTTGTACAGCCTTCTTTCCTGTTGCTGTTTTAGGGCTAGTTGTATTCACTATATTTTCACACTATATGTGGTTTTGGGAGGAATTCTCTGTCTCACCTCTCACACTGCCATCTTGAATCTCCTCTTCTATTTTAACAAGAATCTTGGGGTGGTTGTCATAATGGATTCATAGAAGATAGTGTTGAAGATGACTGCACAACTAGGCCGTGTTAAAGATACGTCTTTGTTTTAATCTCGAAAGAATTAGGCAACCACTCAAGAATTTCTTTGGTATGACTACATAAGTCAGTGTTACAGTTAACATAAGTCAGATTCACATTTTTAGGTTCTATGGGTTTTAGCAAAGTATGCAGTTACCTAACCATCAGCCTATCACAATCAAGATATAGAACATTTCTATCACCCCAAAGGTTCTCTAGTGCCCTTTTTATAGTCAGGCCCTTCTTCCTCTCCTGGCCCCTGGCAACCACTGATCTGTTTTTCTCTGTAGGGTTTGCCCTTTCTGAGTGCCATATAATGGAATCATACAGTATTATGGCCTTCTGTTGTGGCCTGTTTTGCTTAGCATAATGCTTTTGCGATCAATGCATATTACTGCATGTATGAGTAGTTTATTCCTTTTTATTTATGAATAATATTGAATTGAATGTGTATACCACAGTTTATCCATTCAACAGCTGATGGACATTCAATTTATTTCCAGTTTTTTGAGACTGAAAATATCTGATATAAACATTCTGTTACAGATATTTGTGTATACATGTTTTTATTTCTCTTGAGTGAATACCTAATAGAGGAACTGTTGTATCATACACAAAGTTCATGTTTAATTTTTAAGAAGTTGCCAAAATGTCTTAATAATAGGTGGTACCACTTTACATTCCCACCAGCAGTGAGTGAGAGATGCTGTTGGTCTGTATCTTTATCAGCACTTGGTATTTTCACTTTAGAAATTTTTTTCTTAGCCATTTATTGTGGTTTGGACTTGCAATTCCCAAATCATGTTGAGCAGTTTTTCAAGTCTTATTTACCATGCATTAATAGCTCTTCTCTGATGAACTGTCTGTTCAAAAATTCTGACCATTTAAAAATTTTTATTGTTTTATTCTTACTGAATTTTGAGAATTCTTATGTGTTCTAAGTTCAAGTTCTTTATCAGTGATGTGTTTTGCATATATTTTCTCCTAGTCTGTGACTTGTCTTTTAATTTTCTTAATAGTACTTTCCAAAGAGCAGAAATTTTAAGTTATATAAATTCCAGTTTATCATTTTTTCTTCTATAGTTTTTTCTTATAGTATTTTATATAAAAAATCTTTGCTTACCCCAAGGTCATGTAGATTTTCTCTTAGAAGTTTTATGGTTTTAGGTTTTCAGTGTAGGTCAATTATCCATTTACATTTAACATCTCTGAGTTAGCCTCAAAATGTGATATGGGTCAAGATTCTTACCATTGAAATTTTATTTTACAAAACCAGTGTCCCACATGCTTGGGTCTGTTTTATGAATTCTATTCTATTCCATTAATCTATATGTCCATATTTTCACCCATACCATACTGCAAGGGTTGGCAAACTGTATGGTCTGTTGGCCAAATCTGTGCTTCCACCTATTTTTATAAATAATGTTTTATTAGAACACAGTCACACCCATTTATTTATATATCATCTATGGCTGCTTTTGCTCTATGGTAGTTGTGACAGAGACTGTATGGCCTGTAAAACCTAAAATATTTCTATCTGTTCTTTAACAGAAAATGTTTGTGAACACCTGCTCATAATGTTTTACTTACTCTTAATTTTATAATAATTCTGAAAATTTAGTAGTGTGAGTTGTCCAACTTTGTTCTTTTTCTAAGTTTTTGACTTTTCTAGTTTCTTTGCTTTTTCATATAACTGTTATAAACAATTTGCCAATTCTTAACAAAGAACTTGGTGGGATTTTGATTAGGATTGCATCAAATCTTTAGATCAATTTGGGGATAATTAAAAATATATCTTCCAAATTGATTCTGCAAGGCCAGCATTGTCCTGATACCAAACCCCAAAGACACTACAAAAAATAAAAATAAAAAAATAAAGAAAATTACAGAATATCCTTGATGAATATAAATGCAAAAATCCTCAACAAGATATTAGCAAACTGAATTAAAAAATGCATTAAAAGTATAATTTGCCATGACCAAGTGGGATTTATTCCAGGGATGCAGGGATTGTGCAATACCCATAAATCAGTGTGGTACACCACTTTAACAGAAGGAAGGAAAGAACCATATGATCATCTCAACAGATTCAGAAAAAGCTTTTGACAAAATTCAACATCCATTCATGCTAAAAAAATCTCAACAAAATGAATATAACAGACCTTAACATAATAAAGGCCATATATGGCAAACTCACAGCTAACATCGTACTCAGTGGCAAAAAGCTGAAAGCTTTTATTCTAAGGTCAGGCAAGACAAAGATGCTCATTCTCAGCATTTTTATTTAACATAGTACTGGAAGTCCTAGCCATGGCAATCAGATAAGAACAATAAATAAAAGGCATCCAGACTGGTAAGAAGAAGTAAAACTGTCACTATTTGCAGATGACATGACACTATAGAAAATCCTAAATAATATACCATAAAAACTATTATAACTAATAAATAAATTCAGTAACGTTATAGGATAAAAAATCAATGTATAGAAATATGTTGCATTTTTGCATTCTAATAATGAACTTGCAGAAAGAGAAATAAGAAAGCAATCCCATTTACAATTGCATAAAAAAGAATAAAATACCTTGGAATAAATTTAACCAAGGTAAAAAACCTATTCTTTGAAAACTGTAAGACATTAATGAAAATAACTAAAGAAGACACACATGAATGGAGGGATATTTTATGCTCATAGATTGGAATATTAATATTGTTAATATGTCCATACTACCCAAGGCAATCTAAAGATTCAGTGCAATCACTGTTAAAACACCAAAGGCATTTTTCACAGAACCAGAGCAAATAATCCTAAGATTTATATGGAACCATAAAAGACCCCAAATAGCCAAAGCAATCTTGAGAAAGAAGAATAAAGCTGGAGATACCATGTGCCCTGATTTCTAACTACACTGCAAAGCTATAGTAAACAAAATAATGTGGTACTGGCACTAAAATAGACACATAGATCAATGGGACAGAATAGAGAGCCCAGAAATAGGCTCAAGCTTATTTTATCAATTAATATATAACAAAGGAGGCAAGAATATACAATGGGGAAAAGATAGTCTCTTCAATAAATGGTGCTGGGGAAACTGGACAGTTATATGCAAACAAAACTGGACCACTGCCTTACACCATATACAAAAATAAAATCAAAATAGATTGAAGATCTAAATATAAACATGAAAACATAAAGCTCCAAAAGAAAATTAGGCAGTAAACTCTTGAACATTGGCATTAGCAATTTTTTTCTGGATATGTCTCCCCAGGCAAGGGAAATGAAAACAAAAATAAAGAAGTGGGACTATATCAAACTAACAAACTTCTGGAAAACATCAACAAAAAGAAAAGACAACTTACTAAATGGGAGAATATATTTACAAATGATATATCTAATAAGGGACTAATATCCAAAATATATAAAGAACTCATATAACTCAACATCTAAAAAACAAATCATCCAAGTAGAAAATGGACAAAGGGCCTGAACAGATGTCCATCAGACACATGAAAAGATGCTCAGCATCACTAATCATCAGGGAAATGCAAATCAAAACCACAGTGAGATATCACCTCACACCAGTCAGAATGGCTAGTATCAAAAGATAAGAAATACCAAGTATTGGCGAGGACGTGGAGAAAAGAGCACCTTTCTGCACTGCTGGTGGGAATGTAAATTTGTACAGCCACTATGGAAAACAGTACAGAGGTTCCTCAAAGAATTGAAGATAGAAATACCATATAGCCCAATAATTCCACTTCTGGGTATCTACCCAAAGAAAACAAAACAACTAATTTGAAAAGATCTATGCACCCCATGTCTATTGCAGCATTATTTACAACAGCCAAGATATGGAAGCAACCTAACTGTCCATTAAAAGATGAATGGATAAAGAAGTTGTGTTATATATACACAATGCAATATTACTTATCCATAAAAAAGTGAAATCTTGCCATTTGTGACAATATGGGTGGAACTAGAGAGTATTACACTAATTGAAATAAGTCAAAGACAAATACCATATAATATCATTTATATGTGGACTAAAAAAAAACCCAAATGAACAAATAGACAAAACAGAAATAGACTAATAAATACAAAGAACAAACTGGTGGTTGCCACAGCAGAGGGGGGAAGGGAAACAGTTGAAACAGGTGAAGGGTATAAAAGGGTACAAACTTACAATTATAAAATAAAAAGTCCTGGGGATAAAGAATACAGCATAGGGAATATAGTCAATAATTTAAAAAATATTAAATCTTCTGATATTAAACATAGTATATCTTTATATTTTGTCTCTTTTTATTTTTCTCATTAGTATTTTGGTGTTCAGGATACAAATCTAATGCTTATTATGTTAGATTTATCCCTAAGTTTTTCATGTTTTTGGATGTTATTGTAAATGGTGCATTTAAAAAAAATTCAGTTTCCAATTGTTTGTTGCTACTGTATAGAAATACAACTGAGTTTTGCACACTGACCTTGTTTCCTGTGGTCTTGCTAAACATACCTATTAATTCTGGTAGGTTTTCTGTAGATTCTTTGTGATTTTTTACTCAATCATGATATCTGTAAATAATTATGGTTTTTTTTCTTTCCAATCTGTATGCTTTTTCTTACTGTTTTATTATTATTCTGTCTAAAACTTCCATTACCATGTTGAACAGGAGTGGTAAAAGTGTAAATCTTTGCCTTGTGCCTGATTTAGGGGAAAACTGAAGTATTGTGAACAAAGAGATGATATAATCTGATTTTAATTTTGTATAGCAACATCCAGGCTCATATGGGTAGTTCCTACCTGCTTTGAAGGGATGGAACTGTATATATATATAATTAGCTATCATCACAATAATGTTGCATAATGAATAACCACAATACCTCAGTGGCATACACATCCTTAGACATTTTTTCTTTGCTCTGTATCTGTGGGTAAGCTGTAGCTCAGTTGCTCTAGGCTGGGCTTCACTCCAGGCTTTGGGTTGTGTTATTGATTTCACATGTTTCTCATCTTCCTTGGACCCTGTCTACCAAGGGCAGGTTTTTTTACTTGTGAAAGGCAGGAATACAAGAGAGGAAGTCCAGCTGTGAAGTATGTTTCAAACATGTGCTAATATTATGTCTGTTAATATTGCATTGGCCAAAACAGGTCGCATGGTCAAGCCCATGGTCTAGTGGAGGAAAGTACACTATTTCCACCATGAGGCTTTGGTGAGGAGGTGGTTGAATGGTACGACTCCAGTGTAGGAAAGAATTGGGGCCAGTGATTCGATCATCACATCTTTTAAATGAAGAAACATTTACATTGAACATTAAACATCAAACTGCATATGGTAGGCAAGTTAGGAGTGCTTCAAGGGCTGGGAGAATGTCTGACTTGCCTCCAGGATGCATTTGACCAGCACAATACCATCTCACTGTAAGTGCTCAACACATTTGTGTTGAATGAATGACTGAAACTTAGTAGTGGTTCATAAATTCTCTTATTTCCTGTTGCTAGTCAAGAGATTTCTGGTCCAATAGAAACTTTACTTTGTCTTATCTGTGTTTATACATCAGCTCAACAGTCTCCTGAAAACTACTTTTCAATGACAGTAAAAAGGATGGGAAATTTGTGTCTGAGGAAAAGGCTGTCCTCATTGGAAAATGCTATGGGAAGAACCTAGAGTGAAAAATAAGGACAGCTGGGTTTGTGTTCTATTCACTAGCTATGTTATGGCAGTCAGCTTATATAATTTCCCTGAGTCTCTGTTTCCCTATCTTAACATGTTAAAATTCTTTACCTATTCTTTTCCCCAATCACCTAACAGGATTTTTGTGATGCTGTATATGAAGTATATGAAACTTAGCTATATGACATATATGAAATGATAATATATATGAAATCATAAAGGGCTATAAACAGGGGAATTGCTCTTCTGACGATGACAGGGTATAGGTTATTCTGATGATATAGGTTCTGTTGGTGTGGAGACATCCTCAGCTCTGAGAAAGGCAGCATTCTCTGGGTTGATGGGCCAAGAGAGGAGCCTGGTGGCTTTCAATATCCTTTTTCCAAAATCATAGTCTTATATTTTACCACCCCTTGCTAAACACCCTCTGTGGTTTCCCTTTCTCCTCAGGGTAACTAACTCCCACCTTGCTTTCTATCCTCACTTCACCTCTCCTTACTCGTGTTCTCACCCTCTGGGCTTCAGCCACAGGAGCTTCTTTCCTTAAATGTGCCAAATGCTCTCTCTCTCTTATCCCTCGGGTTGTGCATATGAGGCTACTTCTGCCTAAAATGTGCATTCACCCACCCTCCAACCCCACCAAACGTTTCTATATCCCCACTTACCTTTCAGACCTCAGCTTCACCAGCTAATCTTCCCTGTTTCCCATATCTAAGTCAGTTGCCCTTTTACGAGTTCCTATACATCCTGTGCAAACACATTCTATTTAATACCACCCTCATGTAGTACTGTTAAATGCTGTTTGTCTCTGAAATATATTCCAAAGCCATATATAAATTATAAAATATTTCAGTATGAAAACTCCATTACACTACTTTGTGTGTGTGTGTGTGTTTCCTCTTCAACATATCCTGCATGCTAATGTCTCTCAGTCAATGAGAGCTGGGGGCTGGGAAGACTGTCCCATACACACTTGACCAATGCATGTCAGGGAACACCTCGGGAATATTATCCTCCAGTGAGAACCTACAGAATGATCCTGAGGTGAGAGTGTTTGATAATATATGCTGTTTCCTCTGCAATAGCTTTCTTCCTATCATGTATAATTTGTGTCCTGGAGAACAGTTCTGACTCCAGAAACTGAGGACAAATATGCAGGTTATGATGCTGGGAACCTGAGGAAGAGTATCGCATGCACTTTTGACAATGGCTGGAGTTCATGATAGGGCAAAAACAGAGGGCAAAGAACAGAGACATATGGGAAGGTCGGAAAGCCTGTGACATTATGACATTGTTGTGAAAGCTTGGGAGGATTGTCTACCAACAGCTTGAGACCAGCCACTAGAAGAAAGTAGGAATGGGTAACAAGTCATAATGAGGGGATTTGAAGACAGCTTGCAAAGTACAATGACATGTCACAGGTGGACATGAAATGAACTATGGTAGGAGGACTCAATATTGTGTGGTTGTAGTTGCCACTCTCATTCCAGAATATGTTCCCCCATGATAAATGAAAGAAAGTGTGTGTCAGTAATGGCACCAGTTGCACTGCATATGATTGATCCTTTGTTTACTCTTCTCTCTCCCTCTCCCCACTGGATTGTAAGCTCTGTGTTCACTTGTCTGTTTTAGTCACTACTATAGTGAATGTTGTGGTCTACCACCCATTTCCCCTTCAGGAATGAGGGATTCATTCCCTGGCTGCCAACTGTGTTGTCTTCTGATGGCTCACAGCTGAGTTCTTCCCTGGGCATTGCCCTGGCTAAAGGGAATTGCCTTGTCCAAGATTATGCCCTCTTGCTGTGCCCAGCCAGTGTTCGATGAGTCGTAGATTGTAGCATGTGTAGGGTACACAAAGGCTTGTCCCCTCTGTTTCAATTTGGGACAATTCTGAAGGACCCATCAGTCCCAGAGCTCCCAAGTGATTGGCTGAGTTCATTCTGCAACTAATTCATCATTCAAATTCTCTCTCTGTCTAATCTAGCTTCTCCTACTCCCTCTTGGGGCTTCTCCTGAGAATACTCTCTTTTCTCTTCCCAGGATAAGCTTCCTGCATGCAGTTCTCCACCTCGGAATCTATTTCCCAGGAAATCAAAGACGTCTTCCAGTGCTTGACCCTTTTCCAGTCCCTCAGGGTCAGTAGGTAGGTCCTTCGTTTTACAGACAATAAAATGGAGGGTCAGCTTTCTTCAGTGACTTGCCCAAGGCCACCCAGATACTACATGCTGAGCTGGGAAAACACCTATTCAAAGTGTTGATGGTTTAAATAAGAATGTATAAAAGTAACCATGAAGAGTAGGTTCTCATTAAATGCTGATTGTCTTTTTCTAAAGGATTAGGACTAACCGTGAAGAGTCAGAAGAGAAGGGAATGAGTTTACAGAGAAGCATGTATGGCTTGCACTACCCTGTGATGAAATATAGCAGGGGGCCAGTTTATAAACTCTTGCCTGGCTTAAAGATAAGCCTCTTCATCCCTGCCTACTTGGTCTAGCTCCCTTTCAGTAGCCTGACTTCATAGAAATAACTCTTCTTTGCAATCATATTTCATGTAAGGAGGCATTAGTCTAGAAATTAACTACTTCCTGGAGACTCCTTTCCATGTACTAGAATACTTTTTTTGTTAGGAAACATTTTGACCACAAACTGAGCTGATTATCAATATGATCATGCTGTAACCACATTTGAGGAAACTACGCATCAAATCAGCTCTGACTGTCCGCCTACTCACAGGGAAGAGACTCAAACCTGTCAAATAAAAATATAGCAACAGGTGGCCTCATTCACAAAAACAGGTGCCCCTTCTACCACACAGCTATTTCTGTGAATAGAGTGGATGAGGTGGGTGAAGAGGTATCTACTTAATACACACAGAGAATGTCTGCAAAATGATAGGAAGTGACTAGTCATTGTCCTCCTCAGAGATTTTTGGTATAGGTGGTTTATAAGGGTTTTTTGTTTTTTGCCATTTTGGATATAAGGATGAAAAAAGATATTAGACTGACAGGAATTAAAGGCAAAACCTTATTATTCACTCAGTCTTAACCTTTTGAATCCAAGAGATCTGAGTTTGGATACCAGCGTGCTCTGTGGTCCTGGCGAATCTTTTGAATTAGTCAGATTAGTCTAGGTTTTGCAATAGTAACAAACTCCTCAAATTAGTTCAGGCTTGGCTATGCTGTGGTTACAAACAAGCCTCTCAAATATTGGCTTAACAGTCACTCACTAAAGGTCCTCTGCTAGTCCAAGGCCTCTTCATGTCAGTTCTCTTCCAAGGGGTCTGGGTGTTTCCATCTTGGGCTTCCTCTTCTCAACATATGGCTACTCTAGTCACTGCACCAGGGCAGGAGAGAGCAAGAAGCACCTATACCTGCTTTGAACCCGAAGGATTAATTTTTTTCTGCTCACAACCCATTGGCTAGAGCTAATCACATGGACTTATTTACTGTAAAGAGGCTGGTAAATGTTAGGGAACACAGAGGTACTGAGGAAGCAATGAACATCTCTGCTCAAACTGGGTAACTTCTATATTTTCAAACTAGTTAACCTACTAATTAAATCATGCATGCATTAAAGAAATAGCACATGCCTTTTAAGTTTTAGCCATTGTGCTAAGCTGTGGGCAAGTAGTAGTGAGCAGGATGCACACATATTCTGCCTTTACAGAACTTCTGTTTCGTGGGGAAGTCAGATGCGCAAGTACTCAATGACAGTAACATGCTGTGAGGGCTACAGCAGAGGAAATCAAGGGGACAGTGGCGTTCATCACTCCAAGTACCAGATTTGGTTTAAGGACAGCTTCTTCTGGAGGAAATGTTACCTTAGCTGAAGTCTGAAGGATGACTCGATGTCAACTGGGAGGGGGGATCATTCAGACTGCTACTGTGCAGGCCTGAGAATTGGGAGAATATCTTCCCAGGGTGCTGAGAAATTTCCTTGAAAGAATATATGTTTAGAGTATCTTGCAAACTCCTAGGTACCTTACATGTTGGGAGGGGTTCCTAATTCAGTTCTCAGTGTAGAAACTTGAGTATGATGCCTACTATCAGACAGAATCAACTTTATGGACGTAGAAGAAATGACAGTCAGGAGTTGAACCCAGGCGTTCAGACTCACGAGCCCAAGTTCTTAACCACAAAGTAACACTATTTGCTTAGAAAGCAAGTTGGAATGCAAGTGTAAAACACATTATTTAATATAGGATAACCACTAATTTGATCCAATGAATACTTTTATAGAAGAGTAAATTATATACAACTTCTGATCATTTTCAGTGCAGATTGTTATGTTCCAATTAGCTGTGAACTAGGTTGGAAGCAGTGGGCGGGAGCCCCGCAGTTAGATCTGCAAGACCGAACTGCACAGCTGGTCTGTTTGTCCATAGCCAGACCAGGGACAGGGGAATATTTTCTCTAGACTTAGTGGATCAGGTCTCCTAGATCCAGAAATCATGCGTTTCTCTCAGATCCAGTCAAGCACCTGTCAGTTCGTAAGTGAGACAAGCATCCGCTCCCTCTCCTACCCCCCACTCACTCAAGATGCACAGGGAAGTAGTAGCCAAGGGGTGAAGGAGGCAGGAAGTGGGAAGGCATGGACAAAGAAAAGTCTGCGTGTCAAGGAGAAATTGGTTCTCTGCAAAACTCTGGGCCTGTCAGTTTTCCATGCATCCCAACTCATTTTTTCTCCATGGTTATGCAGGGACTAAAATATTCATTCCATGAAGAAATTGTTAAACTTTGTGCTTTGAGATAATGGATGCATTTCATCAACTTACCAAATTGAGAGAATGACTAGACAGAAGTCTGCCATCAGGCAGTCTCAGCTGAGAATTCTTTCTTAACAGCAATGTGAAGATCCTCTTTGGAGATGCTGGTAAACTGCCCAGTAATCGGGAGACATTGGAGAAATCACACTTGCAGAACCAGACAGGGAACAAAGGGCTTTCGTGGCCAGGAAACGCACTCTTGAGGGACTTGTTGGTCCCAGGCTCTGCCTCTGATTGGAAATGCAATCACTTGTCTGTGTTTAGCTGTGTCCGGTAAGGGGCCATTGGCGACAATGCTCCACTAACTAGAAATCTCTGCTGCAATCAAATTAAACACGGCCACAGCTTCCTTGTGATTCATGCCGGTTATTCCAGAGACATTTTATTGCAGAAAGGCTTTTTAAACATTAATTACGCTGCACATAATATGACCCAGATAAAATATGGGCGTATTATGACTTGTTTGTGGCTTTGAGGTATGCTGTGTAAGCCCTGGCAAGGGCTCATAGGAGTAAGGTGGGTCAGACCTTTTGTTTTGGATTTTCATTTCTGGGACATTCTGGGTCTGCACTCCAAGGATGGATGCAAAAAGGTCTGTTTTTTTTATTGCTCACCCTGAATTAGCCTTGTCCTTCTCCTGCTCTCCCAAGTCTCTGGAGGGACCATCAAGGCTGAGACTGACTTGGGATCTCACTTTTAATGACTTTGTCCCCATGCCAGGCATAGCCATCCTCGGTCTCCTGTAATGTTGATGTCAGTGTGCTCTGATTGGCTGGTGCCTGTGCTTTATCACTTGTTAAGTATTATTAATACCACTTCTGGAGGTAGGCACAGTCCTCATTTTTCACCTACAGAAACTGAAGCTCTGAAAACCTATGTGCCTTGGCCAATATCTTACTGTTAAAGCAGAAGAGCTGGATTCCAGTCTGTTTCTGTTTGTCTCTATGATCTTTCCTCAGTGGTTTAAAAACCTTTATCTAAAGCAGTGGAAACCTTTCTTTGGAAGCAATCTTATGAGGAAATTCAAAGAGATAAAATGAATGCAGATAGAGCAGTCCCAAATGGAGTAAAGACGTATAAAGACGACTGTCCTGTACTACACCATAGCCTACGGGGCCTGAGACAGAGGGATCCATCTCCTGCTGGTTCTTCTTTTGTGGAGCCCATCCTCTGTCCCAGTATTCTCCTAAGTGCTGGGGAAATGACTGTGGCCCAAATTGACAGTCAACCTTGCCCTTCAGGAGCTTGCCTTCTCCCTGAGCAAATGGAGACCAAAATTCAAAAAATGAGTGAGAGAAGGATATTCACACTACATGACGTAAGTGCTGTGACCTTAAGCGTAGAAGGACTGGGAGACATTGGCCAATTTCCAACAGGCTGACCAGAAAAGACCTCACTGGGAAGGTGACATTTGAATGAAGAGGGTAGGCTGTGCAGCTGTCTGGGGAGGACAGTTCTTGGCCATGGGAAGAGCAAGTAGGGTGGCTGGTGCAATGGAGAATACACCTGAGTGTTTGAGGAAGGAGGCCAGGGAACCAGGGGGCTGAATCTCAGTGGGCTGGAGAGCACAGTGGGAGGACAAGCCAGTGAGGTAGCAGGGGCAGGTCTGAAAGACCCTGGGGCCATTAAGTCCTGAATGACGTGCAAAGTCACTCACATCTTCATACTGTGAATCCACGGCGTCTTTCTGATATTTCTGTGGAGAACAGGCTGAACTTGGGGTAGAAAGAGTCCTGGTAAAAATCAAGTTTGCTTTGAGAATGGTGTTTTGAGGGCAGCTGGTCCCTGTGACTCTGGGGGGAAAATCCCTGAGAAAAATATATTTGAAACCAAAATCAGTCAAAGGGAGAAATAAAGTGGGAGAAATCCATTTATTGCTGACACGTAGTCATCCACTTCTACTTGCCTGTGTCTCTCCCTGACCAGCTACAAAAGAAAAGGGGCCCCACTCAACCTCTCCAGTCCAGATATGCCCTCACTGGCCCTTGAATTACCTGTTGATATGGAGGTGGACTGCTCCTCTCCACCCCTTGGAAACGCCTACTGATATGGAGATGCATTAAGGCCAGGCGAGAGATTCTGGAAATATTGCAATTTTACCCATAGCCCCCTATATGGACTCTTTCTTTTTCAGTATCCCCATCATCTTTGGAGTCCACTTCAATTTGAAGTTGGATGTGAGGTTGAAGGGAAAAAGGAGAGCACCTGTGTGTGTGCTTGTGTGTGCCCACTCATGAATGTGTGAGAGTGCGAGTATGTGTGTGTGTGTGTGAATGGGTGTGGGAAGATGAGAGTGTAAACTCACTGCGCAGGATTACCTGGACCAGAAGATCACATGGCAGGGACACTGTGGCAATGTGCTCTAAGCCAATAGTGTGAAGACCAGCAGAGGGGTTGTGAGACACAGGAAATGGTGCGGCAGGTCAGCCCAAGCTCTGGTTGCTGTTCACTGTCCAGGCATCCTCCACCTGACAGCATTCACTTCAAGGTCAATTCAAGGCTACCCAGGTCATTCTCTCCTGGCCTCCGTTAGAGATGGCTCTGTCCTATGGTGAGCTACCTGTTCCTTACTTGTTGCCTGTGTGACACGGTGGATGTTTTGAGGTTTCAACCATGTCTCATTCATTTTGTTAAATCCAAGGACCAGTTAATGCTTGAAATTTGGAAGGAGCTCAATATTTACAAGAAGAATGGAGGTCTTTCTTCTCTTTATGCATGTTCTCATCAAAAGCATGTCTTCCATTGCCCAAAGCTTGAGTTCACCCACCAAATAGATTTTTCTTTAAAACTTTCTTAATGATCCATCCCTAGCCAGTTCGTCACATCAATTTGCCTGGTCAGTCTGATTGAATTATAAATTCATATGTAGAAAGAGACTGATTTGTAGTCCAGTAGTCAGGCTTTTTGAAAAAAGCAACATTGGATCTGAGATGAGTGGCAATGAATAAGCAAAGGGTCATTGCTTAGGCCTGGCCTGAGTCATAGATGGGAGTGTCTGATCAGTGGAGAGACTGCTGAATGCTTAGACTGAATAAAAACTGTGGGAGAGCTGAAGCAATGTCCCTCAAGAGAAAATACAAAGAAAGGCATTTACTTACTGTAGTTCTGGAGAGGAACTATGATGAGCTGGGGGAGTCAGGGTGATAGAACAACCTGGCAGCAGGTGGTACCCTGGCCATCTTGGGCTGTAACTCTGGAAGATTCTCACTGGCCCTCTGAAGTGGCGTTTTGGGCTCCTATGGGGATCATTCGGGCTGCGGATTTCTGCAGTGCCCGTGTGCTGCCCTGGGAGCTGTTTGGAAGAAGGATGCTTTATGCACATGACACAACACAGAGGATGGTCCCCCTGCGACTCACAATGGAATCTGAAGCGCTGGAGGAGTTGGATTAATAAGATTCCAGGCTGAAGAGAAATTGGGTCACATGCTCTCCCAGAAGTGGGAAATCGAGCTTGTCTGGCTTGAGCACAAAGCATGTGTGGAGAAGGGTGGGGTAGTCCTTGCCCTAGAAGAAAACAAGGCAGGGTGGATGTTCCATGCAGGAGGTGGTTGTCATGCCTGCAGGTCAGGAGCTCGCCTGGGGTAGGTGGGAGCATAGTGATGTGGGAGAGGTGGGGGTTGGAGTCATGAGACTCGCGTTCCAGTTCTAGAGCTGCCACTTGCTTGATACCTATTATGGGCTGAAAATTCTTATGTCGAAGAGCCCCAGAACCTCAGAATGTGACTGTATTTGGAGATGGGTCCTTGTAAAGAGGTAATTAAGGTGAAGTGAGGTCCCATGGATGGGCCCTCCTCCAATCTGACTGGTGTTCTTATAAGAAGAGGAGACTGGACATGGGCAGGGATGGAGGGAAGATCATGTGAAGACAGAGCAGGAAGAGAGCTGTCTACAAGCCCAGGAGACAGGCCTGGAACAGATCCTTTCCTCCCCACCCTCAGAAGGGGCCAAACCTGCCAATACCTTGATCTTGAACTTCTAGCCTCCAAAATTGCGAGAAAATAAGTTTCTGTTGTTTAAGACCTCTGGTCTCTGGTACTTTGTTAGGGTGGCCATAGCAAACTAACCTGCTACTTAAACGACCTTGGACAGGCCAATTTTACTTCTCTGGGCCTCAGCTTCTCCAACTGTAAAATGAATACAGTATTACAGAGTTCTGGAGAGGGTCAAGATAGCATATGTGAATGTTCTCTGTGAATGATAAGAGTTGAATGACTGATTGCTATGATTTATAGTTTCCCTCAGGATTGCACTATCCATCGTTCATTCCACAAATGTAAATGTGTGCCTATCATGTGCCTGATGATGTTTTGGGGCTGTAGCTGCAGAAAATAAAGACAAAAATATCTCTGCCTTTGTGGAACTTCACATTCCAGTGGATGCTGAGGGGTGTGTGTGAGAGAGTGAGAATCAGTAACCAAGGTAAGTAAAATATATCTTTGCAAGAAAAGGATAAGAGCAACAGAGAAAATGAAAGCCAGGAAAGGGATAGGCAGTGGTGGGGTGAGTGGGAAACCATCAGGAGTGAGTGGTGTGGTTGCACAGGACTTCCTGAGAAGGGGAAATTTTTTTTTTATAATTTATTTTGGTATCATTCATCTACAATTACATGTGCAATATTATGGTGATTAAACTACCCCCTTCATCAGGTCCCCCCCACCAACCCCATTACAGTCACTGTCCATCAACGAGAAGGGGAAATTTGAAGAAAGACAGGAAGTCAACAGTGGAGGGAGCCAGGAGGACATCTGGGAGAAGAGCTCTGCAGAGAGAGCTTAGCGTGCACCAAAGCCCTGGGGCCTAGATTGAGAAAAATTCAGGTTCTTGTAACGCAGGGCGTCCTGACTGAGAAAGCCTGGAGTGTGTAGGGCATTTCAGAAGCTGCGTGATACATACCTTTCTTTCTCTTCTTTTTAGGAATTTAACCCATGTGGTCATTATCAAAGATGGTCCTGATAGCTTGTGTACCTGTGACTGGGGAGGTTGGTCTGGGGAGACTTATCTTGTTTTTTTTGGGAGGGACTCAAAAGGAGAGTGGAACCAGCTCAGAAAGTCCACAGCAGTCAGTGGGCTTCCTCTGTGAGGCCTGCAATTCTTATAATCAGGTGGTAAATAGCATCTCTCAGAGCTAAGAAGCAGAAAGAGTAGAGGGCCCATGTGACCTGGGGAGCTTATAATAGGGACATGATTTACATTTTAAAAGAGAGACAAGAGTCTGTATTAGTTTGTAAGCTCAGTGAGAGAATCCTGTTATAACTGGGTCTTCTCAAGGAAGTGCAGCCTCATGCATATGTATTAAGAGAAACTGTAAATCACCAAGAACTAGAAAGTAAAAGAAAACAAGTCACCCCCTAGGTGCTGGCCCAAGCAGTTGTTTAATAAATGTTGGCTGGTGGAATGAGTAAGTGACTGTGTCAAGTAAGAATCACAACCGTGAAAGAAAGAATAAACTGCTACCACACTGGTATATTTTTCTAGCTATTTTTCCTTATGTGTTAAGACATTACAAATTTTTTTTGATTATAAAATTCCCACAAATATTGCAGCATTATATTTCACTGAGTGAATGTATTATAATTTAATGAGGCATTTGTCCATTCGCATGCTACGATTGTTCCTCCTAATATAAATAAGACCATACTGAACATCTTTATACATGTGGTTTTCTTTTCCTTTTTTATCTCCTCTTCCAACATTCTTAGGATTATTTTCCTAGAATCAATTTCCAGAGGTAGAATAGAACCATTGTAGCAAACGGTACAGTTTCTTCAAGGCTGTCAAAAATCAATGCTAATCATCTTTATTTTATTCTCTATTGGGTCACTTATCACTCAGTTTTGTTTCCCCTGTAAATTGGAAATGCTTTCTTACCGTGTCTTTAGCCAAGTTGCTACTGAGCGTATTGACCAGGACAGGTTCAAGGGATATGATTTACTCTAGTTTGAAAGTTCTTTATGTTTGAATTTTCTATTTCTATAAATTATAGTACTATCTTCCTTTGTGTTAATTAAAAAATTTGTCCAATTTATCTTGCTTAAGGAGGGTTGCCTGAGAACAGCCATTGATGTCTAAGTGTGCAGTGTATGTTTTCCTAGGATTGAGAATTTCTAGGCTTGATGTATTTAAAGAGAAATTTGAAAAAAGCATTTAGCACTGGTATCAGATTTATTTAGTTTTAATTGTTTTATGTGAATTGAATTGGTGTGAGTAGATTTGTGATGTTCTTTGCAAGATTCATTCCTTTTTTTAGCAGGGCGCATTTCAAAAAATAATCTTGAAATGGTTAGACATTCTTATCTTTTTCTGACGGTTTTTAACTCCTATTAGCTATAATGGGATTTCCACAAATAAATTGCTGCATTTTGTTGAAAGACACCAGAACCCTAGCTGACCCTCCCTAAGAATGGAAGGATTTTGGTCCATGCACACACACAACTTTTCCTCTCCTCAATGGAGCACAGTTTTAAAACTCTATTTAGGAGCAGGAACATATTTACTAGACAATGATGCGATTCTGGTTTTTGAAGGCTGACAATGTGCTTCCATCAGTGCATTTTGCTGACTGGGAAAAACAATTCTTTAAAAGCTTTCAATAAATGACATAAATAAACCAGCGAGGAGCCAGGGGCCTGCTCAGACTCGGCCAAATTATATGTCCCTGTGACATACTGTTGTTTGAGGACAATGACAAACATTTCAGACCATCCATGGAAGCCGCTGGGGGAAGTTTTGTTTCTCTCTAATAGCCCCTGAAGCCTTTATGGCTAATAGTGTGTATAATGAGTCTGGTTTTCCAGCCCCTGAGAGGAGAGGCTGGGTGGCTCTAGAACAGTCAGGGAAGGCCTCTGAAGGTTTTCCCAGCAGTGACAGAATGTGGTCCTTTGTAAGAGAGGCACACAACCTCTGCAGCTGGGGAAGCTGGAGAGAGGGACAGAAGATAAGGGCTGTAAGCCAAATGCCAAGCTAGGGTCTCAGATCTGGATCCTGAGTGAAATCAGGTGTGAGGTTTATTGAAATCATCACAGCCAGATAATGGAAAGCAAATCCAGAGCTAGGACACTAAGGTGGATCAGGGAATGTGCTGAGGGTTGGAGGATGCTGATAGCATACTCAGACCTCTCCTGAGCACTCCAGTCACCCTGCCTTCCTTGCTGCCCTTGGGCTACGCAGGGGGAGGTCGGGGAGAGATTCTTGATTCCATTTTAACAAGCTCAGGCAATTCTGTGGCATGGCCAAGCTGTATAACCAATGCTAAGGTTCAAGCCTGCCTGGGACTGGGAAGGTGGCAGCTGTTCCTGTCTCCGAACTAGGAACTGGAGGCCATAATCCTAGTGCCAGATTCTAACACCTGTCTGTGGAACTTGGACATGCCACTGTTCTCTGAGTTTTAGTCTCTTTATTTGTGAAATGAGGGGAGGGACCAGTCGCTCTTAACCCTGGTTACACACTGTAATCACCAAGGAAGTTTTGAGAAAATGGAGAAGTCGGGGTCCCCTCCCAGTGCCATGAAATCAGAACATCTGCAGGTGGGACCGAGGCATCTGTCAGTTATTTCTTCCAGTCCTGAGGCCCAGAGGAATAAAGGCATTTGGCCAAATTCCTCCCAGATACTTATTAACATTTTGGACTTGAACTGGGGCCTTCTTTATAGTAAAACATTATTTCTGAGTGTGTCCTGGAAAAGCATTTAATAATAATAATATAAAACGAATCAGCAATGCAGGTGCCAGAGTCAGGTTGGCAGCCTGAGATCTGGGCTTCCATGAGTGGTGACAGGAGGGTTAGGACAGGAGGCAGAGGGTTAGAGTACTATCCTGTTGGCTTGGCTGCCTAAGGGTCGGACCTCAGCATTGGGAGTACAGGGCAAGAAGAAAGTTGGGGATAGGGGACAGGAACTAAGAGAATTTAACCCAATTTAAGGACAGACACTGAGGCAACTTAAATCACAGTGTTCTGAAAAGTATGGCGAATTTAGTCTTGTCAAAGTTTGGTGACCATCCAAGTGGTGTCTAAGTAGAGGTCTCACAGTGAACCAGCAGGAGTCTCGAAGCCACATTAGGCTACTTCTCGTGTCACGATCTTTCCGGTTTGGCCAGCTGGGGTTAAAGCTAAGGTCTAGGAAAAGGAGGAGGAGGAGGGGACTTACCAAGGAGTATGGGATTCAGGAAAAAGGATCCGGACTCTGAGGAGAGCTCTCAAGCAGGGCTTCTTAAATGGTGTGCCTCAGATCAGCAGCATCAGAGTCAATTGCTGTTCATCAGAAATGAAAATTCTACTGAATCAGAAGCTCTGAGGGTAGATCCTGCCATCTGTAATAAGGAGCCCTCCAGGTAATTCTGATGTGTGCTTGAGGATGAGAAACACTGGTGTAGAGTTTAGATAAGGTGCAAGGGCAAAGCTAGTGAGGAATGGGAGGGACTTGGGGGGGCATGTGCTACAACAGGCCTGTCATACCTGATCGTGACTGAGAGATACTGCAGGAAACTTGCATCCCCTTGCAGGTATGGGTCTCTGTTGCTCTGGATGAGACCTACGCCTGACCAGAGCTGGGAGTATCAGAGACTACAGGAGGAAGGGAAGAGATGCCGATGTCCAGGGATGTACCTGGGGATGTACAGGTGGTACCCCCTCCTTGAGAGCCTGGGGGGGGAACTCTCTTCACCACACCATCTGCCTCCCTCACTGAGTCCTGCTAGGTCCAGTGAGAACAAAGCTAAATATTTCTGAGAGGTTCTGTATCCGGCCATGCTCAGATAGTCCTGCCACACTGATAACATCTTCCCCATGGTCAATAAAAATGATGCACAGCAGTCCATGGGAGTTATTCAACACAGTTTTCAAAGATCTTTTTTATTGCTCGTGTATAAAACGTTTTCTGAAAGGGCACCAATGACACACTCCCAGTGACTTGGTAGAAACAAATGAGTGACAGGCAGGCATATATCAAGCATTCTGGGCCCTCCATTCATGTGGATTGGAAAGACCTATAACTGAACAAGCTTAGAACGGGCAAAACAGCACGTATCTGAACACTATAAGGAAGAGTCCTTGAAATGCCTTTTTCTAATATGATTGTGATAACTAATTTTCTGTGTCAACTTAACCGAGCTAAGGGATGCCCAGATTGCTGGTGAAACATTATTTCTGAGTGTGTCTGCAAGGGTGTTTCTGGAAGGGATTAGCATTTGAATCAATAGACTGAGTAAAGAAGATTGCCCTCATGAATGTGGATGGACATCATTCAGTCTCTTGAGGGCTTGGATAGAACAAAAAGGTGGAGAAAGGGAGAATGAACTCTCTCTGCTTGAGCTGAGACATTCATTTCCTGCTGTCCTAGGACACTGGAGCTCCTGGTTTTGGCCATTTGGACTCAGCCTGGGATTTAACACTGTAACCCTCTGGATTATCAGGCCTTTGGACCCAGACTGTACTACACCACTCTTGGCAGATCATGGGACTTCTCGGTCTCCATAACCATGTGAGCCAATTCTTATAATTAATATCCTCTTATATATATATGTCTATGTATCTTATTGGTTCTGTTTCTCTGGAGAAACCTGACTCATGCAATGTTGGATATGTTTGAAGTAGTAATGACTGAGAAGTGGATAGTGGCATCAAAAGCCCACTATGGAGATCTAGTCCTAACTGACCACTTGAAAAGGAATTGAGTAATTCCTAAGGTCCTTATGGTCACTGGATGTATTCAAGGAATTTGTCTTTCTGCCTCCAGTTAGAAACCACACCCTCTTCTTTGACTCCTGAAGGTGAAGATATGGTGTTTTGGCTTGAGCCAGGAGGTTACTAACATTTTTATTTTGAATGCAGACATTTTCTAGATCTCTGTGGTTTGATGGAACTTTCTCTAAGCTCACCCTGGTGTACAGAGTTCGATTTTCTTGTATATTTTTGGTGGGAACTAGATATGTCAAGATAGTTTCTGTTGTGCAACTAAGTTTCCTGCATCTGAAAAATGCTAATGTAGATATATCCACTTGGCTTGCAGTGAGGAGACTCGAGAACCCCAGCCTCCTGAGATGCTTGAAGCTATTATTTAACTTTCTGTTAGGAAAGTGTTCAAGCACAGACAGAAAAATGACAGAACAGTACAGTGAAGCCTCATGTAACCATCACCCAGCTCCAACAATTCTCAACAGACATATCTTATTTCTTCCCCTACCCACTTCTCTCTACCTCTTTCACCCTGACTGGTTTATTTTGAAGCAAATCTCAAACATCATATCATTTCTTCCACATAAATGTCAGTATGTATTTCTGAAGGACAAGAACTCTTAAAGAAAGCATAATCATAATTCATTATCACATGTAAAAAAATGATAGTATCTTATTAGCATCAAATATCCAGTCAGTGTTCAGTTCCCTGATAGCATCATAAATGGTGTGTCTATTATTGGTTTGAGTCAGGATCCAAACAATTCTACACATCACACTTGATTGATATGTTCTAAGAAAGTGACTTTAAATTATTCGTTGTACTTAGCATGCTTTGTCTTCTATTTGGGCACAGAAGTCCCAAATAAATGCTGAGGGGCCAACCCTCATGTCATCCCTCCACAACCCAGTGGTTGGTTCAGCAAGCGCATCATCTACCAGATCCTGGCAGCAAAGACCAGAGGGGTGGGTGGTGGAAAATGAGATGAGCACAGGTTGCCAGGACCCCAGCTTGGGTCTAACTTGTGTTCATTCTAAAATGTGGACATACTTTGAGCACTGGGGGGAAAAGATCACCATGGGTCTGCTTGATGAGAAGCTGAGGATACACGTGGGAAAAGACTTAGATGAAGGATGAAAGAGTTGCTCCCAAGAACTGGTCACAGGGTGGGACTGGTAAGTAGACCCCATTTATCTCCTGGAAGCCTACAGTATGACCTCATTCACATCCTGGAAGTGTGCAGTGTGTTGGCTCTGGGTTTGAAGGCTGGTGGGGGACAGTGCCTGTTACTGAGAACCTTTTCTCACTCAAGGTTTGGGGCTCATTAAAATCTCCCTGGGACTTGGAGAATTCAAGTTGCCAGTACTGGGAAATTAAACCAGAGTAGCTGATGAATTTGACTCAAGCCCATGGTCTATGAGTGGAGTATAATATTGGAGGGAGAAACCTTTGTGTTTTGGATGCAGTTATTGGTACGTCTGTGCCAATAAGGGAAATCTCACCCATTCATCATTCCATCCATCTTCTTTCCATCCATCCATCCATCCTTCCTTACATTTATCCACCCTTATATTTTTCCCTTTCTGTTCTTTCTTTCTTTGTGGTTTTCCTCATTCAGCAGATGAGTTCTTTCCATGTGGCTGGGGACAGCAGCTGTGGGCAGCCCCAGATCGCTCATGCTAACAGGAAGGGAGTTATTCTCTTCCATCATCTGTATGCCAATTTCAGTGAGGGAACCCAGTTGGCCTTTCTTGGGTCACATGCCCTCAGTCACTGTGTTTAGGAAAACATGATACTCCCATAGGTAAGTTCTTATTAGGCATCCACCCCTGTGACCAGAGGAGAAGGCAAGAAGAAAAGAATATATAGGGCAGGAAAAACTAACTAACAAATCATAGTATCTATCACTATTCACCTCACACTTCCTGCCAACATGAGTGGAACTCTAAGTTAAAGCCTCCAAGATTGATGAAAAGGAAGTTTGCATAGGTATTTTTCCCACTTTTCAAATTTTGAAATTTATTGTTCAGCTTATTCAATTTTAATTAGTGTGGCTACCTCATTTCCCACCACATTGATTTGTTTATACAGAGAGGAAGCAGGAGGTAGAGAAAACATGGTAGTCAGTTGGTGCGAACATAGTTACACACATATAATGAGCCAGTATCAGCCTCTTTTTCTTCATTCTCTACTCCACAAGCCACCCTCATCAAAGCAAGTAGTATCTTCCATCCCTCTCCTCTTCACCTCTTCACATTTCTTTAAGTAGGATTTGCACTAATGTGATGTCAAGAGAGGATCAAGGTGGACGGGTGAGGTAGAGTGGGTGTGGAGGAGCAGGCAGAGAAATCTTAAGAGAAAGCAGACTTCTGGTCTCCTGTGTGCATGTGCACACACATGCCTTTATACACGCACATACCTGCAGCGCAAACACGTGCACATGCATTAGCTGATCGATGCTTTGTTAAAAAAAAAAAAAACAGTTCTGAGGTTGAGGGTAGTTTTATGACAATCGACATGGTTCTGAAAACCTTCCCTAGCCTCAGGAAACTTATAAAGGGTGATAAATTGGCATTTGGTCAACAATTCCTAAGAGACTTTAAAAACAAAATAGACCATTTACAACTTTCCTTAGGAGTCTTTCTAAATCTAAAGAAGCAAGCCGAATTGTTAACTGATAGCTGATATTTCGGTTTGTACTGAATGCAAGAACAGTCTGTAAAAATGAAATGTTTATGTTAATTTTATAGAACAAGTATAATTTCTCTAAGTTTTGAATTATCTAGAGGCATTTACAGTTGATCTTTTCTTTTACAATATATTCATTATAACTATAAATTTTTGGATGCTAATCATTGGTCAGGAACCCTTTACCCCTTTACAAAAGTGTTTCCAAGAGAAAAAGAATATTTTGTGCAATGATCTGCTTAAAAATAGCTCACAGGAGCATTCTACAGCAAACAATTGGGGACTGCTGGTACTTTTGAAAAGGGATTCCAATATAAACATGATCAAAAAATCTGGGTGTTAGTTAGAAACAACTGAATATTAAAAATGCAAATTGCACAGCTGAACTCAAGGGAAACGCTTCACAGGCAGACAAAAGTACCATCAAAAATGTTGTAGTGGTGTTTATGAAATTTTAATTCAGGAACAAAATATCTTCTCCCAGGTTCCAGTATTTCTTTCCAACATATCTTTCAAATTATAGTGGGACCTGGTGGATAACTTTGGAAATATCCCTTAAATTGCAAATACATGAACATTTTGCCCAAATGCTTTAAAATTCTTACTCTGGTTAAGCTTGGGATTCAGTAGGAGTGTTACATCAGCATACAGCAGCCCTGCTTCTTATATCTTACATTTTCTGGCAACCGGAATGTGTTTCAGGCACACATTCTGGAGTTAAGCTTAACAGTCCCAAGACATCATTGCTATTCAGCCTCACAGCCTCCGATGGAGACAAAGTGAATATTAAATAATGAGGAGGGCCCGCCATGAGATCCTGCTGCATCTGGGTAAAGCTCAGTATTAGGGTGACTGCTTTTTTTTTTTTGGATACTATATTTGCATATTGTTTCAGAAATAATACAGTTTTGAGCTCTTAAAATGAGCATTATTGGGTGATCAAGGTCAGGCACAACCTTTAGTATTAATGGAGTATATAAAGAAACTGTGGTTTAACTCCATGAGAAGTAAATTCCTTTAATCTTCCTCTGAAAAAATTTATTCAGGTGTGACTGGGTTTGCAAGACCTCAGGTAAATCATCCACACATAATAGGATCTGCACTAATGTGGAAAGAAAGTAGGGATAAGTGGAAAGCAAATGTTTGGGAGTTAGGAAAGAGCCTGAGATATTTGTGTGACTAGAAGTCTGTTCATGGTTGTTAGTTTTCTATGACTGCCTCACAGATGACCACAAATTAGGCAGCTTAAACAACACCCATTTATTAGATCACAGTGCTGTAGGTCTGAAGTCCCGTGCAGCATGCCTGGCTTTCTACTCAGGGTCTCAAAGGGCTGGAATCAAGGTGTTGGCTGGACTGAATTCTCATGCAGAGGCTCTTCCGATCTCATTCTTATTGTTGGCCGGATTTAGTTCCTTCTGGTTGCAGGACTGAGGTTGCCAATTCCTTGCTGACTGTCATCTGGGCTGATGTCCCCAGTTGCCCATGTTCCTGGATGCATTGACCCCTCCATCTTCAAGTTAGAAAGGGCACATCAAATTCTTCTTGTGCTTCGAAGTTCTGACCTTTTTTGCTGATCTTGAGACCAGATTTAAAGGGCTTCTATGGGTCAGGGCCACCCAGGTAATCTCCTTATTTCACAATTAACTGATTTGGGACATAATTACATCTGTAAAATCTCTTTATTACATAATCTCAGCATGGGAATGACATCTCCTCATATCCACAGTCCCAGGGATTCTGCTGGGCATGTGCACCAGGAGACAGGAAACTGGAGGGGCATCATGGACTCCTGCCTACCACCACGGTGTTTGTCAGTATCTTCACCCTGCCGCACCAGCTACTGTCTCTTAGAAGACCATGGGCTTCTGGTGAGGCTATGGGAAGGAGGGGGACACAGGAATGATACTTAGAGCCTAATTACCTAGAGACCGTATATGTGCCATCTACCAGCTGTGCTTACTAATGCAATAGGCTATTCATTATATCCTTCTTAAGACCTTGAAGAATAACATGAACTATTTAGAAACCTTAATAAGTGAAAATATAAACCTAGCCAGAGATGCAGGGAAGTGCCTGCTTCCTCTTGTGCCCCTGCTGGGAATCCATGAAAACTGGGGAAAATGTTCTGTTTGGTTGGATACAGTTCTGTAGACACTGCCTGGTCAGTGGGCCATCAGACCCAGGTCAGCCCTGCTTATCTCTCAGAAGGGCACCTTTATATAGATGTGTGTAGTATCCCTGTGTAGACTATTTATCCAAGCCAAGGGGGCTGGGCCAGTTCGCCTGGACAGTAGGCCCAGCTTTTTCTTGTATATGATGGGGGAGAGAAATATATTCACTGTCAATTCAAACAGCAAAGGGCATAGAGCAGGGTTTCTCATCTCAGCACCACTGACCTGTGGAGCTGGACAATTCTTTGTGGTCGGGGCTGTCCTGTGTATTATAGGACAGTAGCAGCACCCCTGGCCTCAGGAGCATGCTCCCTAAATTGTGACAACCCAAAATGTTCCCAGACATGACCAAATGTTACCCTGGGGACAAAATCACCTGCAGTTGAGAACTACTGACACAGATGTATAATTCTGTAACATAGAAGGAGTGAAGAGTTTAGAAAAACATCCAATATTTCATAGAACTAGACATGAGAAGACATAAATATTGGAGAAACCACAAGCATTTAGGTGATTGTAAGGTAGAATGTAGGGGCCGGAGAGAGAGAGAGAGAGAAAGAAGAAGAGAGGGGAGAGGTGGATCTTTTTGCTGAAGTCCTGATCAAGTGGTACCTGAACACCTGAAGTCTGTTGTCAGTGTTACCCTGGGCTTTTAAAGCACATAAGCTAATACATTTCTGTTCATCATAAGCCAATTTATGCATGACGTTGACTTTCTGTTACTCACAACCTCGAGTCCTAACTGGTACAAGGGGCCTTGCAGAGAGAGAGAGAGAGAGAGAGAAAGAGAGAGAGAGAGAAGGATTAATGATTATGGCATAGCAGGGCATTATCATGTCATTCATGCATGGAGTGGATGAGACTGAGGAGGCCAGCTAAGGTCAGGTGGTCAAAGGTCCCTGTATGTCAGCCTGAGAAGTTGGAACTTTGTCCTCTACCAACCACAGAGGGTTGGTAAAGCCATTCAGCATCCCTGAAACTCTGAGCTTGATGTTTACAGCCACAAGGGCATTGGAAAGCAACCCTCTTCTCATTGTATTAGATGTCTCACTTCCCTTGTAGTAAAGCAATGGAACTGATATTAGGAATGAAAATCCATAAATATCAAGAAGAATGTGGATCCATCACCCATAAAGCTGATTTATAAAGAAAAATTTACCAAGAAAGCTTGATTGCTTTTATTGATAGAATGGCTAAATTAGAAGATGAAAGGATCACAGCAGAAGTCATAGATCTCACTTCACTTTAATGCAGCTGATATATTATCTCACAAGATTTTGTTTGACAAATTAATTCAAATTGGTTTGGCGGAGCAGTTATCAGCACAGATTGAGAGCTGGACGAAGACTCATAAAGCCAAGGTAATGTTGAACAGCCATGGATGGGGCTGCTATAAACTGCCTGATACGCAACTGTCTTGGTGATCTGGCTCTGGCTTCACTGACTCTCTTAATCCCTTATTGAGAAGAAGGGACCAATAAATGCAGGGTGGTCAGCCTTGACTGCCAGGTCACTTACTGGATGGCACTGAGGAATTGAAGAAAGACGTGGAGGAGGAATCAGACAGGCTGGACCTGCTTAGGTTGAATCCTCATGGGGGATATTGGCAAGCTGAGCTCACAGTTAGGCTGCGGGACAAGCTGGGAATCTTGTCTGCAACAGTCAGAGAATGGAACACACTTATAAAGGTAATTATTTTTCTGCATCAAGGAACCACATGTTCTGATTTAAAAGCACAAATCCAAATGCCTATAATAGGGCCAGGTGGAGAGATGACAGAGTGAAATTGAAGAGTGCAGAACCCACACAGCAATGAAAACAAATGATATCCGTCAACCTGGGTGAATCTCCCAACCAGATCTTGAGTAAAATGATGTTGAGTAAAAATAACTAGACCCAAAGGAAAATATTCAATGAGAGTTCACATCCATGTAGCTTTCCAAACGTATAGTATGGGGATAGATACTTACATGGTAACAGCCAAAGAAAAGCAAGAACTGATTATCACAAAGGTCAGTACGGTGGTGACTCTGAGGGAGGCAGGGGCTGTGAGTAGAAGGACATACAGGTTTTCTTGGGGTTCTGGCACGTTTCATTCCTTGACCTAGGAGTTGGTTACATAGATGTTGGCTTTATCATTACTCTTTAAACGGTGCATTTTTATATACCCTTATGATTTTATGACTATATCACAATGAAAAAAGGAAAGTAAAAAGGTTCAGGAACCCTCCAAAGGAAGTAGCCAGTAGTTAGCTCCAGTGGATTATTGCCATGTGGGAGTGGGCCCGATGTTTTCCGATGAAGCTCTTCAAAGCAGTAAGATATGTGTATTTTTAAGAATGTGAAATGCATTTGTAACTAATTCCAAAGTTATTTAGACCCTGTGCAAGCCAACAACATGGGCCAAGTGAAATAGGTCTAAAGGTGAGATTGAGCCCATGACTGCCAGTGTGCGACTTCTGCCCCAATCCAAGGGATGGAGAGAACAAGGAAAATATTTTCACCCAGCTCCTGAGCAGTGTTCTTTGCATTGCTTTTTAATCTGAGGAACCTTATGATAATTGCTGATGAGTTAGCGGGTCCTTACTAAGCACTTCCCAAACATTTCAGACTTTATTCTCACAATGATTCCATTTTAGCTGACACCCAGAAAGTTTAAGAAATCTTCCCAGTATTATACAGCTAGTAAGTGGGAGGGCTGAGATTTGAACCCAGGCTGGTTCGGCTGCACAGTCTGTGCCTTTCCCTGATTTTGCAGGGCCTGTGAGTAGGCACAAGCCTCTTGCTGCTTTTCTAGCTCTCTGCCCCAACAGATATCATGAATGAACCAGTGTTCTTTCTTGCTGAGCTGAGTCCTGTCTTCTAGTGTGCTTTACCCCAGCGTGCCAGGAGCCCACGCGTCATCAACTGGAGTTGGTAATACAGATGAAATGCATTTCTTCTCCTGACACCATGCTGTACCACTCCCACAATGGTTCAGAATCAGAAAGTATGGTTCCTAAAGGGTGTTGCTAGAAGCAAGTGTTGTCAGCTACAGTCTTGTTCTTCTTCAATAAAGAACTGGCTAGCCTGTCTATCTTTGACTAGCCTGGATTATTTCCACTCTTAATGTTGGCCTCATTGCATCTACCTGCTCCAGAAGCAGATGCTGGCTGAGTGGTCTCTAGAGCTCGACATGTCCTCTGTGCAGGGAAATCCCGTTTCAGGCTGCTCCTTCTCACTGTATCTTTGGAATGAAGAGCATTATCAAGGGTGACTGAATGGGGTGTTAAATGATCTTTAGAAAAGGGGAAGGACAATGATGTGCATGACATTAGGAAGTTAGTACAGAAAAGACGATGATGATACATCCTTGCCAGCACCCCTCTCTTGTATCGTGGTTAGAGAGCTATCTAACCAGAGGGGCTGCTCCGGGAAATTGCAGGCTGTTAGGTCCTGATGGAGCCTGAGGGAGCACAAGGCCCATCTCCTTCCTGGCATAAACGAGGGCCAGGGATGTGACACAATTCATCCAGGAAGAAAGGATGCTCCTTCCATCACACCCCAGTGAGCTTCGCCATGATAAACAAGGTGTAGTGCAGTAGTTGGGAGAATAGGCCTTGGGTTTATAGCCAACCCCATTATATTCCAGCTACATGACCTTGGGGAAAGTTTCTTAATCTCTCCTTTATAACATGCAGATAACAACAGGACATATTTTATATGGTTGTAAGGATTATGGGAGGAAATGCAGGTAAAAGTATGTATGTCTGATGCTTGGCATGAAGCAAGGACTCACAATTTACATATATTTTAATATACACATGTGTATACATTTATATATTTATATAAAATTCTCATATCTAATATTGTGGCAAGCAATATGCTAAACAACTGTATTTCTGAGGGTTTCAATAGTTAAAATTGACTCTTCTTTTATGAGGTTGGATTTATAGTGCCATTTCAGTTCTGGTATGTGATCTTAGAAAGACAGCACAGTATCTTTTATAAGGAAATAATTGCATAAGTGTTGCTGTGATAATTAACACATCCCAGCAGGCCTCTTGCCCTGTGCTGGTACCATTCTCTAAGATGCAGTGCACCATTAGTACCAGAATGGTGAATATAAGTGAAAGTTTCCTGCTTTGTGTATCACTGAACAGTAGTTGAGTAGTTTGAAATCAGGTCTTTATAAAGAAAAGTAAAGATTCATGGAGAAAAAAATAGACCCTCTTCATAGAAGAAGTGAAATTATGTCCTGATGACTTTCTGGGACCCCTTGCAGGCAGCTGTGGCTTTGCCATACTGGTTAGTGACTGGGTTGTCTAAGCCTGGGATGTTTAAGGATGGAGTAGTGATTACCTACCCGCTGGGTGGAGTTGAGTATCCAGGGATGTGTCAGGACACAGAACTGAGCAGGCTATTCGAGTGAAGGTCAAACAGAGGACAGAAGCCAGATGTGAGGCTTTGGGAGGAGATGGGGATACCAGGGCAAGCACAGGTCAGAGAGATTCCCATAACCTATGGGATCACCACCCAGACTTTCTGGTGGGTGTTGCTGGTCTTTTCCAGGAGGAAAGCATTTGTTGTTTGGGGGTAGGGATGGGAAGTCAAAGAGAGAAGCCTGCTGGTAAGGGAACTGAGCAAGGTAACAAAGACAGACAGATGGATAGATATATAGATAATAAACATATACTATTTAGACAGATGATAAATAATATATAATAGATGAGTGACATAATATCTCACATATAAATGATAGATAGATGGATTGGTAATAGGTAAGTGGTAGATAGAAAGATAATAGGTAAGTGATAATAGCTAAATAGGTAGTTAATAGATTGATGGATGGTGTGTTAGTTTTCTATTATTGTTGTAACAAATGATCACAAATTTACTGGCTTAAAACAACACGTATTTTTATCTTGTAGTTCTCTAGGTCAGAAATCTGGCCAGCTAGGTTGGTTTCTCTGCTCATGGTTTCAGTTTCATGAGTCCAAAGTCAAAGCGTCAACCAGGCTGTGTCCCTTGCTGGAAGCTCTGGGGATGAATCCCTGGCCAAGTGCATTCAGACTATTGGTTGAATTCAGTTCCTCATGGTTCTGAGACTAAGGTTCCCAGCAAGAAAGGGTGGGTTGAGTCTCTCCTACTCTTGGAATCTCTCCTGCTTCCCTCCTGCCTCAATTCTCCTAATTTTCCTTATACCTTATTTCTTCTGCTTTTAAGGACTCAGGTGATTACATTGGGCCTTCTAGGATAATCCAGAATAATCTCCCTATTTTAAGGGCAGCTAATTAGACCCTTAATTACACCTACAAATTGCCTCTACAACAGTACATAAATTTATGTTTGAATAACCAGGGGATGGGAATCTTTGGGGACATCTTTAGAATTTTGCCTACCTATTATGCCTGATAGATAGATGGATGGATAAATAAATAGCTAGCTAGGCAGACTATTGATAGATAATAAATGGATGGATAGCTAGCTAGACAATGGATAGATAGATAATGTGGGTAGATGGGCAGATACCACTAATAAGTTAGGTATACACTAGTTCCTGTTTGTTACACCATTACCAATGCTTCCATGAATAGAGTATGAATAGAATTCCTATCCAGGAGTGAGTGGGATGTTATTATGGTCTGGGCCTGCTATTTTTACTTTTTATGGTTTTGTATTTCTGATTCAGTTATATGACCACTACTTACCACATCACATTCTGGTCTTGTGACAATTTGTAATTGGAGCTGATATCAGAATTGTGTATTTTTTTTTTTTTAGATTTTTGTAACCAATTGTCCCATGTTCCATCTCTGCTTATTTATTCTTAATCCACTCAAAAACATTGCGAGCAGCTTCTTTGTACTTCAATTGTGAGACGTACTAGTGATACAATGTCTAAGACAGGGTCCTAACTCTTACATAGCCTATGATCTATGGGTGAGACTGAGAAGTAAACTGGCAATACTGATCTTAGGCAACAAATGCTATGAGGAGGAATATAAGGTGAAAGCCAACACTTTGGGGGCCCGGGAAACTTCATAGAAAAAGCAACATCTAATCTGAAAACCCAAGAATGTGTAGGGATTAGTCATGTAAAAGGAAGTGGCTGCCTTGAACACCAAAACCTCATCAACTCTAATTCAGTTGCACTGGTTATTTCTGTTCCTAATTGCTACTGCACAGATCTGTGCATACGCTGCAATATTTAGGATGTGTTGGTACTTTCAGATGCAAATGTGTTCTGCAAAATTGTCTTCTGCTTGTACAGATCAGCAAAAGTTCTCTGTGGCTTTGGTGGTAGTGTGGGCTTTGTAGATTTTATTTTTAATTTAATTTGATTTTTTTGCTGTTGGTTAAGAAAGGATTCAGTGTTTCTTAGGCTACGGGCTACCTGGATGACTCCTCTCTATTACCAAGAGGGTCTTGTGCTCTGTCTGCCATTGCCATACTCCCCAAATACAGAGCCTGCTGTTAAAGCTATACCTGTGAGAGAAAATGCTGAAGCAACAGAGGTTTTGTTTGGATCTTCTCTGCTTCCTCAATGTGGAGTCACACTGTGAGGGCAGAGCTGGAGGAAGTGGGCAAATAAAGACCTGGGGATTCAGGCTCTTGCCGCTTTACTCAACTGTTCCTCAGACTCTAGTTTCTAACCACTTCCTGCCTGACCACAGCTCCCTAATTAGAGCTACAATGGTTTTCAGGGGACAGTAGATCCCGAGAAAGGAGCTGGGATGATTGGAAACCAAGTTTTCCCACAGATGCTGTGTGACCTGATGTGTGATCTAAGTTCTTGCAATTAACAGTGTATGTGAGCTTGCATAAACCACTCAAGGGAAAGAGTTTAAATAATGCATGAAGAAGTGGGATTTTGCTTTGGTTCAGAGCATTATTTTTAGAGTTAGTATTTGAATCACAGCTTTGTTCCTTACTGGTTGTGTGGCCCTTGGCACATTCTTTAACCTCTGTGAACCTCAGTTTCCTCAACTGTAAAATGGAGACAATATTATGCCTCTCGGGACTCAAGGAAACAATACACATCAGGTAGTTAGCCTAGTGCTTAGCAAAAGCCTTAGAGTTTTTGCGTGGGTCTGATTCCCTAACACAACCACTTGCTCTAAAGAAGCCCCAATCGTGACCTTGTTTTATTGACCATGAGGAAATGGGGAGCCATGGAAGAACGTATAACCTAAAGAGGAGTTTAGAGGAGTTAACAGCAAGCATACATAAGAATGTATTTTAGAAGCTCGATTTCTGATCTTAATAAGCCAAGCAGAAAATTAAAGTCAGACAAGGATATGGCATTATTTAATTCTGATGATGAATTTTCAAATGGGGATAAAAAACATACTTTTAAATTATTTTTGCAGCAGAATTTAGACCATGGAAATCTGCTGATGTGTGTTTTTCTAAAATATACATTCATGGATAGGTAAGCTTTATTCCAGTGTTTGCATAAACATGAGTTGATGTCAAACAGTAAAAGGTTTTTCCAAAGGGTTAACATGTTTATTGGACAGTAGAGTTTGATACTGTCCTTCAGTTTTTCTCTGATTTCAGTTGACACCTTGTTATTAGTAATCCACTGTCACTAATCATTTTCACCACTCACTGAATTTAAAATCTTTGCATGGCACTTCCCATTTCTCACCTGTGTGTGTTTTTATATTAACAATGAAATATTGATAATTTTATAAAGGAAACTAAAATATGTCTGTAGAAAATGGCTATAGGTGTTGGCAGTGATGAAAAAGGTGTCAGTTTTTTGAGGGGCAGACCAGATGGAGGAAAATTTAGTTTAGAAGAGGCAGCTCATACTTACTGATAAATTGAAGGGGTATCCATAAGGAGATTAAAGATACGCTGGAAATATAACTGATGGAGGACTGGAGAGGAGAACAATTAAGATGGTGGCATTAGCCTTGCAAAGAAATGAGGCTTTTTTCTTTGAAACAAAAGTAAGGAAAGTAAAATGATATAAACAGGGAGGAAGAAATTGGGGAATGGGTCTCCCTTTCTTTGGTGAGTTGAGATGAGGTCATCTAACAAAGGAATTTGGGTGTGATTGGCCAAGGATTGGAAAAGAGTGGTTAAGTTTATTAGTCATTAGAAACAAAAAAATGTGGAAAACTAGAGATGATAAATAGACTTTTACATTTATTCTTTCAACTATTTTTATTTATTATCTATAGTATGCTGAGCACTAGAGATAAAGAGGTGAATAAAACAGTGGGCCCCTGATCTCCTGGAACTTACTAAAGGCTATTGGTGTGGTTAGCCTGGGAATGAGAAGACTCAGAAAGAACACCAAGGATATAGTAAAATATTTGAAGGGTTGCCAAGCATGTATTGTGGGAGAAGATCTTCCTGTTCTATGTGCTACCAAAAACATGGAGCTGAGATCAGTAGGTAGAATTTATAGGAAGTAAGATCTTAGCTCACAATAAGGGAAAAAAGGCTGCCTTTAGAAAGAGTTCCTGTCATTCTGAAGATATTCAAGCAGAGAGCAGGTAGCCGCTGGCCATGATTAATAGAGATGATTAGACATTGGAAGGCAAGTTGCCATCGATGAGCTTTTAAGACACCTTACAACTCTGTGAGTCTGTGAATCACTGGGGTGTCATCGCACAATGTCACTTTCAGAAATTATTGTATAGACTGTCATCCTGCCTGAACTGTTGTCAATGTGCATTTATTTTATTTTAAGGGATGGGAGGAACCCTGAAGAAAGTACAAGTCTATTTTCTTTAAAGTAACTACTCTTCTATTTTCTTGTGATTAAGACACTTATTTAAAACCATCCTTGCTAGTAAAAAGGCATATAATCACTGGTTCTCTTCAACCCCTGTCATGACAGATTAGCATTAATAATTTAGAGAACAGCAGCATTAAAAGTAATTACAAACTGTCAGAAAGATACAAGAAATATGACATAGTTCATAGCGTCTTTTCAGACCTCAAATATTATTTGAGGGGAAAAATAATTACATTTTCCTGCTCATTTCCTAATACAAATAACTTAGGAAATCTCATAATTCTTGAAATTTGCCATTAATTCATTGAAAAACTAATGTCAGTTTGAAAAAAAGGCCCCTTTGGTCACAAATTTCCACTGTGGAATGATTCCTTAGGGCACATTCCCTATTGCCTTGTCAAGGTTCGTTGTAAATGCATTAACACAGCAACATGAATAAATCAACTAGTGTTTAAAGATATAAATTGTCTAAACCTCCTTTAATTGTGCATGCATTTAGCTCTTTCTCCTTTCTCTAAACACTACAACCTCTTGATTTAGGTACATCTCCCTACAAATTTACCTAAGATATTAGGATCAAGTAAAATTTTTCCCTACGAAGAATTTTGTCCAACCCGAGCCTATTTTGTTCTATCTGCCCTATCCCATGCCGCTTCTCACATGGAAGATGAGACAGGTGTCTGTATTCACATCTTAATAGAATGTGTAAGGCTTTTTCCGCACATCTTTTCTTTTCCTTCAGTCCTTTCTTCTTTAGCACATGTGTTCTTTATCTTGCTAAGAAAAAGAGCAGAAATGGACACTGTTACTTCTACACTTATTCTCTCTTATTCCTGAGGAAGGAGGAGGAAAAGAGCAATTTTTGCCATTGGTAGCATTCACTAAAATGTAGACACTAATTTACTGTATTTAAAATTTACAATTCATGCAGCTGAACAGATGTATTAGATACATATCTTGTGATACTCATGTCATTTCATATTTTGTTGTTTTGTAAAAACAGAAAACTCATAGCAAAAGAGTTGTTCTGATTTCAGCAGAATATATGACCTTGGGAACAGATTGTATGTGGCCAACAGATCCAAACATATTGGACTGGGGGTGTTGGATTGATGTCTGTGATCTTTCTACCCTTACAGTGCCTGGCATATTGCAATGCACAGAATGCAAGGAGCAGTCCAAGGGTGTTATTTGAAAAGTAAGGGAGGGAGGGAGAAAAGGAAGAATGATGTTGCATTCCCACTATATGTTGGCCCTAAAAAGTCACTATTTCGTGTGGCATATTATTTAGGTAGGAGGTCATATGAGTTAGTTTACATGCTATCATGTGAATGACTGATTTATATTTGTGTCAAATGGTAGAATCTTAATTGGATCCACATCTTCTGTAGAAGAGCTAATTAGACTTATTAGTATTTATCATGGCATGCATGTACACTCTTGTTCTTTGATTCTCTCTTTTGCTCCTTTACGATAGCCTATCCTCTTTGGGAAAGTTACTTTTTATATAAAATGGCTTATAGTGATATGGATGCATTAGATTATTTGTGGGTATTTGTACTATCTCCTTCCTATAAAAAAATCTCATATTGACACAGATGCATATATTGTAAGACAGAATCATGTCACCCTCTCTAAACTGCTAATACAATACAGCTGCCTATGAGGAAACCCTTTAAAATATTCCTTAATGTTTATTTATTGTGCAGGTCAATCATACCCACCATAGGAAGATTAGGATAAGGAAAACTAGATGGCCACAAGAAAGAAAACAGTATCGAGTGATAATAACTATTATCAAGTTGATGTTTTTCCTTCCAAGTTTTTTGTGCATTTATATCTTTCAAAACAAATAATCATTTTGTACTTGCTGTTTGGGACAACCTTTGTTCTTTTAGTAATATATAATGGATGTCTTCCCTTATCTACAAATATGCAGCATTATCTCCATTTCTAATGACTGCAGTGTTCATTGTGTGGTTTACTTTAAGCTGTTTTTATTTAAGCATGCTCTCTCATGAAAATTCAAATAATTCTTACTTTGTTGCCTTTAAGGAATTTTGTGACAGACATCCTTGTAGTTCCCTTGCCCTGTACGCCACCTGACTCCCCTGCCCCTTACATCATTTCAGATACTCCCAAACAGAGCCTCCAAGTGTCCCCCAGGGCCTTCAGGGAATAGCTGCCCTCCCACTGAGAGACAGGGTCAAACCCAGTTCTTACTGCTGGGTGGGCAGGGTCTGGCCAAAGGGGAAAGTGAATCAAAAGGATCTGGGGGCAAAGGAGAGTCTCCAGGATATGGTTACCCTTTCTGCTCAGCGTCTTCCCCTTCTGTGAATCCTATATTAGTAATGGTGACATCTACATAACCCCATCCCAAGGCAAGTCATGGATTTCTTAAAATCTGTGTCCGTATAGCTGAAATTTGAAAATGAAGTCAAAGAATCCTGGCATATATATATTTTTTCTCCTGGCGCAGATTTTATTTTATTTTTCAGCTTTATTGAGATATAATTGACACAGTCATAAGATAATTTAAAGTGTTCATTGTAATGATTCAATACCTGCCTATCCTTTCAGTGTTATGCTTAGAGGACTGAGTCACAAGCGCACTTGAGGATTATCTGACTTTTTAGGGTACAAATCAGTAAATCTTTCCTGTAAAGAGCCAAATAATAAATATTTTAGGATCTATAGGCCATATGGTCTCTGTCACAATTACTCAACTCTGCTGTTGTAGCTCAAAAGCAGCCACTGACTATACATAATGTTTCCAATAAAACTTTATTTACAAAGCATGAGACCAATAAGTTTTGGCCCATAGGCATTAGTTTGCTGACCCTGCTTCAGGGGAATGAAAATTTGTTTGACTTACTATTTACTAATAAGTGACAGGGTATAAATTGTTTTTGTGTGTGCACAAGAGATGCAAATGATTTACGTGCAGTTGAAAGATAACCCCAGTGGTTATACTTTTATTGACTTGTAGTACTGTAACTAGTTCAGAATCTGATTCAGCCATCTTCATCCAGCAATCCCTCTCCTATATGTATTGATTTCTTTATCCAGCGTTTTCATCCTGCTGGTTCTCTCACTGATAAGTTGAATAAAACTTTGGCATGTGCTTATTATCTATATGAGAATTATGCTTTAAACATTTTGGATATTATAGTTTGACAGCTTGTACTTCACAGGCAAGACAACCCTTAAGAAAAGGACTCTTCAATGAGCATGCCATACAAACATCAGTTCAGCTTTGAATCTGCTGCTTTCTGCAAACAGATCTGTCTGGTCTTCTGTTCGCCTCTCCCTTGCTCTAACCAGATTACTAACTGTCCCCATAGCATCACCCTTTGTCCTTAAGAAGCTCTACTCTTCAAGGACAAGGACACCAATAGAGGGATATTCTTGCTTATAAACATTTGTGACAGTTCTGCTAAGTACATGCTGTGGCTAGTGGAGTAGTTCCATTAGCAACTCACTTAGGAAGAGTAACACATTTAGTTGGATTATTATTTATTTTTTTAAAAAAGGGTCTTCACACTTTTTTCCTGTTATGATTTCATGCTTTAAACAAAACCAAGGCTGGTTAATCTTGTCAGGTTTTAGCAGAAAGGGGTTAGTCTCAGAGGTCAAACTATGTGCACACTGCCTTAGGGTTCACTTTCACCTGCCGTGACCAGGCATCTGTGTTTAGCATCCCTATCTTTCCTTGACCTTTGCTATGTTTTTCTTTGTCTATCTAAAAAGTTGCTATGTGGCTTCTGTATTCAGGGTTTGATTCTCCACTTTTTCCCAGCATCATCTCATGATCCTCCCAAAGACAGCTAGGCACAAGCTCAGGGTCACATGGCTAATAAATGGCAGAGCTAGGGTTTTGACATAGTGCTGTCCATCCCCCAAATGGAGTTCTTAGCTGTAGTGAGCTGCCCCCACAATTCCCTACTCCTGCATCTACAGCCTGGGCCTATCTTCAGATCAGACCTAACTACATTTCTGGGCCTTTATAATTGTAGCAGGTAACATTATATATACTATTTCATTTTTTTTGCCCCCCCACCCCCGCTAATCGTAAAACCCCTTTTTCCCCCTTATCCTTCATTCCCATCCATTTTCCCCAGTTCCTTTCCCTTAACTATTAGTCCTTTCTTGGGTACTGTGAGTCTGCTGCTGTTTTGTTCCTCAGTTTTTTCTTTGTTCTTATACTCCACAGATGAATGAAATCATTTGATACTGGTCTTTCTCTGCCGGGCTTATTTCCATGAGAATAATACCCTCTAGCTCCATCCATATTGTTGCAAATGGTAGGATTTGTTTTCTTCTTATGGCTGAATAATATTCCATTGTGTATATATACCACCTCTTCTTTATCCATTCATCTACTGATGGATACTTAGGTTGCTTCCATTTCTTACCTATTGTAAATAGTGCTGTGATAAACATAGGGGTGCATATGTCTTTTTCAAACTGGGCTGCTGCATTCTTAGGGTAAATTCCAAGGAGTGGAATTCCTGGGTCAAATGGTATTTCTATTTTGAGTTTTTTGAGGAACCTCCATACTGCTTTCCACAAAGGTTGAACTAATTTGCATTCCCACCAGCAGTGTAGGAGGGTTCCCCTTTCTCCACATCCTTACCAACATTTGTTGTTGTTTGTGTTTTGGATGTTGGCCATCCTAACTGGTGTGAGGTGATAACTCATTATGGTTTTAATTTTCATTTCTCTGATGATTATTGATGTGGAGCATCTTTTCATGTGCCTGTTGGCCATCTGAATTTCTTCTTTAGAGAAGTGTCTGTTCAGCTCCTTTGCCCATTTTTTAATTGGTTTATTTGCTTTTTGTTTGTTGAGGTGTGTGAGCTCTTTATATAATTTGGATGTTAACCCCTTATTGGATATGTCATTTATGAATATATTCTCCCATACTGTAGGGTGTCTTTTTGTTCTATTGATGGTATTCTTTGCTGTACAGAAGCTTTTCAGCTTGATATAGTCCCACTTGTTCATTTTTGCTTCTGTTTCCCTTGCCTGGGGAGATATGTTCATGAAGAAGTTGCTCATGTTTATGTCCCAGAGATTTTTGCCTATGTTTTTTTCTAAGAGTTTTATGATTTTATGACTTACATTAAGGTCTTTGATCCATTTTGAGTTTGCTTTTGTGTATGGGGTTAGGCAATAATCCAGTTTCATTCTCTTACATGTAGCTGTCTGGTTTTGCCAACACCAGCTGTTGAAGAGGCGTCATTTCCCCAGTGTATATCCATGGCTTCTTTATCATATATTAATTGACCATATATGCTTGGGTTTATATCTGGGCTCTCTAGTCTGTTCCATTGGTCTATGGGTCTGTTCTTGTGCCACTACCAAATTGTCTTGATTACTGTGGCTTTGTAGTAGAGCTTGAAGTCAGGGAGTGTAATTCCCCCCACTTTATTCTTCCTTCTCAGGATTGCTTTGGCTATTTGGGGTCTTTTGTGGTTGTATATGAATTTTAGAACTATTTGCTCTAGTTCATTGAAGAATGCTGTTTGTATTTTGATAGGGATTGCATTGAATCTGTAGATTGCTTTAGGTAGGATGGCCATTTTGACAATATTAATTCTTCCTATCTGTGAGTACGGGATGTGTTTCCATTTATTGGTATCTTCTTTAATTTCTCTCATGAGTGTCTTGTAGTTTTCAGAGTATAAGTCTTTCACTTCTTTGGTTAGGTTTATTCTTAGGTATTTTATTCTTTTTGATGCAATTGTGAATGGAATTGTTTTCCTGATTTCTCTTTATGCTAGTTCACCATTAGTGTATAGAAATGCAACAGATTTCTGTGTATTAATTTTGTATTCTACAACTTTACTGAATTCAGATATTAGATCTAGTAGTTTTGGAGTGGATTCTTTAGGGTTTTTTAATGTACAATATCATGTCACCTACAAACAGGGACAGTTTGACTTCTTCCTTACCAATCCGGATGCCTTTTATTTCTTTGTGTTGTCTGATTGCTGTGGCTAGGACCTCTAGAACTATGATGAATAAAAGTGGGGAAAGTGGGAGTCCTTGTCTTGTTCCTGATCTTAATGGAAAAGCTATCAGCTTCTCGCTGTTAAGTATAATGTTGGCTGTGGGTTTGTCCTATAATATGGCCTTTATTATATTGAGGTACTTGCCCACTATACCCATTTTGTTGAGAGGTTTTTATCATGAATGGATGTTGAATTTTGTCAAATGCTTCTTCAGCCTCTATGGAGATGATCATGTGGTTTTTATCCTTCTTTTTGTTGATGTAGTGGATGATGTTGATGGATTTTCGAATGTTGTACCATCCTTGCATCCCTGGGATGAATCCTGCTTAATCATGATGGATGATCATTTTGATGTATTTTTGAATTCGGTTTGCTAGTATTTTGTTGAGTATTTTTGCATCTATGTTTATCAGGGATATTGGTCTGTAATTTTCTTTTCTTGTGGTGTCTTTGCGTGGTTTTAGTATTAGAGTGATGTTGGCCTCATAGAATGAGTTTGGGAGTATTCCCTCCTCTTCTACTTTTTGGAAAACTTTAAGGAGGATGGGTATTAGGTCTTCACTTAATGTTTGATAAAATTCAGCAGTGAAATTGTCTGGTCCAGAGATTTTGTTCATAGGTAGTTTTTTGATTACCAATTCAATTTCCTTGCTGGTGATTGGTCTATTCCGATTTTCTGTGTCTTCCTGGGTCAGCCTTGGAAGGTTATACTTTTCTAGAAAGTTGTCCATTTCTTCTAAGTTATCCAGTTTGTTACCATATACTTTTTCTAGTATTCTCTCTTAATTCTTTGTATTTCTGTGGTGCCTGTAGTGATTTTTCCTTTCTCATTTCTGATTCTGTTTATGTGTGTAGACTCTCTTTGTTTCTTGATAAGTCTGGCTAGGGGTTTATCTATTTTGTTTATTTTCTCAAAGAACCAGCTTCTGCTTTCATCGATCCTTTCTATTGTTTTATTCTTCTTAATTTTATTTATTTCTCCTTTAATCTTTATTATGTCCTTCCTCATACTGAATTTGGGCCTAATTTGTTCTTCCTTTTCTAGTTTCATTAATTGTGAGTTCAGACTGTTCATTTGGGATTGTTCTTCTTTCCTGAGGTAGGCCTGTATTGCAGTATATTTCCCTCGTAGCATGGCCTTTGCTGCGTCCCACAGATTTTGCGGTGTTGAATATTGTTGTCATTTGTCTCCATATATTGCTTGATCTCTGTTTTTATTTGGTCATTGATCCTTTGATTATTCAGGAGCATGTTATTAAGCCTCCATGTGTTTGTGGGCTTCTTCATTTTCTTTGAGTAATTTATTTCTAGTTTTATACCTTTGTGATCTGAGATGGTGGTTGGTACAATTTCAGTCTTTTTGAATTTACTAAGGCTCTTTTTGTGGGCTAGTATATGATCTATTCTTGAAAATGTTCCATGTGCACTTGAGAAGAATGTGTATCTTGTTGCTTTCGGATGGAGTGTTCTGTAGATGTCCATTAGGTCCATCTGTTCTAATATGTTGTTCAGTGCCTCTGTCTCTTTACTTATTTTCTGTCTGGTTGATCTGTCCTTTGGAGCGAGTGGTGTGTTGAAGTATCCTAAAATGAATGCATTGCATTCTATTTCCCCCTTTATTTCTGTTAGTATTTGTTTCACATATGTAGGTGATCCTGTGTTGGGTGCATAGATATTTATAATGGTTATATCCTCTTGTTGGACTGAACTTTTTATCATTATGTAATGTCCTTCTTTGTCTCTTGTGACTTTCTTTGTTTTGAAGTCTATTTTGTCTGATACAAGTACTGCAACTCCTGCTTTTTTCTCCCTATTAGTTGCATGAAATATCTTTTTCCATCCCTTTACTTTCAGTTTGTGTATATCTTTGGGTTTGAAGTGAGTCTCTTGTAGGCAGCATTTAGATGTGTCTTGTTTTTTCATCCATTCATTGACTCTACGACTTTTGATTGGTGCATTCAGACCATTTACATTTAGGGTGATTATCTATAGGTATGTACTTATTGCCATTGCAGGCTTTAGATTTGTGGTTACCTAAGGTTCACAGGTAATTCCCTTACTATCTAACCATCTAGTTTACCTCCCTTCATATGCTATTACAAACACAACCTAAAGATTCTTTTTCTTTTTCCTCCCTTTTCTTCCTCCTCCATTCTTTGTATGTTATGAATCATATTCTGTACTCTTTGTCTATCCCTTGGGTGACATCTATTTAGTCTTAAGAATACTTCTATCTATAGGAGTCCATCCAAAAAGTACTGTAGAGGTGGTTTGTGGGAGGTAAATTCTCTCAGCTTTTGCTTATCTGAAAATTGTTTAATCCCTCCTTCAAGTTTAAATAATAACCTTGCTGGGTGGAGTATTCTTTGGTTGGAGGCCCTTCTACTTCATTGCATTAAATATATCATGCCATTGCCTTCTGGTCTGTAAGGTTTCTGTTGAGAAGTCTGATGATAGTCTGATGGGTTTTCCTTTGTATGTGATCTTTTTTCTCTCTAGCTGCTTTTAAAAGTCTGCCTTTATCCTTGATCTTTGCCATTTTAATTATTATGTCTTGATATTTTCCTCCTTGGGTCCCTTGTGTTGGGAGATCTGTGCATCTCCATGGCTTAAGAGACTGTCTCCCCCCCCCCAGATTGAGGAAGTTTTCAGCAATTACCTCCTCAGTGACACTTTCTATCTGTTTTTCTCTCTTCTTCTTCTTCTGATACCCCTATAAATGCGAATATTGTTCTGTTTGGATTGGTTGCACCATTCTCTCAATATTCTTTCATTCTTAGGGATTCTTTTTTCTCTCTGTGCCTCAGTCTCTTTGTTTTCTTCTTCTCTAATTTTTATTTCATTTTCCTTCTCTTGTACTACATCTAATCTGCTTTTAAATCCCTCCATTGTGTGTTTCATTTCAGATATGGAATTTCTTAATGATTAAATCTCAGTCTTAAATTCATCCTTGAGTTCTTGAATATTTTTCAGTACCTCCATGAGCATGTTTACGATGTTTTTTTTAAAACTCTCTTTCAGGAAGATTGGTGAGTTCAGTTTCATTTTCCCCTTTTTCGGGGTTTGTGAGATTTTCGTCTGTACCATGTTCTTTTGACATTTCATATTTCTGTGTGGTGCCGTCTATTACCCAGAAGCTCCAGTCTCTTGAGCTGCTTATCCCCTTGAGTGAGGATGGGGGTTGTAGGGGAGTAGAGCTCATGCCTGGAGGGAGGAAAGATCTGTTTCTTGATTCCTATCTGCCCTTCCTGTCTCCAGTATCACAGCCAGCGGGCCGAGCACACAGGTGTAAGCCTCTGTGCTTGGCATCTCTAGCTGTTGTAGGTTAGGCCTCTCTCTGGTTGGCCTGACGCCAGAGCAGTGACTGCCAGTTTGGGAGGCCATCCTGTCAGGCCAGGAGGAAGGCTCATCAGGCTGCGTGTCACAGTGGGGGGCCTTGGAGCTGTGTAGCCAGCCAGGGGGATGGAACATCTGAAGCTCCCAAAGTTCCCAATCTGCTGGGCAGAGCGCACCCATACAATCTTGTCCCTCTATCCCTTCTCCCATGCAGCAAGCTTCATGCAAACCCTGCGCCTTCAGCCGCCCTCTCACTACTAGGAAGCCTCTCAGACCGCCTGCCTTTCCCTTGTCTCAGAGCGGTCGGGTGTGTATCCTGTCCTCCACAATCTTCTGGAATCTGTCTCTCAAGCGGTCTTTCTTTCCCTGCTCCCCATCCTCCAGAGCACCACACAATGTAGGTTTCTGCTGGCAAAGCAGATCTCCAGGGCTAGGTGTTCAGCAGTTCCAGGCTTCCACCCCCTCCCAGCTCCATTTCTCTTCCTTCCGCCTGTGAGCTGGGGTGGGGGAAGGGCTTGGGTCCCGCCGGATCGAGGCTTTCATATGTTACCCTGTTTTGTGAGGTCTGCTCTGTTCCTGAGGTCTGTATGCAGTCTGGTGCAGCCTTCTTTCCTGTTGCTGTTTTAGGGTTAGTTGTGTTAACTATATTTTCACATTATCTGTGGTTTTGGGAGGCGTTCTCTGTCTCACCTCTCATGCCGCCATCTTGAATCTCCATATTTCATTCTTTTTTTAAGACTTTACTTTTTTAGGGCTTTTTGTTCACAGCAAACTGAAGGGAAGGTACAGAGAGTTTTTAAATGCTCCTGCCACCCCACATATATAGCCTTCCCAATAATCAGTATCACCCACCACAGTGGAATGCTTATTACAATTGATGAATCTACATTCACACATCGCAATCAGCCAAAGTCCAGAGTTTACATTGTGGTTCACTTTTGGTGTCATACATTCTGTGGGTTTGGACAGATGGAATGATGACATGTATCCACCTTTATGGTATCACACAGAGTATTTTCACTGCCCTAAGAATCTCCTGTGCTCTGCCTGTTTATCTCTTTCTCTCCCCTAAGCTCTGTCTTTACCTTTGTTCTATCTTTTCTATAGTGTCATATAGGTGGAATCATATGGTGTGTAGCCTTATCAGACTAGCTTCTTGCATGTGGTAATGTGTATTTAAGGTTTCTCCATGTATTTTCATTGCTTAGTGGCTCATTTCCTTATAGCACTGAGTAATGTTCTATTGTCTGTATGGACTGCAGTATATTTATCCATTCACCTACTGAAGGATGTCTTGCTTGCTTCCAACTTTTGGGAATTATGAATAAAGCTGCTATAAACATCCACGTGCATGTTTTGTGTGAATGTAAGTTTTTAACTCTGTCTTGTTATCTTGCATCATTGCCAAACTCTTGCATTAGTTCCAGTAACTTTTTTTGTAGGTTACGTGGGAATTTTTTTTACATAGATGATCATGTCTCTAGTGAATAAAGGTAGCTTTACTTCAGTCTGGATGTCTTTATTCTTCAGGTTCCCTGCATCCGATTCCAGTATGTGTGTGCGTGGTAGGGGCCTTTCCCATGTATAACACAAGCAGTTCTTCAACACCAGCAGGTGTCTGAGAAATCAACTGGATTCTGACACTCTCTGCCCAGAGACAGCAGTAGATTACCCAGGTTAAGGGATCCATCCTACATGATTGCCCTCCAGATACCATTCACAAGCCCCAGACTGTTACCTGTGTTTCTGATGGACCCACTACAGATTGAAGGTTCCATTGACCTCCCCCTTAAGTTCAATGAACTTGCTAGAGCAGCTCACAGAACTCAGGAAACACTTATGCTTACCAGTTTAATAAAGGATACAAGTCAGTAGCCAGATTAGGGGAAGGACCCAAGTAAAGGAGCTTCTATCCTCAACGAGCTTGGGGCCTGGCTTGATGGCATGTGGAAGAGTTCTGGTTACCTAAGTGTGGAAGCTCTCTCTGGGACAGAGAAGCAGGATGCAAAAGGGACAAAAAGCTCTTCTCATGGTTTTTGTGAGGGTTTCATTGCATAGTGTGATTGACTAACTCGTTGGCCATTGGCTGATTCAACCTCTAGCTCCTCTGCTCTCTCGCCTTCCAGGGGTTGGAGGCTCGGGGCCCTCTAAGCACATGATTGGTCCCCCTGGAAACCAGCCCCTACCATTTTGGTGTCCAAAAGTCTTCTCACTGACATAACAATACACCCATTTTCCCTTCAAAGGTTTCAGGAACTGTGGATGAAGAACAAATATATGTGAGAAATATATTTTGGTCATCTGAATGACCAAATGTATGTTTCTTATAAATCATTATATTGCATTTTATTTTTCTTATTTCACTGGTAGAACTTCAGGACAGTGTTTAATAGAAATGGTGAGAGTGAACATTCTTGCTTATTCCTGAACTTAGGGGTAAAATATTTAGTCTTTCACCATTAGGAGTTATGTTAGCTACATTTTTTCTGTAAATGTCCTTATCTGTTTAAGGAGTTGTCTTCTATTCTTAGTTTGCTGAGAGGTTGTTTTACTTTTTTTAAAAATCAAAAATGAATATTAGATTTTGTGAAATGGTTTTTCTATATCAATTGAATTGATTATATGGTTTTTCCTTTAAAATATGCTAATTATCATGAATCATTTTGATTTTCAAATGTTAAACCAAACCTCTGTTCTTGGGTAATCCTCACTTGGTCATAGCGTTTTATCCTTTTTATACATTCTTGGATTCAAAGTGCTCACATTCTGTTAATATTTTTTAAATCTTTGTGAGAGACATTGACGTGTAGATTTTTAAAGAATCTCTTTTTTTAAACCAGAGTAATGGGCCTTATAGAAAGAATTCCCTTCTTTTCAGTTTTCTGGAAGAGTTTCTCTAGAACTAATATTATTCCCTTAAATATTTGGTAGGGGTTCCCTTGAAGCCATCTGAGCCTGGAGTTTTCTTTGTGGGAGTTTTAAACAACAAATTTGTTTAATGGATATACTGCTACTCAGGTAATCTAGCTCATCGTAAGTAAACTTGGAAAATGTGTGTCTTTTGAGGCTTGTTCATTTCATCAAGGTTGTCAAATTTATTGGCATAAAATTTTTCACAGTATTCTTTTATTATCCTTTGACTTCATGACTTGTTCAGTGAAATCATCTGTTTTATTCCTAATATTGGAAATTGGTATCTACTCTCCTTTTTTCCTGATTAACGACTACAGATTTTCAATGTTACTGGGCTTCTCAAGGAACAAAAATTTGGTTTTATTGTTTCTGTGTTGTTTTCTGTTTTCTAATTCTCTGATTTCCATGCTGATGTTTATTTTCTTTCTCTTGCTTACTTTGGGTTTTATTTGGTCTTTTTCTAGTTTCTTATAGTAGAAGCCGAAGTCATTGATTTAAGACCTTTCTATTTTAATGTAAGTGTTTTAGTGCTATAAAATTCCCTATATATATTACTTTAGCCAGCTAACAAAGGCTGAATAAATTGTGTTTTTATTTTCATTTGAGTTCAAAATATTCTTTTGATTTTGCCTTTGACTTCCAGGTTATTCGGAAGGGCATCATTAAGTTTTCAAATATTGGAAGATTTTCTAGATTTTTTTTAGTATTGATTTGTAACTTAACCCCATTGTGGTCAGTGAACATATTTTGTATGATTTGAGTCCTTATAAATTTGTCGAGACTTGTTTTGTGGCTTATGATGTATTTTGGTACATATCTCATGTGCACTTGAAAAGAATGTATATTCTGTTGCTGATGAGTGGTCTAGTAATATCAGTTAGGTTAAGGTGGTTGATAGTTCTGTTCAGATTTTCTTATTGATTTCTGTCTATATGGTTTATTAATTATTGAGAGAGAAGTGTTGAAATCTTTGACAAAATGCCAGTTTTCTATTTCTCATTACAGTTCCATTAATTTTGGATTTATGTATTTTGAAGCTTTGTGTTTAGGTGTGTAAATTAGTAATTGTTATATATTCTTGATGAACTGATCTCTTTATCATTATGAAATGGCCATCTTTAAAACAGGTTTACTTTGAAATCTAACTTTGGTATTAAAATAGCCTCCTCACCTTTATTTTGATTAGTATTAACTCAGTGTATATCTTTTCCTTTTACCTCTAATCTTTGTATTTGTATTTAAAATAAGTTTCTTATAGGCACATGTATTAGTTTTTTATCCAGTTTGACCATTTCTGATTTTTAACTGGGGGGTTTAGACCATTTACATTTAATTTGATTATTATGTTTACATTTACATGTATGTTTAGGCTACATCCTGCTGTTTTCCAATGTCTCTTTTTAAATTCCTTGTCCTCTTTCTCTGATTCCATTTTTCTCCTTTGCTGTTTTATTAGCTGTAACTCTCTATTGTGTGATTTTAGTGGTTGCTTAAGGGTTTATAATTTTATAGTTTATAATTACAAATATACTTTAGGTAGTTGATATATTCTATGAAGATTTAAATGACACAAATGATAAGAAAAAATACTCTATTTTCCTAGGCAGTTACAATTTCTGAAATCCAGGTTTATATAGGGGTATGGTTTTTCTTTTGCTTAGAGGACCTTCTTTAATGTTTTTTGAATTGTAGGTCTGCTCGTTATAAATCCTTTCAGATTTTGTATGAAAAGTATTTGGCCTTTATTTTTGAGAGATATTTTTGCTGGGTAAAGAAAAACAGTGTTTTGTATTCCTAGAAATATTCTTGAGAGTTATTCTGGAGTATAGAATTACTAGGAAACAGTTTAATCCGCATGGGTCTTATTTTTAAACGTTGTTAAGTGGGACCAGAGCTGCATTTAATCTAAGGTTAACTTTTCCCTACTACTAAAATCTAACCTACTGAATTCTTGTAATCTAACCAAGGCTCCATGAATTCTGAAGTTTTCATTCCAACTGTCGGGAAAACCCACCAATAGAGGATATTGCTCTAATGGCTTTGGTTGATTCTTTACCCGCACTTAGGGAAGTTCCCTCACACATGCACTTATCAATGCTCAAGGTAGACCCTCTGCAGGCCTCCTGAGTTCTCCCTCTGCGAGTCCCGCTCTCTGGTACTTGGCTCTCAGAACTCTAGCTGCCTTGGCTTTCCTAGACGCAGGTCTGTCTCCCTTCCTTACGTTGCAACCTAGAAACTTCCTCCAGGCAGTAAACTAGGGCAGTTAGTGGGGTCATCTCTCAGGGACTATTGTCTTGTTCTCTGACGTCCAATAGCTTGAGAAAGATTGCTACATACATTTTGTTCATTTTTTAAAAGTTTCAGGCAGGAGGGTAACTCTGTTCCATGTTACTCCATCTTGGCCAGAAGCAGAAATCAAACCACGACACTTTTCAGAGTTAAAGGGAGATCTACTAATAATGATATCTGGTAACAGGAACAAGCTGGAATGTCTCAGACAGACAGGGATATCTGGCTACCCTGTATATATTAAGGACCTTACCTGAATTAATTAGTTCAACTAGTCTAAATAGTAACTCTGTGGAGAAGGTGGTATTAGCTTCATTCATACATGAGATAAGTGAGGTAGATAGAAGTCAACTAAGATTTCGCAGGCAGGTTGTGTGTGGTGAAGCAGAGATCTGAACTCAAGAATACTGATCCTGAGGCCGGGCCGATTCGCAGTGCTCACCGTCTCCCCTCTCCCCTCCCCTGTCAGCACACAACTTGGAGAGCTTAGAATCAGGGATGTCCCCAGTTTCTGGTAGGCCCTGCACCAGCTTTGGGCACTGGGAGGCTTCTGAGGTCCATTTCCGTTCTTACTTCCTTCTTCATTGATTTCATGGACATTCCAAGCTCTGTTGCCTTTTCCATTTACTTCCATCCACTTCCATCCATTGCCTGTTTCTCTTGCCAATTCACTTTAGAATTGGTACTCAGCCTGGAGGCTCCATACTCCTTTTCTCTGACCTCAAAACTGGCATCCAGTGCCGAATCCTGATCAAACCACGCAAGGATCGCTGTGCCCACTGGGCCCTGGATCTGTCCTTGGAGGTTTAGTCCCCCTGAGCCCCTTGACTCCCTGGCCAGCCAGCTCTGCCTCACTCACCCTCTCTGCCAGTCCTTCTGCAGTCCTCCAACCCAGCATGAATCACACACATCATGACACCAGTGGTATGTCATAGAAAGTCTTGCCACCATGGTGATCCCCAGAAAGATGAGGTGACCTTTGACACTGAACAGGCTCATGAAACCAAATTTCCCATCTGTCTTCAATACTTTCTTTTCTGTCAGTCTACCAGTGGTGGGGGAAAAGCCATAGCAAGCAGGCCAATTTAAAGCAGCACACTGATTATACATGCTTAGGTGCTTTTCCTCCAAGTTTCCTTTTCCCTCCCTCCCATCATATGCAGCTCCCTTCCTCCCTGCCTCCCCATCACTGCTCTCTGAAGGCCACCCACAGTGGTCTCTTCTTTGTTCCCTTATCTCTAGTCAGCCTAGGATATGCCTTTGTTCCCTTATCTTGCCTTGTTCAGGAATGTTGTCTATGTGGAGGCCTAATTTGTTTATCACCTCTTTAACTCCCCAGGACCTTCACTCCACTCCTTTCTTACCAAGGTCAACTCTAGTTCCCATTCTAGGGAATTTGCTCCTTATCTATGTAGCAGGGATGCATTTTATTCCACAACACCGTGGGGCAAGACAAGTTACATTCTTTTAGTTCTCTAAATCAAGTTTAATTTTTAATGCAGAAATATCAACCTTTGTCCTTCCTGACCTCCTCCATCTAGTCCTACCCTGTAGAGTCAAGGCTCAGGATGTCCTTGCAAGGCAGTATTTTTTGGGGAAGGTCCACTTGCCTTTGGCCTATATAGGTTACCACTTACAGGCTCATTGTTTCAACCCTGATGTTAACTTGGGGGCTAAATCCTGAGGCTAACTGATCAATTACCACCCCAGTCACTGACAACCACCAGGTTTGACCAGCCTTTGTGGGACTTTGTCATTATTTTGTTGAATCAATATTCACCTCTCCCTAATTCACGTTGCTTGTGAAAGGCCAAACTTACTCTCTCTCCTCTCTCACCAGTATAACCCATCAAAATATCCGTCAGAGAAGTAAGGCTTTTGAAAGAAATAGCTGTGAGAGATGTTATCTTTTCTGTCCGGCAAACCTGCTTTTGGCTCTGACCCACGAAAACACACCAGAGACACCATTATATGAAGACATGGCTACCTTTCCGAGCTTGCAAGAGAAACCTAACTTGGTAGGGAGAACAAAGCACACATTTAAAACTTAATACTCTGCTTCCTGCCATGTATTAGCTGTGTGACCATGGGCAGGTCTTATTTCCTTCATCTATAAACTGGGGGTCATAAAAACATCTGCCTTCCTACTTCTTAGGATTGCTTTTGAGGATTGAGTGAATTAATAGAGGTAAAAATGCTTAGAACATTGCTATAAAATGTTAGCTGTTATCATCAGCTGATTATGCTGCTTGTGACATTTTCTCAGCTGTCTGTTTTATACAGTGAGGTCCATCTTAGTTGGAGCTTTGAAAGTCAGCACTGAAGGTAAATACCCTGTATAGCCAAAATTGCCTCCAAATTCCTCTGGAGACAAGCCATAATATTTCTCGGTAAGTCCAGCCCAGCCAGTTTTCCTGCCGGCATTAAATCCAGTTGTGTTGCTTTGGGATGAGCTCTGGATAAAGGAATTGCTTACAGATCTATGCCTCCCCTCTCACAGACAACCTGGGGCAGGCATTAATTTAGTGAAAAACTTCAGGATCATCTACACTGCTCAAATTCTTTCCCTCTGTCTTTCTGTGTCAAGTGCATATGGTTGAATTCATGTAAGTTAAAACATTAAAACATGAAAAAGCTCTAATTCTAAGGTTGTACGAAGTCCATCCCATCCTAAGCATAGCCAGGAAAGAAACTGAAGTCCCTTTCTATTTCAGGGGGCCCTCGTGATACCACTGTTTAGACAGGCAGAGAATGAAAACCTCAGAGAACGCTTTGCTCCCCTCATGATGTTCACAAAGGCGGATCGTCGTGCTGTTCATTTAGGATATGATAGTAACCATTGAACTTCGCCGAAGTCTCATTTCCCCCTTGTCACAATCCTTGATGAGATCTATGAGGGTTTTCCTTGGGAATTGAGGGGTGTGGATTAGGCTTGTATATTTGGGTGGTCTTTATCCCTGGTAGAGGGTATAGAAGGATTGTTCAGCTGTATGTCTCTGTCAAGCATCACCTATAGTTTCTGCTCATATCAAGACAGACTATTCTAAAAAGAGATGATGCAGGCAAATGTTAGCCCCATTGAATGGGGGAAAAGTCGAAACTGGTAATACATTGGACCAGGTACCCAGAGATTTTGTTTTATACTTGCCTCTGTCACTGATCAACCCTGTGCTCCCAGGTGAGTCCCTTTCCCTCTCTGAGATTCAGTTTTCTCATCTGTAACATGAGGCGGGTTGCACAAGGAAACTTCCTAGCCTGTATTCCGTGATTCCACTTAATCAATGTGAAACCTTCCTTGAAATCTTTCTATGACAGGAATGACTTTGGGGAATGGACCAGAGCATGTTAATTATTTCTTGGGAAAAGTAAAGGCAGTGTGGTAATTTCAGTCTCCTTTAGGGAACCACTCCTGCTCGAATTTTTGTTCATGTTATCTGGTGGGGTTGAACCATTTCAGCTACCGGGTTCATTCCACGCCCCTTGCCACAGTGATTGGTCTGAGCACAGGCATGTGACCCACTCTGGTCCAATGAAAGACACTCTTAGGACTTTTGATGGAACTATTGGGAAAGAGACACTCATTTTCCTCTGACATTGGTAAACAAGGTAATCCTAGAGTTGGTGATGGCCATCTTTGACATAAATGGAGAGAGCATGCAGGAAAATGAGAATGACAGACATATATGCAAATACAGAGAGAAACAGAAACACGCAGAAATAGAGAATAGCATCCTGTTGGCAAGGTAAGTCCCTTGATCCTGTCCATTCCCCTTAGACTTTACAGTTGTAAGAGCCACTAAACTATCTTGATTTTTTGCTTAAACTTTCTTGATTGAAGATTCTTGATTGAGTTGCAACTGTATGATGCTTGACGATGTTTTCATTGTGAGGTTGGACAGAAGAATTTGCTTGCCTCCAGATGGCATAGACTGAGGCTTGGGAGTGAGAGAAGGAGGTGTGATTTCAGACAGCAGGGGGTTGTGGAGAAGAGGGAAAGAATCCATGATGTGCCAAGCACTATGCTATGCTTTTCATATGTTTCCCCCCACCTCCCTATTTAATCCCATAACCCTATAAGGACAGTGCTGTTTTTATTAGCAGAGGAGGAAACTAGAGAACAGATTAAAGACTTGACTGAAATTACTGTAGGTGGAAGAGCTGAGGTTTAAAACCAGACTCTTGGTCTCTGGAGCTTGAGCTCTTGACTGTTGAACTAAAAGTCTCTGGGTGATTTTTCTTTCCTAATTTTCTGCCTTGCTTAGCACATAACCATGGTAGAGTTGCCATGTGAATCCAGGTCTGCTGGACTCCAGTGAGTGAATAAGTGAGCTACAGAGAGTGGATGGAGGTGGTCTCTAAGTGGATGAGTGGTGTGTTTAAAATAGAGGCATAGAAGATAATTACTCCCCACACTCCATGCTTCATACCCCAATAGTTATATTTTAATATTCTAAAAACATTCTGGGAAAAAAATTATCCAAAGAAATGAAATTTTTTAATAGAAATAATTTTTTTGCAACGTTGGCAAAATTGTGATCTACACACACAGTTTTGAACTGTTAAATAATTTAGCAATAAATTTTAAAATGAGAATATATTACATATAACCACATCAACATTTCATGAAGCACATTGAAATTTGTTAGTTATCAGTGCAGTGTGTTTCAGCATATCTGTTTGTGGTAGTCAAATATATCATCTTAATATTTCCTTTGGCATGCAATATACATGAAGTCACAGGATGTTGAAGCTGCCTCTAAGAATTTCTATTATTTCTCTCTTTTCCTTGTTTTCCGTTTTTTCTTTTCTGATTTACTGTGCACTTATTTATATATTCTGTCCCCCATTTGACTGTAAAGGAAAGATCCATGGAGGGCCATGTACTGCACATTAGCTCTTATATCTTCATCCCTGGCACATAATATGTACTCAATAAAGTCTTTTAAGTGAATACATTACATAATAGTTTAGTTTATCTCAACTTATAAATAATGCCAAAGTGCAAATAAGTAATTTTTAAACTAACATTACTAAGTGAAGTTAACATACATCCTGACAGTTGTATAATTCTAAGTATACAGATGGATGGATTATAACAAATTTAACACACTGATGTAACTGCTACTCAGATAAAACAAAAACATTACCAGTTTCCCAGCATTTCCCTTACATGGCTCCTCCAAGTAACCACTATTCTGACTTCTACTTCATAAATCAGTTTTCTGTTTTTGGGCTTAATATAATTGAGATCATATAGCATATTCTTTCATGTCTGGCTTTTTTTTTACTCAATATTATTTTTCTGGGGAATTAATATAGTTCAATGTAGCAGTAATTCATTCCCTTTCATTGTTGTATAGAATTCTGTTGTAATAATATAGCATAATTTACTTATTTATGCTATAATTGATGGACTTTGTGTTGTTTCCAGTTTTTTCCCATATTATGAATAATGCTACCATGAACATTTTTGTACATTTATTTTTGATGCACATAAATATTCATTTCTTCTGGGTTTCTGCCTAGGATTAAAATTTTGGGGTTACTTGAGCATGCATATTTTCAGCTGTGGTAGATACTGCCAAGAAGTTTTCAAAGCAGTTTTACCAATTCATATTGTCAGTGCGTTGTAGTGAAAGACCACCAGTAATACACCTGTAGTCAAACAAAATTAGGTTCATTGATTTGTTGCAACAAGGGAGAATACATACCATGGGAATTGTGTAGTGTCTCAGGAAAAAGGTTACAAAAACTTCTTGTAAGATTTGGGCTCCTGCTAGGTGAGTTTGAGGAAGGCTAAAGGAAGCCAGGCTTTGCTTTCAGGAAGTGGGATTAATTCTATCCCAGAGTAATTTTCATCCAGAAAGCAGAAAGAATGAAGAGGGGCTAAGCTGGAATTGCAAAGAAGCAGAGTTTACTCATATTAGTCAATATGTTAGTTTTCTATGGCTGCTGTAAGAAAGTAACACAAACTGGTGGCTTAAAACATCAAAAATTAATCTTCTTATAATTTAAGAGGCCAAAAGTTCAAAATCCAGATGGCATTCCTTGATTTGTAGAGGCATCGCTCTAATCTGCCTCCATCATAGCAGAGTGTTCGCCGTGTGTGTCTGTCTCTTTGTCCCTGGTCCACTTTTTACAAGAACACCAGTCGTATTGGAGAAGGGCCCACACTAATGACCTCTTCTTAACTTGATTATACCTGAAAAGACCCTATTTCTGAGTGAGGTCACAGTTTTAGATACTGGGGAATGGGACTTCACCATATCTCTTGTGGGGAAACGATTGAACACATAGTAGTCTAGATATGGTATATTGGTCATTTTATGACTTGAATGGTATTCTTAATTTGATCTGTGTTCAGATGTGACTATAGAGTGGTCTTGTTTTGTCTGGTGCAGGGAGGGAGAATATGTTCAACAGGAGAATATTATGACCTGGATTCCCACTGTCAGGGATGGCTTTTCTCTAGCTGAATGGCCTCATCACACCTGATATTGTCAGTGTTTTTTAAAATTTCAGTCCTTTTGGTCAGTGCATATTGTCACCTCATAGTTTTAATTTGCATTTTCTTGCTGACAGTGAAGGACAATCACATGTTTATGGGTTACTTGGATATCCTCTTCTGTAAAGTGTTCAAGTCTGTTGCCCATTTCTTTTTAGGTTGTTCCTTTGTATTTTGAAAATGGCTTTCAAATTTCGAAGTAGCCTGATCAGTCAAGTAGATGATCAAAGAGGAGTAAAAATGATAAGTACATATAACCTGGGTCAAAATACAGTGTGTTTATGCAAAAGCAATCCTGATTTTCTGACATGACACATGAACTAGTTCTAAAGAAAAAAAAATTCCTAAGGGGTTTTAAGCAATGAAAGAATTTTGGGAATAACTGAGTTGCCTCTCAGTAGAGCTTGTCATGTGAAAGTTTGTATTAAGTGTGGTCCTACTGTGAAATAAATACACTACATATAAAAATAATAGCTAATTTCTATACATCATTTCCTGTGGGCCAGGCAATGTGCTAAGCATTCAATATGCATCAGCTGATTTAACCTCACAGTAGCTCAGTACTGCGTCCCTTTTGCAGATATGGAAATGGAGGCTGAGAAGCATTTAATAGCCTTCCCAAATCATGCAAGAGGCAGAGCCAGGTCTTGTATGTTTGCTCCTAACTGCTATGCCATCCTGCTTGAGAGCTTTGCAGGAAGAGTGAGAAAAGAGGAGCTTGGATACTGTTCTAGTTACCATGGCTCAGCACCAGACCACCCCAATCTAAGTGGTGTAAGAACACCATTAGTTTATTATGCTCATGTGTTCTATGGAATAGGAATCTGGAATAGGCTCCACAGGGATGGTTCTTCTCTGCTTCATGATATCTGGGGCCTCACCAGGGAAAGCTTGAAAACCAGAGGTGCCACCATAACTGGGGTCACGTGAAGGCTCACTCATGCACATGTTTGGGGTATGCTGCTGGCGGTCAGCTGGGCCTAGGGTCCTCAGTCGGGACACCGAGGCATGACCTCTCCATGTGATCACTCTGCATGACCAAGGGCTTCCTCACAGCATCACAGCTGAGTTTCAGAATTAAGTTTCTATCCATATATATATATACATATGTCTCTGTCCCCATTTCCTGGCACAGAGCTCCTAAAACCCTTGTAATTTCCTAAGTGATAAGAGTATTAGGAGCATATTTCATTCTAATGTTCGCTCTTTCATATTGGTTCCTGCCATGGAGCTCCTAGATTTCTTGAAATTTCCTGGGTGAAAGGAGTGTCTTTTCTTCTAAGAAGGCAGTGGTTGGTGGGCTCCTGGATGGGGGCTGGTTACCAGAAAGACCAAGCCATGACTGGAAAGTTGGGAATTTCAGCCCCACATTCTAAACTCCAGGATGGGGACAATGGCTAGAAATTGAATTAATGATTAATTATGCCTACATGATGAAGCTTCCATAAAAATCCTGAAGGTATGGGGATTGGGGGGGTTGGGGGGCTTCCAAGTTACTGAGCACATAGAGGTGCTGGGAGAGTAGTGCTGCCAGAAAGGGCACAGAGGCTCCATGCTCCTTCCCACATACCTTTCCCTCTGTATCGCTTCCATCTGGATATTCATATATATCCTCTATCATATCCTTTTATAATAAACTTGTGAACATGTTTCCTTGAGTTCTTTGAGCCATTCTAGCAAATTATGGAGCCAAAGGAGGAAGTCATGGGGATCTGACTTATAGCCGGTCACTCAGAAGTACAGGTAACAAACTAGGACTTGTGATTGGCAGCTGAAGGGTGTGTGTGTGCGGGGGTAGTTTTGTGGGACTGAGCCTTTAACCTGTGGAATCCAATGCCACGTTTTAGAAACTAAATACTCTGCCCCTAGAAATCTCTATCCACCTTCCCTTCCTTATTTTTTTTTCCATACATCTCCTTACCGTCTGACATATTATACACATTTGTGTACTGTCTGTCTCCTCCCGATAGAACATGAACTCCATGAGAACAGGAGTTTTGTTTTTGTTTCCTACTGAAGCCCTAGTGCTTAGGACAATGCCTGGTACATAGCAGCTACCCAATGAAAATCTACTGAATAAAGGATGGATGGAAGGAAGGAAAGAAGGTAGGAATGGAAACAAGCTGGTCATGTGTTGCTGATCCAATGTGGAACTCAAGATTCAATGTGGGGTTTGTAGAAACCAGTTGGAAGCTCTTGTGGGACATTAGCCAAGACCTGAGGCTTTATTGTTTTATCAGCAAAGAGATGCTTCCCAGCAAACCTCTCCTCACATCTTATTAGACAGAGCTTGGTTGCATGCCCATGCCTAGGTCAGTTGCTGGCAAAGAAGGAAGGAATTACCATGGTAGTTTAAACCAACCTGATGCTGAGAAGGGGCCTGATGAAGAGATTTCTGTTCTCTATCTCAATACCGTAGGGTTCATTAGCTGGGTAGGTAGAAATGAAAATATCTTCTGCAAGTACTGATTACTTGTAGGAAAGAATTAAAAAAAATCATTCTTAAATGTGTAGGGATAAATGTCAAAGAAATTCTTCATGGTGGGGGTGTGGAGAGGAGATTATAGGTGAGTTTAATGCTGGGATGGGCAGGTGTCCAAGTAAACGTTCAGCATCAATTGACCTGTCTCTAGGAAATCCCTGTCACGTTTCCTCCAGTTAGCCTGCACCTGGGGTATAAACATACATGGAAACATTAGCCTCCATGAGCCACACAGCGTAACTGTCACTTGTCCAGATGACTGCCCCTTGCTGGCCCACACTCACCAAACTTGAAGTCCTCAGGAAGGTCATTGCCTATTGCTCCCTATTATATTGTTGAGACATGGACCACTAACTTTCCAAACACCCCATGAATCCATCCAGGGTGTCATCCTATACACGGATATAGTGCCCTGGGAGGGACAGGCTGACCTGGAATCTGCAAAGGTAAACTTGAGCATGAAGTGGCGAGTGGAACTTGAAGAAGGGAGGATCAATCATATTTTCTGTAAGAACATGAAAGATCACGGTTATTAGATAAGCTGGGAAAAGGACACAATTACAAAGGTTTGAAGAATACTCTTTCTCTAGAGTAGCTAAAACATACAGACTTCACAGATGGGATAGGGCTACTCTGGAGGCAGAGTGATATTAGCAATATCAGAATAAAAGAATAAAGGTGGGGAAGCATGGCCAACTCACAAAAATTAGGTTAAATTGTCTGTTCTGTGGAAGTGCTTGACAACACCTTTACAATGAAGACGCTGGTGTGAAGAGCCACTGAGGTTCATCCTCTGAGCCTGGAGCCATTTCTAAAGGAAATAAATAAAAATGTAGCAATTAATTGAAGCACATTGTATGTAAAATTAGTATAATGCCAGATGGAAGGAGTCATGTCTGCATCTTTGTGAAAAGAACATTGTTTATGGAGCACTGACATTGTACTGTGAGCATGGCATATTCATGATCTCATTGCATTTTTACAATCACCATCTGAAACAGGTGCTTTTGTTATCTTCACTTGACAGGTCAAGAGGATTGTAGTTTAAAAAGTTTAACTGGTAATTCAGGACATAGACCTAAGCTGTCTGAATCCAAACTGTGTTTTTAACCTCTACGCTGTACTGTTAGCTGAAATTAAAAATATTGAAGTGTTACAAAGAAATTAGAACAACGCTGACCGGATGAAAATACTAGGGTTTTTGTGTTCCAGGATATGCAGCATATGCACTGGGACATGGACTCTTGCAGGTTCTAAGAAACCCAGGAAGACAGAAACGGAAGTTTCTCTCTGATCCGAAAAGACAGTTAAAAAACACAAATCAAAAGCAAATAATTACAGACAGAAGTTTTTGGTCCTAACAGGACTATCAAACATTGTTGAAAGTCATTCTCGGAATTAATAGCGGTTTGGATATTTATCGACCATGGCCACAGCG